>JAOQGH010000040.1:57169398-57181462 GCA_025769975.1 Gallinago jamesoni | reverse complement strand
AGGTATGGCTCTTTCCTGTGCTTTTAAGAGTGCCTCCTTGAAGTAGGACCAGCTTTCTTGGGCACCTTTGGCCCTCACTATCATAAATATAAATATAAATATATATTTATTTATTACAAATACAACTAATAGGTAGCTGAAAAAAAAAAAAAGCCTATGCATACATATATATCTAGACAAAACAGAATGGGAAAATATATAAAAACTAAAGGAAAAAAAAAAAAAAACAACACCAAAGCTCAGTTCTTAATCAAATGCTATAGCATGTTTTCCCAGAATAATGCATCTGACATGGACATCATAGCCATTTACCATAAGATTATGGTTTAGGAAGTACAGGAACGTCTCATTAAAAGAAGTCCGTGGAAGCTTCTGACTGGTCTTCAGCTGCTGGTAATTCTGAGAAATGATGGAACAACACTACAAAATCCAGTTTCTTATACAGCATGCTTAAGTTTATACAGGATGTTTAACAGTTCAAGATACTTTGCTTTCTAGATATCTTGTCCTTGTTTTAAGATGAAGGAAAAATTATATATTTATATTCTGAGTTTTAAGTATAATTTCTTGATAGTAAATTGGTATTATTTTGCTTAGGATATTTTATTTGCTCAGGTGGTCTGGATTCAAACAGAAATAAGGTTGCTCTGAAACTAATAAATTATAATGTTCAGGAAAAGTCTGAACAATTGTCCATGATTATCAAAAATTCAGACAGAACCTGGAACACCCTTCCTAAGAAAAATCTTTCAGTAAGGAGTTCTGCTATGACTGATGCTCTGACATAATCCAATAAAATTCTCCAAAGAGGCTACTACCTTATTACAGAGAGAAACCCAGACTCCAGATTGTAATGGAAAAGAATATTAAAAGTCATAAAACTAAGATACTACTTCATATTACCTTAAAATAGGACTTACAGACATAACTTGAGTCAAGCATGTTCCAAACTCCAGGCAAACCATGACAGGCTTCTTTTATACAGAAATATGATTTCTCCCTAAGCTAAATGAAGAAATTAACCTATTGAATCACATAGTCTTCATCTCCTGATTATTCCGATAGACAAACTAAACTCATAGAACAGCTCTGAAGGATTACAGATTCACCTAGGAGGTTAGAGAAGAGATCATTTTTGTGTTCTTCCCCAGTGTTAAAGTTGATTATTTTGTGAAAAAGAAGACAACACACTGTGTCAAGATGTCCCATAGGACATAATCAAGAAAGACTATACACTTACTAGGGTGTCTATTCTCAGTGCATAATCCTTCAAGAATCCGAGCAAGCAAGCTTTCCATCCTCCAGTCAGTAGTTCTGGAGTAAAGTGAAATGACACTGGAGTGGAGAATTAAGTATTCATTAATTAGCCTCTCTGTGCATCATTGACTTTGCCTTTAAATAGGAACTGGCAAGTTGTTTACACCTCTCAGAATAAAGCAATATTAAAAGAAAAAATACTTATCTATGCACATCTGTGAAATTTGCCTGTAAAGCAGGCGTAACTGTACCTCGCAACAGTCAAGCAAATGGAGGTAAAAATCTGCCTGCTGTGACACTTTTTCATGAATTCTGTCACGAGTCATGCTTACACAGAAGACAGTCAGAAAGAAAAGCAAAGCTGTGTAAATGTGAGGGGAAAACTGTAGAAAAAAAAAATAGGGGGAAAAAAAAGGGAAGAGGTGGAGAATTCTGAGAACCAGACATCCAGTTTGGCTTCAGATACAAAAGGAGCTTTCTAATACCCTAACACATGGTTTCCTAGCAAATATGTTAGCATAGCCACTGACATTTCCAGACAAGGCATTCAGTGACAGAAATCATGAAAAAAAAAATCGCCTCAAATGCAATATACTCATGTAAGTTAATAATAATAATAAGTCATCCTAAGTATAATTATTATTGTAAAAGAAGAGACCTATCAAGGAGTCCATTAAATTGACACAGAACTGTGTTAAGGATATTGATTTTACCTAGAAAAGTACTGATAATAGAAGAGGGGAAGGAAAAGGATAATTTCTTTTTAATTATTTTATCTATGGTTTTCAGTCCTACTGTAAATAGTGTGAATACTAGAAGTGAAAATAATTGCTTTAGATTGTTTACGGTAACAGCTGTGGTGGTTGAAATAGCTACAGACATGCATTAGGTCTTCCTGTGAAAGAATGCCCAGTGCTCCACTGACTTTGAATCTATGCTGACTTAGACCAAGTACATGCTGCACAGTGTTGGTCACACAGGAAAAAAGATGGGAGGAGAAAGGAGGCAAAATAACTTAATTTTATATGTATTTAATAAAATTTGGCCTACAGGCTTTATGTGACTCAGTACTGAACATCTGGGATTGATCATAGGATCACAAACTGGAAAGCAGTCATCTGGCTTCTAGAAATAAACACATTCAGTTCCTCTGCCACAACCTTATTTTTTTAATGATAAACTGCAACAGCCTTTTTAAGTCTTTTTAATACTTGCAGCCACAGTATTTTTAACTTTTTTGTATTACTTTTTCACATCATGACATCAGGCAACTGTTAAATTTCTATTAATTCTGGAGTGGCAGTACTGCTTGGGATTGCCCTACACACACACACACACACACACACACACACAATTAATTCACTACTCTTTTGTTTCAAAATTTTATGAAACAATGGTAGTTTTGAAACTCCAATTTTTATTAGTTCTATTCCTCACAAACATCATGGGAACGGCACAATATATGATGCAAGATGCAGCTCTGATGAACTACATTGACCGGCGTTTCCTAGCTTTAGAGGTACGTGCTTTCTGTGTCATTGTGTACTGCTGCCTAACTGCAAAGGGGCTTGAAAAAGGAAGAATGCTCTTCTTTGTGTGTGAGCACAGAATCCATCTTTTTTCAAATAAATAAGTAAAATTGTAGCTAAACCTTTAACTATAATGATTCTAATTACCACATCATTATTTATTGCAGAATAGAATTTCAGAATGTTATTTTTATTCTGTTATTACTTGTATATTTTTATGATATCCGTGAATTTAGCTAAACATGCAAATGCTTATTGTACTGTCCATCCTTGGGAACAGTATGACCATATTGTCACCAGTAGAAGTGCTGTCAAGTATTAAGAGGGAGATAAAAATTTACAAGGCATTTTTTCTATGTACAGACGAAGTTACCTGGAAGAATATCTTAAGACAAATTTGTGTAAAGTGGTAGCGTATCTGCATTTTACCTAGGAGTTGAAATTATCCCCTTACAGGTGGGAGACTGAAATAGGTATTTGCTTTCAATTAATTATATAAAAGTACCAGTACCTGCTTCTTTTTCTGCAGTAAAAACTACCAGTACTGCAAAATACCTTTTCAGTATGGACATGCTGTAATTGTCTTAAATCATTAACATGTCCTTGGCTCCTGACTTGCATTGGTAGACTTTTAGAGAAGCTTTAACTTGTCTGATCTCGCATTCTCTTTTTGTAAAAAGCTCTCACTGGTCTTAACTTCATAACACAGAAAGAACTGAAGGATCAGCCTGGTATTCTGTTTCCATTGTGTAGACTGAGATTTAAATTTTTTTAACCACTATAGGAATAACTTCACATGGTAATTTCCATTCATTTGGCACACATTAAAATGACATAATTCCATCTGTGGCATTTGGTGTAAGGGGCACCAAATAAAGAACAGGAAATTGGGCGATATTGAAGGGAATATTTGAAAACATTTACAATAAAGTTTTTTCAAGGGGTAATTAAACAGCTTTCTAGGGACTTATGGCACATATAAATGGGGGGAGAGGGGCACACAAAAACCCCACAACTCACAAAACAAACCACCAACATTATATGTTACATGGAACATATGCATACTGCACTAATAGTTCAGTAAACAAAGGCATTCCCTTGTCAAACATCAGCTTAAAACAAAACACTTGAAATTTGTGCATGAAGTGCCAAATCAGAACACGCAATCTGTGTCCTGCGATTGTGTGCTTGGGATTAAATATTGGCTCCATTTCCTTATCTTCCCAAAGTAGCAGTTGGGCTTCTATTTTCAGGACACCTATGATCTTTAGAGAAGCAGCTGCATTACAACAGAGAAATCAATTTCCTCACCTTTAAAAATGTTGACAATTTGAATCTAGAAACATCTGTATTTTTTTTAAATACCGCCAACAGTTTGAAAAGAGAAGTCAATATTTGCATTTTCCATTTCAAATGGATGAAAAATAGCCACACTAGATACTGTCCTGATCAGGAGAGGTGTATTTATGTGAAATATTCATGTTTGTAGATTTTCTGCAGAAAAAGGTTTTGAGACTGCTTCACTGATGGTCCTGCAAGAGGATTTCTGAAAAGTTTCTGGGAAGCAAGAAATCAGAGATCATGTGCCCTTAAGTATCTCTGACTGTTTCCCCAGAGCACTTCTCGCTCTTTAGGCAGCAAAAAGTATCTGGTTGTGAGTAACCACATCAAGACAAAAAAAGTGTATTTTTGTCCAGAACTGTGAATGCTAGTGCCAGTCTAACATGTCTTCTTCATGTAGATATACAGCAACAGACAATCAGTTTGAAATAGACGGGGGGCAAGGGGACTGGAAAGGAGAGAATAGCACAGTTTTTAAAATAATCATGAATGAGGTTGTAAACTATACAGAATATATACATATATCCATGTATTTTCTTCCTGTGCTCTAACTCAAGAAGAGGCTGGAAAGATGCAACCAAGACATATTGGATTATGTGGAAGAATTCCGAGACTTTTCAAAGATGGTACTGTCACGCCTTGCAGGACTGAACAATTATAAAGCTGAGGTTAAAAGTGAAGTAGAGAATTTGCTAACAAGAATTGAACGAGCACAAAGGGACATTGACTATTTTGGATCTGTCACAGATTCTAATACATGTATAGAAGTACATGAAGACCTGGTGAAACAGCAGCTATTTGAAGAAGCAGAAGAACAAAGGAAACTTAAACTCATGCTCAATGCAAGTAAGAACAGCTTATTTTTCAGAAATTTGATCTGAAAGAGACAGTCCCCTAGTCAATGCATGTATGCTGATATGGAGATAACAGATTTTCAGAAGTTATGTGAATACCACAGATAATCGCATGGGGTTTTGGCTGTGTCAATAGTAGATTTGAAACAAAACAAAAACAATAACAACAAAAAAACAAACTACAAAAAAGATATGGGAGAGGGAAGGAAGAAAGCCCAATTCAAATGTTTATTTTGCAGATACTCTACTGCATATCAAATTGATTCTTTGGAAGCTGCTTTTTATTATAAAGTAATGTAAAAAGCCTCTGAAGGTCTGCTCTGGCAAAGTCCCAGAAAAAAATGCCAGTGCATTTCTGAGTATTGCAGCTATACCAAGTAATTTATGGTGGTCTTTGGTTTTTGTAGTAGGCAGGGGTCAAAACCTCAACTCAAAAGTGAACTCAGAAGTTAATAAGAATACTTAATTCACTTCTACAATTTGCACATCTTTTACTGTCCTCCTGTTATTTTTTCTCCCCCTCTCCCCTCCATGCACTTTATCAAGAGAGCACACTGGCTTAAATTCAAGCAAAGCTCAATTCTGATTTTAAAATTAAGTGTTATGGTACTTAGCGTGAATAGTATATACACAATCTGTACTTTTTTTTTTAAAACAAATTAGGTTTTATAATTATAAATATCTTTACCTTAAGAAAGTTGAGTTATAGATGTAAATTACGTGTTATAGACATCTTTGAATTATGCTTTCATTTTCCTTCAACAGTAGTAAGAAAAAAAATAAACAATAAGAAATATAAACTGTTGGGTTTTTTTAAACCCAGATGAAAGATCTTTAACATCATCGATTATACAATTCCAGTAACTTAAACAGAATTAGACTGGTTTTATTTTACAAATAAGTTTACAATTTGTTCCCTGAACTTTTCCAGCAAAAGGGTATTAAGGCAGATGGCAACAGAGGTAATCCCCTATTCTGCTTTTAAACTAATCCAACACCACAATTGAGAGCTCCAACTATCAAGATTTCTTTTTTCCATATGTAGATTTTTTTGAACATTAGGGATTTTTTTGAGATTCAGAAAAATTTAGGGATTTTTAAACTGACTCTGGTCAGGACGCTTTGAAAATTATATGTTTCTGAGAGTTTCAGAGGGGAAAAAATTACTTTCTATTTCTCACTTGTTGGAAATTATTGCTTTTCATTTTATTGCATCAGTTCATGGCAACTTCAGTTTTGTCAGTACTAGTCAGATGCTTATCCTATTGAAGTTGATGGCAAAACTAGTCCCTGTGTAGATTTTACAGCACTTGGGAAAAGTAGGAAGACCCTCAACTCCAGCAAATAGCAGCTCTGCTTGTATGCTTTCTTATATTAATCAGAAGTTACGATTACTTTTACTGAGTCACTCCACTCTAGAAAAAAAGTGGGGGTTTAAGTCTGACTTTGTTAGTGGGTTTGGTTCAAGTTCACACAGACTTGAAAATAACAGTCAAGTAGAATTATTGTTTTTACACATGCAGTAGTTGATACCTCATCCCACTTTGGGTGGGAAACTGGAAATTATCTTCTGCACATTTTGGAATATGATAAAGAGTGGGCTTTGAAGGCATCATTGGGGAGAATGGAAAAATTTTGTGCTCACTGTGAAAGTCTCAGTTTCTCAGTCTTTCTGCAGGCTGTTTGTTATGAAAGCCAAGGAGAGTCAAAAAGCTTCTCTCAAGAAGACAGATGCAACTAACAGATTTTAGATAGTAATCTGGCTATTTCTTCTTCAGGGGAATATGTTGCTAAGGCTCCCTAGGTATTTTGACTCTACACTTTTAAGTTTCTAGAATCTATCTAATCAATAAACATTAATTTTGGGAAAGCTATTGTGACTTGCTCAGGAAAGGTACATCCGGAGTGAGGATTTGCAACAAAAAAAGAATCCATGATGTAGCAGCAATATCCAAATGCTTTGGTTATAGAGTCTCAGTACACACAAATGACATAAACGTTGCTGTCTACAGGCAACTGGAATCTTGCTACTGACTGCAACAGGGTCATATCAGGCCAAATAGAGAGGCTGGTTTTCTTTCTCCATTTCATCTAGCACCACAACTTCCTGCCTTAGGGCTTTGATTTTTCTGCTTAATAAAACGGCTGCACTTCACTAAAGGCAATTCTTTCAACTTCAAATAGTGTCTCTCCTAATTTACGAGTGCCTTTGGTAAACAAGCTTGTGAATATGCTTTGCAGTAGAGATTTTCCTGGAAAGGATGGTCCTTGATAAAGATCTTAGTGTCTAAATGCATGAGTCTTAACAAACTTGGTGCTTTTTGGTCTTAAACATCTGTGAAAAGTGCATACAAAATGTAATGAAGCCAAAACTATGACTTGCTCTCTGCTGGTGCCAATTTTATCTCTATAGTAAGGTAAATGACTATGTTAATTCCACCAGCTGTGCTTCTAGTCTAAGAATTGGTAACACACACATTGTACCGGTTTATTTAAAGGCCACCTTAACATAATGTGCTCCTGGTCTCCTCTCAGGTACACAAATAGAATCCCTTTTGGATAACACTGGTCTAAAAGACCAGAAAACAATATGAGTAGCTGAAGATACTCAGTATCCTTAGCAGGAGATGTTGAATATGTCTTATAAAATTACCTTCAACACTATTTACTATACCCATGCTGCTGACACCTTTACTGATATATCGACCCTGGCCTTATAGTTGGTTAAAAGGAAACTAAGTAACTCGGAAAAAGGAAACTAGAAAATTCACAGCTATTCGAATTGGGGTTTTTTTGTGTTTCCTTGCAGGTTGTGACCACGTGCTTGTGGGTATTAAGTCCCTAAAGATAGTTAAGAAGACTGGAGATAAGCACGGCACTTGGATGAAAGATCCTGGCAAAAAGCATACAAAGATTTATTTATTGAATGGTTCTGTAAATGATGTTATTTTTGAATTTTCAAATATCATGATATTCATGGAAAGTAATCATACACTAAAGGCTCGCAGAGTCACCTTGCCATTTCCCTGGGAAGGAACTGGTCACATCATATATCAGGGTTTCCTATTCTATCACAAATATGGCTCCTTAAACGAGATAATTAAATTCAATATCCAGAAAAGAAATATAACTGACCAAATGCTACTGCCAGGGGCTGGAAGGATTCCTGCTTATCAGCTTTCTCCATCTACAAAAATAGACCTTGCCATTGATGAGCAAGGGCTCTGGGCAATCCATGCAGAACCAGAGACTGGAGGAAAAATTGTAATTACTAAAATCAACCACATAACCATGGCAGTGGAGCACACTTGGGACACCTCCTGCGATAGCAAGGATGCTGAAGCAGCTTTCATGGCATGCAACACACTCTATGTTGTCTACAACTTTCCTAGCGGAGGGACCTCTCGCATACAATGTGTTTATGATGTGTTGGGTGCTGTAAATACTTATGAAATCCCAGTATTGCATTTTCCAAAACGTCAGGGTAGCCATTCCACTATACATTACAATCCTAAAGAAAAGCAACTCTTTGCTTGGGGTGATGGATCCCAGATCATTTACAAGCTTCACACAAAGCAAAAAGTTTAGAATCTTTAGCAACTTTTCAAATACACTTGAAAGCTATCAGTCCCGCACCAACTTGGTCAATAAAGCATATTAAAAGTACACTATTCCCATTTGTTACAACTTTCATTTATTTTGCATAAATTTAGGCTTACATACCCCAGTGATCTTAAACTAATGTCCAATAAAGAATATGTAAAGAGTCCATTACTATGAATCATATAATGATTAATTACCATATATGTGCAACTCACACACACAAATTAAAACTAAGGATAAGTAAAAAAATAATAATCCATCTCTGACATGTTCTCTTCCTATCAAAACTCTGTATTCTGCTTCAGTGTCATGCAAATCAAAAGTCCTTCCTGTCTAATACACATTACCTGATAACATTTACTACCTTGAAGCTCACTGTAGGAAGCACTTTTGTGAGCACTATAAAATCACATGCTTCCAGAGAAATTATCTCTAAGTTTTAATGGAGTGGTTTATTGTATCACAAAGCATGAGTATATAACCACACAAACGTGGTTTATTTTTAACATATTGTTCTTGCATACTACACCAAGGCTATTCCTAATCACTGAACCTCTAGACTATTTCCATGAAATTTCCAGTCTATTTTTGATCCTGCTAACATATTTGCTACAGCTAAATATCCACTTTTATCAGCTTCAACCTCCCACCTTCCAATTTTTTTTCAGTGGACCACTGCTTGTGTGTCAGAAGGAATGTTCCTAGATGATCTGTTCTGTACCAGATAGTATTTTTTAAGTCTTTTACATATCACTCTAATTGTTTCCTTTCTTATTAGTCCTCTATCAGCCTCAAGTTGCGAGGCAGTTTCTCAATACTTCAAATAACTTCCATTGCTCATAGCAGAATCTTTTCTATCTTATTCTCTGATGCCAGCAAAATACATGTACAGAAAAGGTGACCCTGATGACCACAATAGTGCAAGTGAGGGCATGCCACTGGTCTGTCCCGGTTTTGTGAGTAACAGATAAAAACCAAGTAAATACTAACACATTTTTGTTTCAAAAACAATATTAAAAACCCAAACAAACCTTAGACTTTTATTTGTGAAATATAGATACTAGCTGTAGGTTTTGGATTTTAATGAAAGTTGTGTTTCTGTTTAATAACCCCCCAAAAAAAAAAACCAAAAACACAAAAAACTGTGCTTGAAATGCAATCCACAGCTGTTT
Source organism: Gallinago jamesoni (assembly GCA_025769975.1). Classification (NCBI taxonomy): domain Eukaryota; kingdom Metazoa; phylum Chordata; class Aves; order Charadriiformes; family Scolopacidae; genus Gallinago; species Gallinago jamesoni. The sequence goes on along the minus strand of JAOQGH010000040.1, from coordinate 57,171,706 downwards.
CTACAGAAAGCTCATTTTGTTCTTTACACTGAAAGAGCTGTTGTTCTGTTTAAAAATAGCTTCAACAAAATAGCCAAACATCAGGGAATGATTTTGAAAAGGAGTTCCAGAATACCATGAAGACCATATGGACTGCTGAGATGCAACAGTGCTCCTCTGCTTTTTGCAAAAGAAACTTTATCGTTCTAAGCAGCCTTCATGACTGCAGCATTACTTCTGTGTTAAAGAAGCCATAGGAAGCACACTTAAAGACATCCTCAGGCTGAAAGTAAGGTGGGCTGGCACTGATTTCCTGTGTGACCATTGGTCAAAGGCAGATTCAATTATTATTATTTACTTTTATTCCTCATCTGTAAAGTTACAGTTAAATACAAAATGGTATTAGCCACCTTTGGAATCCTTTGAGATCTTTTACTGCAAAAGGATGTGCAATTTTCTTTACTTAATAAATAAATGCTTTTGATGTAAATATGGATTGAGTCTGCTTTTGTGAAAACGCATTCTTGGAACATGCTATGAGCCACACTATTACACAACAGAGAAAACCTACATTATTATTCCATATAGAGATTACAATGAGCAATCCTCAAAAGTTCAGGCAGGGTCCTTTCTCAACCTTGTTGCCCTGGAAATACAAGCTTCATAATGAATTAAAAGGTGCTACCTAGTTTTGATAAAAGGAGGAGTTTTTGTACAGATGAGTGTCTCTAGGTTATCTCATAACATAGAGAATGTAAAAAGAAAGAAAACATTTTACTTTGTCCTTTTTCTGCTTTGTCATGATCAGCCTTTCCCATGGTAAGATCAGACAGCAGGTTTCATTCACAGATACTCCTCATCTTGCATGACCTTCATTCTTTGTGCCAGCTCTTCTGCAGAGGGCTGGTTCAGGTCAGGATAATCTACAAGGATTATGTCCCGTTTGCACTTGAAGCAATCAAAATTATCATAGACAGGAGTTGTTTAAGCTCTCTCTGATTTATTGACACCTGTATGATGAATTTAAGCTTCCTGAGAACAGCATGCTTTCTTCTTTGGATTTTGTGGATGCTGAGGATCAGGGGACTATGCTAAAAGCAACTGCTTTACAAGTATAGCAGAGCTTGATGCTAGGAGCATGGTGTAAATTATGCCAGTATAGCTAGGTTTATTTTAACAGTGCCCATTAGAGATATGCTTCTTTCCCAGAAAATGATCATTCTTTTTCTTCTTTGTTTATATCTGTGAGGATCTGGAGGATGAGAGTTCCTTTTAGCATTCATGCAAGTAATCACCGTGTAAGAAAAACACACAGAATATGCTTCTTATGGAAGGGTTTATCACTAAGCAATGCAACTATTAGATGCTTACTGGCTTCCTGCTGTGTAAGAGTACATGTTTTTACCCATGTGCTGTTTCCCACCCAGTGTGCTTTTCTGCAGCAGTGTCCTCTGCCTGATAAAACATGCATGGAAACTTAGGAAAGAAACTGCAGAACGGAAACCGTGAAGATACAGCCCGCCTAATCCTTAAGAAATAGCTCCTCCTGAAGGCAAAAATTGGGATCTGTGGCTATTTAAATTACCTGAACTTTTCACTCTGTTTGCATTGCATAGAAGATAACGCTTTTTTTATCATAATTGCACTATATTGAGCCCTATGCCCCAGAAAAAAGAATATATAATCCAAGGAGTGCAGTTACAGAAAACCAAACAAAAGTGCAAGCAAGCTCCATTTACAGATGTGGAGGAACTCCAGCGTGCAGGCAAAGCAGTAATATGTGTGATTTCGTGCCGGAGAACTGCTATGTTGCTTGGCATCGCTTAGAACAAGTAATGGATGGAGTGTGCATTCATGGATAGACTATGATGGTCACTGCTTCTGTTATGTTCCATTGGTAAGAACTCTGCCTGTACCATCTATTTCTCTCCTAAACAGCTTCATATATGTGCAAATTTTTTCATTATGACATTTTCACCCATTTATCTCTAATTAGGACCTAATCCAAAGCCTGTTGCTGTAACTGAACATTTAATTCTAAATTCTGTTGTGTCTCCATAATGCTACACTTGCACGTTTCTACAAGAGTCCTAATGTTTTATTTTCTTTATTTATTTAAAAGTGGGCTTATCTGAATCTCAAAAACAGGGCAATATTGTCATGAGTACTTCTGAAAGTGAATTTGGTAGGGAGGCCAAATTTTGCTCTGAGGTACATTGTTGGAGAATGGCTATGTGAGCGCGGTCGTGGCCCCTTTAACATAAGCAAGCCAGACCAGGCCGCAGTGGGAAAATTCTGAGCCAGGCTGACAAGGAAGAAATGAAGGTTG
>JAOQGH010000040.1:57105543-57169298 GCA_025769975.1 Gallinago jamesoni | reverse complement strand
TGTGAGTGTATCGTAATAAAGTTGAAGCTTGCTGATTTGCTCATATTGAGTGTCCATGTCTTCCCTCCGTCGCGACAGTACATCCCATGAAGCTTTGTTCACACTAAAAGGGGTGATAGATATATGAAATGTCTATCAGTGAAGAAGCTGAAGTTTTCCATTAAGTGTGCCATAAAATTCTATGATGTCATTACCGCAACTACACATGGCATTTACAAAAACAGAATGTTGCTAATAGTTGCCCATGTTTTACGGGGTAATACTGAATAACTGACCCTGCACAAGAATTAGCAAATCACATATGGAGTTTCCCTAAGAAACAAGGTCTGTAAGAAACAAGCCTCTTACAGTAGATTACTGTAAAACATGTATGAAAAAAGACAAATATCGGAACTTCATTAATTTTGCTAGCATCTTAATAGGGTAAAATTATTCTCTTGTGATTGAAACTAACGGTTCATTTCAAATATAAAACCTTGTACTCAGTGACATGGAAAAATAACATCTGGAGGCTATACACAAAGAATAAAGAGAGTGGACATACATGCCCAGTATGGCAGGATTCTCAGTATTAGGAATGGGTTTAATTTATGACTTAAAGATTTTCCAACGTTAGATATGCCAATATATGTGCTGTGCACACACATATATAGTCTTAAAAAATTTCTATAATCTAGGGATTACTTACTCTTCTTTCCCGCTGTTCTCACTGACAGCATAATCCATGATATTAATTTGTCTTGGGTTAATTATTTCAAAATATCTCTAAAAGACTCTCTTCTTTTAAACTCCTTTTAAAATAATTTTGATCAAGTAAATCTTTATGTGGAAAAGATTAAACATGTAAGCGTTCGTGTTTACTAGAGATAATCATCTGCTTTTCCTTTTTCCTTTGAGCTGACTTTTCAGTGTTATCAATCCATGCAGTCAGTCAATCTGTACCCTATGATTATAAGACTGAGTCTTTTGTTTCTACTTTTTGAATAGTTTCTTAAGAGTAGGGGAAGAAAGGAAAAAAATATCTATGGAGGATGTTTTGTGATTTGATACACATTTAGAAGTATCTCAAAAAGTAAATACTTTTTAAGTGGTTAATGAACTGCTTTTGTATTTCCCAGTATTGCCTTCATCTAACTAAAGACGGTCTGAAAGATCCCACATGGGAGCAGCTGTAGAAATACCCACTTTATGATGTGTAGTGACTGTATTTGCCTGTAAAGAAAAATACACCTTTGTTTCTGACTTGTTTACCTAAACTTCTAGAAGTAGAAAATTTAGTGCTACATGAATGTTTTGATTCCCAATAAAATGAAAAAGCAGTTTAGGTAGGGTTGCTTTTTTATTCCCAGAGTAAACATCTTCTAATTCACCTCTTTTTTTTTTTCTTAAAACAAGGATGTCCAGTAGAACGTGAATATGTTATGGTCTACATTTCCTTTAAATTATATGGGATTTAAAAAGGGGAAAATATCAAAACTGACACTGATCTTGTACTTTGTACTTTTTTTCTGATCCCCTGTAATGCCTGAAATTATCTGTAATCCTTAACAAATATCCAGGAATAATTAAGCACTTTTGTGGGGATTTAAATACAGTTTTGTCAGAATATCTAATTTAAACAACACATTGCTTTATCAGAATATTTAATTTAAACATCGCATAGACCCAATTGCTTTGTCTTTTACAGGCCCAGTCTTACACTGCTTGCACTATCACTGTCCATTTACTTCTGAGGATTCAGAAGATAAAGTGTCGGTGTAATTTCCTGTGTACATACTCAATTTGAAATCAATACTGTGCCATGTAGATAGATGGCTCTCCCTGTAAGAGCTACAAAGATTTACTTTGGCTTTATGCTCAGACTGTATTTTTCCAAAAGCAATTTTAATGTGTCTGCAAGATGCAAGCTGATTCAATGCCAGCTTTCCAGTGCCACATGTGCAATGGTAAAAACCACTTTGACAGAAAAAGTCTTATTCGGGATAGGTGCAAAACCCAATTTAAAGCCTTGGTTTGTCTCTGTATGGATCCAGAAAACTGAGGAAACCATCTGAAATCAGATATTTGAATCCCAGAAGCAGTCACCTCTGAACTTTGTGCAGAACTCATATCACTGTGGAAAATGTTATCTTTTATCAAAACCTAAAAAACAGTTTTATTTCAATAATCTTTTAGCAGAAGCAATTTTGCTGAATGCTACAAACTGTTCGTTTGCTTCAATATTTTGGAAGCTAGTGACTGCATCCATCAAAAATACATTTTCTATTCAATTGTTTGCGTACAAAATGCAAACATAAACTTGCAGGATTAATGACATCAGTAAAGTCAAAATGTATTGCTCTAAGTTTACAAGATTTCAGACAAACTGAAACAGCCTCCAGACTACCCTGCATTCTTTTCTTTTCATGCTTTAAATATCATAAGAAAAATAACACATTCCCATCCTTGTTGCATATTTGATATGCCTACATTCCTAACTATAACATAACTACATTCCTGTCTTTTCAACAAATAATTTCTTATTAAATTTCAAATAAGTATCATTCATTCCCCAAATTACAAATACCATAACTTATAGGATACACACTTTGAATAAATCTTTTCCTTATCAAATTTGTACTGAAAACAATGTTTTGTTTTACTAAATAATAGATGCAAAGGATGTACTGTTTCTCTATCTAAGCAATTTAAAATATGTTGGCATGGGTCATATAAGTTTACGTTTTGACATGTACAAGTGCACATACATAAACAGGAAAAAAAAAAGAAAAAAGGGCACACAAATGTACAAATATAAAACAATTCATATATGACATTGCAGTATTCCAGGTGAAATCAGAACCACAAAACCATGTATCTTGAGCTTATTTCGTAACCTGAAATAAATCTCCTCCTTTTTCTTGAAGAGCAGGAGAGATCTAACTTTTTTAAGTGAAAACATTTGAGTTCTCCACACCCGGAACCATCCAGCTACTCCTGCAACATAAACCTCCATAGGCAAAGTGCAGCACTGAAATCCAGGTGGCACAATTAAGCTGCAGTTGATTTATTACCTATGATTTTAGTGACTCCCTCTAGTGGAGCTATATGGTAAGGAAGGTGCTGCCTATCATAGCCTCCCAGTTAAGTTTTTGGTGAAATATTTATATTAACATTTGCTGTCATGATATTTTTCTGATATTACTCACAACATCGAACTAACTACAGCACTTTAAGTATTAGTATTAATAAAAATCAAATTTTATTTTCACCCTTATTTGTGTTTATGCTTTAAAAAAATGAATTGACTGTTTAGCAAGGAACTACATCACCACAACTGGCTATCCAAGAAAACAATAAGGAATGCTCAAAAAACAAGATATGAATACTTTTTAAAAAGGAATGCAGCTTGTTCATAGAAATAGAATCCCGTTACCTGACAATGCACAAACAAAACAAAAAGAAGCTACGTTCATATCCTTATTCATTCCATTACTTCAGGAAAACAAATATTTGATCTGTGTACTGAACAAAGTCAGCATTTTAGGTTCTCTATGAATGGCAAACTAGGCTTCAAGACCAAAAAATATAGCTGTGTTTTTAACGGAGCCTAAAAGAAGCAAATCTTTTTCTGAATATATCAGCTAAAAAGCACACAACAGATATTAACAGCAGGAAAAAATCATTAATAGCAAAAAGTGAAACGTTATTCAGGCTGAAGTCACAATTCAGGTTTTTATGCAGAAAGCCACTGTCTTAAGATACAGTTATGTCAGGAATACAGTCATTATCATACCAGCAAGTTTTTGATACTGAGGTACTTCTTTTGGTTTAACATAAATTCGTATTTAAGAAAAAAACCTAAAGGTCATGATGATTATAAATATGCACAGAGATCTAGTAACATAACAAGAGCAGAACACTTCTGCTAAAAGAAATATCGGAGCCACAACAAAGATGACTGACCATAATTATTTCCTGTTCAGAGGGGACTTCTGGGAAGACAGAAACTCCTATTTATTAACATAAGAAGTCAAAGACTGTTCATATAAAGAAGCTGAAGAGAATAAAATGTTATGATAATACACAGTAACATATACATTTTAGCTGTTTCAATGTGTATAATAAAATTAAACTGCAAATCACCTGAAAAGTCTTACTAACTGCCCACGTGTCAAAATTCACGGTGCTCATATTTAACTTTTTCTGTCATAAGTTCTGTTTTTATTTGGACTAATGGAAATTTGGTAAAGTAGAATAAATGGGTTTAGTTTTTAAACAGAGATAAGCTTATTTAGAGGCTTATATAGCTGCACCCAGTGCAAATTCACAACAGGATTTAGAGGTCGTTTGCAGTGAAACACAGGTTTTCTCAGAATCAACCACAACTCCTGCAGCTGTAACATTGTGATAAAGCTAAAACCAACCCTTCTGAGAGGGCTAATGACAGTAATTAGTTCCTTACCAGCTTTGGTCCCAGTGTGGTATAAAGGTGCTTGAAGGCTCTACAGCTTCTACACCAACTTGTAGTCCAGTTCTCCCAGAATGGTACTGGGGGGGGGGGCAGGAAATTCATTATTCATAAAGAATTTTTCTCTGATTCCCTAAGTATAAATGTATATATAGGCAGCTCACATTGAAGACTTTGGTTTGAATTTGTTTATCTCCAGCTGTGGAGATAAACCCTGGGACTTCAGTTTGTGGTAAGGTCTATGCAGAGACCGTGAAGTACACTAGACATGTGTCTTGATTTTAGCGAAGAGGCCAAGGTGATTTGTTTTGGACATACAAAACAAAAGAGAATTTTAAAGTGGCTTGATACTATTTACTATCCCTCAGTAATACTTTCAAATGTACATAAAATCTTCCATGAATTCAAATATTCATCATTATTTACTAATTTTCTTTCTTGATAATTAGCTGTAAATTTCTAGGCAATACATTGGAAAATTAGTTAATATAGCTGTAGTCAGGTTTTATGATATGAGACTTTAGACCCCTATACTAGCTAATTTAAAAAAAAATATTTCAGGAGACATGTTTCTAGTTACTTTTAAATCTAATGAAAGTATAATGATCAGGGTGTAGGCAGTCATGTACAAACTAGGCTTACAGATCAAAGCCAGGGCAGAGAGGGGAGACACATTAGCCTAAAAGAAAAGAACCTATGAGTGAATGAAGAATTGCTGAAAACCTGCTATCTGGTAGATAGACAAAATATGTCTTAGGTGTTAGATCAAGTTTCAGAAAACCACAGTTTATCTCTGAAGGCAGAACAAAGGGAACAGGCAACAGTAAAATGGCTAAAAGTCAGACTACAGAATCAAGAAGGGCTCTTTGATAGGAAACCTGTATTGTGTCAAAACAGGCTAGGTGTTCCAGAGAATCTGTAAATCTAGGAGTTCCTGTTCCACATGTCAATCATAGTCAATTACTCATAATATCCAAGGTATGCATGCTAAGGTACACACATTTAGGTTATCAGCTGCTGGATCCAAGACAATCATTAAAGATAGGGACCTGCTACTTTTTTTTGTTGTTGACTTGGTTTGGGGGTCTGGGTTGCTGTGGGTTTTTTTTCCAATACATCTTAGTGCCTCCTTGCAGCTGACCCTTAGGATAATTTTAAGATGTGTATCTGCAAAGACTCAGTTATACTTTACTGATATGTTGCCCACTCTTCTTTAATCTCCACAGAAGGTATCATTCATCCTTTATGAAGTCACATTTTAACAACCATCAGAAAACAGAAAAAAAAAAACAAAAAACCCCTGATCAATAAACAAACCAAGAACTCAGGCATGTGACTGAGTTTCTGCATATCAGCTGAGTCACACTGACTGCCCTTGCCCATGTAGAGGTTAGATGAAAGTGGCTTAAACTAATCGCTACTGCCTGAGAGTTGCAACAAGTCACACACCACAGCTCAACTCTGAAGCTAAGCTAGCACGGAGTATTTTGTTATATCACACTAACCGAATCATAATACCAAACAGCATTGGCTAGTCTGCCTCTAAAACAAAGGAAAAAAAGGTGAAAGCATGACTTCTTGCATCTGTATGTACAATTTCGAGAAAAAGAATTCTGTGATAGCAACCGTAACAATCAAAGACAGAAGAAATCAAGCACATTATCTGGGAAAAAGAGCTGACAGAGACCCTTGTCTCCTGGCTCAAAACTTGCAGGTAAGACTAATTTGCAATTTTTCTGCTGTTATGGTCTCTCCTATGTTTGAAGGTACAGGATTTTGTGTGTATTTTTAAAATAAAGATCTTAGAAAAAAATACATCTTATTTGAATCAAAACTAAATGCTGTCTAGAAGCTTTCATGAGAAGATAATAGAAAAATGGATACCTTTTGAGTCAAGAAACAGCTTATATAATTCACAATACTTTCTAGTGTACATTTTTTTCTACCATTTCTTAAAGCAACAAATTTAGACAAATGCCAAATCCCCCAGTGTTATGAGTCCAATCTGACTGAAACAAGTCCCATGACTCAAAATTGTCTCAGTAAAAGAGGTGGAATAACAGCTTATATGGTACTGTATTCTCTGTACATAAGCATGCAGTAATTTACAGTATAAAATCTATTTCCCAAGCTGCAATAAGGCAGCTTTTGCCTGATGGTTAGAGCAGATACAGGTGTTTCAAACAGCTGTGACTGCCTGAAAAGACTGCACCTGCCCTCCATTAGCTTTTACTTTACTATGATATGCTTGTCAACCCAGAAATTTATAAAATGCTTCAACGTATGGGGCTAGTATTTACCTGGGAGCCAAGAACACTCATTCCCAAAACTCTCAAGATCACTCGTGCCTGATTTAGAAGTTGAACACTAGATGGAGCTACGTCCTTGGAGCACCACGAGCTAAATTTAGATAAGGTAACAGCTGTCTCAGATAAAATTCTCATTACTTACATGCAGGCGGCCAGATCAATGGCTTGTTTAAATGTCTTTAAAAATGCTAAACAAAAGTACACGTACGTTCCTGAAAGCCTTTTTTAAGAAATGCGTGTGTCCTTCTAGAATTTAAACAGAAGTCTGGAAAATAAAACAGCTCAACAAATGCAGTGCTCTCTAAGAAAACTATCTATTTATTAAGGGATTTTTTTTAAAAGTGTATTTCATCTGTCCTAGTAAACCGTATCTTCAAAGAAGACTTTTATATCCCATTTACTGCTCTAAACTGTGTGAGAGAGAAAACCAGCAAATTTTGTTTTAATATCAAATAGCTGCAGCTGTCCTGCAAGAGTCCAAGAAAATTTCAACTGTAATTTTATGTAGAGATAAAATATCTTTATTTAAACTCTCATCTTGACTATTTCACATTAACTCCACAAAATAATGACAGGGGGGAAAAAACACACAACTGTATCTTATCCGTTAAAAAAGAGCATACCTCATATGTTAAAAAAAAAAAAAAAAAAAAAAGTTTCAAAGAATAAGAGAAGGTTGTCCACCTTACCAGAGGAAATTGGTAACATGACTGGCCATAGATCTCTGTTATAGATAAGGCAGGCTGCACTTTAATGAGACATAATGGATTAGATGTATGGAGTCAATGAGAAAGGATTCTCTAATCCATTATTTCCCATCTACAGTTGATTTAACAAAATTTACTTGAAAAGAAATCTCAGAGTAGTTAAATGGATCATTTTTTTCACGAACAAGAGATTACACAGTACTTGCAGCTTTCACAGCCCTGCATCACAGTGTTTATTCATTGTTTCAACACTGTTGTTTCAACGCTGGTGTTTCATAGCCTGTACAGGCTATGAATATGAGTACTGTGACTTGGGATAAACAGTGAAATCACAGTGTCACTAACCTTTGCTGTAGTCTTCCTGGAGTAAAGCTTTTGATAAAAAAGGACATGAGGTCTTAGGTATCTCTTGTGAGAATTCTTGAGTAAATTGATAATAAAAAATCAGAATGGTTGGTGCTGAATTTAGACTACATTAGTTGCAAAAAAATTACTCTCTTTTATAAAGAGTAAAATTATAAAAACTTTTCAACAAATCAAACAGCAATTTGGAACACACTGCAAATTGATATATCAAAACATGAATGTTTTTACCTGTCTTCTAACCATGAGCTTCTAGGTAGAGAACATTGCCATTTAAAGCCTTGATCCAACTGTCTGGTTTGGTTCTTACCCTTCAGTGACTATGACCCATTTGCCACAACCCAGAAACAGGCCAAGCAGTGCGCTATGATAGAACCACTAACATGCGTAAACTTAAGCACTACTCCGGTACTTGCAGGGTTAGGAATATGACCTGAATTCAAACACACGTTCTCTCAGCATTGTCAGCACAACCCATGTACGTGACTGTGACACTGGGGAAAAGAAACTTTGACACTTCTGCTCAGTAATTTTTAAATAAATAAAAATACACCCTGGTCATTATATCTAGCTGAGATAAACAGTTATAGAGCAAAATCTGGGATCTCACTGATAACTTTCCACTGATTTTTGAAATGAAAAAAATGAAGATGGTCAGTAAAGCAGTATTCAGCATCATTCTCTTTTGGGGTTCCTAACTTATTTTTTTCATAGGTCTTTTCTGAGAAGGATGGTTCTGCTCTATTCTGCTTGAATAAACTTCATTGTTATGTAAGAGAGGCAAAGACAACACAATGCCAGCTTTGTGACAGTAATGTGTCTGCACTACTGCAGAAAAGAAACAAACCACTTTTATTGAAGGGGGGGGGGGGACGACTTCTGGAATGGTAATTAGCCAAGAGGCCAGGACAGCTGAGGGAGTGCTTCTGAAACCCGCTACACTGAGAGATGCAGAATTAATCCACTTTAGTTAAAATGATGTTAAACAGGACAGACAGGATCAGCAAGATAAAGGTAGCCCAAAATTAGGATTCTCTCTGCTTTTTGGTGGTACAATAATATTACAGTAGTATCAGCACTCCATATATCAAACAATACAGGAGCAGAACAGTCAAACGATTACACAAGTGCAGCAGCAGTAGTGGGACAGTGTTTTTTATTCTATGCTCAACCTGTGCTGCTCAGCCTCCCTCTGCTTCTGCCTGTGCTTCCCAAGGGAGTGGCAGTAATTTTACAGTATCTCTGTTCCAGGTCCTTTCCCTTCACAGCAGTAGGGCAAGGCCACACTCGCCTTCCCATGCACTGGGCTGACACTGCTTTTCCCAACAAAACACCAGAGTACAGCATGTACCAGCAGGGTCTTGACTAATCCAGGTCAGGAATAAACAAGAAAGGAAGTAACAACATTATATGGCCCTAAAGGAGTAAATGAGGCCTGAGATGCTGTTTCCATCATGTGGAAAGTCATCCAGATACTTGCCCTAGACCACCAGTAAGCGTAATCGGGGAAAAAGAGAGGAAACCAGGCTCATGTTGAAAAAGACTCCCAGCTTTGCCCAGACTGTTCTAAATTCCACTGACCCTTTCCCAAATGGCTTAACGATACTGCAACAAGCAGTGCTATAGTAATGCTTTTTGGTATTAGTATTACGAAAGATGCAAATACTATCAACCATTATAATTTTGACCACTCCTCTAAGTGACCTATTTAAGATGACTACCTCCAAGCTGAGAGGAAAGACAAGAAAAATTTAAAAGCAAGCCAAATTCAAAAGCAATCCACAGCCTGTGGATTCTTGCCAGTTTTAATTATTCTTTAGCATGTTCAGAGATGTTTCAAAGGTGTTCTACTTCCCATTTTCTCACTCTCCCACTTTAGGCAGATTTTCTCTAAGTGAGGTCCAATTCTTTATCTGGAATATCTGGTATGTGATTCATGGTCTTGATCTCATGTATAAGCTTAAAAGTAAACTGAAATCATATGTAACTCACTACAAGGTCAGAGAGTGCATCAGTTGGCAACAGGGAACAAAATGTTTCAAACACAGTACAAGCTTACGCTAGACAAACGGAAATTCTAAAATTGAAGACAATTATAATAAGTAATAGAATTACACTAGAACACCATGCATATTAAACATGCTTAAACTATTTAGAAGGCAGTCAACACCATCGCAGAGGGAAGGCAGCAAACAGCGGTGGTTGAAGTACAACCACTCCACAAACAGCGAAAAGTGTGTGTTAATTACATTGACGATGTTACAAGTACTCGAAACTCTTTATCTCACTTTCTGCTAAATGCTTGCTGTTGTTTAGCCAACTCCCCGGAAAACTGACATAATCAGAAGTAGTCAGCACATGCATGCTGTGAAAGAGCTGTGTCAGTATCACACCGGTGGGATGACTTGTTTGGGTAAAACCAAGACAACAAAAACCCTTATCAGATTTTGGATCAGCAGGACACCCAAAGTGACCAGTAAACTCCCAATGACCAAAATTTGCAGCACTTATCATATTTCTAGAAGTAATCCTGGAATCTCTACAGACAGAACAAAAACCTATGCCTTTTGAGTGTCAGTCCTTGTTTTATGTGCTTGCCTCCTTGGAGCATGGTATCTGGGGGAAGCCGAGGTACTGCAAGGTAGGGGAGGTCATGAAGGTCCCTTCCAGCCTAGAGAATTATATGAGGTGCCAGCCAGGAACCCACTAGAAGCCCTGAAACGGGATTTGCCTCTGCTGTCTGTCCCGTCAGAGACCAGGCCGTGCTCTGTAGCCATAAGCCTTGGCACGGCCTGGATTTGACGCTGACATGGAGGGGGGGTTGTGGTGGGTGTCCGACATTTTGTGCCACTGCAGGTGCATGCACCTACGCTGAGGTGTGGCTGCCCGAATGTCCCTTCCAGTCTAGATGATTCTATGAGGCGTCAGCCAGGAACCTACCAGAAACCCTGAAACTGGATTTGCCTCCACTGTCTGTCCTGTCAGAGACCAGGATTTGCTCCACAGCCATAGCCTTGATTTCACACTGACGTGAGAGGGCGCTTCAGTGTGTGTCCGACATTTTATACCGCTACAGGTGCGCGCACTTACGCTGAGGCACGGCTGCCCGAGCCCTGAGGGTGCTGTGTGAACACGCAGGGTACCCGCCTGCCCGCCAGCCTCTTCGCGCGGGCCGGACCTACCACAGGTGTCCTGAAGCTCCTGCTGGTTCCCGACGCGCGCTGAGGAGTCGACGAGGCGGCTGCCGGTCCCGCCCCCACCGCGAGGCCCCGCGGGGCCGAGCTAGCGGCTGCCGCGCGCCGGCGGCCGCCGTGTGGCGCACCTGGCGGTGCGGAGGGGCGAGGGCGGCCGGCAGCCAGGCCCGGGAGCAGGTCGGTCCTCGCGGGCGGTGTGAGGCGGGGGTGGGGGTGCCGCTCCGTGCGAGAGCGGTCGGCGGTAAGCGCCCTGTCTCGGCGGGGAGGGTTTGCGCCGCTGCCCCGGGTGGATTTCGGGGTGTACCCACGGCGCGGGTGAGGCGGCGGAGCGCTGGGCTCAGCGCTGGGCCGGGCTGTCCTGAGGCGCCGGCGGGCAGCCCTCAGGTCGGCGGGGCACACCGGGAGATCCTTCAGGAATCGTGCTGCGCGTGCGACCACAAAGCCTGTTGCTTCTCTTTTCTTAACACTTTGCTATTGCTGGGAGAGTTAAGGACTCCGTGCCGTTGAGAGGACTTTTAAATAGACGCGGCTCCTGTAAGTTAAATATTTATTCTCACAGCGAGCAAAGCTTTGAAACTTGAGTTTGACTAGCTGTTCAGTAAACAAGCCGTTTTATTGACATAGAGCAGTCGAGTCAGAAGCTCTGCTGTCAGTAATAACATCCTGTTGCAGTCAAGTTCTCTGAAGTGGGAGCGAGGTGTTCCCCTCACCCCCCAGGTCTGTTATTGGAAATTAATTCGGAAAAGAGGTATGTGGGGGAAATGAGATAGTTAAAAGGGTGTTCAGAAAAGAACAGCTGGAGGATGAAACTGGCTGTAGTGGGCTGTTTTACCGGTACAGAGATAGGGGAGGTAAGAGTATGAGGTGATGTCAAGTGATCTCCGCTTTCATCGTTCAGTGCTCCTGCTATCGAGATACCACGATAAAAATACCTCCCCCTTAACGGTTAGAAGAAGGGTAAGGAATCCCACCACTTTGTGCGTGACATCTGTTCAATTTTGCATTGGGCAAAACAAGATGTTGAGTATTAGTTTGATAGGTCAGCAACTGAGGATCTGACTGTGTACAGGTGAAGTGCAATATGGGCTTTTGAAGATATGCATGTGCAAGACATTGTATTTCCATAGTCATAAAGGTTTTCCACAATTTCAGATTTTTAATTGCAGGGTTTTGGCAGGAGGGACAACAGTGAGGAGCACTTTTCTGTGGTTGGTTGTGTTTGGGTTTTTTTAAATAGGAGTATGAGAACAGGTGCATGAGGGCTTCGTTCTGAGACTTGTATGGAAACATGGAAAGAGCGAAAAAGGCTGAATTTCAGCTTACCAGGTTTATTGATTTACTTGGCTTGTGTTCCTGACTTTGACTTGGATCTGCTGTATGAACAAATAAAACAAATAAATCTTTATGCTTCCCATATCTTCCTAATGGAGAAATGCTTAGAGTAGAACTCAGTATACCAGAAGAGTGGAAGGACAAATTGGGACAAACCTAGGCAAATATGGGTTGTTTTTAGGTGATATAGGTTTACTCTCTGTTTGCTGATAGTTGGAAGCAATTTTAAGGGCCTCTTCAAACTAAAGGAAACCCAGTGTAAGTTAGAGCAGAGGGAGAACACAAAAGAACCTTAGGTTTGTCTTCAGGACAAGTATATAGCTTGGTACCAGAATATCATGAAAAAATAATGTATAAAAAAATTATAATATGATTTGTAATATACCAAATAACTTCAAGTCCACACTAACAAGACTTAAGCTGAGGGATAGCTCAAGATTAATCTTGCCACTTACTGCTGATGTTTATATCTGTTGTAGACACAAATGATATGCCTGTAACTGTTTCAAACTGATGTTAGCATCGCTTTTGATAATTTAAATGCTTTGTTTACCTAGGCCAGGTTATAATCAAGTGTCTTGGCAAAACATATAGCAGCTTATCTATCGTACATCTGGGACTCTGTCCTATGGAAAGTGCCAAATTAAAGGGAGGGGGTAGAAACTGGTTAATTTGTGTGGCTGAAGCATGGTAGGAATTAGGCTGGGAGCATTGTTCCCTGGTTCCATGTCCCCTTGCTGCTTTCATCTCCTGTCCCAGGAAGCTGAGAAATTAGAGGAATGGTGACAGAGGGCACTGCTGCTACCATCTTGATTTCACTCCAGCAACCCCATCCATATTAAGACTATGCTTGAAGCAGGGAGGACAGGAAGGAAGTAAGGGGTAAGTAGAAACAGGATAATAACCACTATCTTCCCCTCACTCCTGCTGTATCTGGTCTCACTTCACCTTTGTTAACCTAGTACCAGCAGTGTGGAAAAGTTATTTGTTTGTGTAAACAAAGGGAGAATACATTGGTGTAGGCATAGACTAGATAAGTGCTTCCTGGGTTCTTGAATCAATTCTCCCTGTTTCCTCTGTCATGCTTCTGTTACACTGAGTTATAGACTGTCTGTGCAGGCTCTAGGGCAGCGTAATGTGATTTAATGTGATATGATGTGTTTGGATGGAGGATGGGAAGAGAACAGATGGAAAAGAGTAAGCAAAGACTTTAGAAATCACCCTCCTTGAACACTGAGGGTCAGCAAACAAGGTGAAAAGTAGAGGGAGAATGTGCTATGAATGGAAAATGTGGGAAAATGAAAAAGAACAAAAGATAGTGATGCACATCTCTTTTCCCAGGTGCAGCTCTGCTTCTAGCCTCCGTTTACCCAACTTGTTTCCTGTTTTCCTGTTTGCCTCTTACGGACTTCCGTCTCTTCAAAACAAACAAACTAACAAACTCCCACAAAAACCTGTAAAGTACTTATCCCTAGACACTCCTCTCACTCTTATTAGACTATTCAGAGATAGACCAGAAACCTAGTTAATTTTCTCCATAGCTAGGGATTTATTTGAGCCTGTCAGCTCAAACAAATGAAGGCCTTGACCTGGTAAGATTAGCAAAGGACTATACACATACAGGTAATGCAGAACCTCAGTGGGGCTCCCTCCCCACAAAAAAATATATATTTACATGAATAGCATGAAGCCATGTTCTTGCTTTAGGTGATTTAGAAGATTTAGTGTTTGTCAAAGCAGAGAAATTATACATAAGGAAATTTATTTTGTGATAATGATCACTCAGTGTAGATATGAACATGTTATCATTCAACATACTGTACCAAGCCAGGCTTTTCTGTGTTTTCCAGAAATACCTAATAGTGTAGAAATAGTAATGCAACAGAAGATGATGTTTAGGTTCAGAATTCTTTTCTTTTAGTGAAGTTACATCATTCATTCAAATCTTTGGAGATCTGAGTTTGCTACCTCATCCTCAGAATTTAGTGAATTTAAGTTCTTAAGTTATAATCTTGAAATCCTCATGAGCTACTTGAATAAAGTTTAGCCAGTAATGTTGCCCTTGGAGGCAGGCTTGATCAGTTACCAGAGTTCACTAGATGCATATGAAATCATTTAGCTACAGTAACTTGATCCATTAAAAATTGGGAAGTTCATGGCTTTTAACTGGTTTAAAAGTGATCTATTTTAAGTTCTCTGAGTTTTCTCCAGTTTGCTCATATCTCTTCTGTGCTATCAACTCACCTGTTACTTTGAAGAGCTGCAGAAACTAAGACTCCCACCTTTGGACAACGTGTTCTCTAACTTTGTCTAAGCGCCACCTCTGAGGTGGTAACATGTCTTTGATAAACTGTGACAGCTTGAGTTTCTTCCTGACACCTCTTTACAATATTTTATAGTTATTCTTTTAAATAGGTGTACATTAAGCCACAAAATCAAGGTAAATTATTTTATTTTTGGTAGCTAGTTGCCTCTGCCTATATATTTTACCATAATGTTTTTATTTCAAATCTCTTATGACCCTGTAACATTATGGTTACCTTTTGTGTTTCTCTGCATCTTCATGTGTTTGTTTGCTATAAAACTATTTCCTAATAGCACTTTGCTCTTATTTGGCAATTCATTGATGCAGAGAACAAAGAAGTTAAATTATAAAGATAATTCCTTTCTGAAAGAAACAAAAGGTAAATCCTAATGGCACTATTGACAGTCTAGGTCAATTTGTGGATTTTATGTTTATAATGCGCCTCTGTCAAGTTACAATGCAGTGGTTTAAAGGACTGTAAGCATGACCTGGATTTTAAACTCTAATTTGATAACCTGTAGAGCAAGATTGTTTTGAATATTGTGTAGCTTACTAGTGTTTCTGGAAGAGCTGTAACCCTAAATGAAATTCATAGAGAAGTATTTTGATTTATAGAGGGAATCACAGCTGAAGTTCCAGTAGTAACAGATAAAATTGTGGAAATTATTCTTGACATTCTAGGAGTTTTTCTGGGTTTGTTTTTTTTGATTAATTTCTTACTTTTTTATTTTTTCCTTCCACCTATAAAGTGAATTCACTATATCCCATACCGACAAGATATCACATATTCCTTGATATTTATACAGAAAACTGAAAGGAGTGCAAATGCTTAGTGTATGAATGCATTTTTTCTTAAAGCTCTTAATATTGATGTTTCAAACTGAGCAAGAGATAATGCAGATGCTCTTGAAAATTATTATCATGAGTTTTGTCCAAAGACTAACCCATCAAAATCAGAGTGGACAAGAGAAAATTATTTCTTTGCCAGATGATCCACAAACTATTGGGGAGCCATTTGTGTTTTTCGCAGCTCTGTGTGTATGATAGATAAAATATATTCTTATATTTATTTTATATCCACATAAAAATGTGTGTTCATCTGTTTAGCTGAATTATCCAGGTAAAACTTGAAGTAACTGAAGATAAAAGTTGAGAATTGAATAGGGAAAATAGAGCACTTTGTGGTTTAGGGAGAGGAAAAGATAAGAAACCTGATGGTGACCAAATAGTATGTGGCAGACAACGTGCCTTGAATGGTAAATGATGGATCTGACTTCCGAGGAGTTGCAATGACAGAGCAGGAACTGCTTATTGTACTAGAGGTCTTTTGCATATCACCCAAGGACATGGTGCTAAGTTGATGATGGTTTGCTGAAGCAGATGTGAATTTGGAGAAAACAGATCAGCAGGCCTGATTTTCCTTCAGTGAAGTCTTGAAATAGGCTGGAGTGATGAAATAAGACTGAAGGCTCAAAGTCAAGACCTGCTGGATGTAAGAAAAAGACAGGTCTGAAGTCTGGCTCTGTTACCAGTGTTGCTTATCAAATGCTGACTGTGAGTCTTGTTTTTGTTAGAGCAAGGATGTAGTATGTATGAATATTCATAGAGAACGATTCACTCCTTGGCTATGTCTTCATACTCTTTAAGATCAATGGATTGTATGCTAGTTAAAGTAATTACCAAAGATAACTCTGAGCTGCTGAACCCTAATTTGGATTTCAAGCACTGAATGTGGGAACTTCTGTTTTACTTTATCCTCTTCTGAAAACAAGTCTGGTTGGTCTCCACATACAGAGATGACCTAGCTGGAGCTGCCTTGTTTTTCTGTCTGCAGTGCTCATACAATGAAGTAATTTTGTTTCCAATTTGCACTGTCTTCAACCCAAAGTTTATTTCAGAAGTCCTAATTTGACAGGAAAATATTTGCCAAGTGTTTCTTGAATATAGTGATTCATATTTTTATTCCACTACAATGCAGTGCAGATGGCAGCATCTGCTTTTATAATGCATAATCAGAACATCTTATTCTAATGACATTGCAGTAAGATTTATGAATGTGTTTCTGTGGTGATGATAAACTAATGCATGTAATCCAGTCTGCTTCTAAACTGAAGTATTTTGATGTTTCCCTCCAGAGAAATAAACTAGCAGAGAGCTTGGAGAGGTAAATTCAATATGTTAAAGAGATAGGAAACCAGCACAAACCAAACTGGGAAGCAAAGTTTTTTACATTTCACCTGAATGGTATTTACTGTGTGCAGTATTAGACAGGGGATATAAGATCTTCTTGCATAAAACTTCTCTGTCTTTTACTTTGTTCTATGATTTTATAGTTCATAATGAAATTTCTGGTAAATCATCTTTGTCCTATACATTCAATGTCTTGGTGACATTCCAGCCAATGTTAACCTATATACTAATAAAAACAAGCTCTTAGGAACTGAAGTAAGTGATTCTAAATAGGTGCCTTCCAACCTCAATTATTCTGTGGTAACACTCCCATACGCTTCATAAAACTGTTCTCATTATGTTTAAGTGCATAATGAGTTTAAGGCTTCACAATGCAGTTAACATAAGCTCTTACCTGAAATTTACTATTAATTCAATTCCTTTCTCTGATGTGGAAAACCTCTTTTTTTCAAATTTTTATGCCCAACCTAATGTATGAAGTCATGCTGTGTATTATTTATGATTATAAGCTCTTTTATACTTTGCAGTGAGAGTACAAGTAAAAAATCACATAAGCATGGGTCTTCCGGTGGCCTTACTATCACTCCCAGTTTCATTGGCAGATTTATGGTCACCCAGCAGACTAGGAGAACAAATAGCAAAACAAATCACTGGCTCTTGAGATGTGTTCAGAACATGCATTAACAACTTCAGAAACAGTGAGACTGTAGGAAATGTGGCAATAGCTTCAACTCAGGTACTCAGACATGGACCCCAGCTATGCTTGTTAACTGTGCGTTAAATGCACTTACTACTTAAAAAAAAAAAAACAGACAACAAATTGAAAAAACATGCCCCCCCCAAACGAACAGAACACCCCTCCTCTTGCTGAACTTAAGATACGTTTGTGCAAGTGCTATGGAAGCATATGTAAGTAGAACATCTGTTGTAAGCTTTTTTGTAACACATACTTTAATAATTGTTTCAAGAAGAAAGAGAATCTTTCTTAATTTATTCTTAAGTTTCTTAAATCTTAAAATTAGAAGCTACTTATATGGACCCAAAACACAGACTGGTTGTGAAATATCAATGAAAGCAGGATATGTAATGCTCTTAAAGAATGTGTTAATTGCATGTGGAAAACAAAAGAAAACAAAACCAACCAAACAACCAACAAAAAAAACCCCACAAAACTAGTAAAGTGAATAGTTTCCTTTTCTTGAAAGTAGTCTTCTGTAATAAAGTTTTTTTTATTATTATTTAATGGGGGAAAGGAGTTTGTGTTCAAAGTAAATTTTTTGGTACAGAGGAAATTTATGCTCTAGAATGAATTTAGTTTAGATTCACCTGTCATTGTAGTTTTTTATTTAATCAAAGCTTCTGATTATCCAAGGCTGAATTGAGAAGAATGGGACTAGCAGCTGCTCACTTCCTTTGGAAACCCAGATTTGGGTACTCGGAAGCAGTTGTTCCAAATTAGTTGAGACTAATAGAACTACCATGCTAGGCAGCTTGCCTGATTTTCTAGGCAGTATGCCTATAAATGCAACTTTACAGTGAATGTATTTTATTTGCTCTTCTTAAATAACAAAGTAAACAGTACTGCTTCTGTCATAGAGCAAAACTATCCCTTATCTATAAAGGCTAATAGAGATGAAACAGTTTTTTCGTGACAGAGCCGTAGTTCAGTGTTTGTTAACATGACTACATTTTTCTTTTCAAGTAGGAAGAGTAGGTATCTACTTTTTCAGAGTTAATAAAACTGTCTTGAATGTTTCCACTTGGAGATTTTGAAGACCATTGAAACACAGGGGCCTAAATCACTCTTAGATGTAATAGCAAATCAAATTTTACTTACAAATGTAGTATAAAAGTATAAGGATGTAAGACTTACATAAGGATGGCAGACATTGATCCATTTTCTGGAAAACGAAATAAACTGAAAAAACTGATAGTAAACTCTGATTTCTTTTTCTTACCTTAAACAGAGGGAAAACTTAATTAATTTCATCCAATGGACAGTAATCTGAATGGTTCAATCTTTTTTCTTTTGTTTTGTTTTTTTTGTGTGTATGTTTTGCTTGTTGTTTTTTTTTTTTGAGTTCTATGTACTGTCACTTGGCACCAGATGCAAGAAACTTCATAGGTAGAAGACAAATCAGCTGGTAGCTGTTAGGGATTAAAGAACTTTGCAAGCCTGAGATTATTTAATTTTGTGCTTGTTTTAATAAACAGGTCCCAAAGGCACTAATATCAAATGGTGAAATACATGATTAAGTTATTAACTTAGGAAACTCCATAGGTTTTTTTCACAAGAGGACTAAATATGAGTAGTAGGCCTTTCAAACAGTTTTGGAAAGCTGCTCCGAGTCTTAACATGAAGTGGTCTGAAATGAGACAGCAAGTGTAAAAGCAGGATCCCAAGTACCCACTCAAGTGTCATTGCTGTTTGGGACTGTGACTCTCTGCTTTAGGACTTCTGGCCTTTCTATGACACTCAGGCCCTTTAAAGTAATAAAAGAATTCTGTTTCATTTGTCTTTTATGTCAGTACAAAGGTGTCTAATCCGTTTATTTCAGAGCCAGCTACCTTTATAACAATATATTGCTTCAGGTACTATTATACTCTAGCATTTGCAGTAACAACTGCAATTTTTCTATTTATTTCAATCATATGAAAGAGGTTTTGTGTGGACTAGAAGTAACATATCATAGCCCAAAATTTAGGCTACAGTTTTATTTTTTTGGCAAATAATTTTGGTTCATGTTCAAGTACTTAATTAAAATATTTACATGGAAATGAATCTAGAGAAATCTTATGTATGATCATTTATAAGGGTTTTACTCCTGATTTTTTCATACCCTAAAAGAAATGGGAAATCACTATTAAAAGAGAACAGAAGTAATCTTTTATACATTGATGAATTATGCTGACAGCATGCTGAACTTCAGATGGAAATGTGTATATGAAAAACAGAATAATAAGAATAATACCGAGTTCATGAATGGGTCAGTTTCTAGGTTCAGTTCCTGGATTCAGTTTGTGTTGAGAAAGTTTTGGGAAATTTTGCAAATTAAAAAACAAACAAACAAAGCCTTTCTCCATTAAGTGCTCAAGCAAACCTGTAAGCCAAAATGACTAAACTGGAATACAGTAGCTTTGGAGGCTCATGCCTAGAACCAGTTCTACAGAGCAATTAGTTTCTTTCTGCAAATGACACATACTTTTCAAGTGTTGCAAATTCAAATAGGCGTTCTGATGCTTGGAACTGTAGCTGTGCATTTTCTTATCTCTTTCTTAGTCCTACATATCATGTCTGTTTTATAAGGAGAGATTTAAGTTGATTTGACTTACCCTTCATAACATGGTTTGACATAGAAACTTGTTCATTTTACATTTGTTTAGAACTGACAATAAATGCCTTGAAATGGTTGGCAGACACATGATGATGGGCTTTGTGGTTGGTAAGAGCTTGAGAATGCTTAGCATGGTTGATAATAAAAGGTGCTATGTATAACCGTAGACTTCCAGAATCTCTTTGGTATCTTTTGCCATTGGATGTATCTGCTGTATGGAAGAAGCATGCTGGGCACTTCAGAACTCTTTTGTAAGCCTGCAAGAAGTTTGCACCGAATACTCAAAATTGGACTTGTGGTTTATTTAAAACTTGCTTGTTTCAGTTGTGGCAACAGAGGAGAAACAGTAACAGTGTGCATAAATGAGTGTGAAATAGAAAAGCTGAGTACTTCAGTGGGCTTTTAGTGTGGTGATTCTGTTAAAATCCTTTGCTAGCTAAACATGTTTTTGTGTGTGCATGTACAGCTCCTCCATAGAATAGGTCAGTGAGGAAACCTATATCACACATTCCTTATGGGCTGCTTCGTGTTTCCTCTGAAATCAGCTTCTGGTTTCAGTGGGTGTTTAATCTGTGTCTAGTTATGTTGGTATTCGCATTTCTTCTAGGATCACTGGAAAAACAGGGACAAAAGATGTTACATTTTTCTTGCCACCTGTAATAATGTTTCTTCAGCTGGAGATGTTACAAGTTTCGCTCATCTTTGTAAATCCTAAAAATATTAAATGTTGCTTTTGGATGTCAAGGTACTGTTGTGTCTGTTTTGCAACATTGTTTCTCTGTATAATGCTTTTTCTTGTAATTAGAAAATTATGTTAATCCATTAAGTATGGAACGTAAATATGATAGGAGAATGTATCATTCTCTGATTTTGAAATCGGCTGTGGCACAGTGTTTGATAGAGCAATTTCTTTACTTGTTGGCCAGTTCTGCAAGGAGTAAGATGTCCATATTCTGAATCATGGGGTAGCAAAATCAATAAAATGTGTCATTTTAGGTCAGGATTTAACTTGCCATGGAGAATTTTTGCCTCTGGGTTAAACATATTCCTTAGGCAGAGAAAAAGAAAAAATTGAAGACAGCTTTTTCCAAAGATATTTTCATCAATCTTCAGGAAGCAATTGATATAATAATATTTTGTTTATAAGCATAAGCATTAAACTCACACAGCTGTTAAAATTTATATTTTCATTGCTGTGATGAGTAATGTGGTATATGGTGCTTTTCGTAGTTACCCACTTGTTCCTAGTTTAATCCTTTCAATCCGAGCAGATTCATTTATGTTGGATTTGCTGTTTCTAGCAGAAGTATATTTTTCCTTTTTTTTTGTTTTTGTTTTTTTTTGTTTCCCACAGACACTTTCCTCAAAATAGCTACTGAAGCTTAATTTATACAGAAGTAGTTGATATTGTCAGTTTCTGTTAGTGTGAATTCAGCATATTTGTCTTCACAGATGCAGGGTGGGTCATATTAAACTAGCCAAGTGATGTTCCCAGTTATTTATAAACTGCTGCACAAAGTGTTTCAGAGGGGGAAAATACTACTATGAAATTGAATTTTACGAATTTTACAAATTTTAAGCCTTATGTCTAAAGCTGAGCTTAGATTTCACGGAAGTATTAATATAATGTTAGTAAATTTGAGGCAAATTCAGGACATTTATAGTTTGAGTAACCAAAGAGTAGATTATTTCATAATGAGAAATCATAATAAGTATCTCCCTTAGTTGTGTCTGTGACTATTTCTCTGAGTAGTCCAACCCAGACCTCAGCTTTTTACCTTGGAGAACTTGTGGATGACGATTGTCTCTTCTGATTGCAGGAAATCAGTTTTCTAGCTTGTTAACCCTCCTCTTTGCTCCAAAGCTCTGTTTGAGAACATGTCTCTGATACCTCAGTGTCCACTGGTGCCAGTTCATCTAGCAATCCTCACCTAATTTGAGTGTCTGTCCTTTTTAAGGACCGCTTAGTGCGGTCCACTCTTTAATCCTAACAGTGAGTTATTTCTGTAAAGATTCATTGCTTTTACTCTGTGTGGAAGCATTTGCGTATTCACTGATGTCATCATGTATTTCGTCTTTGGCATTTTTCTAAAGGTCACAAATACCCCACAACTTGAATGCTACACATAGCCTTGGTCAACAACCGTACAATAAAGCAAGGAAAGGTATATAGAAAAGCAGCAAGAACATCAAAAATTGTAGTTTGGGTTTACTCTGAGAAGAGACTTGCAGAATAGTGATTCTTTGGTTAAACAGGGATGTTGTAGGGGTGAACAGAAAATAGGACTGGAAAGAGATTGTAAGATTGTGGCATAAAAAAGTGAGTCGTGATTAACCACTATGGTATTTTTTTTTTCATAATGTCAGAGCATTTGCTGAAAAATTATACAAAATGGATTTGAGAAGAAATCAGATAAATCTATGGAGGGTTGATCTTTCACAGAATCATAGAAAGGTTAGAGTTGGAAGGGACCTTAATGATCATCGAGTTCCAACCCCCCTGCCATGGACAGGGACACCTCCCACTAGACCAGGTTGCTCAAAGCTCTGTCCAGCCTAACCTTGAACACTTCCAGGGATGGGGCATCCACAAGTTCAACATCTATGAAACATGGTAGTTCCTATCCAGTCTGTAATCCACAAAGCTTAATGCTTGCTGGTTGTTGAGAAAGATAGAGCAGGAGATTGATCACTGTGCTCCTGTGTTGCACTGCACATTAGTAGAGATAGAGCACCAGGCCAGACAGACTTTGAGTCTGAATGAGCATGACTCTTCTTATGGTGTCATGAGAGTTCCAAAAATACATGGTCATTTTCTGTCTTCAAGTCATAGAAATTTGATGGATACCTGTCTTGATTACACTACAGGCCCTAGGAACAAAGACTCTATGGGTTTTCAGCCAACTGGCTTAGTCTTTAGAAGTGTTTGCTCTTTGTTGGCAAAGCAGCTGATTTTTATAACAATCTTCTGTGCATGTCAAGGAGCTGAAGGAAATGGACACTGCGAGCTGATTTGGAAACTGGACCTCCTTACATTTCTTCAGGATTTCAAATCTTCTGGTCCTATGCTAGCACTGACCTCCTTCAGTGAAACATCTGTTTTCAGACTAATACACCAAATGGTACTTGCAAAGGTTAACTCAAAATCTCTGTTTCACAGTGCTCATATGCACTTCTGTATCCCTAGTGCCCAAGATTATTGGGATGTGGTGGGGTGTTGTGTGTGGTGCTGTTGGTGTGGGGTTTGGTTGGTGGGCGCTTTTTTTGTGTGTGTGTTTTGTGTTTGGTTGTTTGTTTATGGATGAGTTGTTTGTTTGTTTTGTGGTTTGTTTAGTTGTTTTTTATGAGGTTGGACTCGATGGTCTCAGAGGTCCCTTCCAACCAACAGAGATTCTGTGGTAAAGTAAGTTATTAATAGTGCATATTCTGCTGAGTTGGTTCCATAACAGCTTCATGGGCAGGAAGAGTGATTTCCAAAACTTACTGAAATGCAGGAAGGCAAACAAAAATTGAACACCTAAGATTTGCCATAAGGGACTGGCCTGATTATGGCCAGGCTGAGAGGCCTTTTCTTCAGAGAGATTTGAAAAAGCCCTAAAACTGTTTATGAACCATAAGAAGTGTTATTGCTAATTCTCAAGTTTTAAAGAATGTTTTTTCCAGCAGTATGGTTTGTCTAAATTTTTAAGATTTTTATAGAGGATAACTTCAAATACTTTTTTAAATCACATATATTTAATCTCTCTCAATTTCTGTCAAAGTCTTGGCCTCTGTTTTACTCTAGAGCAAAGAGTTAATTCATGCATGAATTCTGTGTTTACTTTTATTACCATTTTTCACCTTTCAGTTTACTAGAGCATGAATTTACTTTCACAGGATCATTCATTATATCATTTCTCAGCTTAAGTTTTTCAACTCTTGTTTGGTTGGTTTTGGGTTGGTTTGTGGGGTGTCGGTTTTGTTGTGGTTTTTTTTTTTTTTTTGGAGGGGCAGGGAGAGCAAGGGAGTGGATGCAGCTTCCCAGGCATTGGATCTGGAGTAAGGTAACTTAGAAGACCTAACTGAAAGGGACCTACTTCTTCATGGAAGAAAATTTGAAGCTATGACCTTGAGGCCAGGGAATATCTGAAACTAGAAGGGAAAGCAAAATCATAGTTTATTTTAAATGGCAGAATTTTGAGGCTCTAACTCTTCTCAATTGTAATATTTTTACAAGTAAATGCAAACTGTAGTACCAAATCTGACTTCTGTATGCCATTCATCTTCACATTTATTTTAAGACCAGAAAAGTTCATGTTTAGGCTCAGAAACTTTCCTCTCGTGTATTTTATCAAGTAATGCTTTATTCAGTTGAGGTTTAAATCCAAAGCATTTATTTATTGTGTTTTTTAAAAATTTTAATTAGTTAGAAATTGGAACTAGTTAGATGACAACTGAAATAAAATAATTAGGCTTGGTTATGGTTTGGGGTTTTTTTTTCATTAAATACAATAATAAGTACTGTAATTCTTGTTTTGGTTTTAAGATTTGCAAAGTCAGAGGCTGCAACATTTCCCTTTTATACTGTGTATAACAGAGAGGAAATATCTGATAATAATGTAAAATTCAATTATGGAGTAAATTTTTAAGCTTTTATGAACAATGCTTAAAACAACACTGAAGGAATGAAGAGCTTCCTACGGTTGATAGAACTGCTGTAGAGAGGAGCTGACGAAACCTTACTTTGCATGTGCCATTTCTGTCAGTGTCAGCTTTTATATGTAGGGTTAAGACTTTGTACAAACATAAGTCAGGAAATTTGGTTACGGTACCAATAGCAGCTGTAACTTAATATCCATGAGTCCTGTGGAGGAGTTACTATGAGGTGATTTGAGTTCTTAAAGGATCATAAAGTATGAGCCAGATCTTTTAGCATATTGTTAAGGGTGCTTTCTTCCCCCCCGCCCAGTTGTAATTCAGTCTTGTATTAGTAAACTTAATGGGTTTATTTTTGAAAACAGATGTTTGGCTTTGACTTTGCTACTTCATAATGCAGTAAATTTAACTACGTTCAGTTCTCTTCATGTTTTAAATCAAATTATTTAGTATAATATGTTTTAAAACCAGCATAATTCTTGCTGCTTGTATCAGCAGCACAAATATGGTGGTTTTACAGTGCCAGGGTAGTACCCAGCTACCTGCATAAGTTAGTTTAGCTTATTTAGTTAGCTCATTTTTACCTTGGAGGTACTGTGCTTCACCTAAAGATGTCCCTTCATATAAAGACTCCTGGCAATATGTTGACTACAGACTTTGTCATTCTTTTACCATCTACCTGAAATTGTTCAGTATCAGGTCTTTGTTCAACTTTCGCTAATCTATATTTCTTTCTAGAGCTTCCCCCTCCCTCTTAGTGTGTACTCTTTATATTTTCTAGCTGAAAACAAATATTTTCTTTATTCCAATTGTTTTTATTCTTAAAAGTCTTCTATAGTCTTGTTTTTATTTACTGCATAAAATGTAATAAATGAAGGAAGGGGTTCTATTTACCCTTCTGCCTTTTCCAATGAAGCCTATGCAGGGGAAATAGAGCAAGTAGTATCTATATTAACAAATAAGTTAAATTTAAGCTACAATAAGATTAATAGGATTTCTGTCTGGGTAGTCCTGGAGGATGCTGTATAAATAGTGTTCCTTATTCATTCTAGTGATCATCAGAAATCCTTCTGTTCCCAGCAGCTGTGGATGGTTATTTAGGACTAAGGATTAACATAATTAGAGAGGTATGCAAAGTTCTAAAAGGCCAGGATCCAAATATGTATTTTTAACTTTTCTATCTGACAGTGTCATGAGAACTGCTGAGCCAGGTTGAAGAGATGAATCAGCAATTGTGTTCCTGTGGGGTCAATGGATATGATACAGCATTGGCAGGGGAGAAGCAAGGTGGGAAATGGCAGGGTTGCAAATTGTGCACGTTTGTTTATTCCAGTTCAGGAGTCATCTTGCAGTCTCTCATGCAGTGATCTCCATGAAAAAAGCATGGAGAACTTCTGAGGTTTACTCAAGGTACTTGAAATTTCATTATACCATTAAGTACTTGAATTTGAATCTTTAAGCAGTTTACTAACGTGTATTTATTCATATAAAAAAAGGGGGAAAAAAAAAAAGAAAAAAGCTGGTGGTATTTAGTTATTAGCAGTGTAAATGGAATTTTTAGGCCACCCAAAGCATTGATAATAAGGCAAGATATAGATTTCAAGAGTTCTTGTCAAAAACAATGCCTTTCTCCATAAAAAGATAAGTTGGTAGCTTTATTATTAGGAGCAACCTTGGAAAAACATCTGACTTGTGAGTTACCTAAATGTTCATGTTCTTATCTCTGGACAGCTGCTGGTTCAAGGCAGCCATGAACGATCCAAATTTAATTAAGTCTTTTCATAATTCTAAAGAACATCTTGCTTATAGTAAATATGTCTGTTAAATATTATGTTGTTTCTGGACACAGTAAGTTATAGTTTTACATACAGAAAGTAGGTTAAGAAATTTGCAAGGTATATTGGCTCTAAGCACAATTGTTCTACCAGAGATTTTAATTTTATTTGAAATGTAAATCTCAGATTTGGATTTATAGGATAAAGCTAGCTGAGCAAAATAAATTTAAGCATTCAGACCAGTTTCTCTGGCTGCACTTCCTGGAAGATCTTATTACTTAGGTAATTATAACAAACAGGGTTGCAATATCTTTATATGTGGGCTGGGCTCTAAATTAGTATGAGTGTGTGGCTTAGAAGGGTTGATAATAATTTAGACTTAGGTCTGCTTAACAGTAAAACTTTGGCTATTAATAGCAAGCAATTTTTACTGCTCAGGCAAAAAAGTAAATTCTTTTCTTCTTAGGGACCTGAAAAGGTGAGTAGATTTGTTTCTTTTACTTTGCTGGTATATAAATTAGTCTAATAAATCCTGAAGGTTAGAATTTGCTAATATTAAAGCTTGTACTGTAATGTTAGAGATAATGGGTTTTTTTGTTCAGTCCTTACCAAAACTGAAAAACTTAAGTTTCAAAATATACATATATTTTAATATAGGTAGATAAGTCATGGTGTTCTGCAACTGTTGATGTTGTTCAGGAATGAAAACTGTAAAAAGAATTGCAATTACAATACCAGTAAATAGGTGGATCCCGTTTGGGGTACTCAGCATGCCTTGGGATTGATACAGATGTCTTATTACTAAATAATAATTTAAAAAGAATCCACAATTGCAGATATTTCTATAGAAGTAGGTCAGAAATGGTAAATGAAAGCATTAAGATCTAACAAGCTATTTTCATAATATTGCTCAGAACAGTCAAACTGTAAGAAGGGAGTGTCTGGGAAAGTAACACTTGCCTGAAGCACAAGCAACAGGTCTGTCTAGAAAAAGATGTCAAGCAAGTAATATTACATTATCCCTCTGGAGCAAAGAACATTGCTTTCATTAACGAATAGTTGTTTGATCAACAGGTTTTACTCGCTTAATGCAGTTAAGCAGCAGATACACTGGGGATACTGGTGACAAAGCAGGCAGAGAGTGGAGGTTGGGAGGAAATAGAAGAACTTAGTTCTGGTGGTATTTTTCAGCAAAATTTTCTGGTTTGTGCCAAGGTCTTGATTAAAAATTTTTCTATAAATAAAATTTCAAGTTTGTAATGTAATATATCAGCATTTTCTGTTCCTGTTTCACTACAGATAGTCAAATACTATGTTTGACGTTTAGAAGAAATGGGAGTCCTACATTTCTTGTTAATAACAACTGTGTATTGCTCTAGCTGCTTTAAGCACACAGTGCAGTAGCTTATAGCACAAATAAAAATATGCAGTGTGATTTAGCAATAGAAACTCTATGCTATTTTCAGTATTTTTCTCTCTTTTTTTCCCTCCTAATTTTGAGAGTCTACTGTCCTAGTTTACCAACACAGCTGGTGGCCATAGATTTCTAGGGGAGTGGCTGGTGGCCACATCCACCAGAGGAGCAAGGTAGCCTAGGTGCCTCTTTGGCAGCTGCTTGCTGTGGGTGGATTTGCTTTCACTGAAGTGATTATTACCAATGTTATGGCTGCTTTGAACTAGGGGAAATACTGCAAGAAAGGAGGCATATTGAAGTTGAGAATATGCTATCTCCAAAGTATTTAGTGAATCTGCTAAGCTACTGGTGGGTAAATGTGACACCAGAAGGTGGAAATATACCAAAACCAACAAACCAAAGCAACAGAATCAGAGGGAGTGTCTGTGAAGTTCACGTGTGTAAGCATTAAGTCTGTATCAGTATTTAAGTCTGAAATATTAAGTGTGTATCAGATGTCTTAATAACTTTTCAGATTATTCTGAGCATAGTTAGTGTTATTTCCAATATCATTAAAGAAAATACTTGGGTCAAATGCATTTTTTGTGAAATTCAGTTAGAATCATAGAATCATATGGGGTTGGAAGGGACCTCTAGAGATCATCTAGTCCAGCTCCCCTGCTGGAGCAGGTCAACCTAGAGCACGTTGCACAGGAACTTGTCCAGGCGGGTTTTGAATGTCTCCAGAGAAGGAGACTCCACCACCTTTCTGGGCAGCCTGTTCCAGTGCCCTACCACTCTCACAGTAAATAAGTTCCTCTTCATGTTTAGAGGGAACTTCTTATTCTCAAGTTTGTGCCCATTTCCTCTTGTCCTGTCACTGGCCACCACTGAGAAATGACCAGTCCCGTCCTGACACCCACCCTTTAAGTATTTGTATGCATTGAGCAGTCTTCTCTTCTCAGGACTGAAAAGACCTAAGTCCCTCAGCCTTTCCTCATAAGAGAGATGCTCCAGGCCCTTAATCATCTTTGTGGCCCTTTGCTGTACCTCTCCAGCAGTTCCCTGACCTTTTTGAACTGGGGAGCCCAGAATTGGACACAGTACTGGATGCAGCCTCACTGGGGTAGAATAGAGGGGCAGGATGACCTCCCTCGACCTGCTGGCCATGTTCTTCTTGATGCACCCCAGGATGCCATTGGCCTTCTTGACCACAAGGGCACATTGCTGGCTCATGGTCATCCTGTTGTCCACAAGAACTCCCAGGTCTTTTTCCTCAGAGCTGCTCTCTAGCAGGTCAGCCCCCAACCTGTACTGGTGCAGGGGGTTATTTCTCCCTGGGTGTAGTACCCTGCACTTGCCCTTGTTAAATTTCATTACGTTTCTCTTGGCCCAACTCTCCAGCCTGTCCAGGTCTTGCTGGGTGGTGGCACAGCCTTCTGGGGCATCAGCTACCCTTCCTGGTTTTGTGTCATCAGCAAACTTGCTGAGGGTACATTCCATCGCTTCATCCAGGTCATTGATGAATATATTGTACAGGACTGGACCCAGTACTGACCCCTGGGGAACACCACTTCTTACAGACTTCCCGCTGGAATGCCCCTAATCACAACCCTCAGAGTTCTACCTTTTAGCCAGTTTTCAATCCACTTAACTGTCCATTCATCTGACCCACACTTCCTAAGCTTAGCTATGAGGATGCTGTGGGAGATGGTGTCAGAATCCTTGCTGAAGTCAAGGTAGACAACATCCACCGCCCTCTTCTCATCTATCCAACCAGTCATGCCATCATAGAAAGCTATCAGGTTAGTCTGACATGACTTCCCCTTGGTAAATCCATGTTGACTACTTCTGATAGCTTTCTTTTCCTCCATATGCTCTGAGATGACACCCAGGATGAGGTGTTCCATCACCTTTCCAGGGATGGAGGTGAGGCTGACTGGTCTGTAATTTCCCAGGTCATCCTTCTTGCCCTTTTTGAAGACTGGTGCGACATTGGCCTTTCTCCAGTCCTTGGGCACCTCGTCTGTTCTCCAGGACCTCTCAAAGTTGATGGAGAGTGGCCTTGCAATGACTTCTGCCAGCTCCCTCAGCACTCTTGGGTGTATCCCATCCGGACCCATAGACTTGTGGATGTCCAGCCTTCTTAACTGATCTCTAACTTGGTCCTCCTCCACCAAGGGAAGATCTTCCTTAGTCCAGACTTTCTCTGATTTATCCAAAGTCCATGGCTCCTGGGGGTTGGCCTGAGCAGTAAAGACTGAGGCAAAGAAGGTATTCAGCAACTCAGCCTTCCCTGTATCCTCTGTTACCGTGGTACCCAACTCATTCAACAGCAGGCCCACATTTTCTTTAGTTTTCTTTTTGCCTCCAATATAATTGAAGAACCCCTTCTTATTGTCTTTGACATCTCTTGCTAATTTTAATTTCAAGGAGGCCTTGGCTCTTCCAATCGGTGTAAACCTCCTTCTTCCACTTTAGTTCTTTCAGAAGGTCCCTTCTCAACCACCCAGGTCTCCTGCTTCCCTTGCTTGATTTCTTGCTCTTGGGAATGCACTGGTCCTGAGCTTGGAGAAGGCAGTGTTTGAATATTGCCCAGCTCTCTTAAGCCCCTTTGCTTTCCAGAGCCCTAGCCCATGGGTTTTCACCTAGCAGTTTCCTGAAAAGGACAAAGTTAACCCTCTTGAAATCCAAGGTTTCAGTCCTACTTGTTGGTTTTTGTGTTACCCACAATCCTGAACTCTGTCTTTCCATGGTCACTGCAGCCAAGGTTGCCCTCAACCTTGATGTCCTCTACCACTCCCTCTTTGTTTGACAGTACTAGATCCAGTAGTGCCTCTCCCCTTGTTGGCTCTTCCACCAGCTGGGTTAAGAAGTTACCATCAGTACTTTGGAGAAACCTCCAAACTGTATCTGTAAATTTAACTGTATCCAGTTACATTTAGCATTGTTCATACTTAAATTATTATTTTGACAAAAATTGAGAGACCAAAACCAATCATTCATTTACATTAATCTTTGCCTTGGGTGACACTAATGATTTTTTTTCTGTTTTCTGAGGAGTATCTCTTGTATCGCTTTTCAGATCAATTTCATCTGAAGTTAAAGAAGTTAAATAAATGGCAGAGCTCAAATTAGAACTTAGTAGTTTCTGACTCCTGCATCTATCCCTCTAGATATTCTGTTGCATACATTTACTGGAGTGAACATAAGACACACACCTTACTGATAACACAAAGGTTATTAATAAATTAGCTCTCTTTGTGTATATTTCAACAGCACCACAGAGAAAAGCCTGTGTCTTGGGATTTTTAGTTTGTAAGAAAAGCAAATAACTTTGACTTGTTAGTAAAAATTTTCCATGACACTGAGATTAAGAATTTCTTATGATCCTCAAGGACTCGGCATTAAGTGTACTTTTAGGGATTTATTATTTATTTTCTGACAGATTCTCTGAAACAAAATTGGGTAAGTTGTTTTTTTTAAAGCTGCCTCTGTCCTCTGGTTGCTGATTCTATATTCTAGTCTTTAGGCAGGCTCCAGCTGAGGGAGTAAATGTGGGTGGTTTAGCCGCCAGTCATGTCATTGGTCATGGTGGCTAGTGTCTGAAATGTCACTGGATGAACACCATACAAAAATATTTTCATTTATGTGAATTGACATATTATTGCAATATTTATTTAAATTCAAAGTAATTGAATTCTTAGCACAGGTAATTACATGATAAATAAAGATTAGTGAAATTTCAGTGGCATTGGAATAATCAGCCCCACAAAGATATGGTCATTGCCTACACACATACCTACAACC
The DNA here is from genome assembly GCA_025769975.1 of Gallinago jamesoni. Taxonomy (NCBI): domain Eukaryota; kingdom Metazoa; phylum Chordata; class Aves; order Charadriiformes; family Scolopacidae; genus Gallinago; species Gallinago jamesoni. The sequence continues at coordinate 57,137,500 of JAOQGH010000040.1, read as the reverse complement.
TGCATCATTTGAAGGATATCTCTAGCCATTGTCAAACAGGTGTCTTTTGTGGTGTATAGAAAGCTTTCAAAATCAAGCAGTTCTGACTCACAGATTTAAAAACTTTCTGTATCAGGAGATTGAATGTCAAAAAACTGAATTGCATCCTTCATGGAAGAGAAATCATATTCCATGACCCTTGAAAGTCTTTGTCAGTATTTTGTGTTGTGTATTAGAGCACTGCAAAAATTATGCACGCGTACAGTCCCTGTTCATTGCTGCGTGGGCACTAGTTTCATACTTCAGCAATGAAGTGATGTGCAAAAGGGTCTTGTTTCAGAGAGAATTTTCTCACTGGCAGTGAAATGGACAGTGCAAATTTTTGAATTTGCACTCATTGAAATGTCATCTGTTGACAATAGTGACTGCTACTTGACTAAGTGTCCAGGAAAATCAACTCACAAGTAGAAACTAATTTTGGAAAATTTTGTCCTTAATGTCAGATGGTAACATGAATGTTTCACTTTAATCCTTTTTTAAAGCAGTAGCAGGAACTCTTATACTTAGAAGCATAAAACAGGAATTTCATAATTGGTGCATTTTGGTTATCAGTGCAGAAAGAACCGTATTTTCAGTGTCATGAAAAAAGTGGTAGAAAGATTGAATGGGGGAAGGAAGAGTAAAAATGATTTGAGAATTGCTGGACTTGAGGTGCTATAACGTAGAGGTCAGATGCGAAAGCCATATGTGATATAGTTACTGTTCAGGTTGAGCTAGCAACAGGTTTGTATCTGTTCATACTCTATTCTTCTGGCAGCAATCAAAAAGCAGAGCCTCTACAGAGCATGTTTTTCACCATGTGTTCATTCTTTCATTGAAACCTAGTCAATCCTCTTTTTCCCCACCGTGCAAAAGGTTGCAACACACTGAACTTTGAACCTAGGAAATCACTGGTAAGATATAGAGGTAGGGGGGTCTCAAGCTTCCAGTATCTGAGATTGTGTTGGTTTTTTTTAATAAATTTTACTAAAATAAGGAAAGGCAGGTGGAAACAAAACTAAACAATCAATGGTGAATGAAAACCTCAGAAATCCCAAGTTATCTATCAAGAATAGGAACAGTTTTGTTAGTTTTCATATTACTAGGCTGTATTTTTGCCAGTGTGGACTTCTGGTTGTGTGGCTTAATTTATAATGTAACAGTGACATATATTTTCTGTCAGGTCTGGTTTAGTGTAATACAAATTATCTCATCTGTCTTTTCAGTAAAGGTCTGAAGAAATTGCAGATGATGGCTTCTGATGCTAGTCATATGCTGGAAGCAGCTTTGGAGCAGATGGATGACATCATTGCAGGTATAATAATGCTTTATTTTACACCAATCTATGTTTGTCTTTTACTCTCCTGCATTTTTTTTGCTTGTTTTTTACTTTTTATTTATTATTCTCAATTTGTCAAGTTCCCTGATACACAGATTTCTCTGGTTCAACAGTTATGTGAAGCAAATTTAAAGTAAAATAAAGGAAGAAAACTCGCAATTCCATCTCAATCATGTAAATATTGAAGAGAAATTTACTTTGCTCTAATGCCGTATGGTAACTTAAACACATTCTAATTCCTGAGCTAACATTCTGTGTTGTATGTGTTATTTTTTTTATTTCAGTGTCTCTTTGAAAAAAGTTTTCACCAAGACTTCCAGTTAGCTAGATAGTATGTATCTTTATTTTATGCATGCACATATAGAGATATACATAAATGTATAAATTAAAAATTACCAAATTTTCTTCATTTATGATGTATATATTTAAAGTAGCTCAGCTATTAATAATTTTCACAGCCTAATGAGTTAGAATGCATATCTCTTTTTTTGACATTTATATCCAGGAGAGAAGTTATGAAATTCTTTTTACACAGCTGTCCACTACAAAGGCATATGATGCAAGACAGAATTTGCTGTCTTTTGGTTTTTTCTCAGTATTACAGCACCCAAGAAGAGTTTGATTTCTGTGGTTAGAACTCAGTAGTAGCCTTGGGGTTTGTGCTCATACACAATGCAGTATGAGCTCCCAAAAGAAGTATCTGGGTAGGGCTATGATCTCACTGGTGCACAATGGCAAAGCATTCACTAAAGCTTTATAAATTGAAATAGTGACACCCATACTATGCTTTCATTTTTTTCCCCTAATGATGAAGAAGATGACATCAGCTTCTTTTTGCTGCAGTTGTGCTTCTTCCTTATGCTTTTATAATAAAGCTTTCTTTCCAGAGACTAATATGGAGCTTCAAATATTACCATGAGACTAGCCATTATTAAGAAGGAAGTCTTTATCCAGGATTTTTACTTTAAAGAATCTCTATATTTTTTAAATTCTCATACATGTGTGAGTATTCACTTTATTCTAAATGTACAAACTTTAATAGAATGCTAAGATATACAGAAGGGTAAATGTGAATATGTGGTAGATGTAGTTCCATAAATAACTTTTCACACCAATGGAACAAGTCCCAGGCAAATTTAGAAACGTATTTCCTTATTCCTTCTTTTCCTGAATGGGAAACCTTATTCAAAGAAGATTTTAACCAACAGAAGTTAATTGGGATTTTATTTTTTCACCTCTTGTCTTATAAAACACATCAATAGATAGTCAGGTAAACATTGCACTTTCCTCAGATATATAAATAAAAAACAAGAAAAGCAAGTCCAAAACCATAATTCATTAACTAGGGAATTGAAGTAATTTCTTAGCCATTGCAAACCTCGGGTTTGATCTTGACTAGTGATACAAAAGAGCCAAAGTAACATACAAGCCCATGGCCCTTTAATTATGCTATGGAACCTGTTCTCGTAAACTACCTGCATACATCTGGAAATTTTAACTTTTATCTATCTTCTGCGATGATTTATATATAGCCCAGCACACATTGGTGATATCATGGATGCAGGGATGATTCCATTCTTCAGAAAAAATCAAAAGAAAGAAAAATAGGCATATTGTATTTAAATTCTTCCAGGAGTTGTCAGAGCTTTGTGATGTTTTCTTTTGAAGTAAAGGGTTAAAAGACTTGTCATGATATTGAGGATTTTTAGGTTTGTTGTTCCATAAGATTTCATCTGCTTCAATCTCTTCTGTTGATAGAACATGCTTCAAATGTTCAGTATCTTCCCTTAGGAGCAATAAAAGACCATGTATTCAACAAACAGGTTTATTACCTTGCTTATCTGAGCAGTGCTATGTTTTGTATAGAAAAAAAATCAATTTTTCTTGAAGATGCCATTTCATATTCCCTTCAAAAAAGCTTTGCAGACTTACAAGCTGTATGGTTTTTCCACTGAGAGGATAACATTGCTGTTCAGTAGCATTGCCATGAATGGAAGCTCTGAAAAATGGTTGTGAGGCTAGTTTTGGTTAAGTAAATAAGTGTGTTAGTGTTGGGTATTTTTTTGATGGTATGGAAATATATGGAATATTAAATGGCAATATATGACTGCCTAAGAAAATCACATATTTCTTCTAGTTTCATGCTAGACGAATAATTGAGGTCAGAAGACAAGTTTGATTCTTGGGGTTTTTTTTAAATATTTTTTCCTTTTCCCTGCTCCTTTTTCTTCAGATTGTTTATGCCCATAACTTTTTAGGGTTTAAGCTTGATAAGTATGAAATAGAAGTACATTGTTCCAGGCTTCCAAAGAACATCACTTTTACACCCCTCAGTTGTCATGTGATACAGAGAAGCAAAGCAAATTATGTAAGAAATATTCAACGTGAATCAGCAGATTGCATGTCCCATTCACAGCTGTTTTGTAGTGGTGTTGGTGCCTAAGCTCTAAAGTACATTCTAGTGGTGTGTAGAGTTTGTTTCCACAGTACATGGATAGGTCATGAGCAAATTAACAATCTCATCAATAAAGTTCACTTTATGACTTTGCATTACTTACATTATTCAGTATAACATGGTAAACCAGCTTACATAAAGATACCTAATGGGGAAAGAACCACGTTATTTCCTAAACAATGCATCTGTCAAGTCTCATCAGTGTTAACTGAATACTTCCCATATGATTTCAGAATTGTATCTACCTGCACCAATAAAAAATCATATTGCTTTATTCCTTTATTTTTAGTTATAAAGTAAAAGCTGAATTGGGTGGGAAGGTTCTTTACCGTATTTATTTATTTATTGTTTTCTATTACTAGAAATAGGTAATACATTTTAAGATGGGTTGACTCAAGTCTGTTCTGGTCATTCTCTTCTAGCTAATGTTCTGTGTGTTCCTGAACTGTTTCTTGAATTCTGGTGTGACTGAGGGACCAAATATATCTGCTGGAGCCTATACTTGGTTACAGTTATTATCTCAGTTCATCTCAAATTGAGGATCATAGTAATTATTCAAGTTTGATTCTCTCTAATTCAATCCATGAAGCTTCTGTATGCAATTTGGGCAGGGAATGGAAAACAGGAATGTTCTTTTGTCCCGTATGGAGAGATAAGCAAATAAGATAGGAAAGTCCTTAGGAAGGAGGACTGTCATGACAGAAACCAGGACTGAGAGTATCCTAACTGCAGATTTATATATACCATATTATTCAAATATTGGACAAATAATCTGTGCAAGTGTAGCCGGTCTTGCAGTGAACTGGAAACAGCAAAAAATCAACTGTTTAGAGCTTGTGCTATTTCAGTTTGCTGTATCCAGACTATGTAGATATTTCTAGATAGCACTAGATTGAAAGACAGAGGCTAAACTTGATGACTGTTGGAAACTCATGTAGGTGATAAAAAGATGTTTCCTTTGAAATGAGGCCTGTGTGGGTACTAGGAGAGCTATGCTTCTTTTTTGGCCTCAAACCTTTGCTATAGGCACAAAATGAGTATTAATCACTATTTTAGAGAAGTGAGAAGTCCAGAGATGTGTAACTTGCATTGGTTAATTTTTGAAGCTTGAGTAGGTGTGTATATATATACACATTCAAAACCAGCATTCTCTCTTTTTAATGAGAAAACAGTCCTGATTTCTTTTATTAGCTGTAGTCATTATTAAAATATTAGGTTGTGGTCTTGTCCTTTAAGGCAAGAACTGGACAGGCAAATACCCATTGCAAATATTTACAGATTTGCAGTCCTACTTTTAGCCTTCTAATTTTAAAAATCATGTCCCTTACACCAAATGTTAACATAGCTCATACATGATTCTGATTAATCCAAAGAAAAAGTCTCACTGCAGACTGTGCATCTCAGTGCAATGCAAAATGTATTAGTGTTTAGAGTGCATGAGGGTAGGATTGTGAAGCAAGATTAACGAATTGAATTTCATTGGACTTGATCAAATTTCACAGATAAGTCAGTGTTCCCAAGTCTTTTATGCTTCAGTACATCTGTACTGATAACTCATCCTCATAGCTACATGATTTAGGCATGCTAAATGATTAGCCTTATTTGACTAAAATAGCAAAAAGGGCTAATGTGATTGTCAATGAACATGACTTATCCATTAGCTAGAATGACTTGCACTCCAAGCAGAGGCTTACTCTAAAGAAAGCACCCATATGTCAGATCTCTCTACTCATTCTTTATTTGAGCTGCATGACTTTGGCATTGCTTCCCTCTAAGGTTTGACCAAGTCGTTACTTTCCCTTTAGTCAAAATATGTTTCTTTATAGGACTATAGATTTTGATTATTTTTTCTTTGAAATATATTCTAATGAATTAAAATAATTTTAATCTTACTTTTATCTTATATCAAAGCACACGTCTCTGTCACAGTCTGGAAATCCATTATTTCCTTTTGTGAATAATGGCACGAGATCTGTAATATCTAAAACCTCCTGTCACAATATTAGTCTGCAGCAGCTCCAGAATCTCTGCAAACTCACTAGGGTAATTATTGAGCTTCCTTTTAACCAGAGTTTCTGTGATTATTGCTTAATGAAAAATAATGAGAAAATTAAATGTGTAATCACATGGGTATGTAGTAATATTTCAGTACTGAAAGATTAAAAAATACAAAAATATAAATAATTAAAAAGTTTGTCAAGAAGTTGTCCAAGAAGTATGCATGTTTAAATTCCCTTCTCTTGAGGTGGCAGAATGCTTGTGTTCAGTTCATTGCTTTGGCTGTGTGCTACAAACCAAATCACTTCCTACACCCTTGGTGAAAAAGAGGAAAATATACTTAAGAGGTGAAAAATATTTTAATTCAAGTTTAATATATTTTCCTCATGGGGTCTATTTGCCAGAAGTTGAAGAAGGGCCTGTTTGTGGGGGTTTTGGTGGACTTTCTTCCTTCTTTTTGTCTTTTATTGTTCTGCCCCATCATAATTTTACTATGAAGGCAATAGAGTTCAAGTTCCCGAGCTAGGCTATGTTTCTGGATGTGTTAGGTTACCAAGTTACCTCTAGTTAAGTGATTAGAACTTAGTCTAAAAATGCAGGAGTGGACAAACAAAACTAACACTCTCACTTGAGCCCCTTTGGATGGGTTTTAGGTTTTGTGAAATAAGGTTTTCACTGAGTTCCTACATAAATAATAGGAAATCCAAATATTTCCTAGTGAACTCATCCTTTACCCATGAATAGTCATGCGCATCATCACAAGTTTCATTCAGAATCTAAAGACTAATCTAATGGCACTTTCAGTGAAGAAGATAGTTCAGTTTTCTAAGGGATGGAAATTGTCCAGATAGGACAGACAGTACTTAATCCTATTTTTGTGATGTATGTGCAGATGTGTCTTATTTCAAATACATGCTGGGTGACATGCAACTGACGGGCAGTACAAGCCTCTTGTGACTGCGTAGAGTGACTGGAGAATAGCTTATATTTTTTCTTTTAAATTTATATACTTCCAGGTGGCTTTATATTTTTATCACTTATGCCCTATTCAAGGTTCACAGTATTTTCAAATTCAAAATTTAATTTCTATAGCAAAGTTGTATAGCTTTTATAATTTTAATACAGAGATCTTTGTAGAATTTCATTTTAGAGCACTGAATTGACAAATAGGTGAAATAATTTGAGAGAAACAGAATAATTTAAATAATGAGTATTTTATTTTGTTATAGGTCAAAGTAATTGAACAGCAACAGCTGCAGTGGTTTTCTTGTATTTTCTAAATAAATTGTAACTGTATTAATAGGCTATGCTTCAGTTATGATTGCTGTATTTTTTTATTTTCTGTTCTTTTTCAATCAATAATTTGGGCTTTTCTTTTTTGAATAAAATAAATATCTCTACAGCACCTTTTGACTCTCATTACTGCTTCCTTAATTAAGATGAGCACTTGTGAAGTTGTACTATACAAGATACTGTAGTGGCTTTTTGAAACCCACTAGCTAAGGTGTATTTGTGCATAAATCTTAGAGCAATAGAGATAAGAAAAAGGAAATTGAATAATAAATTACTTGAAATCAGGTCTTTGATAGAGAAATGTATAACTTCCTGTCATAACAGTTAAAGCAAATTATGTATTAAGAATATTCTGAGGAAAAAAGGGATAAAAATGGTGACCTTTAACCATCCTGGAAATTAAAGGGGAAAGTATAAAAACTTAACATAAATATTATAATTCGTACTTCAATGTTTGTATCTTTCTTTTAAGATTTCTTGTAGCTTGTTATGTGCTGACATTTAGCTTCAGATACTCGACTTTGGAAAAGCTAAACAGTTAATTCTTTTGATGTTGTCAGCAGTAACAGATTTATAACAATTTTTAATCTTTGACACTTTAAAAAATATAGCAGTTCACTGTCTATGTAATTTTTCATGTCAGCTATCTGTGGTCTTTCTTTTATGTTTGTTAACAACATCTAAGAAATGGCCTCACAAACCATGTGACACTTGAATATCGTCACAGCTATTTGATACTATATTTTGTAGGGCTTTACACATGCTATAGCCTCCAAGTTAAGACCTTGCATAACTGTTCAGGAATAGTTTTCATCTGTGTTTCAAAAGCATGTGAAAATCATGGCAACTTGCATGTTGATTGTGCATGTGCAGCATTGTCTACCCATTCCTTACCCAGGGTTGCCAGAGCAACCTGAAGTTTGGAATTTCCTCAATTTTGAGTGCTTAACCTTGCAAGAGGTCATTTTAACTATTTGGGCTACTGTCCCAAAACATGCTTCTCATACTCTCACTATCCTAAGCATTTTTTCTAACAGATAGTGGGGGGCTGAGCACAAGATAGAGAATGAAGTCTCCCTGAATCCTGTATGTAGTGATGGATTCCCTCTATAAACAGGGCAGTACTACAGAATCTTATGGAGCTGAAAGCATTGACGACTTGCTTCCTATAAATACTATTGATCTTTTACAAATGTAGATGTTTTAAATATTGTTGTTGAAGACAAAATTGTCCTTTGAATGTTCAAGTCAAACTGTGATTTACTGATTAGGTTGGTCTTTGACTTCCCTTGCATGTGTTCCTGTCTTTCCAGGAAAAGCAATAAAATTTGAAGTTTTCCTGAAAATAAGTTAAGACTAATTCAAAATGGAGAAATCATGGCAACTGAAATATGCTACTTTAAATTCTTTATTTCTGACTATAGATAAACAGTTCTGTCAGCATAGAACACCAAAAATCCCATCCTATATCGACATACCAAAAAAATGCAGTACTGCATTGTGTTTATGCAAAACAAAATCCATACATCATAGATATTTGTATTAAATTTTGAAGAAGAATGGAAAAGAAATAGGAATGTAAATAGCTGCAAATGCAGTATGCAGCAAAGAAAGAAAATTTAAAGCATGATGGCCATAACCCCATAGGATTGAAAAGCTGAGAAACAAAGGTTCTTTTGTGGTTTATATGATGTGATCTGTTTTTCAGTACATGAGTCACTCAGTTGTTTAATAGGCTAGTGAACAGTTTTCTAAGACTTAAATTTAAATGAGTTTTATCAAACACAGGATTTCTTTAAATTCAAAATCATAGCTTCTCATCATTCCTACTTTGAGGCAATGGAATTTATTTGAAAGACTTTTTAAAAATCAAAATGATTGTAATTTTTATAAAACAAGTTGCCTTTATTTCCTTACAAACTGAATGCTCTTATTCCCCTTATGCCTTCAGAATTTTTTTTTTCATCAAACGGTATTTGTGTTAGCAGTAGCTTACTACTGCTTACTACATACATCTTTTTAATACAAAATCCAGAATTGTATTTGTTGTCTTACAACATTGTTTTAATTAGAGTACTGGTTTCGCTGGCCCTAAATACACTTTTTGTATGTGTAAATAAAAAAAAAAGACAGAAAACTGGTGCAAGTATTTGTTGTTCTTTGTCTTTAATGTTTCTCGTGTTTTTGCTGTGTGATGGAGACTCAGATCTCCATCATAGCTGCATAACTCATCTTCCTTTTTTTATCAGCTGTCAGGCTGCTTAGCTTGTATTTCTGGATAAGAGGCCTTTTTGTTGCAGTTGTCTAAACAGTACCCACTGTGCTGCACATCACTGTTTAGAGTCTATAAGTATGTAAAAGGAAAAAGGCTGAGTAGCTACATAGATAATTTGCATAAGAATTTATAGACGGTTCTTGAAAATTGTTTTAAGGATCCACATGTGGCTGTATAGAAAGCTCAGCTGAAAATCATCCAAGCTGCATGAAACTTGCATCTGAACGTGGTCATTAATGTTTCTAGGCTTGGAAATTTTTCCTGGGGCTTCCTGCTAATCCAGTTCAACAGTTACTGTTCCCTGTGGTTAAGAATCTAAAAGCAGAGATTTGAGGAGAGGCTAATATGAGCTATGATTCAAAACACACCAGTTGTGATGAATTTTGCATCACAGTATTACAAGAAAGAATTGTTTGAGCTACCTCTTCACTCCTTTGACAGAAGGCTTAGTAACAAGAAGGCTGAATTATGTCCCATCCAGACCTTACTACTAGTTTACATAAATTCACATTTTCAAGGCTGTCTTCATGAGAAAAAGAGACTTGTGCTTCAAAGAAAATTACTCTCTATAGTCTTGAAGGAGAGAGGAAGAACTTGGACAACCTATATGCTCATTGAGTGAAAACTCAGGTAACAAAAGACCAGTTCTCTAGCAGTGTAATAATTGACTGAAAGGACGGAGAAAATGTATGTTTGTGATTTTATTGTAACCACTGTTGGTCAGATATCAAAACTGTTACCTTTGAGTATTTCAGCTTTATAGAAATGCATCCTTACCCCAGCACAGAAGTAGCTTTTGGGTTTTATTGTGGGGGTTTTGCTGGTTTTTGCTGTTTTCTGGACTCAGCAGAAAACAGGAGTCAGCAGTTTTAGGAAAATCTCTTTATAACCACTGGTGGTTGAGTTGTGTCTTACCAGGAATTTTTTTCTAAAACTCAGACAAATTTAGAGTGAAAAGACTGAGATAACGAGGATGAATGCAGGCAATCAGCAGTTAAGGGGCAAGGAAAAGCAAGAGATCTTTAAACAGTATCTGCTGCTAACAGTGATGAAAGTTGGGTGATGGTTGAATGAATACAGTATAAGCAGAGGAGAGTGGATTTTCAAACTGGCTCAGCTTTCTGCTGCTTTCTTTATTTCTGCTTAGTAACTTACTATTGGATGCTACCAGTAGTGCTGTTTTTTGAATAGGTTATGTATTTGCCCAAAAGGAACATTTCTTTGAAGCCATTCGACTAGTGTCAAGGAACTTTGAACTCCAAATGTTCTTGCATGGTCAGGGTGTAGGAAATGTGTAACTTAAAAGTTGTTTCCCCTTTTTTATTACTTCTGTTATTCTTTCCACCATACATATACTGTGCAGCAACATTTAACCTCCTTCATCCACTGTCTGTATGTGGAAGCCAGAATTGAGCTGCTTGGAATGTCTTAGTTTCAATACTCCCCCCCGCCCCCGGGTTTCCTTTCTTTCTTTCCTACTCCTCTATATACTCCTCTGTGGTAGACATATATGATGATTAATTGTGTTCCAGTAGTACAGTAGGAAACCATAGTGTTGAATATCATATAAACATAATGTTAAAAGCTTCCCCTGTGTCCTGTTTACCCCTGGAAAAACTGAGGCACAGGAAGACTGACATACTCAAGGCTATACAATTAGTCTTTTTGCAAGAGTTCAAAACTGCACTCATTTTTCTTAGGTATCTATAAAATTCTAGTGCTTGAACTATGTTCTTCCCCACTTCAGCTATCTGCAATAAAGCTACAGAAATTAATTGGTGTTAATGGTAGAATATACTGGTAATACTTAGTGTTCCGTTTGCACTGTGGCATCTCTTTTTTTGCATCAGTCTGCAAGGAGATCCAAATTCTTACTGTCTGGTTCTAAAACATAATGTGCTTCACAGATGATGATATAAAGGTTTAAACTGATGCAAAGAAATATAATTTACTCCTACTCACTCTAACTTCTGGTTTTCTAGGGTGTGTTATTTTGCTTCTGGTGAGGAGTAGATATCCTGATTAATATGAAACTACATGGAAAGCAAATAAGAGAAGCAAACTTGCGATTCATTTCAATTTAGGCAGTAGAACAGGAAGTGTTTCTGAATTAAAATGCTGAGTTGAACTCCGCATTTCTGCATTTATATAACTTCTTTACATAGTATAAAGGGCATTAGTTGTTGTGTTCTGAGATTTTATTTTTTGCTTTTCATTTCAGCCAGCAGAATAAAAGGAACTACAGTAGCAATGCATGGCAAACCACTTTTAAAATAATGTCATAAAGGAAGACTGCATGCATGTATTTGTTGTTATGAAGGGTCATGTTATCTTATTGATGCACTGAGATTTATCCGTAGCTCCTGTTCCAGATAAGGATAATTACCTGGGGGAGGGCTTTGTAACTTTTGTTGAGTACACTGTCCATAATCCAGGAAAGCAATGCACTTTTTAAGTCCTTACTTAATATTTGTGATGCTAGTGATTTGAAACTAGTGGAATGTTGATTGTTAAGAGCTAAAAACCTCAACGCATCTCAGAATTATGCCATGTATTCTTGGCATGATGAGGGTACAGATAGAATTTGGGGGTTTGTTTGTCTTTATGATGGTATCAGACATGGGTACATTCTTCTCTCACCAGTGTCTGCTTTTTGAAGTCTAAATACAAATCTTGTATAGTACTGTTATGTGTCATAGAATCATGGAATTTTGGGGGTTGGAAGGGAACTTCAAAGGCCATCTCATCCAACACCCCTGAAGTGAGTAGTGACATTTTCAACTAGATCAGGTTGCTCTGAGCTCTATCCAATGTGACCTTGAATGTTTCCAGGGATGGGGCATCTATACCCTCTCTGGGCAACCTGTGCCAGTGATTCACCACCATCATTGAAAATTTCTTCCTTCTATCTAGTCTAAATCCACCCTATTTTAGTTTAAAACCATTACCCCTTGTCCTGTAGCAACAGGTCCTGCTTAAAATTCCTTCCCCATCTTTCTCATGAGCCCGCTTTAAGTACTGGAAGGCTGTTATACGATCTCCCTGGAGCCTTCTCTTCTCCAGGCTAAACAACCCAGACTCTCTCAGCCTGTCCTCATAGGAGAGGTGCTCCACCCCTCTGATCATTTTTGTGGTCTCCTCTCAACCTGATCCAACAGGCCCATGTCTTTCCTGTACTGAGGATTCCAGAGCTCAACTCAGTACTCCAGGTGGGAGTCTCATCAGTGTGAAGTAGAGGAGGAGAATCACCTCCCTTGCCCTGCTGGATATGCTTCTTGTGGTGCAGCATAGTTGGCCTTCTAGGCTGTGAACACGTATTGTCGGCTTATGTCCAGCTTTTCATTCATTGCTACCCCAAGTCTTTGGCAGGGCTGCTCTCAATCCCTTCATCCCCTAGCCTGTATTGATACTGGGGATTGCCCCAACCCGGGTGCAGGATCTTGGCAGTTGGCTTTTTTGAACCTCATGCAATTCATGTGGGCAAACTTCTAGAGTTTGTCCACCCTCTGGATGGCAACCCGCCCCTCAGGCATGTCAACCACACCACTAAGCTTCGTATTGTCTGCAAACTTGCTGAAGTTGCACTTGATGCTACTGCCTATGTCACTGATGAAGATATTAAACAGCACTGTTCCCAGTACCGACCCCTGAGGGATGACACTTGTCACCTTGTCCCTAGTTTCCAGCTGAACATTGAGCCGTTGACCATGGTGTCTAGGTGCAACTATCCAACCAATTCCTTATCCACCAAGCAGTCTACCCATCAAATCCGTATCTCTCCAATTTAGAGAGGAAGATGTGGGGAACCATGCCAAAGGTCTTACAGAAGTCCAGCTAGACAACATCCATAACTCTTCCCTTGTCCACTGATTTAGTCACTCCATCATAGAAGGCTGCTAGGTTGGTCAGGCAGGATTTGTCCTTGGTGAAGCCATGCTGGCTGTCTCAAATCACCTCCTTGTCCTCCACGTGTCTTAGCATAGCTCCTAGGAGGATCTGTTTGATGATCTTCCCAACCACTGTGGTGAGGCTGGCAAGTCAGTAGTTCCCAGGGTCCTCCTTTCTACCCTTTGTAACAACAGGTGCCATGTTTCCTTTCTTCCAGTCACCAGGGTCTTCACCTGACTGCCATGACTTTTCAAATATTGTGGAGCATAGCTCAGCAGTGACATCAGCCCGTTCCCTGAGAACTCTGGGATGTATCTTGTCCGGTCCCATAGACTTCTGTATGTTCAGAGGTGTGGGAAGAGTGATTGCTAGTGAAGACAGGCAAAAAAGTTGTTAGTACCTCCGCCTTCTCCTCATTCACTGTTTCCAGTTTGCTAGTCTTGATCATTGGAGGGGATACACTTTCTTTGACCTTGGGTTTTTTGACAGGCTGACATACCTGTAGAAGCCCTTCTTACTATTCATTGCATCCCTTGCCAAATTCAGCTCCAGCTGCGCCTTGGCCCTCCTGTCCCAATCCCTACACAACCAGGCAGCACCCCAATTTTTTTTTTAATCATTTCTTTCATGGATAATAACCTCAGTTGAAAGATTTAAAATTATGAATGAAATAGAGCCTTTCAATTTCTACTTCCTTCATTTAACTTTAGTTGGTATTAAAGAGATTAAACTTGAAGCAGGAAAGGGGACAGTAAGCAAAAAACCTGAATTTTCTTTAACTGACTCTGTTTCAATCTCAAGATTTCAATCACAAGTTCTTTCCTAGGGAAAACACATTACCATCTTCCAAATGTCCCTACACAGGACAGCACTGTCCTCAAGATCCACCTTAGATTACAACTATGGAAAGTCAGCATGTGGGCCTTACACATGGACCCAGTTCTTGAGAGTTCTGAGAAATGATGGCGTTCCACTGCTGTAAAATGTGAGATTTTTGAGAATGCTTAGAATTCTGCCAGTCTGAACAATCAGTTGAAGAGCTTGGGATAACTGAAGCATGCATATGGAGTATGTCCAGTCTCAGGAAATCACATAATGTACAATTCTTGGCTGGCTTTGGCTGTGCTTCAGCAGTTGAGAATTTTTTACCTTTATAGAACTGAGTTCCTTAAGGGTGACAGTTCTTTCACTTGCCACGATTAAAGACTGTGCATATCTGGTTTCTTTATTGTGTTTTGATAGAGGCAAATCAAATAATGGCATGCCAAAATATGTCAACTTCTCTGTCATCAAATTTTCCTACATAATTTAAAATCATTTTCTGTAGCAGGTAAATGTGACCAGTGATATTGTAGCTATGCTAACCTAAGGATCGAGGCAAGATGTGATATGTAGTGAGGTATCTAGATTGGTGAGGGAAGTTGTCATCAATACTGTTTTTAAGAGAGTTGCAGTGGTATGTACAGTATAGCTGTATATTTGGCTGTATAAGCTAGCTACCTAAGACAATTAATGGTTCTTCTGAACAATTGTTTTAAAACTGTATTAGCTTAAAGATTATGGCTTTTATGTCACACCTGAAGTATTGGTTGTAGGCCTGAAAGTTTGAGTGATTTTGTTTGGAATGCGTGGATTTTTGTTTGTTTGTTTCTGCTGTCTGTACACAAAAAGTATTCACATACATTACGTGAAGAATTCTGTAGCAGAATGCTCCATTAAGTTTTGTCCCAATTCATATCTATTTTTAACTGTCAGTTCATTGAAGGAGTAGCTACCAAAGCTGACAAAAAAGATTTAAGAAGTTAAGTGATCCAAATGGATCTTACACAATTTGGAAAACTGCTATTTTTAGTTGCTAGAGTTTAATATTAATCTGCATTAGGAAGTACATGAACAGAAAGAACTAAGCTGTCATAAGTAGCTGAGAGTATAGAAATACACAAGAAAATACCTTTTCGTGGTTAGAATACTCAAATACAGCAAAACAGTTAGTTGATTCTCTCCTCAAAAGGAAATAATTCAGGAAGACAAGGTTGATTTACGAGGTAAAGTTGTCTCATGTATCAGTCTTTGTAGCACCGGATATTGAAGAAACTTTATCTTGGATGTGGTCTGTGCCAGAAATTAAGATGAGATCTTGCGCTTGAGGTATTAAAATAAACTCCCTAGTAGCGGAAGTCAACAGGATCAAACAGGATATGAGATTGAAAAGAGGTTAAGAGTATATGAAATACTCCAGTAGGGAGAATCAGAATGTTGCTTTACAAAAAATAAAGTCCCTGTTATAGAGCCTTGCAAAACTTAAGAAATTTCTAGAGATGGTTTTGCATTGTTTAAAAGACTCAAGCAAGAAAACATGTAAATCATACAGTAGAATTCAAACCACACAATATTTCGCAAAGCTAATTGATCTTGCAGAATTCTTTGTGTCATTAAAGGAGTGGTTGAAGAAGACCTGGTTAATTGTATCTAGAAATTTCCCAAAAGCTTTGATAAAGCTAAGTGTTCATAAAATGAGAGACAAAATATTGTCTTGGATCAAATACTTATTGACATGGGAAATGATATCGGGATTAAATGATCAGTTGGCATTTTGGTTAAAAGCTAATCTAAGTGCAGAAGGTATTTCAGTGTACTGGGACCTGGAGTGTCAGTGTATTCATGAGTTGTACTTAGGTATTAGTTGTGTATCAGGGTATATGTAAAACGAACCGCTAGGTTCAACCATAATTTGTAATGTCCAAATCATGGTAGATAAATAACCTTAGCAGGCAAACTAATCCAAAGCACTGTGTATTGAAGAAGAAAATTTTAATTACTTATACATCTGGGTTTCAAATTAGATACATCTGCTCAGGAAAAAAAACTTAGCAAATAATTTTCAAAGGCTCAGTGGAGATTTCTGTTCCTTTCATAACTAAGCCGTAAATGATGTTAAACACAGGAGAAAAAAATAGCATGGAGATTATTATAATCCCCTTGTGTAGATCAATGATCCAGTCTTCTAAGGAACACTATATGCTATATGGATTCAATATGTGCCTGTAAATTATGTTACACAATGAAAGGACTGAAAGGAGTACAATAAGAATGATGAAAAGCCTAAAAAAATCTCCCATGAAGTCAAATAAAAGGGGAAAATGTGATTGCTTATACCAAAGAGAACAGAAATGAAGATGTAATACGAGTACAATCTGTTATGTGCATGAGGCAATGAATTGGAAATAAAAACTTTTAAAAGTAGAGCAAATAGAAGTTTTCCATCTGATTAATTCTCAAAGAAACAAAGGGATATTAAATAAAATCAAGATCAGCAATTTGGAACTGAGAAAAGAGAACTCATTTTAGTGTGCATCTCATTGAAACACAGTGGATTAAGACAAAAAGATTCAGAAATATTAGAATTTTTATTATTTATAATCCTTCTAGCAAGTGAGATATGTATGTTGCTGTGCATGTTGCTCTTGAGAAAATAATTTTGGTGCTAGAGAGCTGGAAGGAGGGACATGTTGAAATTTAGAGAGCTTTTTGACATTTAGAAAACTGGCAAAGTTTCATCAGCCATTTTTATTGCTAACTTCTGGAGTTTTGTTCTCTGTGGGAGGGTTTTTAACCTGCTCAAGGTCACATATTTTTCTCGTTCTGGCAACAGTATCTATTTCATCCAAGTTTCTTGTCAAAGGACTGCATCAGTCTTTCTTGCTTAACACTGCTCTGTGTGGGGACTTGTAACTATGTAGCTGAGAAGTTAGTGACATCTCATGGTAACATGGGAAATTACAGGTGATTTTTGGTAACGTTTTGGCATTTTTCATTTAACAGACATTGCAAATGTTTTCTGGGTAAAAAAATCTTTTAAATATGCTTATTTGTACTTCTCACACTTAATTCTCCAGTATTTGTTAGTTATCTGGTGACTAACTCAAGTGTTTCTAAGCCTCATATACTGATACCTGCCAGTTAGCATCTGAAGTCCGAATATTGTAGTATGGAGTACTTTTATTTAACATTTTCTCTCCTGAATTTATTTGTTTTAGGTACAAAGTCAGCTACAGAGTATGCTAATGGTGGTTATGATATTGTGTCACCTGCTCCATCAGTATACTTGGGCACATTTCAAATTTTGCATCTCCTGGAAGATCTAAAGATGGCATTGGAAATGATAGAAGATCCCCAAGAGAAAGAAGCATTGCGAAATCAAATTCCAGGAGCCACAGCAGTGTGTCTACGGGAGTGGTTTGAAGAGAATCTGGTGAGTAGTTATTTAAAGCTTTTCCATTTTGTTTGCAAACAGCATTGGTTCAAGAATTTTGATACTTCAGTTCTTTTTATAATCACTGAAATCTGCATACTTAGAGAAATGCAGGGGATGGTGAGCAGTCATAGGAAGCTGAGGATATTACCACTTCATGGGATGATTGCTAAAGCTGTGCAGATATAGGAGTAAAAGAACTTATTTTGTGCTTCATTATAGAAAAGATCGTAGAAATTAACTACCAAAAAAATTGCGGGTTTGGGGTTTTTTTTGTTGTTGTTGTTTGGTTTTGGTCCTTTGCTGGAGATAACAAACAGGTTTCTTACTAGTTATAAAAATTTCATTTTTAAACCACCAATTTGGAATATGGTGGCATTGTCTGTAGAAGGGAGAAGTAGAAAAAACATGGATGATTCTCCTCTCTTTTTCCTCACTGTGTTTCCCTTACCTTACCTACCAGTATTATGAATCTCCAAAATAGCTTGTACACCAGGCAGTGGTGGTAAACACAGTAAAGCCATTTGTGAGACAGCTGGCATTTCCTATGTAATGAATTGTCTGATAGTCACTAGTTGCAACAATCGGGGACCCACACCTCAGGTGTGCCTATGTGTACTCATGGGGTGCTTTCCTACTAGTTGCATGGGTTAGCAGAACTGTAGAGAGCTCCATGGGTACACACAAAAGCTAAAGCTGAAGTGACCCATTGGATGTAAAGGAAGAGAAACATCAGATCCTACCAGAACACTCTTCTTCACTAGGCCTGTGACTGCAAAAGAATGGTGGGTTTCTAAAGAGTAAAAGCTACCTATCACTTTCCATTTCAGAAGAGTATTCTAGATGAATCAATCTTCTTCTGGGTTTGTCAGTGCATCTTACTTTTATATAATTGTGTCTGTAGCTTCTGGCTCAGTGTTTATCAATCTGCTATAAGTGCCTTGTACATTTTGTAACCTAATGTTGTTGGAAATGTAGCTGCTTTTGTTTGAACTTGCCAGCTGCTGGTTTGTTGGCATTATCCACAGAGTGCAGGTCTATGGTGGGAAAGTCCTGTTTGAGATCGTATGAGAGAAAGGAATGAGAATTTACTACCAGCTTTGAAAGCAAAAAGTGGAGGCAATGCTTGATTGGATTTACGGTATTAGATTTGGACTGTATGAGTCCAGATCCTCGGGCCAGCTCTAACTGAATTCCTGCCTTAGCAGAAATCTTAATGTTTTTTCAAAGCTTTGCAATAGCTAAAAGATATCTTGAATGCATAAAAGACATAAATTTCAAGAGCTGTTCACAGTAAAGTTGAACCTGAACCACCAAGTTGAAAAGTTTTAATCTGGTGGTTTGGCTTTTGGCTCCTCTGTTGCACAAATAGTAATTAAGGGGAGGGTAGTGCATAGTTGCTGTGACTGTTACTCGAAAGTAGGATTGGGGAGTTAGCCTTTTGGTCAGCTTTGGTGCACAATGGCTTATTACTGATCAGTCAAGAAGATTCCATGATGATTATAATTACTATAGCTGGTCTCACTAGAGTTCTGCACTTTTTCAGTTCCATAATACCAAACTATGGATTTTATCAGGCATGAAATATCACCAAGTTGTGTTTTGTGGTTTGGTGTGGGTTTTTTTTTGTTTGTGGGGCTTTTTGCTTGTTCTTTTCTTTGTTTTGTTGTTTGGGGTTTTTTAAAACAATTGTAACTGTTTTGTTCTTCGGTCTGTCTTCTATATGTGTGAATACCAACCATGCAGGAAAATTTGCATATGCCTGGAGCATGGAAACTTTAGACATCGTGTTTCATACCTGATACTACCTTGCTTACTTTCTCTTTTTAAACCATCTGCATTATTCCTTTTTTATGGAACCATTGCTAGGGATTTGCTGTTTCAGTGATTTGATGGAGTTGCAATTCGTGCTGATCATCTACAGTTCCCTAAGGAAGAGGCACATCATTTGTGGAACTAAAGGTGTGCATTCCAAAAAGGCTTTTTTTCTTTTTGCATTTCTGTGGTCTGGAATCTATAAACATAAGGTTTTTGAGTTTACAGTATAACTGGGCATAGTAACTGTGCTGCCACTGCTTTGAGACAGATTAAATATGCTTGACAAAGTTAGAATTTAGAAAGATTCTGATTATCATAGAATGAGGATTTAAAAGTTGCTGTAACTGTGCATCTTTTGACAAAGCTAAAATGGAATAAAGCATCACTAATTATAGACGTTTAACTACTTAAGAACTGTATTAAAAATTTTTTACCTGGAAGCAAATATGTCTTGAATGTTTTACATGCTTTATGATTGTAAATTCTTTGGCCTTAAAAACAGAACAAAAAGACCTGGGGATTATCATGAAGGGTTTGTATAAAACAATTTTGTGTATAGTTTCAATGCTTCTTGTTAAATATTTTATATTGCTAGTGACCACATGACATATCGCTTCAAAGCAGGTAGTAATTTCAGCATTAAAAATTAACTGCTGCAGTAACAATTGGCTATGAAAGACTATATTTAGTTAGTTTTATTTCATAACTCTAGATGAACTTTTACACTGTTAATTCTTTTTTTAATTCTATACATCTTTTTGGAACCATTTTCCAGTAAAGAGGAACTCTAGTGTTTTTAAGCATGACTGAAAGCCTCATTTCCAGGATCACAAAATGTGATCTTCCTTCCAGTGGAACATGTATATTTAAAGCAAGCCACTTCACCATGTAGCCTTATACAATGACCCATAAAATGCTGATTCTTGAAAATTCATTGGTATTTTCCGGATTATGTTCTTTCTTGGAAGCCTGATTAGGAAGCCTAATTCTGAAAATCTTTCTAAATATTCTAAAATTGAGGAAATGGGGAAAGGAAGAAGAGCAGAAGAAATAGTAGAGGAATGTGTGGCAGAGGTAATTTGTTAAAATAACTTTATTTTCCTTATGATATATGCATTGTCTCATTTCATGCTCTGTGTTTTTGTAGTGATAAAATCAGAGTTTTTACAGGAAATAGGATAAATTTTTTAGAGTCTTGATCACCATTTAGCCATGATTAACATTCAGAAGAAATTGTTTCAACTGTGTGATAAAATCATGGATTTTTTTTTTTCCCAGTGTCTTCACAGGGACTTGGATTAAAGTAGTAAACCCCAGGTCAGAATCCTGACTTGTGTTTGTGAAGCTTTGAAATTACTTCAAAGTTAAGCATGTGTTAAAGCTCTGTTCTGAAACAGAAAACTCTTTCTTTAATTTACTTTTGTCCAAGAGTCATTTTACAGAATTATCTGTCCAGAAGAGAGGCAGAAAATCACTACAATACTGGGCACTTAAACATCCTTGAAAAAATGCTTTTATAAAGGTATTAATAGAATCTTTCAGCAACAGCTGAGCAGGAAGAGAATATCTTCTGAGCAATGCCAGTTCAAGCCAGTATATTTATCCGTTGGTAGATTTGACTGTGGGACTCAACTGTTGAGAGCTATATATAGCTGAATCTTCCCATTGCCAAGTGATATCAACACATGTTAAATTGAAAATGGACCAGCAGAGCCTGCTTGGAACAGTGTAGAAAAGCCGTCATTCTGTAAGCATTCATGTTTATTTTTGCCAACTTGAAACATTAGATGGATATGTTTTCTGAGCAGTAGTCAGAGTTGATAGTTGTATGACCCAATCCTCCACTGTGCTCCAGCTCCTTTTCAATGAGTTGATGATGCAAGGAAGCCCCGAACTGGATGATCTGGTCCTTTCGGAGTTCCCCAGGCATGTTAGAGCAATACATAGCACACAAAAAACAGCAGAGAAGTGTCCTTCGTACATGCAGCTATTTATGAATACCATAGATGTCGTGGGTTTGACCCTCAAACCAGGACAATAGAGTACCTTGGAGATAGCAGAAAAGGGGATGCACACAACTCGCATGGGATTTTTCTAAACCAGGTCTAATATTGTAATGTTCTGTGGTTGCTTTGTCTGGGAGTCAACCCTGTCATCTCTGGCTGTTACTGCTCACTGTAGTAGCTGTCAGCAGAGGTAGGAAAGTCTTCCTTGCATGAAGAACTAACAGAAGCTTAAAAGAGCTTTGCGGTGAGTAGTATTGATTTAGATCTCTTTCTTCAAATGACATGTTGAGATTAGATTTCGGCGTTTTCTTTCACCCTTGTAATGGTCAGTAATGCTTAACAGAGCCGCCTTTAAACTATGACTACCAGAAGTGATTAAACAAAATTGTGTTATGGCTTTAGGCTGGGAGTACTCATGGAAGAAATATGGTATTCCTGCTATAATAGCAGGGCTTGTATTTTCAAACGTTAAGATTTCCAAGATTTCAGATTGAGAGTTTAGTCCCTGGGGACAACCCTCCCCTATGTGGGCTATCTACACCTTGATAGTGTCAGAGGAAATAAAGGACTACTCTATAGGAAGCCATGATTGGATGCAGAAATTACATGTTAGCCTTCAAAAGCATTAATATGATTTATTTGGTTCCAGTTGTCTAAGACTCTTTCAGCTCTTTGCTTCAGTGTCTTCCTTTGCATTAAGTGACTAAATACTGCATTAGTTCATCTTTCCTTTTATGTCTAATGTTATGCATGGTGTCCCTTTATCATTTCAACTTATGATCTGTCACTAGAATTTCCAGGTGAATTGCTTTTCGCTGATTTAAATATGATACTCTGTATTCATTCAACAAACATTAATGTGTCAGTCTAAGTGCTATGAAGTATCTGCTTTTTTTAAGTTTAACTAGATAAAACATCAGAAAATGTTTTCCAAAAAGTAATTAACAGAGGGATTGGTAAGAGACAATTACTTAATTGAACAATGTTGCTAACTAATAAGGTGTAAAGGCACCAGTCATGTAAAGAAACTGGGAGCAACTTTTTAAAGTTGCTGTATTGATTTGGAGGTGTTACTCAAATGCTAGAGGAAGGCATGGTTGAAGTATTTCTGTATATAACCTTTATTCAGATTGCACAGAATTTAGGTTGACCCATCTCATTTGCTAAATGTTATCAGTTGTGAAAAAAAATAGCAATAATATAATTTACAATAAAATTGTTTCATTCTCTTTTGGAATAGCAAACTAATAATAGTGGTAAACAAATCTGTATTTAGTTAAAAATGCAATAAAACTATTTTCAGGTTTTGTGATCTTTCAAAAATGGAAACAAATTATATTTATTTCAGACATAGTATACAACGTGTTGGTGTGCTACTCTGTAAGTAGATAATCATGTGCTTTATTTTCCTGAAATAATTAAATGCATAAGAAGAAAATAATTGATATTTGTATATTCCTAACGAGAAGTAAGGATTTGTAAAGGTTTATCTGCAGCTTTATCTGGTTTGGATTTTTTTACAATTTTCTCCATTCTGAAATTTAAAAGAGAAAATCTGTTGTGTGTCATACTGAGGAGAGGCAAAAATGTTACCTGGTAACATTGCACATACGTGTATGTGCAAATATATGGTAAATATCATGTTTCAACTGTTTCATATACCAATTTGCTACATATTTAGTAATTTCATCAGTGCTTTGAAACCTTTCAGACTGAAAAATTAAACCTGAATTATTGTAATGTTGTATGGTAGAATGTAAATATATTTATTTAAATATTTTCTTTACATATCAGTGTATTCTTTCATGCCTATAGCAACTGGGGGCAAGTGTTCACAGTAATTTTGTTGTTCTGTTAAGTAGAAAACATTTTTTACTTTTTATGCAAAAGCATAGTATATTTTCTTCTAAATAAGTTTTGTACAAAAAGTTCTAGCTCTTCTAGCACTTGGGCTGGAAAAAGTATTTCAACATATGGCAAGGAATATTTGAAACTGCCAAGAATGTGCAAATGTATGTGGATGAATTAATAAAGGGTAACTTCATCTAAGTATTGGTAACACATTCTTTATGCAAGCCAAGGGAAGAGAGCTAGTTATTACTTGAGCAATAACCAGAAAGGAATAGCAGTGTTAGAGATACATGATACCATACAGCCTGCAGATGGGAATGACTCCAAAGATGTCAGCAGCTGTTTGAAGTATTGCCTCCCCCCTCCCCGAATATGCAATAAGGGGGAGGGTTAACCGTGCTGGCTTGGACTAAGGGCCAGCTAATTCTGATTATTTCTGACGTACAGATTTTAGTCAAAGAATTAAGCAATTTGGGTTGAGTGCGTTTTATGCTGGGAAAGGGTTATTAGTTCTTGTATCTACGTAACTATTTCTAGTGTGTTTCCCAGGATACTTTTTTTTTTTAACTATCAAAAGTAAAGCGAACATGTTCTTATACAGAATGCAGTATTTTTTTTTTCATTTTTTTCCCAAGAGTTTCATCATTTTCTGTCACTTAGGCATTATCAGTTGGTCATGGTTAAGATTCTAAGACAAATTACCTTGCTGGAGATGCTTCATTTAAATTTCTGAAGCCATTCCTCGCCGTGTAGAAAGGATATATTTTTTTTCCATTTTGCTTGTGCTTGACACAAATGGCCAGACTTTCTTTATATACAAGTATTCCTGTGCAGGCCTATTCTCATATTTTCTCTTTCTTTCTTCACTCTGATACTCTTGCATTTTTCTGCAGCATGAGCATGACAAGTGTGTGAATTGGCATGAGGAAATTTTTCCCTTTTAAAATCTGGTCATAATCCTTTTGTTTCCACAGCAGCCCAAACACCGGGATTGGGAAAAGCACACAGTAGTGGATGTAAGAAAAATTGATACTAATTCTTGGGAATGAGTGAATTTTTGTTGCATGTCCATACTCAGCTGTACTCTCCCAATGAGTCTGGGAAGACACGTAGTTGATCATTTCAGTTCTTGGCCTTAAAAGGCAAGTGTATGTCCTTTTAGTGTTTTCAGAGGATGACAGGTTTTGAAACCAAAATGATCTAAAAGTTATTTCTGAAAAGAGAGGTGCTATGCTTCAGGGACCTGGACCTGGACCTGATGGAGGCTGAAGAACTTCTGCTCTGCTTTCTGTTCCCTTGCCCTCTAACCTCCCAAGCAAGGTACTGCCAGTACAAGAACAATACTGACAGTTTACATTTGTGCTCCTCTGAATGATCACAAAACCCCAAATTTAACTGAATACGAAATAAAATTGCTTAAATAACTGTAATAAATGTAATTTTATAACGTTCATAGGGCCTCGGCTGGGTGGGAGAAAGAGGGACAGTGGTGGAAAAACAGAGCAACTCTGTTATTCCTCACCTCCAGTGTTGGTAGGGGAAGAGAGATTACACCAGTCAGTCACATTGCCCTTCCCTCCACAGTTCTAAAAGGATTTGTGGATGTTTTCTTGCTTCCTCATTGGTCTGGAAAGGAGGGAGGTGAGAAGTGTAACTGATTGTTTAAAGCATTCTGTTACTTTCAGTTTCAAAGCTGTTACAGCATGTCTGTTTACTATTTGAAAGAGATTTAAAATATTTTTTCGAAATATTTGACATTCTTACTAATAAAATAATGGGTTGCTTAGCTGAGTGTTTTTTATAGGTTATGTATCAGTGTACATTCACATGGTCGACACCTTTGGTGTTCTGCAAATGGAGTTTTTAGTTCTGTCAACAGTGCCAGTAGTCAACAGTTTTCTATGAAAGTACAGAATTGGCAAAGAAACCCCAATGGGTTTTCATACAGCTTGTGAAGTATATAAACTGTTAGCTTTAAACATTTTACTGCTCTACATTGCATTTATATTGCCATTAGGTGTGTTTTCAGTTATTTTTGGAGACAGCACTGGAGAAAATAAACAATTCGGAGGCAGGGAGTAATAGCTAGATCATTCTCTTTCCATGGAGTAACTCTTGAGGGTGGTGGTACCCCAGTGCTAGTGGGGAATTGTTGTTTGTATGTTTTTTAATTCTCCGTTGAACTAGAAGTTACTGATCAGTGAAGAACTACATACAGACATGGATTTTCTAAAAATAAGGAGAAAAAACCAACATTGGTAACCTGATGAAGCAATCCCCAGATTGCAACATATTTTCCTTATTTTTCACACAGGCCAGACAAACAAACTAACCTGCTTTTCCAGTGAAACAGAAAAGTGTTGTAAGCAAATCTGGGGCCATTGATTTGCATTCAGTTAGTGTCTGAAACTTTCAGGCCAAATCTCAAGCAGGATATAAGTTCAGCATGCAGGTGACAGGCTAAAAGTGAACATGTGACAGTCTGGAATGTATTTTGTCAACATTCGTGGCTGATAAGATGCGGAAAATTCAGACACGTTTACCTTTTAATCAGGAAGAATGACTAACAGAATCAAGAGGCCTTTGCATGAAATCCAGGACAAATGACAAGGCAAAAATAAGGTACGATTGTCATTTTAAATGCTTTTTAAAAGGAGAAATGGATATTCATCTAGCTGCAGGTGCTACACTGAGGCACTAATAGGTGGCGTAATATAGTTTTCATGTAGTTTTTTTTAAAAAAAAAACACCATTAAGAGATGATTTGTAGGGGAATGTTTTAAGAGGTGTGTTTCCTCCTTCCCTACATAAGCCTGAAATGAGTCTTAAAGCCTATGTTTTGAACTGGATTAAATGCAGAACTTGCGTTTCCATAGTGGAGGTGCTACGGCAGATATAGTACTTAGAGATAAAATTTAATGTATTTGCTGTTCTCTGTAATTAAGTAACTGGTTTTCTGGGGACAAAAACGTCTTGAGCCATAGGGAGTTCATGTTTTTATGTCAAGAGAACCCCTATTCAGTCTTCAGTTTGTCAGCCATGACAGAGGCTGTCACACATAGGGACGTGCACTAAGTGCATTTTAATTTCTTTTTTTTTTTAAATAGATCATTGACTAAAGCTTTTGCCAGATAATGTGAGCTATTCAAGAAATAGCTGCTCTCATCAGCTTTAAGATAGCATAAAATGCTTCTGCAACTCATGTAGAATAAGTATATTCTGTGTACAGAGTGATCCAAGCCCTCTTCAGATCTGTCTTGTGGCATGGGTCACTTCTGAAAATGGAAACTTCTTTGATCTTGTCACATTTACTGGTGATTTTAGGTATCCTAGCACCTTTAGAAGACTTGTAGCATTTTATAAAACCTTTCATATTTTTTGAATGTTTGTCCCATGACTTTAACAACATGTAATAAATACATGAAGAAAGCTGGAAGTCCAGGTTTATATCCTTTCCTTTTACTTTGTCTCATGGAAGAATCTAAAAAGAGGTCTGACAAGTCAAAAGGATTTAGAATGGATGAAATGATGAAGTCTCACATCCCTCGCAGAAACTTGTGTATCTGTGACTTGCACAGTTTGGAATGTGGGTAGATGGCTAAGCGAGGCAGGTCTTGAAAGAATTGCTTTTCAGGGAATTATACAGCTTCAGAATTTGAGTTCTTTGGATATATCATTAGTCTAATGGGTAAATTTGACACTGGCTCCTCCAAATTGCTGTCCTACTTCTTAAGTGCAGAAGCAAGTTTGGCTGTAGAAACTGAAGAAAATGGGCAAATTAGTAAATATTCTGAGATCATCACAAAAATCCCATGGGGACATCTGTATTTTGGTCTTAATTGGCATTGCCCAAGCAGTTGTTCCTGTGTGCAGAACAATCAGTTGTCCAGTTTAAGCCCAAAGCCACTTTTAACTAGTGAAAGATACAACACTGGAAACTGGAGTTTATTGGGAAAAAGTAGAACTTAATCATAACTACTGTGTGGAAGCACTAGAGGACACCGCAGTAACAGGCAACACTTTTAAACTTTGCTTCTTGCCAGAGCATTGCTTTGCATATGCATTTATCTTGGTGTTGCAAGTTTGAAAATTTGCCATGCTATGAGGCTTCAGCAGGAGCAGACAAAAATCTTAGAAGGGTATCATCATCTTTTGTTAAGATGGAAAATTGCCCCTTTGGCAATAGCAGTGTTTATAGGATAATTAAGTTACCACAAGATCGTCCTTGAATTCCTACTCTTTTATAATGTCTTTGAAAGGACAGGCAAGTAATTCAAAGAGTAGAGCTTATTTTTAGGTTTAGTCTGAGCCTGAAATAAACTGAGAAGGCCGAGTAGTGTTACGATAAACAGGGAGTAAAACAGAGACAGGAAATAGGGGGTCTTTGGTAATGAGTTCCAGCCACTCTTGAAACAGAAAGCCAGAGAAGGCATTACTTGAAAATAGTTTCTCAGTGACAGCTTAATAATTTTTAGTTTGTTATTCAACATTAAAAGGGAACAGTTTTCATAGATTTATACTATTCTTGAAAAAACATTTTATAAAGATCATTTAGCAAGTTATATTTTTGAAGTTTTTAGAGTTACATTGTTCTCATTGCTAACTGATCTGCTGTTTTGAAAAACCAGATGTTTGGGGGAGAGTCTGAAGTTTATACAGTTGTGTGTTATATATACATCTGTGAGAAGCATTTGGGATAAGACTGTGGGACAGAGGCAGAAGATTTAGCTTAAAATGTGACCGCGCATTCAAGATTTACAAGTTGAAGGTTGAAAGGGGAAGAAATCACAGCTATATCCTGTAAAACAAAGCCGTGCGCTTGCTTCGAAAAGTTTCTTTTAACCCTGGGAATGTGACT
Organism: Gallinago jamesoni; assembly: GCA_025769975.1. Lineage (NCBI taxonomy): Eukaryota > Metazoa > Chordata > Aves > Charadriiformes > Scolopacidae > Gallinago > Gallinago jamesoni. The sequence goes on along the minus strand of JAOQGH010000040.1, from coordinate 57,109,449 downwards.
GCTGAGATGGGCCCAAAGCATGGATGGTGAGATTGATATTTACAAGCACTTCACATGGCTAAAGAGGGTAAGTGATTTGCTGGGCTTTGTTTTCTCTTTGTAAATGCACTTTAGCAAATCTTAGTCAGAATTCTCAGCTTTGCGACAGGAAACCTATTGAGTGCCTCAGACAAAATACTGTAAGTTTCTCCATGAGAAATGAATTAAAGACATTTCTTCCCGTAGGAGGAAGAGGCTTAGGGAGGGGAGAGAATCAGCTGTCTTTGTCTTTAAAAATTAAACTCTAGGAACAAACTCTGAACGAATGTCAATAGATTCTAGCAAGTGCTTGTGCTTTCTTGAGATTGCAATACAATAAAGCAAACCCTTCATGGGAATGTATGACAAAAAAGCAGAATATGTTGTTTACCATGTTGTGCTTTAAAATGAAAAATTATTTGCACTAGTTCTTCACTTAATCAATTGTTCATCGGGGTAACTCTATGAGACCTTTCAGGATGCCTTTGTTTTGGGTAAAAATGGACGTACTTTTTTCCTGTGCATGTTACTCTGATAAAATTATGTTTTTCAAAAAGACATAAACAATCCTAATTTTGTAATGAACTCTCTGAATGTGAATTAGCTGCATGAGGTTTTTTTCTCTTCTAGGAAGGCAAAAGCAAAGTAGGTTTGTAGAGTTGTCTCGTCACCTCGGAAAAATCACTTTGTTTTTGTCAGGTATTAGATTTATTTTTTTTTAGGTTCTAAGTATTTATTTTTCAGTGTTTGAAACATCTATGAATGGGATGTGAATAGATCCTTCACAGAATACTGGGGTTTTAAAATTATAATATTAATTTGTGTGTCATGTAAGCAGCACATCTTCTTGTTATACTTTTAAAATCTATTTTAACCTCTATGTACTTCCCTTGCAAATTCTATGCATGCCATTTATGTTCGTGCTTCTGTATCGGATTGGATTAAAAACACACATGTATACATATGCACATACACTCTATTTTTTGCAAGGTATATAAACAAAATGTAGATAAATACTTATGTGATGTGATTATGAACTTTAAATTGGGTAGTTTCTTGAATGAATACAAAGTATTCATGATACTATGTCAGTCTTTAATAAAAGCTTGAGAATGTTGAAGTTAATTTTAAAAATATTTACACCAGGTTCTGGAAGCTTTTCTGTTTCTTGAGTGTGGATGGGGAAGGGATAAAATAGAGAGTGGGATAGTGAAGAAGAGATAGCAGGAAGTGGTAGCTGGTAACATTATACTATTAGTTTAACTTGTGCTCTCTGCAGTTAAAGCTAAATATCTCTTTAGTGTTTTTTGAGATCACATTTTAATTTGTTTTTTAAATGAGGCTTTGAATACAATATGTCTGCCACCCCTGCTTCCTGGTTTAAATCTAGTTTCTAAAAAGACAGATTTGCTAACAAAAGCCTAAGGTGTGCTGTTATTAGATTGTGTGGCATTCAGGATACACTGAGGACAATAACATAATGAGAAAGGGCTCGAGAAATACGTTCAGTGAAGAAAGTCTTACACTGAAATGCTCACAGACTTGCAGGGGTTATCACAGAGTGTCTTTAGAATGATTTAAAGATGTTCAGAAAGGATACTGTGTTCAGATGTAGCACAGGGTTTGACAGAAATTAATAACCCTGTTACTGTTGTTGTATGTAATTCCTTTCACGTAGAGTATTTAAAGGGGAACACCAAGACTGCTGCTTTTCCTTGCAAACCCTGTAAGGGGGTGAGCGCGTGTGGGTGAAGGGAAAAGATGTGAAAATGGTCTTGCGTTGTTCCCAGGAGAACTTAAGCAGTCTGCTCCCAAATTCCTTTTGACAAGTGATTTAAAAAAAAAAAAAAAGTTGAAACAATCTAAGTTGCTTATTAAGTTCTCATGTTCAAGAATCCTGATGTCACATGTCTGGCACTGACTTTGATCGCATATAAGGATTTCAGGCCCTGCAATCATAAGCTGTTGCCCTTTGGCTGCTAATGAAAGTACGAGTACCCTCCAGAGTAACAAATGGCACTTCACAGAGAGTAACTGCAATGGACTTCCATAAATCCTTGGTGAAGTATGCCAAAGCTGGCTCCAATTTCATCACGAGCAGAAATCACTTCAGAGACCAGGATTGGTTTTGATGTTGCAGTGGTTGGCTAAGCTAGATTTGCATGGTATCTGTGGTTTGGACTGGGTTAGGGCAGCAAACAAATACAAAAATCACGAGATCCAGGCAGGCAAAATGACAAATAAGTCTGCTATTTTCAGACACTATTTTCAGATTCAAAATAGAGGTTCTGGTTTAAGCAGTTGTCTTGTGACATAAAGCGTATAGGAGCATCATGCAACGGTAGCAGTCACATCAAATTGAAATAAGGTGTCACCATACTTCAGCTCTTTCCATTGAACTTTCTTGATGGTAAGATGAGCTCTGAAAAGTGCTGTGCCAAAAATGGTTAGAGTGGGTAGCAAAATGTAAGAGAAGGTGGACAGAGCCAAAAAACTATTTAGCCTTGTCTTAGCTGTATATGAGGCATAGTTAATGTATTTTCCTTTGTTTACTCTTTTCTCCATTTTATTTTTTTCTGCCTTCTGCCAGTAATAATAATTATTAGTTTGCAGTAGTATTTCTCACAAAAGAAATAGCTTTCTCTGGTAATATCTTACCTGATATCAGAAAGACAAAATTCTGCAATGGGTATACCCATGCTGTACTTCATGGCATGTCATGCTTTGATGACAGTTTCAGAACTGTCCTGGGTAGCTTCTTCTGGCTGAGAAGCTGAATGATACCTGGCATAGGCACATACTACTGCCCTGGTTTCTTGCAGCATTGTAAGTGTAACGCCAATATTCAAGGATACCTTGTTAGCATGGCAACAACCCCAGCTAAGGAGTTCACAGGAATTAAGGGAGGCATATCTCTCAGCAGTCTAACCACAAATTATTAACAAGCATTACAAACATTAATGCTAATATTTACTACAAACAATATTATAGGATCTCTAAGGACACTGTGAATTAACTGAGCTGTTTGAACTGCAGTGGATGGAATGAGCAAAATGGAAAGTGGAAGGTCTCTTGTCTCTGGAAAAATTTGTACAGTGGTAAGAAGTTTTCTTTTGAAAGAAAGATGCCGCCTTATAAAGTGGAAGGGTCTGACGGCTCTTGTAGCTTGCTTTAGACTTACCTTTTGGAGCACATACAGCACAGAGCTGATGGCTGACCTGAAACAGATGTATGTTATTCCTGTGCTTTTCTTTCCTTTCTTCTGGATGCTAACATGTACTAGGAAGAGGTGGAGCAATCAAATCCATGCTATAGCCGTTAAGCTTATGATATTGAGGGTGAATCTTATGACTTCTGTAAGGGTGTCTTCCTGTAAGTAATATGACTGTCTGGAGGAGAAAATAGATATTAATATTAGGAAAAACTATCCAGAAAATTATTAATATTTGGTCAAAATTCTTTTATTTTAAGGACTACAGAAATTAACCTAGCTCTGTCTTTAATTAATTTCATACTATAGGCTGTTAACTTTTTCAAAGTAACTGCTACTGTCATTTAACCAACAAGGAACAATGGCAAATAGAAAATCATGTTGTTGCTTTATTAATTGCCTTCAGATTTAAGGCAAGAATTACAGATCCAGAAATCATGTTCCAGTCTTCTCTTCCTCCTCAAGTACATTGAATAAATGTACATATATTCAGATGGGTGTGTATCTGAGGTAGAGCTAACATAGAAACATAGAATCATAGAATCATCTGTGCCGGAAGGGACCTTCAAAGGTCATCTAGTCCGACCCCCCTGCAGTCAAAGGGACACCTCCAACTAGACCAGGTTGCCCAGGGCCTCGTCGAGCCTCACCTTGAATGTCTCCAGGGAAGGGGCCTC
>JAOQGH010000040.1:57041723-57105443 GCA_025769975.1 Gallinago jamesoni | reverse complement strand
TCACCAGAGCAGAGTAAAGTGGGAGAATCACTTCTCTGGACCTGCTGGCAACACTTCTTTTGATGAAGCCCAGGATGCGATTGGCCTTCTGGGCTGCAAGTGCACATTGCCTGCTCATGGCCAGCTTCTCGTCCATCATCACCCCCAAGTCCCTTTCCTCAGGGCTGTTTTCTAACATCTTGTTGCCCAGACTGTACTGATGGCGAAGATTGTTCCGGCCCAGGTGCAGAACCTTGCACTTGCTCCTGTTGAACTTCATGTGGTTTACTTGCTGAGAGATTAAATTTGTATTAGATCCATAGTCAGATGTCGAAATAAAAATGTTTACAGTGTAGACTACTCACTCATCACTATACTATAGCAACTACTGTGACTAATAACATTAATTCTGAAAAAAAGTAATAGAGATGGAAAGTCCATACTTTTCTAAATATTATCAACTCCAAATAGGCTGGAAAAAGTCTACAGGGTACATTTTCTTGTATTGAAATATAGTACTATGATCTCTGTGCTGCTAGTAGTTTGTGGGAGGACTGGTTGAACTCTGTCTGCTATACTCCTTGTTCTCATCTTCTCAACTGCGGCAAAAGACAATACAGACAAAAGACGTCTGTAATCTTCCCCATTAACGCAAGTGTTATAGTTGCCACAGGCATCTTATTCAATTATCGGTGGAACTGAAGGTGATTCATGTGACTGAATAAGAATAAAGGTTATGACATAATCTGTCTTCTAAAAGAGGCAAGTGACTTGTTGAAAAAGCTCACAAATCACCATTGACTGCCAGGTTTCTTCTCCCAGCTCTTCCCCCCTCCACATCCCAATATGAGATCCATGGTATTAGTGACAAATTTCTGTATAACTTGTGTTTTGATCAACTTCATAAGTTGGTATTTTTATTTTAAAATTATCTGTGTAGGAAATTCTTTGAGCTGAAACTGAAACACCACAAGAACATAAACTGGCCTGTATTCAATGTTATTGTTATTGTCAATTGTAATGTCTTTTGTGTGTGCTTGCTTTAAGGGGCTTACTTTTACAGCCCATCAAGATTCAGCTAGAAGTTCTGTTACAGAAGTTTCTGAAGAGAACATCTGTACAGAAGCTCTATACAATGGTTGTCATTCTGTCTGACAATAACCTGCATTTTGAATTGTTTCCTATTAAAATAACATGCAGGAAAACAAAACATTCTGTACTTACTGGGCTCTGAGAAGGCTGTTGCAAATTAATATAGCTGAGTCCACCAAACATTGCTTCTCTTTCTTGCCACACCCTTTTATTTTTTTGCTGATTATCCCCATTTTAAATTAAAGCTGTTGAATCATACTCTGAAGTCTGATTTTTTTGTGTGTCATATTCTGGAGGAATATTTAAGCCTTTTTCTTGGAAAAGGACTCTATAATGATTTGATCATGTAAGTGATACTTAATCAATTTTCCAGCAGCTACCAATATTATGTCTGAGTTAGAGAAAAGAGTGTATTCCAGAGAGAGATTTGGAAACTAAAGATGAAGAATCTGAAGCAGGTGATAGAATGCAAAAGCCTCTTTTTCTTTTTTTTCTTTTTTTTTTCCCTAGAGCCAGGAGAAACAGTTAATTTGGAATTTTTGAGGAAATATTTTGTTAATATCTGATGCAATCTGATGGCTGTTAAACTATTAAATCATGTGTTATCATAAACTTTTTACATGTTTTATGCAGTTTCATTCTTTCATTACATGAAATATAATGAGCATATTTAGCTTATAGTTTGTGGAGCCTAGGTAATAATTTTTGGTCTTTAAGGCTACATCTTTTGAAATAACATCTTTGTGGAAAATCTTCCTGTTTCAGCCTTTTGGTCATGTGGTTACACAAGTTTAGTGTTTATTGCTTGTGAGCTCTTACGCCAACTTGAGTGGTTTGTAGTCTTACAACTTCAGTGTTATAGGTCCCATATTCATTGCTGCTGATATGCGTGATAGCGAACTATACTTGCTCAGTTTCCTCTCAGTACTGACTTTCACAACTGCAGAATGCACTCCAACCATCTACAGATGGCCTTGGTTCACATTACATTGTTTTATCTTGTCTTTATGCGTGCCACAAAGTTTTCCCAAGTCTTAAACAACTGCTGTGTGTCAATCAGCCACTTTTATTTAGCAGGTCATTTTCTGTCTACTGGACTTTCCTCTGAGCACTCTCTGCCTGACCTATTGGCAGGGTTCTTTATTTTCTTTTTTATTCTCCCTTTTCTGTTCACATGAGTGTTATTTAGTAGGTGTTGCATGGGTATTGAGTATTGGACTTCCAGCAGAGGATATTTCACACAGCAGACATCATCAGACACTACATTTGGTAAACGTGAGTGTAGTAAAATATCTTATTTCTGATTTGATATTGAACTAAATTACTGATTATGCAAAATGTTGAACACTGTTTTGCATTCTTGAGAGATTGGTTATATAAAAATACGTTGGCAGTAATTTAACTCACTGTGCCTGTAAGGCTGGAGGGGAGTGGTTACACAAGTGCTTACAGGTATGTTTCTTAAATCTAACCTAGGAAAATAGCAAATGACAGCAGGCAGAAGGGTGCAAAATCTACTTGACTAGGCAGTTTTGTCATTAAGAGAATCTTTTCCTGCCTAGCAGTGTGCTGTTCTCCCTGAATACTTGATGATCTAGGTGCAGGAAAGTCTCCCTAATGTTGTGTATGAGACAGAGAGATTCTGGGGAAGGCCTGTTGGCTCTCCATTTCAGGGTATGTAATGGCATTTTAACCCTAAGGGAAACGTAGCCACCAAAGCTGAAGATTTTCTATTCTAAACTACAGTATAAGACTTTGCACTCTAAGGGCAGTAACAGCCCAGGCAGAATGTCTGACAGTATGATTGAGGATGCATAACTGAGGTCAAAGGATTATCTAGGCAGACCTACAGAAATGCATGTTGTTTACTCAGAAGGATCCTTTATTTTCATTATAGTACTACAAAAGTTAATAAGGAATGAACTTTAAGACCAACAAAGGGCCTAAGTTAAATTGAAGATGCATGCTTTATAAACATAGTGGGGGTGGAGAGGTGGGAGGGTGGTATTTCTTAATAAAAAAAGAAGACTTGAAAAAATTCTGTTGAGATGTTAGGAAAGATGGACAGAGATGTTAGAATACACAAATTCTAAAAAATTAAATCTACTTAGGAGAAGAAGAGGAAGTGAAGTCACCATTCCTTTAAGGACATTATGTACTTACTCAGTGGGCCATTTCCCCACAGGTGCCTGTGTAACTTACTAACTTGTCTGAGACTTCTGTTTGTGTATGTTCTGCACTCACATGTGCATATTTGTGTGAGGTCTTGAATCTTAGTTATACCTGCTATAAACTGATCACAAGATAGGGAGAAAAGTATATTCTGAGTAGAGTTAACATATTTTTGACAATGAATGACGGTAAGTGAGGTTCTGCACATGTTGTTCTTCATTGTTGTGCTCTTGTTGACCCTCTAAAACAGGGAACAAGGACCAAGCTTAGTGAATTTATAGGTGATACTAGTTAGGGGCCTTGTGCCTATGCCAAAGGACATGATTCAGACATAAGAAGCAGCCTGATGTATAGGAAAACAATATAAATAATGGGACGTAGTTCATTGTAGGCTAGTGCAAGGTTATACATCTAAGCAGAAACGATGAGTAAACACAAGATGCAGGACAGGATGCTAGCTTAATAAGACTGTTAAAAAAGGATCCTAGCCTGAAAATATATTAGTGTTACTATATGGCCAATATGAAAAGAAATATGGGCCAGGGGTGTGTGAAAAGGTTTTTCCCACAGTTACACAATGGTTTAGTATGCAGGATGAAGCTGTGGGACTCTTCTAAACTTTTTTATAATAAACCTGCAGATGTTTTTTAAAATGTGGTGTTTTTCTCTGAAGTATTAAGATCCATAGGAAATGGATAATAGTTATAATGAATAATAAACATAATAGTTAGGAACGGGCCATATTTTAGAAAGTCTTGCTCCTTAGAGCCATTTAGAAATCCGTAAGTGGTTATGCAGTTAGAGTAGTTCCTGATAATAATTTGGTAATTTAAATAATTTCTTAATTGCTAACAAAAAAAAAATTATACTTTTCTTTCAGTAATTTATATGACTAGTATAATACATATGGCACTTTTTAACCATTTAAAAATAAACACAAAGATTCTTTGACTTTGACAAAAGGCTGTTGAGACCAGGTTATTTCAAATTAAATATTTTTTGTCTTGATAAGATGGCATTTCCCAATGAAATGATAATTTGCTAGAAAATATCAAATCTATTCATATGTCATTCATGATTGCTAGAAATGAGAAAATATTCAAAATCTAGCAAAAAATATTACAGTCAAAAGGTTTAATGCACATGAAATAAACAGGTTTGGTCTGCAGACATATTTTGCATGCTTTTTCCGTTGTAACAACTGTTAAATATATATAATTTTTTATTAACTATTGCTTGAAATTTTAATATTATCTAAAAATTCTCATAGAACTTTTTTCCCATCAGTCACAGGTGAATCATCATTCATCTAATAATGAAACTTATCAAGAAAGATTGGCACGATTAGAAGGTGATAAAGAATCGCTCATACTGCAGGTATGTCTTAAAGAGAACATTGTCTATGTAGTTGATATTCAGTGAATACAAGCTGAAGTGACAGAGTATTTTCTGTTAAACATGTTAGGAAGTCACCAAGTATAACTGATATTTAATCAGGAGTTTATATATTTATATATGATGTGTATGATCCATGTGTTTGATTTCATTGTGGGGTAACTTAGTAAAGGAGAGGGCAATAACAGCAGTAAGAGGGAAAAGAATGAGAAGGGGAAAAAAATTAACTTAAAAATAATGCTGTGGCTTCCCAAGACAATGCTGTGGTAGTAGTTCTTATTCTTGGTTTGTTAGGTTGTACCAGTTGTTTTTTCTAGGTTCTGCATACCACCATTTTTAATGAACTGGAAGACTGGCAAGTAGATAGATCTGATATTTTTCCTGCATGTGCTCTGTAAGAAAGGGGGAAAAAAAAAAGGGGAAATGGAAAAATTGACAGTAAAATGCATGCCTAAGAACTTCCAGTATTCCCATTTCTCAGTTTACCTAGCCTTTTTCAAACAGATCCACTGTCCCATGTAAGTTTTCTTCCTGGAGAAAACATGTTGTACCAAAACAACCTTAATTTTTTTTCTAGATGTTTTCATTATTACTAAACTGTACATTACATGCTTTTTAAAACTGAAGCTGAAGATTCTTTAAATGGTCTTTGCATATCCTTTCTCTTTGTGCTTACAAAAACATATTAGAAGCATGCATATTTATATCAAAAAGGACTTAACTATACTGGGTAGGTATTCTCCCTACTTTCAGTTACTAGTTTCTCTAAGCACGTTTTATCCTGTATGTTCTGTTCATACTCGTGTGAATTTACTGAGAATTCTCACTGCTGTTGTTAAATAAACAATAAAAAAGTTTGTGAGACATAAGCTTAGGCTTAGTTGAGTTTTTTCATTATTGTTAAACTAAAATTGCTATTGCCATATTTTGGAAAAAAAAATCCTGAAAGAAAAACAAACTTCTGGATGGAATTTAAGTATATAAGTTTGTGCTGCAAATTCCCTTTTTTCTGGGAGGGAATCAGGTCAGTGGAGACAGTATCACAACCGGTATTTATTAGAACACCTTTTATTAATCAAGTGGTTATTAACCACACATGAGCTACTCGTAATTGGAGCAACAATTAGGAGGCCAAAGTCAGCTGTTTGCTCAGAAGCAGAAGGTGGTACTGATGCACCTGTGGCTTTGTCTCTGAAGGCCTCCTTTGTTTCATCACATGCATGTATAGTCTGGTAATTTTTGTCTGCATGTAGCAGCTACTGTCATCTTGGATGCTGTAAGTGCTATACAGCCAGTTGTTGATACTCATGCATGCTGGTGGGCTTGTACAGATTTGGCAGAATCTTGGTGTTCAAAGCATGTCAGCTTTTGTGGATTTAACAGGACTGCTAGTAGTACTTGTAAATTCTTGAAGACTGTTCCAGGCTACTGCTCAGTATGTACTTTTTCTATCTTTGTCCTGCTGATTTTTAGTAACTATTTCTTCATCCACACAATTAGGTACCTGTAGAATGCGACCAGCCAAACTTGCAAAGAAGGCTTTTATGATGCAGTTTCAAGACCTGCCTAGAGTTTTTCTCAAAAATAATGTAGTAAATGTAGTAAATTTTCACTCTCTTGCCTTTTACTGCTATCACATCCCCATCAAATTAAGAGCTTTAGTCAGTATTTGTTCATTTTCTTATCCCACTGCAGAGTATTGCAGTAGAATTCCAAAACCCCAGGCAAATAAGATAGATAAAAATCCCAATCTGGTAGATGAACATCATCAACAACAACACAAGTGCCAAGATGAAGCTGGGGTTAGAACATGATTTACACCAGTTCTGCATATTCTATCTAAGCAGTCGAATATGAGCAACACGGGCAAGTCCCATGCTGAGGCTACACTGGCCTGAGGGAGTCTGCTGGTACCAGCCTGGCTCCTGGGTATGACCATAGGCATGAAGGATGGGAAACAGAGCACCTCTATTCTGAGGCTCATGTTGCGTTGTACCAGTGACTGTGGTCTGTAGCTGTAATCTGTAGGGAACACGAGGCTGGGAGCGTTCCAGTCTTGCATCAGCCTTGCTACGGAAGCAGCAGTACAGAGGCCCCTTGTAGCGGGCACAGGCAGTGCCCACTCTCTCAGTTCACCAAAGCTGAGTCCTACAGTGCACCATGAAACCTGCTTCTACTGTTCAGTCTGGAGTGGAGGCTGGAAATGCTACAGCATCTACCTGGGATACCTTCTTAGAGCTCAGTGGCTGTGTACCAGAGCTAGTGTACTTCTATGGGTGTTCGTTGGTTTGGGTTTTTTTGGTGTTGGTTTTTTTTTCACAAAGATGTTTTAAACCCTTATACCACTTGATTTTTAGTTAATTGTTCAATATGCCTCACTTTCTGTAGGTATTTACAGAAAACATATTATGTATGGGCTGACTCTTGTGGGTGTTGCATGGCTAAGGCAGGATGGACTTGCCAGCGTAGCATATGCTGAGGTTACGCTCTATGTGCAGCCTACTGATTCTCTGAAGAGTCTGGCAGATGTGATCCTGAACAGAGGGGAAAATATGAGCTGAAAGTGACTAATGTGCCTCTCAGCCTAACTACTGGAACAGCCAGTACATACTTCTAAAGCTGCTGTTTTACTAAATTCCTTTGCAGGTCACATTTAAGATACAGTTTTCCTTACAGGTAACAATGCTAATTGGAGGCCCATCCAATCCTTTAAGCAGAGCTTGTTTTCTTTCTCTGGAACTTGCATGAGACTGAAGGAGAGGATTCTGTTTGTTTCTTCCTGCTTCCTGGCCTCAGAGGGGATTTTTGTTTGCCATCACCCCTCTAATGGGAGCAAAACAAAAAAGTACACAACCAACAGACTTCCTTGCAGGGAGTTCTCCCCGTGCCCCAGCTTGAATGCGTCCCCATGCCATCTGCCGCCACCCACTCCTTCCTATCGTCTGTACTCTACCCTAGAGCCAACTGTTTTAAAGGCGAAAAAATAAAATAGTCCTCTTTTTTTTTTTCTATGTTCCGTTCCCAGGCATGCTTGTCATTATGTTTGCAGGTACAAGAAGTACGGATCACATAGGCACTCCCTCTGCAGCTTCCCTGAAGTGAACTCAGTTGTTCATTGATTGGGTTTTAGAAATCCTGCATAGCAGGTACATCTCAAAAGTTTCACTTCTGCATACTGTATTTTTCCTTTTTTATTTAATAAAGATATTGCAGAACGGGATGTGACAGCATAGTTTTGTTATTTGTTATAGTTTTTGTTACATTTCATTCAAAACGGAATTTAAACACCTAAGGTTGCTTTTTTGTTTGAAGCAACATTTTTCTAGTATAATCAAGGTTTTTATATCAATAAATAGTGAAAATGAATATACAAAATGTATGTGCTGTTTAAGACAGGAATTAATACCGGCAGTTTTTCCTGACTTTCTACTGTTATGTTGAGTGTTTTTTCAGTTTTGCAAGCTTTGAGTTAGGCTGCTTGGTTTTTCTTATTACACACTCACTGGTCTGTACTACCATTCCCACAGTTCTTTACCAGTATTGCTGATTGTTTCTTTTCCTGGGATTCATTGTCTGTATCTCGCTTCTATTGCTTTCATGTTTTGGCTTGCAAAGCCTGGGAATTTTTCTTGGAATAGAACTTTGCCGCTGCTAAAACATGCCTTTTAGTCATTGCATTCTTTATAACTTCAGAAGGCTTTATTGATAGGTAAGCTGTTTTTCTGTTCTTGCGAGAAGTAAAGTAATTGGTTGGTTTCCGAATGAGCAGTTTTATTGTTTATCTATTTTAGGGAGTGAAATGCCAAAGGAAGCTGAAATGGCGATGCATGCTCCAAAACCCTTTAAAGTATTTTCAGACATTTGCGTGAACTGAGTCAGGCTACCTATAGGTAGCCCTTCGTATCTTCTAGAAATGCTCTTTCTTTTTTATATTAAAACAAAATAATCAAGGGGGGAGGAGGGGTGAGAGGGCGGGGTTGAAGCAATATATAAGTAAGACTGAAAAATTCTCTATCTTGATAGAACGGATTATTGCAGTGCACAAGAATATTAAACCATTGAGGACTTTAAAAGAGAACTTGCTGATAAAATGTGCATTTGGATGTTAATTGTATAAGGTAATTGAAACTTATTTACAGTCAGTGCAGTAGCGTTGTGCTTCTCTTCTCAAATTACAGGTGAGTGTTCTTACAGACCAGGTGGAAGCTCAAGGAGAGAAAATCCGGGACTTAGAAATCTGTCTTGAGGGGCATCAGTTAAAACTGAATGCTACAGAAGAAATGCTTCAACAGGTAAAAATCTGTATTGGAAAGCCTCTTGCATGATCTTCTCCAACAAAGGGATGAACATACATGGTCATCTTGTCTGCATGTGTGAGTGCCTCTAACGCGATAAATCAGGGAAAGAATGGCTCTTTTTATTGTTCTCTTGCTGCTTTGCACTTTTTTTCTTCTTTTTTTTTTCTGTGTTTCTTTGTTTTCCTGTTGCAGAAATGTTTTGCTGGCTGGTTGCATAACACTGTACATGGCAGCATGTAAAATGAGACTATTGTGTCTTATTTGTACTGTGCTGACGAACTAAATTTGGACGTGGTTGAGTAACTGGTTAGACAGGTTGAATGTATCTAATATATGTAGGAGTTCTAGAATTAAGAAGTTTTGTTTAAATATCTTCTGTTTTCATATGGCTTTAAAGCTGAAAAGGTAGTAAGTTGAAGTGAACTACTGTATCAGGTTTGGTAATATAGCCATTTTTACATGATTTAGGAGCTTTCCCCTTCCTTATTTTTGAAAGAAAATTACTATGTAAAATATATCTTTCTTTATTTCAGTTGATGGTTTTATGCTATGCAATATAGTTTTTGCTCTTTCATGTTATATGTCGAGCGAGCTGAACAATTGATAAATTAAATACCTTACATTGCATGTGTTACTGCAGAGCTGGCAGGTCTGTCGATGAAAAAGAATTTTTTCCAGTGCAATTTTCTGTTATTAGAGATGCAGATCATCCACTGGTAGTATAGTACACAGATATCAAAAATAAATTTCAAACTGTAAATAACCCTCAAAATCTACACTAGAAATTTGCAGGATAGATATTGCTCTTGATGAACTTACTTCTTCTCCCCACCCAGCATGTTGTGTTATAAATTTACTGCTTTAGTCTATGTGAACTATACAAGTCTGTGAACTATTCATAGCTTTAAATTATAGTTGTGTTAATCTATATAAATTTATAAATTACAGCTGTATTTATGTATATAAACATTTTACTATGATAAGGGTTCATGTACATTTGTATGTAAACAGTAGCAGTTTCTTAAGACAAATAAGCCTTTTAAAGTTATAATTCTTCAAGCTTCTCTAAAAAAAACTTGGTCTCACACAACTTTTGCAGGCCAAAATGTTTCTAGCTGGCAGAAGTTTTATTCTCATACTTAAATGAGGGGACATTTTTGAAAATGCAAGTCCATTTCATTTTTCAGTAAAATTCAAAGAACAATAACTATTTAAGTTTTGAAAATCTGTTTTCAAACTTCAGGAAGGCATTCACAGTAGAGTGTATAAGTTTCCTGTTTCAGTCTAAAAGTAGGCAGTTGTTCTATGACTTCTGCTAAAACTGCTTATTGTTTCTCTGACTTGAAAATTTTCTGCTTCTGATGAAACTGTGAGGCATCTGAAAATAGAACATAATAATGCACGCACATCTCTATTGCAGTGAAAATGTTTGCATTTACCCGTCTGGCATTAAGCACATGCACAAATTGCTTACAAAGCTGATCCTACAGTGATAAGCTACAAAAGTCTGTACTAACGCTAAGGAAGTCAGAGAATCTCCAAATAAGTTTAGCACAAACCTTAAATTTAAATGTTGAGATCTTTTAGAGTGGTTGCAATTGTTGCCAAATGTAATTTCAAATTTATTTTCTTTCCTTTGCATATATTAAATAGTTAGCAATAAGTCCAAAGTTGTTGATTGTTTTGTATTGTAGTTTTGAGATCTTCCATTTGAGCATAATTTACAGAAATGCAGACAAAGCTGATTGTTGATTGCTAAATTTCTAAGAGACTTATCTCTCATGTTTACAGCATATATGATAGCTCAAGTTTGGTTGTTGGGTGGTTTTCTTTGAAGAAAGAATTATCTAGGCCACAACTTGGTAAAGATTTGAGTTTCATTTTAATCCTATGAGTTTGTCCATTTGAACTTTGGACAGACAGATACATACACAAATGCATATGCATAGTATTTCAATGTTAGTGTGAATGATGTACTTTCAATAGCTGAACAAAAATTTAAAATAAATTCAGTATGGAACTGAGATATTTAAAATTTATTTTCTCATGGGAATGAGAAAAAAATATGTTGAGTTAGTATTTTAGTTTTGTGAACTAAAGAGCAAATTAAGTGACATACTAGAGGCTGATGAGGGAATGGTAGTTGTGGTGCCTTTCTCACATGCATTACATGCCCCAGTAGATGGTGAGATGTGGGAAACCCAAGTTAGATCTCAACAGTCAGAAACTATACATTTATTATGGCTCAGCAGAGGACCCTATTTTGCTATAATTTATTTTGAAGGTTATTTTCTCAGTTCATCTCATTGAAAAGATTACTCTCCATAGGGAATGAGTTGAGCTTTGGAGAGAAGAGAATGACCTGATAATGTGATGATTAAGACATTCATCTAAGATCCATGGCCAGCAGGGCTTGTTGCAGTTAATTTGTCAAAAGTAGAGTTAGTATCTGGCCTCAGGGACTTCAATAAACAGATGGATCCATCAGGTTTTGGGGAGAGTTGGGTTCAGATCTTCTCAGTCAGCAGTTTCCAGGGTCCTTTACAAGTGCTCATGATGCTTAGCAAAGACATGAAAGATACTAGTGTTGTCAATGACTTTTTCCAGTTAAAACTATTCTGTGAGTCTTTCAAGACAGTATTTATTTTTACTGTAAACTAACATATTTCTAATAAGAAACAGTAATCTAGCTCTGTTACCTATGTAAATATTCTTACTTTTCAGAAAGGCTTATATTATCTTCCTGAGGTGTGTGTAAATCCAATTTTATTTCATAATTTTGCTTGTTTATTTACAATATGTTGAACTCCACTGATTTTTCCCTTTGTGAACTTAAGTCAATTCTTTCTTCTAAAAGGGAAATGGAACAATAAAGATAATTTCCCTAGCTTGAAAAGTCTTTAATGTATTCTAGTGGAACTAAGATAACTACAGTATGAATAAGAATATTTAGTTATCTGGAGGCATATATACCTAAACCCAGAATAAGCCCAGTCTTTTTAATTTTGGGAAGTAGAAGAAAAGTGACTCTTAATTAATTCTGTGCCCAAAATACCACAATAAAAACAAATGCTATACACTTTGCTTAAAGACGATATCTGGTACTTCCACAACAGAAAGGGTATGTAATGCTACCCTGCAAAATAGTTTTTGCTGAATATATGCTAGCAGAGACTTGTCCACTTTGTTGGGGTGGGGTTACTGGCTAAAATCCTGCTGGCTTATGATTTATGTGCAATTGTTTTGAACCCTGCTACAAAGTGATCATGGAAACCCTTGTGAAACAGCAGCTAAAATAAACTTTATACAAATGACATAAAATGGCTGTTCGGCATTTAGGATGGGCAACTTGAATGTGAAACAACAGCAACAGATACTGCTGCTGCTTTGCAAAAATTGTGATTCTTCATCACTCTAAGAGGATGGTGTAATATCCCTTAGTAGAAATATGAACTTTTAAGAAATGAGTTGAGCCAATCTAAAGGTTACTGCTACAAAAAGGAGAACGCCTCATTCTCCTTTGATCCCTTTCCCTGATCTTGATCATGTGCTTCTGCAACTTATTTTATATTGATGTCATGCTCATCAGATTTTTTCCTCAATGGCTGGGAGAAAACTAACTTGGGGTTTAAAAAGGGAATGTTTTTTTGCTGGGTTTGTGAGTTGGACCAGCTCACAGAAAAGGTCAAGGCATGGCATAAAGGCAAAGGTAAGATGTGCATTTTACCTAGCTCTTTATGAAACAACAGCCAAAGAAAATACTGCTCACCAGCATTTGAGAAGTGGGACTCCTGTGTAACAGGTGCAGAGGTGCCCTTGTGTCCACAGTTACAGATAATGCATGTATGTTTTCATGAGATGTGATGCTTACAGTGTCGAATTCAACATTTTGCTTTTGTAAGGATACTTGTTCCGCTGCAGACACTGATCAAGAAAAAGCATTTTCCACCTTGAAGGTGTTTGCATTTTCATCCTTTAAAACAAAGTAGGTCTTTTGAAAACTTGTGAAAGACAATGGCAAAACTTTAAATTGATCCATAAGAATGATTCTGGTTTGAATGTGTATGACACATTTCCCTGGTCATCCGTAAAGTTAAGAGAAAATTTTCTGGAGCAAGATGCCAGTTTTGTCTCACTGAATTGCCTTCCAGTGGTATCTCTTTCTGGCCATCAAATGTGTAAAATAGATGGAAGTGCCAGCCTGTGTGAATAGTTACCTGCCTTTCCCTTTAGCACATTGTAATGAATAAGTCTTGAAATTCATTTAAAAAATCCCTCCTAGAATTAACCTATAAAAACAATTTATGCTGTGGCAGCCCATTTCCAGTATATCAGCTGCTTTAAAATGTAAAATCACAGCCCATTTTGGTGAACAATTATGTGTATGTGTCTTCCTCTAAGTTTATGGCATTTCTAAGTACAATTCTTCCATTCAATTTTAAGAAAGAACTAATTTTTTAAAAGAAGAGAAGGTCTTGAACATCTGCTTATGTTAGCTTCGGCAGAACCTCCTATCACCTTGCTATCAGCTCTTCTTTCATTTGTACTGTGTACAAACATAGAGTAGAATTGGAAAGCAAAAGTAATTCTTGCTCTATAAAGTAGCCTTAATTGTTCCGTAACAGAAGGTACCAGCTATCCATAATGTAAACACCTTGGTGGTATGGAATCTATGCTGTCACTCTGGACAGTTGTGTTAAGTCAGTACGAAAAGTGAATTTTCTGCACATTCACTTCCACAGTTCTTTTAAGTTTATTTGTTATGGTAATTATCATGAGTAAGAACAGTTAGTTACCTCTTTGCTATAGCAGTGCTACATTTGATGTATGACAGATACTAGTTCCCATTGAAGCTCTGTGGCATAAAGTGTAACAGTGTACAGTTTGCTGTGCCAATCAAAATGCTGGTCTGTGCGGCGGTGTCTTTTCTGTACCTGACTGAACCAAATCCTAGACCTGGTTTGACCACGTGTTTCTGTCTTTCAAATAATTTCTGACACGTGATTGCTAGAGGGAATCCAGGGGACTTGTGTCAGATGATTGCATTGTGTAAACATCATTGTGTCTTCTATCAAGTAAATTCTCTTGCAAAGTACAAAGCACTTGGCTTTAGGATTCTTCCTGTCTTAAAAATACACATAGAAACTGAACTGCTTGAATGCTACCAGGAGTGAATTTCTGTTTCTCGTGTCAGTTTATGGCCAACTGCTGCCTGGGTGTAAGGGGCAAGGGACAGCATGCCAGCCAGTGCCCTTCGTGAGGCACAAGGGAGAATCTTTTAAAAACCAGTGGATTAAAAGAATGCAGGGAGGGGCTGTATGAGAGTAGGAACTTGAATCAAATGCAGTTTAGTGTGTACCTGTTCTAGTTTTGCAGCTGTCTTGTATTCAGGGGAACCAGAATCCTGTCATGATGGCAGAATATAAATCTAGTGTGTATCTGTTCGCTTCTCAGGAACTTTGCTGGCTGGCAAGGATCATTCCTTCAGCTTTCAATTGCCTGAGTTATCTGCTCTTAGATGAATTTCAGCACTTGTTTATAGCATGCAGTAACTTCTTGCCAGCAGCTAGTTTAGTGTTTCAGATTTTCAAGTGTGCTCTGTGCTGCTCTGGTTGGGAGGCGTAAGGTTTTCAGAAGGTGGTCTCAAGTTGTGCAGTTTATCTATACAGGTGAGCATTACACTGCTTTGTTATTTTACATTTAAAGTAGGCACAAATCTGCTCGTCAGGCGTATGCAAAGGGCTGTTCAAATTGGCAGTGCAATGGGAAGTTCTGTCCTTTCCATTGCTTAACTCTATAATGGGCAAATGATGAATTGGAGGGCTGTAATTCACTCTCTGCTACTGACTTGCACCATTTCATGCTGATTACACATGTACATTGCTCTCAGCTGTGTTTTCAGCTAAGCAAATATCTTATTTCTACCACAGCTGACACACAGCACTTGAAAAGTGCAGTTCTCATTAGCAGTGGTTCCTGGTGAATTTGGCTTACCAGGTAGGTAGCTTGGTCAGTCTGTCTCTCTCAACTATTTTAATAAGGGTGAAAAGTCTGAGATTTTTTTGAGTGTTGTATTTTGTATAGTGCACAGGTGAAAACGGGATCTTTGGAGCTTTTGTTTTTTTCCCTCCACTTGACTAAAATCTTACTTATGGTTTCTCAATCAGTGTATGGCATGATTGGATTGTTGCTTCTGTTTTGCAGAGTACTCAATATTCTGGAATTTTCTGTGCTTGCAGCTGACAGCCTAGAATAGTGTAGCGTCCTCTTGCTAAATTATTTTCTCTCACATTAAGTTTTATAAGCAGCTTTATAAGAAATGTATTTCCAAGACAACAAAATATGAGATATACAGCATGGGGTTTGGTTTCATTTGGAATATTGAAAAATGTTATTTAAAAAGTATGAGTTTTAAAAATAAATTGTATTTGGAAATAGTTTGCTGTTCATTGATCTGTCTGGTAAGTGCATATTGTAGCTTCTGTATGACTCATCCTTGTAATTATTTTACTCTAAAATAGCTTTTTTTATTTTTAAAGTTAAAAGTTGAGTTTCAGAAAAAAGAACTTTGAGAAATTAAGTTATAATTACAGTACGTTTTAAAATTAAAAACAAGTATCTTGTTTATAAATAAAATGCCCTAGATTATGTTCTGTTTCTGGTTTGTATTTCAGTTCTTTAAGATCCTCCTAAAGCTGCTACAGTCCAAATTACCATTTTGCCTGTCTTACATTATCTCTTTTGCTTTAAAACCAAAAACATAAATGTGTATTTTCTTTTCTTACAATTGCATATTTATTCTGGCTGAATTCAAGTTGCATCATACCACTGAAATACACTATAATTTCTCTGTAACAAAATGGGTCACATTCTTAATGAGCTGTTCACTGTGAGCATCTGCTTGAAGATGAAAATAATTGCTTCCAGATGTTACCATTTCAAGAGGGGACATTTACTTTAAACGGCACTTTCTTTCAAAGCAAAAGTTAGACTCTCTAGATGCAAGAGAAGTTGTCAGCTGTTTTAAATCAGTGTAGCTCCATTGAAAACAAACTAGGGATAGTTAGCTATTTTGTCTATTTTAAGGCAAGAGTTTTATGCCAGTTTACACTAGCTGTGGATCTGATTCTCCAGCTTCAGAGCAAACTGTAAAATTTTGAGTTGATTTAAAAAAAAATAATTCAGCTGCCTTCCTCATACCAATTAGCACCTCGGTGTTCACATTGAGCTACTGAACTCAGAATGAGAGGAGTGAGGTATTACTTTCCATTGTGTAACAAAGTGTAATTTGGGATTCTATAAAAAAATTTAGGAGTAATGCCAGATGATGCACTCAAAGGATAGATCTTTTGTTAAAAGTCTCTAGAGGGATGCCATGTCTCCTTGCCTTATTAAGAAATCTTCCTGTTGTATCATGGAACACCATGCCAGTGGCAAAAAAAATATTCTAAATGTTGTTTTGGCTCAACAGTGAATAGAGTCTGTCCATGGGGCCAAAGACACCTCATCCAGGCAGACCTTTTCATTTTCAGTGGCCTTATTCCATATCAAAGTTCTCATTTATAGCTATGTCTTAAACTGCAAAAGTCTGCTGTGTTAACAGCTGTACAGAATCTGTTCCAGTCTGGACTGGAATGTGCCTCTGGAACTTGTGCAAATTAGTATTTTTCTGGAAGACGGAGGAATTATTTGTAATTATAATTGTAATTTGTAATCACCTTTGTAGAAAGCAGCTACTGCTGGGATTTCATTAGGTGACTGCCTCATTGAGTTCCTCAGGAAGAAAAAGTCAGTGCACTATCTTTTCCTGATTAATGCATGATTTATTTCATTCTGAGAAAAAAACAAAAAACAAAAAACAAAAAACAAAAACGTGAGGCTACATTTCTGTTTATTTTACCATCCATACACAAATACCATTGTCAATGTCAGCAGGAATGGGCATGGCACTGGGAATAGTGGGTGGCTTAGATAATTGGTGTGGCAATACAGATGCAAGTTTAGTACTATTTTTAATTTGGGCAGTGTTCTCCACCAGACTAAAACAATTTACATGTAGAGCAGAATTGGGTACCAACTAAACTTAAACTTTATGATTTTTAAAAAAAACCTGTGTGGCTTCCTTGGCTCCAAGCCATAGTCTACAACATACTGTACAGCTGATGGAAGAGGAAGAGATGAGAAAAGGGTGATGGGTAGGACAGTTTCTTGATCATTCAGTAAAATCAACATAAATCCAGAATAACTATGCCAACTTCAGTTAAGTCACTTCCACGTAATTCAAAGCAGAATCTGCTGTGATTCCTTGGTGCATTTCACATGATCAAAACACAATTCTGAGTTGTGAGTTACAATAAGTCTTTTTAACCACTTAAGAAACCTATGGGTTTTGGCAAAAATTAAGTAGGCACCTGGAAAGTTAGGAATTGATTTTATTACTGAGGTTTAAACTCCTAAAGGATTTTTTTTTCTCTTTGAAAATGGAGGCCAACAGAAGCGTTTCCTTTAGATAATACACTCTACTAAATTTTGAAAGATTTTTTGCTTTGGCTTTCTTGAAAACTGAAAGATGCAGTGAAAGCGTGAATATTGAATATTTTCCAACCACAGTGATACCACTCTGTCCAACGCATGCCTTTCTCCACAATCTGAAAAACAAACCCAGGGCACAGAAGCAAAAGTCCTGGCCAACTGTTTCTCGTTTAGACATTGCCTTTTTGCTTCCAGTTAGGGCATACCAATTTTCATTCAGTGCTATTCCAAAGTTAACAACTACTACATAGTGTAAACTTTTAGGTAGTATTAGCATGACTGCAGGATTGTGGCTTGTCTTTGGTGCTCTATTTTGGTTAGAGTGCTCATTCTGTAATAGATCCCTTATTGAATAACACGTGATAAGAAGTTCTAAAATAGTTCATTGTAAAACTAAAATGCAGCTTTGTCTAATGAGTATTTTAGGAAGTAGCCAACTGTTTAGTGATGTGTTGCATGAAGGTCTCCATGGCATTGTGTCGGTTTGTGTCTGTTCAGCCTTAGTATTGTTTTCTGATTTCACGTCGTGCCCAGGGATTAACTCTGCCAAGCATTTTCTTGAAATAGGCAGGGGGACACAGTGGTTTATTGATTACCACAGGAGAACATTTAGGTGAACATAGCTGCAGATCTCGAGAAACACACAGTTCAAACAGTGTACATATTGTGAAGAGAGGTAGAGAAATTTGCTTTCATCTGAAGTTGCCAATCGCTCCATAATTATTTGGTTTTAGTTACTTTTTCTGTCTGCAGTAAATACTTACATCAATCTACCTTGCTGCATTTTCTTTTCATGTGTTGTAAAGCAGTAGCAAGTGTGACTTTTGAAGAAGAGAACAATTTTTCTTTCATATTCAAAGCATTAAATACTGGGGTAGAGACTTTTCTGTGGGTCTGTCAGTAAATCACATAGTATCCTGTCAGCATTCAAATAAATAACTGGAGAAAACATTCTGCATTGCTTTCAGGAGCTGCTAAGTCGAACATCACTAGAGACTCAGAAATTAGATCTAATGGCTGAAGTTTCAGACCTGAAGATTAAGCTGGTTGGTATGGAAAAGGAACAGAGTGAATATGAAGAGAAACAGAGCAAAGCTGAGGTGAGTTTCTTTCATTACCTATTAGCTTATCTTCCTTTTTTTTTTTTTCCTGTCAAGTTTCTATGGTATGCTTTCATACACCTGAGCTTTTGTCCCAAAATCAGCATGGAGTAGCATTTTCCGTGCTTAGAGCACAGTCCGTATCATTGATCCTGTGAATTCAGTGAGAAATATGGTTATGCATTTTTGGGATGTGGTTTCTTTTCCCCTCTCTCATTATACTTCAAAGGTTGCTGTTTGGCTTTAATCAAGGCACAAAGTCCCTTCCAGAAGAGAAGCTACATTACAATTGGCATCCACATAACCCTTTCCTTTCCACAGGAGCTGGACTGGTACAGCCACATGAGGACAACCAGGGCTCTTCTATTTCCTCATTTCTATGGCAGAGAAGACTGTCAGCTCAGTAGTATTGGGGTGCTGCAAACACTTAGAGGGTCATCTTTGGTTATTTTAATGCAGTCATGGTACTTGGGAGGGAAAAGCAAGGGGTGGGGCATTTTCCTCAAACGAGCCTTTCCCCTTGTGGTTACATAATTAATAGTGAAAAAAAATGACGTGTTTGGGGAAATTCTAACCTTTACTCCCCTTCAGATGTGGAGAGTTCTGGACATCAACAAAGCTTTGCTTTTTACCATATTGGTTAAGAAAGAGAGTATGAAATGGGGAATTAGATGAACAGCATTTATTTCATGGTAGTGAGCAGCGGGTGGGAGCTGGGAGGGAAAGTGATGATAGGAGACAGTAATTCATACGAATTGCCATGTGTTGCCCTACTCCGTGGTTCTGTGAGGGGACCAACTAGCAGGAGAGGGATTACCTGGCAAGGGAGGATTACTAGGTCCCAGATTTATACATGCTGACAGGAAAAAAGACTTTACATTCCACGTTGAGTTAAGAGAATTTGAAATCCAGGCAGTGTTAGAAAACTGTTTGCTCTCTATAATGTTGCTAGTAGAATATTTGATAACTACACGTAAGTAATTTACCTGCAGTGACATCATACGTTTGGGGTGTGTTTGTTTTTTGACTTACTTATCCTCTGAAGTTTTCTTTAGAGATTAAAGGATAGCTTAAAGAGAGCAATTTCTGGCAGAGGTTTGCAAGCCAGAGAAGCACCAGCTGCTGTTTTTACCATCTGTGGCCTTCTCATGCTCTTTCACCCATAATTGTCAGTGTCTTGTGTACAGAAGGCATAAGCAGTCTCGTACTACCTGAAGATCTAAACGGGTCTATGCATTGCCTAATTGCTCCAGATGGCAGCCTGCTCCCAACAGCCATCTTCCTGAGAGGCCTTCAGCTCTTCCCATTACATGTGCAATAATAGGACAAGGCTGCTTAAATTATTGCAGGACATGCCTGGTTGGGTCCAAGACATGGCTCCTGGAAATCAGCAACATGTTTGAGTGTGTTTGCACTGACAGTAGGTCTCAGTCTGTGATGAGGGTGAGGATATCATCTGTGAAATTCTTCTGCCACAACAACAAGGTGTGTGTCCCCCTTTTGTGGAAAAGTTGAGCTTTGTTGGCCTGGAAGCCTTTGTTGTATTGCTAAGTGATAGGAGGAAACGTTCCTGCTGAGATGGAAAAGGATTCTAATCTGATGGAAAAGTTGAGAATCATTGTGTTAAGTATGCCCTGAATTATTAAATACCCCAAGATGTGATTACATTTCTGGCCTGTTGAAAGTTTCAAACCTTTGTATACAAACCAAGGAAAATGAATGTTGGTAATTAAACAGCATTTTTAGTTTGCTCATTGAGCAATTTTTAAAATCATTTCAGATTGTCCTGAATAAGCGGTAATCCTATTTGTCAAGATAAACAGGGATTGCTTTGAGTCAACTGGATGCTTATTTGAATTCTAATGCTTTAACCCTATTTCAGCTCCTTTTACAGTAAATTTTACTGTAAATTTTTAATGCCAACACAATTTCAAAGAATCAGAATGAAATTTATTAATAAATTTTCTTTATGCTTTTAGACTACAACTGATGCTTAAATTGGGTAATATCTTTGAGTGTCTTCCTTAACTCCTTGCCTCTACTGCCCAACTACATCTTTCTAGTCAATAAACCACTCTTTGTATGCCGAGAGTCTACCTTTAGTTTGCCCTAGTTTATGCGTACACAGTTGTGCTGTGGTAACCTAATTGCTTCAAGTGACACAGTTCTCCAACCTGACAGCGACTGAATGAAATTAATCTTGCTGTAATTGTATCTCTGAATGTCCTGGCTACTACAACATGCTCTTACAATGTGTGATACCTCAAATGAAATTGCATTTTGTATTTTTACATAAGGGGACCAAAGCTATGGGTGGCATAGTTAGAGACTTTCTTACAGACTGTAGCTTGCTGCTTTCAGGTTTGAGTTCAGGGTTGACAGGTGAGCAGATCAGTGATTTTATTGATTTGCTAATGTAAGAAGAAATAGTCCTCGTTTTTCACCCTAGTGTGTGTGTTAGAAGCATCCGGTAGTTAAACCATTTTAAACAGCCTGTTAATGATATTTCATAGCTGACCCTGCAATTTCTAAATATAATAAAGGGGTTTGAAATTTTAGAAATCAAATGTGACATTGCATAATAATTCAGCTAAAACTTACTGGCTCTGTACTCTAATTTTGTGTCAGCTTATTTCACTGCAGCTGTTTCCAGTCACATAGAATTTGTCTGAATAATTATTTGTTTGGTTGGGTTGGGGGGAAACAAAACAAACGAAGATGTCCCTCTAAATATGAGCAAGTTTTAACATGTCAGATTCGTTTCACTTTATCTTGTGCAGCTGTGGTTGAGTTTTGGTTTTAGTTAGCAGCAAAGAGCTTAACAAGCATCTCTGTCCTTCTCTCAAAGTATTAATTTCACACTGAATGCCACTTGTCTCTGGCTCTTCCAAAGCACATGCTAAATTTAAAGTACCATTTATTTATATATATAACATAGGGGCCAAGAGAATAGCTGCTTGTAAATGGACAATCTTACTCTTGGCTTTGTAATTTTAATTCCATCTTTGTGGAATAATGTTGTACTCTTTCCACAGCGATGCTCTGAAGGTTTCTGTAATCTCACCTGAGGGAGTTTCTTTAGCTTTTTCTCTTACCTGAGAATCCTTAGAAATTTTGGAAATGTGCTTTCTTAATGTAGCAAGGTATGAGAGAACGGCATTATCAAGTCATTAATGGCAGTCCAGATGCCTGCTCTACTTGAACATAGAGAAAAGGGACCTTCTGTCACTATCAGGAGACTGCAAGAATAATTGTGAATTTCACCTTAACCATTTAACAGCCCTTCTTCTGTCCTACTTTTTCTTTACTTTTTGTGACTTCTCCTTTTTCATACGGAAGATCTGAAGTTTACTATGTTAGGTAGTGGTTTTTGGCTCTTGAGTGGATATTTCTGAATTAAATATCTGGTTACTTGCAATTTCAAAGAAACTTGAGTCAGTGAGTTGCTGACTCCCACTGGGGAGTTTGGTGTGTTGTCTCACCTGAATCAAATTCAAGATATAGTATGTTAGTGTTAATGAATTTCCATGCTGTGAAAGAATCTCAAACATGAAATATGTTTTCTCCCTTGAAGCTAGAAACAATTGTAAAGGCATATATTGCAGCTGGAGTTCATCTGTTTCTCCTCCATAGACCTATTATCCCTCGCTGGCATAAGGATTTCTGCCATTTCTGTAGTGTCAAGTTTGCCCTGAAGGAAGCCTGTGTGGATACCGAGTGTTTCCCATTCCCGTTTTTAATGTGAGGCAAAAGAGAAAAGAATTACAAGGCGGCAGCAGAAGTGTTTCTGAACTCTCCCACATTCCCACAACTGGAGCAGCTGTCAGTTTGCGCTCAAAAGTCTGTGCATCTTGTTTGAGCAGTTGTTCTTCAGAACCTTGTACGAGTTAACGGTGTTCTCTGTCAAAGACAAGCACAGACTAAAGCCTTGGTGCTTCAAAGAAAGCAAGGGAGATGGATGTGTGTCCTGATGATTCCAGTCTCCAGTTGGCGCTTCCCAGTGAGGCATCTAATTGTGGAGATGATGGTAAAAAAGAAACAAAATCAAAGCATGGAAGATGAAGGGATTGTGAATAGTATCTAAATTATACAGACAGCTAGTCCTGTGTGTGTTCTGCTTTGCAGTGCTCTGATAAGAGGATGAGTTAGCTACGAGGACGGTCTCCTCACCACTGTCCTGCTGTATGGCTACAAAGTGGCTGATGCAGCCACTGAGCACACAAAGGATATGGTTTCACCTCGGGGAGCTGATACTGAAGGATGCTGTCTTTTCTTACCCAGGCAAAACGTGTCACTCTATAAAAGACTAGACATTGCAGAGCTGACATGCTGGGGCCCAGTATTTTTTCTAATTTTTTTTATTGTTTACAGAACTAATCCTCGTTTACTTGCATAAAAGGTTTGTTGAATGAAAGAGGAGCATCAGATGTTGTGAGCCTGATTGAGAATAATACGTATAAAGTGAAATGGATGCAACTGCTTTTCTGAATTTTGTATTAAGCACAGTGCCCTAGTAAAATATTTTAAGGATGGGAAACTCTTGCACTGGTCTGATATATACACTTTTGAAAGGGAGTCTCTGTGAATGTTTAAAGTTGTCTGTGGACAGTTTGAGGTAGGTTGTGTTAGATATTTACCTGGTCAGAACAGTGTCCTGTCCTTGCAGCAGCTGTTCCCTAGCATTGAAATTATTGGTTCACCAGAGAGTTGAGATTACAGGAGGACTGTTGTGCATAATAATAAAGAAGATACTAAAAAAAAAGAAATGCCATGTCATCTCTTATGCTGTCCACTGAAAGCTTTTTCACTCCTTTGGGAGATGGATTCATCTCAGCAAATTTATTCCACTTGAGAAGACTGAGAAATCACAAAACATAATAATGTTGTTAGTGTACATGAAAATTAGAAGGACTCCAAACTTGTAATAACTGAGGAAATACCTAGCACTATTTGTTACTGAGTTAGGGAATTTAAGTTAAATTTTATATAGATTTTTAATACTTCTCTGTGGTTTGCTTGCTTTCGGTAGCTGGATTTTTCGTGTGTATCACCTATAAATCCAAATCCAAGAAGCTGGTCAGCAAATTGGAGCATTTTAAAGTGATTTCTTTTTCTTCTGTGGTATCCTTTGATTTCTCCTATATGTTGCTTAACTCTTTCTCCATGACAAGATACTGAGTGGCTAGCAAGCTAGGTAATGGAGTTATTTTTCTTACCCATGCTAGACCTGGAAGCAGAATTACTTTACTGGTAAACTCTGTGTATGAATTGTGAAAGAATAGGTTATGGCCCTGATTGAGCACTTAGCAATTTCTTCCTGGTGGATCATTTGGCTGAGTAAATGAATGTAATCAAGTCCCTTTCAGAGAAAGTGTGCCTCTGAGCCAGCATATTAAAATATGTTGCAGTTTTTCCTGATATCTGTCTTCATGTGACTGGGTAAGTTTCCAAATATGGGCCAAATTCCGATCTTCACATTAGGATCAGAATCATGAATTAGTCTGGAATATAGATTTTGTTCTATTTAAACTGTAGCTTTGTGCAATATTCCAGATTTATACTCATTCATATCTACTTCCTCAGAAGGGAAACAGATAATCTGTGGTGTTTGGTTTTTTTTCAGTTTGCCTTTGATGTGATTCATGTAATTCTTTGTGCTGCAACTGTAGAAGTACCTTCTTTGCATCATTTTCTTTCTCACTTTTTTTCCTTTTTTCTTTTTTTTTTTTCTTTCTTCCTATGTTTCAGTCAGTAGTGAACCTGATCAGTGAGCTACAGGAGCAGATGTGTAGACTGCAGCTGGAAATTAACAATAGAATCCAAGAAAGAAAGTCTCAAGATAGGAAACCAGACTTGACACCTAATGGTCCTCAATCTAGTCCAAGATCAGTGGTAGCGACTCTCAGCCAGAAGAATTGCTCTTGGTGTGATGTACGAGAAGTACACCTTAGCAGAAGCCTGTGTATTGCCTCTTCTCTTCTCTTGCAGAAACTAAATTTTGCTAACCAGAGCTATGTTGTGAATTATTGGCATTAATCTTCGTGGCTTTCATTAGCAAAGGTCATAAAAATTAACAAAAAATCCCCATCCCAGACACCCCGCCCCTGATTATTGGGACAAATTTGGTCACCATTGATGTCTGTCTACTAAAGCACAGGTATCTGTAAGGCCTAGTCACCTCTTTCAGGTTTTTTATTATTTTCATTTTACTTGTAGGTCTGTAGTGTTCATTTGGTGTGTATTGTTTTTGTTTTTTTTTATTTTGGGGGTTCCTTGATTGTTGTTTTTTTTTTTTTCTTACTTGAGATTTGTCTGTTTGACATGGAGCATGCTAGCATGGTTTGGTAGTTTGTTAGTTCTCTTCAGGATAATGTCACCCTAGCCGTGCACGATGGTACACCCTAACCACTCCTCTGAACACAGATTATTAATTCCTGAATATCTTAAAAGTTTAACACAGGTATAAAATACAGTTTAAGGTAAGACTGTCTGAAATGTATCCTTTCTTTTTCTAATGACACTGGTAAAGTGAATGAAAAGAGCCATCTGCTCTTACATTTAAAATAGCGAATCCAACATGTTTTTGTTTATTCTCTGACATTAGCAGTTACCAGAAAAGCATTTTTGAATTTAAGTTACAGATCCTAGTTTTATTTGATCAAAACTATGTTACATGTCAAAACAAAAGCTGCTTTGCATAAACTGCTTAAATTTCCTGAATGATAATACCATGATAATGGTATGCCTGAAAAAGTCCATTTTAATGTTTGCTTTTAAATGGGTTTGCTTTAGTTGCAAGATCTCTTCAGTTAAAATTTGGATCCCCAGAACTCATTTTATAAATAATCTGCTTGTATTGTGAGGGAGGTTTTCACCATTTCTTCTCATAGGTTTATTTTACAAAAATAACTCATTTGGGTATGGTGCCTAATTTGCAAATAGTGCTATTTTTTCTTTAGCTTGGCTCTGTCCAGAATTAATTAGTGAAGTATTAGATTACAGTACAAGCTGCATAGTGGAGAAATAATCTGAGAGTCTAATCTGGAAGTCATTCACAATAAACATAAATTTAATCCAACGTATTAGTATGGTTACTTAATGTATATTCTATACTGGATTCCAAAATTGGGTTACGCTTCCAAATTTTTCCTTTTTTTCCTTTCCTTGGTTCATTTTAAGACATTTGGTTTCATGAGAGCTCCGTCAATGATTTAATACTGTTGTCATTCAAAATAAACAATAGGATATGGTTCTGTCAAAGAAAGGGAGAAAGGGATGTTTAAGAGACAACTTTGTCAGAGGAACAGATGGAGAATGTCAGGAACCCTGGCGGGCTGAGGCTCTAGGCTGCATCAACTCAGTTTGCAAAGAGGCAAAAATCATTGCTGAAAGTTGCATACTTGTAGTCATGTTTGATTGTATGAGTATGGTATTGAATGCCTGGAACTTGCTGGATACAATGTAGTCTGAGCGCTATTTTTCTTGGTAAGTAGCTTAAACATCCATTTAGGGAGAGGATTGTTATTAACTAACTTTAATGAAAGTTAGTAATTTTTTTTAGCACTGCATTTTTCTGCTTTCTGAGATGCCTGTAAAACAACATAAAATAAATAAATAGAAACAAACAAGAAACCAAAAACCCCAGCTCCCTGCAAAAAACCCAATAGTTACTCTTATATGAGATTGCAGTTGTGGATTTTTTGGCTCATTTTCACTGAGGCACACCTGACTTTACCAGGCTCAGCTGTCTTCCTTAGTATGACTGAGATATTCGATCATAATTTCAGAGGGAGAGTTTGAAAAGAGTATTCCTTATCTCTCAGTTCAAAATGGTTTTTGTTGTCTTAGACACAATTTTTAAAGCGGTGGTTCAGTGTTGGTGGTTCAGAGATGATCATTCAGGACTATGGCAAATGAATATATACCAGAATAATCTTACTTTCAGCTGCTGTTCTTCCTTTGCAGGGTTTGCTACAGGAACTTAGACACCTCAAAATTAAAGTGGAAGAACTGGAAAATGAAAGAAATCAATACGAGTGGAAATTAAAAGCAACTAAAGTAAGCAGAGTACTTGGTATTTACTAATGGTAGACTTATTTCAGATCCACTTCTCA
This sequence comes from Gallinago jamesoni, assembly GCA_025769975.1. NCBI lineage: Eukaryota > Metazoa > Chordata > Aves > Charadriiformes > Scolopacidae > Gallinago > Gallinago jamesoni. Next base: position 57,078,761 of record JAOQGH010000040.1, on the reverse strand, counting down.
TCAATATTTAGATTCCTTATGATTGCTTTGTGTCAGGGCCTACTATCAAGTCAAGTTTTCTTCAACCATCTTTGGAATAAGTATTTTGGGTTATAGTTTCTGTAGCTGCTTTTTGTGCTCTTTGCTCCCTCCTTTCAGTTTCCAGTCTTCTACCTTTCTGTAATTCCTTTTTTTTTTTTTTAAAAAAAAAAAAAAGACATTTTGACTTACAAAAGACCTGTTCTGAGGAAAGGTTGTCTTTGAAGGTTTTCTGTCTTTTATTTGTGTAATGGTGACAAGCCTCTGTGGAATATGCTTTCCAAACTAAAGAGATGAGACATGCAAAGTTGGTTGGGTGTTCACTTACTATGGAGTTTATTTTAATAGACATGAAGCCCAAAATACACCATTAGATCATCTGCTTTGGCTTCATGTATATCAAAGTGTATAGTGGCCTTACCCTTCTCTTGACCTTAAATCCTGGAAAGCTGTCGTAACCTGGAGAAACTCAACATATGAAACGTTTTATCGTTTTTCCCAGTAATTAATTTTTCTAGTTAAACAGTTGTATTTTAATTTTAGTTTAAATTTTTAGCCTTTTTCCACTAGATTAAAAAGCACCTTTTTTTCCCTGCTGAGGTACACTTTTGTGCTGTAATCACATCTCCTTTCATTTGTATAGTATTATAATCCCTGCTTACAGGACTGTCTTTTTTGAGTTGTGGTTGGATCTTAGAAAAACATTTCAAATTATTAATCTGAGTTTTCTTTTTAATACTTGATAGCTTGATCCACAAATGACAATTCACTATTATTTGTATTAGCATTTCTTTCTTTTGAGAATTCTTAGATGAATATTGAAATTTTGCTATCATGTCTTTTTTCCTATTAAGATAATAACTCTTGTGTCCATGAAAACATTTTCTCTGACATGGTGGAAATGAAGAGTCTTTGGGAAAATATTTTCTCGAGCAGTGTGTGGCCAGCTGCCAGGACAGATAAAGATGATGGAAAGTGTAGGAGTAGAATGAAAATAAGAAAAAAGAGTCCTAAAACCCATTGACTGGGAGAAGATTCAGGACTAGAAAGGAAGAAAAGTACAGGGAAAGAGAGAGGAAGAAGAAAAACAATTGTAGAGATGAGAGGAATGGGGGATTAAAGAAAAGAAAGCATTTAAAAGGGCTACGAGATCAAATAGACCAGGGGAGGGAAATCCAAATCTGGTATTAAGAGGTCTGCAGCTTTTGTCTTCCTGTTGTTCCAGCTTCTTAGATGAGAAATTGGAATATTTCCATAGCTGGATATAAAAAGAATATTAGTCACTGGGAAGTGTAGGAGCCCTTCAGAGATGCAACAAGGCGGATTCCTCTATTCCACATAGAATTGCAGGCAAAGTGGTGATCTTTTGCTGCCATCCAGCTGCTTGCTTCCTGGTGAAATTAAGTTTGTGTAGTAGAGTGAATCTACTGTTTGGGTAATGTTATTTTGTGTTTCACATTATTTTCCTGCTTTATTTTAGTGTTTTGAGAGACTGGTCACATTTTTTGTTGTTTGTTTTTTTTTCTTTAACTGCAAGGAATTTTAGTATGCTTTTGCTGGGGAAATGGAGAATATTACATTTAATAAATGCTGTAAGGCTGCTGAAGAAAATCTTAATGAAGCTGCTAAGGAAAGTATGCTGTTGGCAGTTTTTCTCATAAATAGGAAAAAGAGATGAGAGTTGCTGTATTTTCAAGCTGGACAATCACAGCATACTTTTCCCTCTCTATTGTTGAAGCCTTTGGTGTGTGATATTCTATCCCAATCTAGAAGCAGCACAAATTGCAGTAAATGTAAATGAACCAGTGATGTGTGGTGGCATATATGTGGTGTTTTCCAAGCCGTGCTTTGCTTCTAGCTTATTTGTGGTAGTATCTGATGTGATGGAGAACAGTTTTGTAATGCTGCTGAGAAGAGGACGCAGCATTAATATATTTTCAGTTATGTTAATAAGTAGTAACTAGGATTAAAAAAAAAAAACAAAAAACAAAAAAAACACACCAAAACAGTATCTTTTAAAAAATTCTTTATTATCCTTTAGTGGTCTTTATGCAAAACTCAGGACATGCCCTATGATAGTCATTAATATATGACCAGCACTGTAGTATTAAGAGCTTTCCAGAGTTTCTTTACCTACATGAGTCCTTGAAAATGTTAGCTTTTTGTAAGTCTTTTTTCTCCAAGAGATAATTGTGTTGGAAAATGTGAGCTTCTGAAAAAGGAATCGAATAGTAACACCATGAATTATGTAAGGTTGCTATAGTGTTTATGAAATGGCCTGAATTGGAAACAGGACATCAATCAAAGTAAAGTATTGTACTTAGAAGTTCATAGGAAAGACTCACAGAGAATCAATGATGATGTTATTCTGAATTTGTTGTACTCTCTTTCAGGCTGAGATAGCCCAGCTTCAAGAGCAATTAGCTCTCAAAGATGCAGAAATAGAACGTTTACAAAGTCAGCTGTCTAGGACCTCATCACATAGCGAAGTGGCAGAAAGAGGTAAGAGGAGGGGAATTAAAATTAAAAATCCAAACCCCTACTGTAATTTCACTTTGGTAGTAGCTTGGCTCAGTATTTCAATACAATACAAGAAGATACAAGGATGGACTTACAGAACTCATTTTGGGAGGGAAAATAGTGCAAATTTATTTTGTTTTGTGGTAGAGGCCTTCACTGTGTGAAATACTGTTCCAATCCAGAGGCAGCACAAATGGCAATAAGTATCCTAAGGGCAATGAAACTTTTTCTGCTGGAATTTAACTTATAATTTGCAAGAGTCAATGTGGTACAGTGGGAACGTATGGTTTTTTGTGTATACAAAATTTCTGTGTAAAATGTTTACAATTTCCATATTTAGGAAAAAAAAAAAGTCACAGTAGTAGCTAAGCATCGTGTTTTAAACGTCCAAATTCTAAAACGCAGTCACAGAGAGAGCATGCCTTTACTTTCTTCAGGATTATATCTCTTAGGCTCCCTCTCCTGTGTAAAGGTGGGACCAGATGGTCTTTCAAAGTCCCTTCCAACCTGGGCTGTTCTATGATTTTATGATAGTGCAGGTTTCTGTTTTGAAAATAAACCAGTTTGTTTAGGCTTTGGTCTCTGCCAGTCATGTCACAGCTCTCTGAAATATTGACTCCCTGGAGCTTCTGTCAATTGCTGGGCTGTGAACAACATGATAGTAGCGACCTTTTTCTTCTATAATACTGACACTTATCCATGCAGGAAGGTTTGTGTGTAGTCGACAGCAGTGCATCAGCTCAGCTGCACTAACTCCCTTTGTGGGTGTTAACTAATGCTTCCAAAGAGTGCCCTGGTTGAGATGTGACTTTTCAGGTGCTGTGCTACCTCTTTCTTGGGGCTTACCAAAAATCTCCTGTCAGGAATTAATGCAGATGTTTCTTGTCTAGAGGATTCTGGATTTTGACTGTTGGTTATTCCAGATGAGTGACTTAACATATATTTGGTGCTGATTTCACTCAGCTGCAGAGCTTGTGCATGTAGAGAACTGCATGTCTAACTAGAAAAAAATTTAGTCTAACAGCAGTGTTTTGTAGAGGAACTCTTCTACTAATAGAATGTTGTATTTTCTATGAGATTCCCCAATAATTTCTGATATTTTAAGGGAAAGCTAGTGGTACAACAATAAATCAAGACCTCAACACCTTTCAACTTCTAGTAGTGTGTCTGTTTCTGTTCATGCTGAAGATGGGTGAAACTGTCCTTGATTCCAATGGGAGAAGAATCAAACCCTGTACAGATTCTTTAGGCTACATTTAATGTATTAATACATTACATTAATACACTTAGACTGTATTTGAATGGAACTAGTATGCAGCAGTAGTAATTCTTCTGCAAAAAACTCATTTGTCAGATTTTTAGGCAGTCTTCTCAAATAAAGTTGGAAAATAATGTCAATGTACTTGTAGTATGCTAGAATGCATATTCTAATTAAGTTGCAAAATTTATCTAATATGTGCTTTTTCTACATACTTTATTTGACTCTCACCTTTTACCATCGTAGAGGAAGTTTATAGGAGAAGGCTAAAAGAAAAACGTAAGCCTTGCAATTCACTTTTGGCTTTATCTCACTGTTCCTTTCACACAAATTATAACTCTGCAGGAATAATTCAATGTTTGTTTAGATTTGGCTGTGTAATTGTAATACACATGGGACATTGCTTTCATTGCTTGCAGCAAGCAGACAGCTAATTGCCCTGTTTAGTAAGATTTCACTTCAGAAAAAAAATAAGAGGTTCACAAATTAGACAGTTGGACTTCAAAAGGATATTGTCAAGGTTAACAGAACCAAAACTTAACCTCTACCTAATTTTATTTGTATATACATAAAATCCATATAATATGTGGAAAGATGGCTTTAATTGAAAGCCTCCTTCCTTGGAGCAGAAGGATTTAAGCCTCCTCTTTTTTTTTTTTTTTTCAATCAGTGCACTAAATTTAAAATAAAATTCTGAATAAAAATGTTTCCATACTTGATGTTGTGATAATTATTGTAAGTAAAGTTTGCTTTAATGTGCTTAAGAATACCTTGACACCACTTCTTTTGAAGCCTAATATTTATAAAAAGAAATTAGTAGGACTGTGATTTTTAATGGCTTTTTAAAAATCTTCCAGTTGCTTGCCCACTGCCTGCTGGCTTTAGTTTTTGATTTTTCTGTGTCTGTGCATGTCTGGTGTTACTAAGTGTTCTCTTTTGCAAGAGAAATGATGTGAGGTTCATTTACATGTTTTAAAACTTAATCATTACAAGGTGCGTATTTTTTAGAATCACTACAAGAAAACCTATTTCATTTTTTGCCAGTAGTCTGGGTATGACATCGTATGTTCAACGTTTTGTTGTAAAACTTTTTTTTTAAGATGCTCTTTAACAGTCTTGATTTTCTTTCTTCTCTCTCACTTCACGCCGGCCACATCTGGTATTTATAGTCTTTTGCGAAACAAGCGGTTCTGTTTTAATGTCAAAGCATGAATTCCTTGAGTGGCATTTACAGCAGATGAACTATTTCAGGTTCTGTCTCCATCATCTAGACTTCAGTTATTATAGGCTGGTACCAGAGGACTTGCTAGGAATAGTGTAAAGAAGAAATGAAAGATTTGGTTCAAAAAAGTTAGGATGATGTGATTAAAAACCTGATAAATTTTCAGAGAGTGTGTTTTAATTGATTTTGATTAATATATTCCTGAATAACTTCTATCTTTTAACACTAAATCGTATGTGAGGCAATTCTGGATTATCTCTTGATGTAGATTTTAACTCAGTTATTCTGAAATGTTCTAAAGAAAAAAAATTACTATATCTTTTCCTCATATCAAACTAGTCTTTGTTCTTTTTCATTTCCAAGTTTCATGAATATCCTTGAGCTGCTTCTCATAAGTTGGTGAATATTTTTCCCAGATGGAATATAATTAATTTTCAATCATGCTTAAAACTATTTCCTTAAATGTATATAACAGGAAACACACTCTCATCTTTCGCAAAATCATCTTCAAAAAAATTTTTTTATTACTTGAATTTTAGAGTGTAAAATAATATTATGTAGCCTTTTATAAGCAAACCCAGCATGCTCGTGTTGTGTGAGGCTTTTTAATAGTTCAGCTTTTGAAAACCTTGAAGTTAAATGTAATTTAACAGTGCATTTGCCATGCCACTGACATGGTTTTGCTTACTCATAAGAACACAAGGACAGTATCAAAAACCAAATATTGTTTATTCTAAATATAGCAAGTGTATTTTCCTTATAACATTTTAAAAATATTTCCAGATCAGGAAGTTCAACGGTTGAAGATAGGAATGGAATCATTATTGGCTGCAAATGAAGAAAAGGTGAGAAAATAATCCTTGTTCTACATAATAAGAATGAAATGATGGTTTTGGTTCTCTGTGATGATCTGAATAACTCGCTTTCTGTAAGCAAGGTATTGCCCTTATTTTTTAATTTTCCCATGCGTTTGTGACAGAACGTTGATTTTTAAATGGAAATTGTGGCTGACTTTGCTAACCTGGCTGCAGAACTTGGGAGGCTCATTAAATTCCAGAGGGGACTAGAAAGCCAAGGCTGTAATGAGCAGAATCTCCTGTTTTCTGCTATTGAAAAGATCACTAAGGTTTAGTCATCTCTGGCAGCTCTTCATCTTCCAAACTAATCTGAAGTGCATTGATACCCCAAGTTTATATAGGGATATTAAAATAAAATTGAAGTGGCTTTTGAATTGGACTCATATCCTGGGAGAAAGAGACTAGAATTTAAAGACACAAGGGTGAGAAAAATAGAAATAAGAGTACTAAAGGAGTACAGAAATTAAACCTATTTAAATGGTAAATATTGTTTTTGTCTGTTGTTGCCTCTGTGTTCTTTGCTTGTCAGTTGGACAGTTCAAGTGCAGGGTGTCAGGCTCAGTCTTGGAGGATGCTGAATCTCCACTGTCAGATGCCATTGACTTACTACATAAATTGTTCTTTATTTTAGGAGGGAAGGGGGAGGAGGGGTAGGGGGACTAATTCTGGAGGAAATACTAATTCTTGTTTAGGGATAATAAACCAGGCTACAGGATTTTACTTTATGGTGACACGCTCATGTAGAATCAAATTGACAATAATATACATCCCTAAAAACTTCCTTTGGTACATGGGGAATCTGAACAGGACAATGTTAATTCTGAAGAACTTTAATGTGCCTCATAACCACGTTTGGTTCTTTAAAAACTTGAAAAGCCAAAATTAGATCCAGAAAATAAAAGATATTAGAAAACGTTTTATCTCTTGCCAAAGTTATTCCAAGTCCACATAAGATTTTTGCATTTGAATGGAACGTAAAATTTTGTTGCTTATGTCTTAATATCTGGATACACTCACAGGGAAAGGAGGGTTATTTTCTTGGAAACTGTAGTCTTTATGGACTGATGGTTGACCCATAGCGTCTTACGTGATTAATGTAGAGCTGTTACCTTCAATAGTATTGCAAAATAACATGTTCTTCTGAGGAAAAATAGCTTTAAATAGCTTTTGGGATAACTCTAAATATTCCTTGTGTCAATTAGGGCAGAAAACACTCAGCTAAATTGCTAGAAAGTGGTGCTCGTATTTCTTTTTCAAAAAACCAGGTATGTTAGTCACAGTTCTTTGCTATGAAGAAGAACCTATCACTTCTGTCCACAGTTGGGATAACTGGACCTCTTTTGTCCTGTGTATACCCGCTGAGGTGTGAAAGGAGGATCAGCAGCATCTACCGTTCTGTAATGTACTAAAGGTCTTGTGTACATGCAGTTACTCCTACATGTAATGACCATAATGTAGCATATGTGTACGAGAACGGATTTTAATTGAAATATCTCTGACGCTGACCTCACTATAGCAGGGCAGCAGCTTAGTATCAACTAATCACTTAAATACTTGCCAACCTCTCTGGAAATTTGTTTGGGTTTTTTGTTTTGGTTTTTTTTTGTGTGTGTGGTTTTTTTGTTTTTTTTTTTTTTTTCCAGTGCCCACTTCTCTGCTTCTGTGACTTCTTTGACACCTGCTTGTGAAAACTAGTTCTTTATTACTTGCTTGGCTTTGTATTCAGTGCTCTGTAGTCACAGCACTGGGCAAGATTGTTGCACAGGAATGGTTTAGAACTGGGCTCAAAGAAACAACAAACTGTGTAAGAGTGCAGATTGAAAGACTGCACTCTTAGTGACAGATCGCAAGAATTTATCATCAGGAACACAATATCATCTATAGAAATGACAGACCCAATAAAGTGTTAATTCCAACCATTGCTATGCTGTGTCTGTGCAAAAGGCAAGTGCACTCCCTGAATACATGAATCAAGATGCTTTCTGTACATCATAAGAAAGTGTTAGGCATTGGAGAAAGTGTGGAGTGGGATAATGCTTGAGACATTCATGAGACCACATTTCTTTGGTTCTGTACAGGTTTGACCGCCTAAGTTCAAAAAGGTGTGTTCAAAAGTGGAGTAAGTGTAGATGTGGGAATGCAGAATATATCCTACAAAAGAAGATTAAAGAACATGACTAGATTGTTAAACTAGACAAAACATAAACATGATTTACTTTATGATTACAGGTACCATGCTAACAAAAAACAAACACTGCCCACTTCAGGCAATTGAGGTTCAAGGGAAGAATATTCTCTTAGCTCTTAGAAGTGAAAACAGATTTCCAAATTATGCTTCTCTGAATAACTAATTTATTAGTAATGTCAAACTCTTCTTGTTTCCCTATATACATAATTCTACACTGTCCAGCAGATATTATGTATGATGGCAAATAAAAGTCAAGGATTCTGTGAATGTTCTTTGCAAGGTATGTGAGTAGTACCTGATCCTTTTTTTCTGGAAAAAGACCAGGCCAAAGTCACAGAAATTAATGTGTAATACACTGTTTCAACAGGTTAAAAATGTATAATGTATAATTTAAAATATCATTTCATTTTATGCTTTTCACAGGACCGTCGAATAGAGGAGTTAACACTATTGCTCAGCCAGTACAGGAGAGTCAAAGAGATATTGATTGCAGCTCACGGTAAAATGTCTTGTGAATAATTTCCTGATATCAGGTCCTTTAAAAACTGCTATTTTTTGTCCTTTTAAATATATGTGTATAGTAATACATATTTCATTATGCATATATTTGTATCATGTTGGAGTGCTATGAAAGTATAAACTCTTTCAGATAGAGAGCGAGCCACTGTATGTCTTGACAAGGCTTGTGTGTTATTGCCTGTAGTTTGTGGAGATTTCCTTTTTGTTTCCCGGGCTGTGGGTGGTACAAAAAATAGGGTCAAATCTGTGTGGAGAGTTAGTTCCATTACTATTCAGCAAGACTTCTGTGACTGAATCTTATGCTTGACTCCATAAGCCATAACCTAAAATTTGTCCTACTTCAGTTAATAGTAAATCCCTCCTTGGAGCCTGGTTTTGGCGCTGTACGTTGTTTTAGATGGTGTCATTATGAATTCTGATTGATGAGGAAGGATGCGTGATGAGATCACTGCCCCAGTGGTGCAGCTTTGTGAACTGCTCATCAGCTGGGTCTGAAGCACTGCAGTTTTACCTCTTTATATGCCAAGGCAATCTGAAGTCTGCAACTGCGTTCCGTAAACTGCTTTGCTGGACACGGCAATGGGGCAGGGGCTTTGGCTGCAGAACTCCTACGGCCGTGTAGCCGTGGCTGGGTGGACAGCTGGGGTCGTGGTTTTATTAGCACCTTCACGCAGTCCAGTTGCTCCTTGCTGATGGGACTCCTTCCCAGTCTCTTCCACCGTGCAGGCCTATGACATACATCCTTCGTGGACAAAGCATCATACTTCCCTTTTCACTGCTGCTGGTGCCATCCCCTCTGTTGTACGTGGGCTGTAGAGGCCAGGCCAAAAGGAAGTATAGCAAGAAGGGTGAAAAGGAGGGACCAAACAGCAGGGTGCTCGTGCAGACATAGAATTTGTCGACACAGAGGCAACTAGGAAAGTTCATTCAGATCAGCTAAAGGCATGAACTTACAGTATTCTTACTAAATTGCATTATATCCCTCTCGAGAATCTATTATCCAAAATGAAAATGACAGTCAGTTTGATTTAAATTAATTCATCTGTAGGAGACGAATAAAGTATACAGATAGGTGGTGTTTGTATGGTGTTTCCTGTGACCATTATGGTATGAGCAACTGGTGTTCACGGTGTAAAATGGTATCAGGAGACCTTAGTGGATGATGAACATTACTTAAATAAGTACATTCTGTATTCGGATTTCCTAGCCCACAGTTCAATGTGGGAATAGCAGTAGTGATCAGCTGCCAGCCAGCCAGCTAGCGTTGGTGACACAACATTTTCCTTTTATGTTATGTTTTTTATGCAGAATTCATGAAACGGAAGCTGATCTCAGGTGCAATTTGGTATTTCGAGGGGGACTTTTTTTCTCTTTTACTAAAAAGAGTCGCAATGAAGATAATAAATTCTGTTGCCCTTCCCTACTGCTAGGAAAAATCCTGACAGCTGAACAGGCAAGTTCTGGTTTGGAGGCAACAACTGAAAGGCCATGGTTGCTTTGGTGCACACAATATTATATGTATAACTTCAAAATCTAGGGAAAAATCTTTGTCCCGTTTATTAGTGATGCTGCAGGAAGTGGAGTGGGTTTTAGGAGAATCTCATTTTAAGTTGCCACCTTAGTTTTAAGTTCCCAGACTATAGTCTGGGAAACTTGAACTTCTGAAAGGACAGTTTTGTTCAATGTAACATCATCACATTAACAAACACGGTATTTTCAGGTCTTGTACAGCAGAACGGAAACTTGTATTTAACACACAAGAATAGCGAACAAGAGTCAGGTAAATCTCTCTCTGAACGTTTATTTCAAAAATAAAAAAGAAAGTTCTCTCACCTGAAAGTGTTCTGTAATGAAATCTAAAGGTGTGATTGTAGTTTTTGGAGACATATTTGGTGTTAACTCCCAAGATAGCTAAACCGCTGGTACCCTGAGAGTGGGTGCTCTCAACAGTAGGTGGCCCCACAGTTCTGCTCTCCTTGCCACATCCTTGGTCCATATTTGAATGCACCATGTCCCTGTGGGACATGGCTTTTGGAGGACACTTGTGTGCATGAACAAGGAGCGTGCCGTGATGCTCGGGATTATTGAGTTGGTACTGCAGGGAGTGTGACGGTGCTAATGTATGCCAGTACTTCGGTACAGTGTAAATTTACATTTCAGTACAGTGTAAATAAAAAGAAACCACCAGTGATGCTCAGCTTAATAAACAAACCCAAAACCTGTGTGAGAACTAGAGCGTATACTGAGGTTGTCCATGATGAGGAGTGTACTGTGATGGCTACAAGATTATCAAAGCCTTATGAGCTTGTTACCTCATGTCTGTTTGTGGGAGTCCCATGTTTAGGTTGCCAAGAAATATCTTGCTGCTTATTTTTTTTTTTTTTATTTCTAGAGGTGGATTTTAAAGGCTCCCTTTGAAGTGTAATTCCTGCTTAAAAGCTTTTGGTAGAATCAATGGGTTGAAATCTTCTGTCTCTGATAACTGTGTCAAATAGATTGTGTTTTTCTCAAGTAACTATTGTAAACATTTCTTATTTTGGGTTAAGGCAAGCTACAAAACATGTTGACAAAAGATGACTGACTCTTCACTGTAGGTAGCACATACATATAAAAACCAAAATCTGTTTTGGATTAAAGTAGGGCAGCTGCTTGAAACAGCCACTGACAGTTGGGTAAAATGTAAAGGAGCTTGGCCTGAACTTGACTATAGGTAGCTCTTTTGGTTTTAAGAATTTTTGCTAACTGAAGGGGTGTGTACCAGGAACCGTCGCATAAGATTCATTCCGTGTCCTGAAGGGCCAATGGTCGGTGTCAGGTTTGGAGGCTGAACGGCTCAATAATGAATGGCTGATAACCAAGCTCATGTCCAATGAGTTTTTAAGTGATCCCTCTTCAGTAGTGTCAAGGCTTAACTATAAGATTTGGTGTTTTTTCATAACTGCCTAGAGCTGCTGCATCTCTATCACATAAATTAGGAATTACTAATGAGCTTAAAGGTCAGTCTAAATTTCTCCATCATGGCATAGCAGCCTTTCCATATCCTGTCTGCAGCCCTATGCGTAGGAGATGTCCAGAAAAATCTCTTATCCAAAATACTCCAGAAGCTTGCTGCACATTAAATATTCACACCCTGATTTAGTATTGCAGCTTTGATAATTTAGGAATAAAAATCCTACTAAATAATGAATTTGGAGTATTTAAGTATTTATTTAGATCTGGGCTATCCAGAGAAACCTGGAGCGTGTTCCCTGTTCGTCCTTGAACTCAGGATTGGGCACTGTGTTACGATGTAGATGATGCCAAACATGGATACTAACTATAAAGCCATACACTGAGTAAGAAAACGGTACCAACTTGAACTTGCCTCAGAATGTCAAACTATGAATTAAGGGTTGATGAGAACCTGCCTCAAGAGCATCTCAGCTGCATCACAACAGAGCACAGCACAGAACTAGAAGTGGTGAATCTGTTGCTCTAATCTGTATCTGCTGCTTTTAAGTCAGAGCCCAAAGGAGGGAGGGGTGGGGAGCAGAGAGGCTGGTAAACTGCATGCATCAGATGGAGACTGAAGGGGAATTTAGAGACTGTTACACTGTCTGATATGGTCCTAAATGGGGTTTTTTTTAGCCTGTTTCTCTCCCTTTCTACTTCTAATCTTTAATGCTTGCAGGGTCTTCCATCTCTGGTGGCAGCGAAGAGGAACTTGAGACAACTTTAAGGAAGTGGAATCTTCTGAATAATCCTCAAGGAGAAATATTTAAAACAGAGGTACTTATTAAAGATGTTTTAGAAGCAGGTTCTGCTTTATATATGATTTGTTTGTAGTATTGGTTTCTCCATAGTAGCTAAAGTAATGTAGATGAGGGTTTGGCCCTGGCTGAATTTTTGTGCCTCCTGGTCTGGGCACTATAGATTCATAATCAGATGCTAGAGTTACAGGCTTGAAACTTTTTATGTTTTACCTAGGCCTCTTCAGGAGAATTGTCACCAGCTGTGCTCTCTCCAGTGCCACACAAACCTATGGAAATCAGGCAAGACCTTTGTTTGTTGTTTTTCATTTGCCCTAAGTCTTTATTATTTAATCTGTTTAACTGTTGGCATCGTTTTGCCTTGGCTTTGCAAGAACTTGCTGGTAGTTGTGAGCACGGTGTTTGCCACGGGAGTTTGCAATACGTAGTTGTATCAGGTTTAAATTACAGGAATAAATTTGCACTTTTATATATCAGAAGATATATGTACTGTAGTACTTATAACAGTGTATTTTATTCCCATTTGAAGTGGAAGCATTCCAGTATCTTCAAGTAATTTAACCTCTCCACAAGAAGAATCTTTGGATATTGCAAATAGGTAAGAATGAGTAACATCAACTGAAATGTAAAACATATAGCCAAAACTTTTTTTTATAATTCTGCCTTTTTCCATTTAAAAAATCTTTTTGAAAGCCCTTAATGTTGCACGTTGTTTACAGAGAGTTATTACTGCCTGCTTTTGCTTGCTAAGAGTTTCTAAAAAGTTATCTATGGATAGAAGGTTTAAAACAGCACATTGCACCTTCTTGCCTTTCACTGGTAATCAAAGGATGTCTTGTTTCTGAACTCATCTATTGCTGTTTCCAATGTTACGAGTTTTATGCTAAAAATATAACAAAAGAAATTAATCTTCTAATTCTGAATTAGGTTGTACACACATATTATGTGATACATACAGTTGTCATATGATACTGTTGCAGCACAGACAAACGTACTATGTTGTATTAAAATTTGCTTTTTTTGTCTGTTATTATTTTCAGGGTACCACAGAAAAAAAAGTCAAGTAGTTTAGAAGACTTGCAGAGTGAAGCCCTGGAAAAGGTTGGTTTATTTGTTATCATCATTTCTGGCATTTAATATCATGAAAAAAAGGTAAAGTTCAAGTTTAAATAATCTTGTTTCACATATAGTAACCCTAACAACCACTCGCATTGTACATGGGGAAAAAAGCCCTAATGATAAAAGACTTCAGGTTCTTTTTTGATGCCAGTGCCAAGCTTAGAATAAACAAACTAGCTGACACACCCATATGTACACATCCTCAAATTCAGCTTTGCAGGTGAAAGAGAACAAAAATATTTAAGAGAAGCACAATAAATAATTTAATAATTAATTTAATGAGGGGTCATTTTGTTGAACTGCACAACAAAGGTACGTGTTTTGAAAACAATTTTGACTTGCAAATCACTAAAAATGTTAAGGCAGCAAATCCTGAAAGGAATTAGTAACTAAATAGTGGGGCTGGTGTTTCCACATCAGATTCCTTTTTAAGTGTTTGCCTGTAAATACGAGTGTTGCTCCTTAACTTAGATTTCTGATATAAACAGCATGCCTGATGATGGTAGTGATGCTGCCTTAGTTAAAACAGCAGGAGCACTGTTACTAATTTAAAGACTTTATTCTATTCCAGGATAAAGACTTTCCAATTTACAAAGTCTCATTACATTATGGCTTGTTTTGTCATTATGTACACTGAAATTTTTCTGCACTTGTAATTACGCTTTGTGAGACTGTTACTGACACTTTCTATACTTGAATTGGGCTTAATACTAGATTATGCACATCCAGTATTATGATTTAAAACAGATACTAGGAATATGATTGCTCTAGTTCTTCAAATTTTCTTAATTTTTTCTTAAGTCTCTGAAGATGACGGTGACTAAATAGAATGTTTGAAACTTGTGTTGCTCTTATTTAATTGTGGTATCAATTCACAACTAACATTTCATTCCATGTGGAATTTATGATGGTGTGTTTTCTTTCCATATCTTTTATTTTCCTGTCTTAAATTCAAAAACTTAATTTGTCTCTGTGATACAATGTGATACGGCTGTACCTACACATTTAGGCTGTAAATCTGCTCTATGTGTTAGATCAGAGTCCACAGAGGAACAAGAAACTAGCAAGGATATGAGAGAATTGTCGTAAGCCAGACCCCTGCTCAGAAAGACATTTAAATCGTATGCCCTAATTTAGGCATGAGGCTTCTTAGTGAAATATATGAGGCCTCACTATGCATATGAGTGGGTGGCTAAATATGAATTAGTTACAACCAAAACTAAGGCCAGGAAAACTTGTTTTGCTGACTCAGCATGTCAAGACTGCTGTTTGAGTTAAGTCCAAGAGAACCTGCACTAGCCACACTGCTTACTGGAACTACTCTGCTTTGCACAAAACTTGAATTCCAATTACGTCCAGCAATAATAATAGTAAAATAAAACACACTAGTGTCTCTGTCCTAGCCTTTCTGGTATTTTTATCACTTCGTTTCTATCACAGCTCTTTATGGTTTCAGCTGGATACACAGTATTTTCTCTGTTCTTTTTTTAAGTCAGTGGTTTTCATGTTGTTTAACTGTTAAACAGCTGTTGTATTCCCAGCTTAGAGTAAGTCTAAAGGGACCCCCCCCAGAAGCCTGAAAATAGAAAAATTCCTTTGATCACAACAGAACCTAAACAGGGCCCGAATTTTGTGGAGTGATTTGAATGCACACATTTAGTATTAAATACTTTATTGAAATGAAATGAAGAGATAACAGACCTTGTAATATATTGTCAATGCACGAAGTAGCACCACTATAGTAATAAGATTGTAATTGATGTTCTGTGTATGTATGTTAATACTAACATTTGTCTGTTGCTTTTTTTCCATAAAACTTTGAAATTACCCTCCCTGCAACTCTGTAGTGTGTAGATGGAAAACCAGTACAACCTGTTGTAGAACAAGAGGTATATTAACTGTAAACTCTCTTAACCTTTTATCTGTTGTGATGTGCTGTGATAGTACGGCCGTGTTTTCATTTCATATCCATTTTCTTTTTAAAATATTTGCATAGTACAAGTACTGACAAACTATGAGAACGAGGGGAAGGATTTCAGAGGGAATATATATATATATTTATATATATATAAAAAAGCTTTTATGTGAGGTTAGAAGCTGAAGTCAGTCAAATTCAGAAAATACAGTGCTAAAGTAATAAGCAATTTCTCTATTCATATAATTTTTGCAAAAACAGGAGCAGGGGTTGAGGAACTGAGGAGACCGGGCTGCAGTTATAGTATCACAAAGATCTCTCTAGGCCTTGAAATAAGAACAGATAAACCAGCAGGCATCTCATTAAATATTTCATTATCATCCTGTCACAGACAATGTTTTAAAGCAATGTTGTTAGAATGGGGTTGCTACATAGGAGCATACTCTACGTTTCTGTATACTCAATATATTGTTTCATGTATTTTCCATACAAAATTTTCCTATATAACCTCATTTCTGGTACTGAAGCATTCACCAATATGAGTTTATTCCAAAACGCACAGTGAATGTACACCGCTCTCGCTGACGTCAATTGGAGTTGCAGGTTCATCACTTCTCTGGAAAAGCCCCAATATTCCTATAGTTTTGACAGTTGAGGATACATATTTTTGTCAAGAGTAATGGCTCCTTCATCTTCTCATTTGGATTCAGTATTGAAGAAGTCTCAACATGCTGTTTCCAAAACTGTAGAGAGGTACCTCTGTGAAAACACATACTTTTGCTGGAAAAATATCTTATTAGGCTCAAAACTATCCGATTTATGTGCAAGATCTAATCTACCAGTGAAATCTATCACTGAAAAATTGAATGCAGGGAAAATTAAGAGATACTCCCTTTTTAGCAAAGCCTACAGAGCAGTTCCCTTTCAATCCGATATGCTGAGACTCTGAGGAGCACCTCTTGTGAGCTCTGTTGCTGGACGAAGGTCCTTCCAGCGTAAGTCATGACACTAGTGACACTGTGTATGTGCACTGCAGCTGCAGGCAAGCATACGTTAGATTCTTACTTTAGCCTGATGTGGACAAAATTTGCAAAATCAGTAGCCATTCAGACCAGCACTTGCATTTGTAATGTTATCTATACAAAGAGTTCTTAGTTCTTGCAAAAGTTAAATTTCTGTACCCAAACTCCATTGTTGATTCTTTTACTGTTATTAATGGTGATGGATCAAATATATTTAACAAAATTTGAATTCTACAAATGTTTTTGGCTTAAATTCCAGTGAGATACAATTGTGAGGCAGAAACACAGTCTGGTGAAAAATAGGGGAACAAATTGACAGAGCAAAGAATGGGCTGAGAAGTAATTAAAAGCCTTTCTGGCACTCTCAAAGCTGACCTCGGAAGGACTAAAGTATTATATAGTTCCCATGTCCTAGAGAAAAGGGAGACAGCTAGAAAAAATCTTATGACAAAACCAGGTAATATTCAACATATATTATATTTTAATGTAATATGGAGTCTGGCTGAAGTGGGAGGGGCTGATAAGGGAAGAGAAGGCTGTGTCTTAGCTAGAAAACTTTGTCAGCTGACTATTGGATTTATTGAATTACACATAAGGAACACAGAGGGGGTGGTGTCACTGGGACCTCTGAACTTCAAATATTTTTTCTCAACTTTGAAAATATTGTGTACTGCATTGCAAATGCTATGAGTGATTTGATTATTTATTTTCTTTGTCTCCTTAAAAAAAACCCAACCAGAGTAAGCCACTTGTGAAAGGCAGCAAATATCAAACCTTGCCAGGAAAGCTGCCTCGACCCTTACAGAATGGAGAGCAGGGAACATATACTTCGCCGGATGGCAGCGGAATGAACAACGGGGACAACAGTATCCTGGGCCTAAGTATGTATCCATGCCTCCGAGAGGCAAAAAGCAAACTGTCTGAGGAATTGGGACATCACGTGGTACATCGTCTGCTATGCAAGCAGAATGGACTATGATGTTCACATGATTCAGTTAGGAAAAGTTCTACTTCTTTTTTCAACAACGTACCAAAAATATTCCATGTTAGATCATTGGAGAGTAAAGGATGGGTTTAAGTTAGAGTGTTCTTTTCTGTTGCACTGGGTGATATAATTTGCTGGCAGAAAAAGTAATGAAGAGACACCATTTTGAAGACTGAGGGGAGAGCATTCTGAAAATCAACAAATCTGTAGCTAAAAACTGGAAATTTCAGAGACGCAGATCTACTGACAATATGAATAAGCAGTATTTTTTCCAGACACGCTTCCAGTGCTCCCCTGAGCTTGCAGGTTTCTCAGAAAGCAAGCAAGCAAACAGAATGCACAGCCACATACATCATCAATACTTTTTAAAAATGTACACTAGATTGGTGTATTAAAACAAACCAACCACCCCATCCCTTGCCATCCCACTGCATTTTAGTGTGTGAAAGCTTACAATATAACTAGCACTAACATGCACATTTCAGGCAAAAATCCTAGTATTAGCATGGTTGGTTGCTGTAGCGTGTGGGGACCCAGAAGTGAAAATTAATTTGCTAGGTGCAGGAAAACGTGATGGATTTTGAAAATACAAGTATATTGTTATTCCATAACCATAGCCATGTGTGGAAGCCTGTAAAGATTTCTTATCAGTGACAACTTCAGCATGGATTTGACAAAAAGTATTACAGTGAGGTACAGAACCACGTATTTGCCAAGGACTGAAGAGCTTAGGAGCTGAGCTCAAGAGTACTCTGTCCGATTTTGAAGTGTTCCTACACTTTAAAAGTTGTGATGGGGTTTTTTGTTTGGTGTTTTAATTTTTTTAAGGCCCTCGTGGTCCTAAAAGCTGCTTCAATAAGTTGTAGACTGAATTAACAGAATTTTTTAATGCAGGTTGGTTTGTTTCTTGCATGTGCAGTAAACTCATTACACCTCCAATTCTGTATTTCAGAGGAAATTGATATAACCTTAGACATTGCTTCATTTCAGATATTCTGCAGGCTTCAGACAGCCCTTTAGTATATACTTAATGTGTTCAAATTGTCTACCAATAGTTTGGAAAAGCAAACAAACAGCTAAATGATCATCCCAATCTTTTTAAGATGACCCATACAGAATTCTTGGGGCTTGACTTTCATGTCAACCATAACTGCTTCTTTTCTTTTAGTTTCTGCTTTTAATGCTTAGCTTACTACTTTGCTCTTCTGTAACTTTATTTTGCTGGTGTTTTATATCTTCTTTGCTTCTTCATCTGGCTTTCTGCTTCTTGGGATGACTGAAGATCGCATCAGGAGTGTCAGTGCACCCGTGCTAGGTACTGTATCCAAACCAGACGCAACTTTAACATGAATTTTGCTGCTTAATTTTTCCCTTTCCTTTTTACCTCTTTTCCTCTTCTCTGTGAAATATTAATGGGCCATGCAGATTGAATTCCTTAAGTGCAGTACTGACGTGAAGTAACTGGTTTTGCTGTATGGCATTTCGATGGGATTTTTTTAAAGATACTTATTCCTTGTTTTATTCTGTTTTCACTGAAGTCAACAGAAAAATTCCCACTGATTTTGATGGAGTAGTTCTGGTATTAAGAATAGGCAAGGCAAGATTCTGAAGAGTCTGCTTCATTTACCCAATGTTTTATTATTTCCTATATCAAATGTTCAGCTACTATTTTTTCACCTCCTGAGCATGGTTTTTTTGATACAAGAACAATTCTATGGACGCCTTTACTTTTTTTATTATGTTCTGCATTTAACCATTAGTCTCCAATATTACAAAGTCATTAATAATTACTATAAAACGTGACTATATTACTGTTCTTAACCCAGGAGAAACAGAGAATGTGGATGGTACAGTAGTCTCGGATGACCTTTCACCAATTTCTTCAGGAACTGATTCAGGTCCACAGTCTCCATTGTCTCCAGAAAGCAGAAAGAGTCCAAAAGGGATCAAGAAAATCTGGGGAAAGTAAGAAATTTTTTTCTTTTTAGTTGCCTGTCAAAGTATTTTGGCTAAAAATGAATTAATTTCTCACAAAAGCTACACTATCTGCAGCAAGAAAAGTAAAATTCAGGAAAAGCAGAGAAAGCAGCACTGTGATTTGATTGCAGGGGTGTGTCTCTATGTACACATGGATGTAGAAAAGTGGATGGGCGTAATCTTCATAGCATCATGCTGTTGAAGAAATAAGACGCTCTACTGTCATCTTACAGAGCTGGTAATTTAGAATGACAACAGTTTCATTAACTATGAAAAATTAAATGATATTAAGTTGTTCATTACAGAAGCCATCAGGTAAAAACTGAGAGAAAACAGAAGAAACAAAAAGCAGGGGTACTGAGTTTTTCTCTGTTCTTCATCTGCTTCAGGGCAGAAGACATTTATGAGTCTGGCCTCCACTGTGGATTATTTATTGGGGTGAAGGATTATGGCTGCTCTGCAGAGCTGCCTTTGGTTTTATCCCCCATGAGTTGGGTCTAGACAGTGTTTGCCTGGAACTTCTTCAGCTACCGCTTGAATTAGATATTTATGGTTTACAGGAAGAATCTAGTTGTCACTATAGTTTCCATATGAAACAAATGTTCTCTGTCACAAGCTAATAGTCCTATCTTGGCACTCTTGTCTTTAAAGAATAAGAAGAACTCAGTCAGGTAACTTCCCTGCTGATGATCTGGGATTGGCAGAGTTTCGAAGAGGTGGCCTCCGTGCAACAGCTGGACCTCGGTTAGCCAGATCAAAGGAGACTAAAGGCCAGAAAAGGTAACAGCTCTTTCTTTACCTTGCACAGCATATTATGTGGTAAAGTTAAGTGTGCTGAACAGCCAACCCTCCTCTCGTGAAATACGTTTTTCCCAACATATTTCATTACATGTGGAATTCCACAACAACTGGAATGAATTTCTCTGGGAGAAAATATATCCTGAGTAGCTCGCCTGTCTGCACTCCGTCAGCTGCAGCTCTAGCTGGAAAAACTTCCTGTGGGACTATCTGCAAAGTGATGAGGATTTAGCAATTTTCCTCTTTTCAAACAAAAAATGGGAATTCTTATTCACCCTTTCTCCCCACAAGCTGTTCACAAGTTGTGGCTGGGACCCCAGTACCATGGTGTATATGGTGAGAATGATTGTTGGCTTTTATTATTGCACAGAACAAAGCACATACATGCGCCTCTGGCACATGATGAGTTTTCTGATAACAACCATAAATCTTTAAGATTTTTCAAACATTTCTTGTATTTTTCAGTGACTACAACGCTCCGTTTGCTCAGTGGAGCACTGAAAGAGTTTGTAACTGGCTTGAGGACTTTGGTCTCGGTCAGTATGTCATTTTTGCACGGCAGTGGGTGACTTCAGGCCACACACTCTTAACTGCGACACCTCAGGACATGGAAAAGGTAATACCATGTAACTTTCTCTCAAGCAACCATCCATGTTGATTCTGTACAACCAGGCCCCTCCAAAAGTTGGCAGTTCTACTTTTCTGAAACAGGGAGCATCCATTTTTGTAGATACCTAGGAGATGAAGAGCCAGAGCCAAGGCAAACTATTTGTTAATGGTTATTGTTGCAGGAAATGGGAATAAAGCATCCACTGCACAGGAAGAAATTAGTTTTGGCCATTAAATCAATAAATGCAAAACAAGATGAGAAGTCTGCACAACTCGATCATATCTGGGTGACGCGTAAGTGTTTTGAACTATCATGGAATTGTTTGAAATTTCTGTCTGGGCTGCCTGATGTGTTTGTTTAAGTAGTTACCAAACATCTTTTTAAGAGCACTGAATTTCAACATAGTAAAACTTTCCATAGAACAAGGATTTTTGTGTTGTTCTTGACATCCAAAATATACAGCTATACAGTATGATCCTCTAAGGGGAACTCTGTCATCCAGGTTGCAGGGAAGTAAAGGGGGAGGCTCAATCTAGCAAGGGCTACATTATGCTGCAGAAGGTACATGCTCAGTCACACACTGTGTGTGAGCAGGGCGTTGTTGTGGACAAAGCTGGTAGGAATTGCTTTTAGCAAGAAGCTGTCCTTTGGAAAGGTGAGCAGGTGAGATGAGCTACTTGAAATGCCTCAGCAGAAGCCTACCCAGATAAGGAGAAGGGCTTCATTCCCATCAATTGGGATTTGGGTACTACACCACTGTTCTTCTGTCTGCAGGATGGCTCGATGATATTGGTTTACCTCAGTACAAAGACCAGTTTCATGAATCCAGAGTTGATGGAAGAATGTTGCAGTACTTAACTGTGGTAAGCTTAAGTCCTTTTTCCTCAATTTAAACAAATTTAACTTGCAGAATTAAGGACTTTAAAATTTTGCTTTGCACATGAGCAGTTAAAGAATTTTTGCAAGACAGAAGTCGTGCCAGTAGTACATTTGTGTTGTTTAGTGCATGATTACTATTCCTAAGGTACATAAAATAAGTCATAGGATATGTTATAGCTAACTTCTGCAAGGTCTTTCTTTCAGTATCACATAGCACACCATGCTTAAAGGTAAAAGGATGTATTTTAGATGCAGCTGCTGGAGTGTATTTTTCTCCACATTAGCAGCAATACTCACTAAACTAAACAGCAAATCCAGTAATTTGTACAGCTCCAACCATATTAGCAGCAAAACCATGCACTACGCATAAGCCACTGTGTTTTCTTACATTTTCCTTGCCCAGGTTTCAATAATTAAATATTTGTTTTTGTTAACCTGTGCTATGAAAAAAATGCCTAATTTAACTGTTAGCAAAAGTACAGCCTTGTCTGTGCTGTGTAAGGTCCCTACTGTTC
Organism: Gallinago jamesoni; assembly: GCA_025769975.1. Lineage (NCBI taxonomy): Eukaryota > Metazoa > Chordata > Aves > Charadriiformes > Scolopacidae > Gallinago > Gallinago jamesoni. The sequence goes on along the minus strand of JAOQGH010000040.1, from coordinate 57,056,610 downwards.
CATGGTGAGATGCGTGTTCCTCAGCTGCAGTGACCCTACCCACAGCAGGATCTTGCCAGATCAGAAACAGTCTAACTGTTTTAAAATTATCCATGAACCTGTATTTTACATAATAGGCCACAACCTCTCCTTCATTTTTTAACCAGGTCTTGCTATGGTGCAATGTTTAAAAAAACCCAAAACCCAAACAACAACAAAAACACCCTAAGACCTCCACCCCAAAAAACTCTCTTTAAAATATAAACTTTTATTTTACTGAAACCATAGTTACTGTGATTTATATGAAAATACATAGTAAACTTAAAATTTTGTCCCTGGGCAAAAAATACCTGTTTTGGTATGTATTCTATGCCACCTATAAAGTTCTCTCCTTTACAGAATGACCTGCTATTTCTGAAAGTCACCAGTCAGCTGCATCATCTGAGTATTAAATGTGCCATTCATGTTCTGCATGTCAACGGTTTCAACCCCCACTGTCTACGCAGGAGACCAGTTGAGGAGGTAAAAGGATATTTAAGTAAATAATTTAAACGAGCACAAATTACCTGATTCTAGCCGAAGCGGATAGAAAGGTAGCAGTGTACAATGATATCTCAATCATTGCTACTGGGCAATTGCTTCTAACGCCATAGTTATGCTGCCTTCCAGCTCTGGAACGCAACATGTACACACGCATAATAAAAATCTAGTTGCTCCTTAAGTACTTGAACCACTGAGAGAATAATTTGAAAGTTTTTTTCTTGCCCGTCCTAATTTTTAACTCTCTAAGACACTAACATTTTTGCTTTACCTGGTCAGCATAGTTTATTCTCTTAGTATTAAAGACTCACAATAGTACTTTTTTTCAGAATGCTCCCTTTTTTACTTCCAGCATCTGTAGGTCTCTATTGTTATGTGACTTGATACAGTATATGGGGTTTCATCTGTACTAGACTACGCTTGCCATCTCCTCAGAGGATGACTGAAACAATACCTTGGAATTGGGGAAAAAATACTGCTCTTTGAGGAAGACGAGGAACAATAGTTTTATCTTAACTGAGGATACATGTCATGAACATGCAGTGACAAAGCAGGCTATATTGTAATCATCTTTTCTGGTTACTTTAACAGAATAACGTTTCGCCTTCTGAAGTAGTTCAGTGGTCCAATCACAGAGTGATGGAATGGCTCAGGTCAGTCGATCTGGCAGAATACGCACCAAACCTCCGAGGAAGTGGAGTGCACGGTGGCCTGATTGTAAGAATTCATACATTTTACTACATATCTAGTGAAAACTGACACTGTAATATAAAACATCTTTTATATGGTGTTTGTCAAGCAGGAAGAAAAATATATCTGCAATATGACAGCATGAACAGGCCTTTGAAAAAGCCTCTGTATCTGGTCCATGCATCTAAAAAAAAAAAACTAACAAAAAGAACTGCTAAAACATTTTTTTATTATCAAAGCTGAGCTAAGTGTTTAACAGCAGTACCTTAAAAAAAAAAAATCCCCAAACTATACTGTGGGAAAGTTACTTCTTGATAAGGCATCACTGAGTGTTTCTTTGAATGGTTTTAATAGAATCCTGAGCCACAGTAACTGTCTTGAACTTGTAGCAGTCTTCCAGCAATCAGGAATGACTTTTTTTTAATTTAAAACTTTCAGAACTATTTGCAGCTCAGTAAAGTCAGAGTTCTGAAATACTGTGATTCTAGTGCCACAGAATTTTTGCAAAAAGGAAACAGGAAAAAAATGTAATCAGATTGACTTTATAATCTCAGTTACAGCAGTAAAAGTAGAGCAGAAACTTCTGAAAACAAATTTCTTCAAACAAATTTAATGTTTGATGATGAATATAATTAGGTATTTGTCTGATCGTGCTCTGCATTTCGTGGTGCCTACTTTCATGTATTTCCCATTCAAGCCCTAGCAAGTATCGTATCGTGAGCGAGTTATAAGAGGTCTAATGCAGATAGACAGCTTAGTAAGAATGAGACATCCTTCTGCAGAGCACTATAATGGTTTACTATTGCAAATACTTAACCATATAAAAAAATAAGTAACATGCAGTTTTTCTACTAGATTCTTGAACCTCGCTTCAATGGTGACACACTAGCAATGCTCCTGAATATTCCACCACAAAAGACCCTGCTGCGACGCCACCTAACAACCAATTTTAACGTATTAATTGGACCAGAGGCACAACAAGAAAAAAGAGAAATCATGGAGTCAACAGCATACACACCTCTGACCACCACTGCCAAAGTTCGAGTATGTACTGCTTTCAAAAAGGGGATATTTCAAACTTCCTCTCCTCTGTATTATAAAAGGGACAAGTATTACATTTTCCTTAATTTTAGATACTGAACCATTTAATTTGTATGTTTACATTAGCTTCTGAACTAAGCATGCAATCTCTTCTGTCTTTAATTAGGAGGAATACTAAATGTATTTCAAAGTCAACTGTAACTCCCAACTAGAAAACAAATTTATTTAGTTCAGAATTTACATACTTTAAGGACTAGGGTATAGCAGTAAATAAAAAAACAAGAGAATTTTGAATGTTGGAAGGAGAACCTTATTTTTCTTATTTAAAACTTGTTGTCTTCTTATTTTAGCCAAAGAAACTTGGATTTTCACATTTTGGAAACTTAAGAAAAAAGAAATTTGATGAATCAACAGACTACATCTGTCCTATGGATACAAACCCAGCTGCTGCGAATGGTACTCAGAAAACCTATGGTGGATACAAAGGACTTAGTCCCTTCACTGACAGGGAACTGGATCAGGTGGGACAGTCAGACTGATGCCATTCTCATCTCATCCTCTCCATGCATTCCAAAGCTTGCAAATAACCAAATGTTGGCATGTAACAAAATATTTGCTACATCCGCATGAACTCATTGAGAAAGTATTTGCTATGGACACTGGAAAGAGTTCTATACTAAAAGTAGCAGGGTAATTTTTTTAATCAACATCATAATAAATTCATCCATCTTCAAGCCCTTTTTCAGGAATATAACACCTTTACACTATGAAGATCGATGTATTTTGACAACTAAGGTGGAGGTTGCAGTAAACACAAGATTTTGGTACTTCTAGCTTTCATAACCTGAGTATGCACGCTACTTTTTTCATTATCTTTGTGGGTGGGTTTTAATGTAATAAAATTATTTGTACTAATTTGTACAAAGCTATCAAGTTATATATTAAAGTAAAACTGGATTGTATATTTTTAACAGACGTTAATCAAAGGATCCAACTGAATTTTTTCTTTCATTATGTACAGTGGGGAGTAGTTACGCTTAGACAGTATATGTGAAAACAATGCATCAGTAATGAACAAGATTATTAATAAATGAATACTTAATTCACTTTTGTTATGTAGTAGTGAACTTGTGGATGAAACTGTGTCTAGACATCATAGAGACAAATGATGAAGAATAAAAACCATCATTTTTTTTCAATTTTGCTGTTGTGTAAAGGGATGTAAACCCTGAAAAATGGAGAAACTGGAGGCTTGTGTGAACTTTGGCAACACACAAGAGCCAGACAGAGGCAGCTGGGGTAAACTGTCCTATCTCCAGTGACCTTAAGTGAGATAAAACATTTTAAGCCTAATAACAGAATAGTCACAAAATTGAAAAGACTAACTTTGAAAGTTTTTTTTCATTTGCATGGTTTACTGCATCTAACATCTAATTTATAATTATTGTCTAACCGTTGTCTTTGTCAATGTACACCTTATCAAAATGAAGTATTGTTCCTAAGTAGGGACAATACCAAATCCCGACTAAAATGTAGTATGGATGTTCACTTGCACAGTTAAGAGTTCCAAGTGAATGCATTAACTTTGAGCCAACAGCTTACACTATGTAGTTGTTCAAGCAACTTTTTTAACTGGATTTTTGTAACTTACTTTTGTAACTGGATTTTTCTGTAGGAGCATGGTTTTTCAGTTAAGCATGACTTCTGAGCATGTGTTATGCAGTGAAATCTCAATGCTGTGGAGCTGGTAACCTTTTTATATAGGAATAGGTAGGACTGTAGAAATGAAGGACTCTTACTGCTTGCTTGTGGAAGAAGACACCAGAAGTGTAAGTGTAACACTGTCAGGAAAATACTACTCTTCACTGATATTATCAGTTAAGCTTTTTCTTTTCTTGTATGAATTACAGGTCAAATTTCATGGAATCAATCCTTCTTAATTAGGATTCACTCCTCCTACTGTTAAATGCGTTTTCACGTTCCTTATAGCACGGAGGCATTTTATTAATGTGCCAAAATCAGAGCTTTTACAAGTACCACAACTTCATTTATCCAGGCACAGATACCTCCCAAAGATGCATGTAGAGTGAATAAAATTGCTTATAATGTCTGATTTGAACTAGATCCTGAATACTTTTACAGATGGAACATTCAGAAGGAACAGTAATGCAAATAGGGGCTCTTTCTCAAGGCATAAGCCATCTTACGGTATGTACTAATCTTGCTCTTGTTTTAAATTCCCAAGTGTATTCTGCTAGAATTCAGTGAACTTTGGTCATTGCTGGTGGTAGTTAAGAGTAACTGTGTCACCATTCTTGTTAAATATCTCTTCGCAGCCTGGTTGCACATTCACAGTCCAAAAAGCACCCTGCTTTTAAATTGCACTAGAAATTAAGTTTCATTTAGGCCTATTTCAAGTTTTCATGAACTCTATCTCTTTGATCCAGTAACAGATATTCATCCCCTTAGACTTCGTAAGTAACCACCATCAAACGGCAAAGTCTAGCAAAGAGGTATACACTTGAAAATTTACTGTATTAATTCCTGACTCCAGAGCAGCTACTTAAAAAAAAAAGCGCTGTCTGAAAGGTATAATGAAAAATTACATATGACACACAAAATCTGTCAGAATTTTCTCAAGCAAATAGCTTATTTAAAGCTGCATTCAAGAAATTGCTTTTAATTCTATGTGGCTCTAACCCCCTCTGGTGTGAACATGATCTCATTACAGTGGGGTTTCTTCAACTATAGGCCCCTAACTCAATACGCTTACTCGTTCACATCTTGCATTTTTTTCAGACAATGCTGAGCCAAGATGAAATGCTGAATGACAGCAGGTTTTTAACACCTACCTTTGAAGACTGGAGATGATGTTTCAATATGACCAAGAACACTTAATACCTCATGCCTGTCCAGAGGGGTGGCCGGGAGAAACTTGATGCTGCGGTGCAGAAAAGCTTTACCTCTTCTCTGCCAATAAGACTTGCCACATAGTATTTAATATTGTCAATGTAGCAACACATTACAGGTAACCCTCCTCTGCCCTCTTTTCCATATTTCATAGTGTGAAATAGGTGTTAAAAGAGAAGTGCCACTCATATCCAGGGTCTGGAAAGCCAAGACTGGTAACATATTTTACCCTTTTATTGTTATCTTTTACATGGTATGTTTATGTACTCTTATATGAAAGATCTTTTGTAATTTTTTTATAATTATCTTGTAATGCAGGAATCATTAATATTGTGTAGTACTATGTGGACTAATCAAACACACTTAGAAATTCAGATGGATGCTGCAGTGGTAATGGCTCGCTAACTACTACTGCAGTCTTGCCAGAGACTCATTCCCATAAAAGGATTTTAATCGCTCATCCATTACACTAGCACATGTCTTGCCCTCTTTTTCTCCAAGTGCAGCGTAGAATGGGAAAAATTTAAGATAATATTATTCATCAAGCCCATGCTTTTATCAGGAGGATGACAATCAAAATGTCATGTTCACAAATCTTTACCTAACTCAGAAAGATGCTGGACAACCACGGCAGGAAATGTAACTTTGAGACAACCAGAAAAACTGATGGATTCAAAAGCTGGTGCTTCGTTTAGAGTGAGTTTTGTTGGTTTTTTTTATTGTGTGATTTTTACATGTGCACTAAGATATTCACAATCAAGGAGCAATCACAACACTTTACCAATTAAAATGTAACTTTAAGAATGGTGTTTGCTGCGCTCTGTAGAGTAAGCGCAACAGAATTTCCAGCATGATCCACTGTTTGGTTTTAAATGACAGTTCTTTAACGAGACCTATTGAATGGGCTCCTTCCATACACTGACATTTTGTCTAAAATGGCTATTATTGACCCACATGTGCAAGCATCAGGATGCTCATAAGCCTTCTGAATAGTCACAGTGGTTCAGACTAAGTTTTCTGAGCCCTGTGTAGTACACGTTCTTGGGAAGACAGGAATGGTACTAAGCTTGTTTTCTTTCCATAGTTACATCTAATTAAACATAAGGCTGCAAACAGCCCTGAGGACTGGAGAGTGCAGTAGAAACACTTCCGTAACATTTGCATGAGATCTGGTGATGTTGACAAACAATATTGCTGTTCACTTTCAGTTCTCTTTTCATTCCAGCTACAGATAGATTTTCATAGAATATTTAGCAATAAGGAAACAAACATTATTGCTCTTTGATGTGTAAAATGTGACTGAGGAGCATCAGGCAAGTACCATAATAAAACACCTGACAAAAGAGAAGTGTTGCTATGCTACTGAGCTAGACAGCACTGTAACAGAGGGAAATACGGACTCTCACTACTTCCTTGAGGGGCTGTTTGAGGGTGAATGTGTTTCCTTTACAGCAGCAATTACTTGTGACACCTGTTGACATATGCCTCTCATGTATTAATAAGATATTAACAAGATATCTTAGTAAAGAGGGAAATGGCAAGAAAGAGAAAAGAAAACTGCTCATTTATGAGGAAAAGACTTAGTACGTATATGGATGGTTTGCATTACTCTCTCCTTGCTGGCTGCTGGGTGTTGATTTGCATTATTAATATAGCCTGAGGGCAGGTCACTCCCAGCCACAACTCTCCCTAATAAAGGGGAAATCTCAGGTACTGTCCAGAGTATGCAGCAGGGGGTCTTTGAGAGCTATCAGTGCCACCTTTGAAAGGTGACCTATTCTAGTCCTCACTCCATGAGGTACCCTGCAGTGTATGGTCAGATTTTAGAAGTTAAACACTATTCACGATTTTTTTTGTCCAAAATTGTAAAACCAAGGCTTTTTTTTTTTTTTTTTTTCAGTCACTGAATAATGAAGGAATAATGGAAAATCCAAAGGAATGAGAAGTCAGTCTATGCTAAAAATACTTAATAAAAGGTATAAAGCATACCAGTCAAGTACATCTATAATCTGGCAATGCAATCAACACTAGTGACCAGGGCATGTACTATGGGCATTTGAAATATTTTGCAAGCAGACTTATTACAGCACTACAAATAGGATAAGCTGCTCTAACAGAGGCAGCTTTAATATCACTAGGATATTCCAAGTAGATTTTCAGATTTCTTTTAATAATGTATTTATGATTCAGGGTGTTGTGCAAACTTGGCTGTGAATAGTCAATATACAAAATTACTGATTTTTTTAATATATATATAGTAAGAAATCCTAATTAGCATAATACGGGCATAAATGCTTCTTTTTTTGACTGTTATAAATAAATTTGGAATGTTCCTCCATTTCTTGCTGACTATGGAATGATTTTAACACAAATATGCGGCATTGATTTCTCACCAGGGACAGAATCACAGTCTGAATCCCAGTGTCTCTCTTTGCATTATTGCTACAAATGTAACTGAAGTACAAACCCCGTATGTCAATTTTTAACTAGTAAATTCCTTTAGCTTTGCTTTAGTTGAATACAAATATTTAGTAAATGTATTCATTAGCATTGGAAGAAACAAGTCTTTTGGCTCAGGGATTTGTCAGACCCTAAAACAAACGTAGTGTAAACTAACTCCTGGAAAGGAGTGTGCAGTACTTCAGGCACTGGAGACTTAAGAATTAAATGCTATGTGGTAAAACCACTGAGATGAGGCTAGGTTTAAGATCCAGTCAGCACAGCTTACAATAGGAAGTAAGAAACCATGCTTCTCATAAGCAAAGGAAATTTGTGAAACTGCCAAATGAGCAGGCACTACACTTAGAGGATGACATTTAAATGATGTAATGTCATGTCACTGGATATTTTCAGCTGTATTATGCAGCCCAGAGCTTCCGTATACAGTTGGCAGTGATTGTTTAGCTAAGGTTATGTATGAAGCATGAAGTTATGTAATCCTCCTGAGTAAACTTCACACTAATGAGAGTATCTGTTACAGTAATAAGCAATTTGCATGTTACCCAAATACTGTTCACCTTTTCAGTAGCATGCTTAGACTTAGTCCTCTAAAGCGCTGTAAAATAGTGTTTAAAAAAAAAAACAAACCACCATCCAACAAACTGTTCTTTGTACTCTCTTTCCCCCAGGATGCACTAAATGAATTACCTATAGAGCACAGACAAATAATCCTAGTCCAGTTTCATAGCCCTCTCCCAAATTCCATACTCGAGTTAACAAACAAGTGGTTTTATCTTTGTCCTACTTCTGCAATTGCAATGAAATTTTTCTTTGCAGAACTGCCATTTCATACTAACTTATGACGTTAGACTAAGGTACTTCCGCACTATTCAAGATGATCTCTCAACAGCTTAGTATTAAAACATGCAAAAGTAATTATGAAGTTGTAAACCACAGAAATTAGATTATGCGGTTAAAAAACACATACAAAAAATACTGCAGTTATATACCAGTTGTTCCTGTAAGAAAATATGCAGTACATACTTACGAAAAAGTATCAGATGAGACATCAGTGTTAGTAAGAAAATATACTGCTCTTGGAGTAGCCGAGTTTGTCCAGGTTGGGCTGACATGCAAACTGAATCATAGGTGGTGGCCCACACATGAGAATGAGTGTCTCGCTGCTGGGGGAAGGGAGGTGGGTTTTAATCATGTCTGCAGTGACGAAGCCGGAACTGTACTTCCAATCTGAAACAAAGAAATTAAATTATTAATTTGAATCTCTGTACAGTCTGAAGCCTTTTTAAAATCCATATGTTGTACTTACAAAGTAGCTGAAGAAGCAGCTAAGTTTTGCCACCATCACAAAGAGAGGGCTAAAGCTGTCACCGAACTCAAACCTAACAGTGCGCTTTGATAGGGACAAGCGTGTGTATAACAAGGAACTGATTGATTGCTAAGGGTTTATATAGACTTTCAGACATTTAAAAAAAATGAGATGGCAGGTAGGAGTATACAAAAAAGAATAAATCAGCTTTCCCAGTGACGAAAGGTCACTCAGGCAGCTAGGGAAGGAGAGGTATTGAGACCTGTGACTCCTAGCACATTAAAAAAAATAAACAGAGAAGAGATCGAGTAGTTACAAAGTTTGATGATGACAAAAGTTCTGCCATGTTGTTAACTGATTAAAAAGAAAGAGAGAGGAAAGAAATGCTAGATGATTTCAAGTAGTAATATTACTGAATGCATCTGCTAGTTAAAGTGAGCCAAGTAGGAAAAATAATCCTACCTTTGCATACAAAAATATGTGCTTTAAGCTCCTATATCGGGAACAAGATACTGGAATTATGAGAATGGCAGTAGTCAAAAGGCACAGGAAACATTAAGAAGTATTAGGGAAGGAAAAGGGAACACCATATTAAATTAAAAATACAGCGTTTGCCTGCATCTTGACTACTGCTATTCAGTTCTAATCCAGTCAGCTCCAAAAGGGAAACAGCAGACCTGGAAAAGGTCTGAGAGAACAAAGACGAGCAAAGGTATGTGATGACTGCTATGTGGGGAATACCAGCAATATTTAGAAAAGATGAGGCAGCAGGACTGAGTGATAGATTTCTGTAAAATTAGTAACATGAAACTAGTTGGTATTCACACTCTCTTCCAACACAAGAATTAAAAGGCAAATGCAAACCAGAGGAAGTGACTCTTCACGCAAAACTGCTAATCCTGTGTCACTAACAGACTGCCAAAAAACTCACATAGGCTCCAAAGGAGACATGGTAATTTCATACTGAAGTAGTCCACTGATCTGTTCCTGCATCTGTAAAGACACATTGGGCTCAGAACTGAGAAATACTAAAGACTGGAAGAGTATCAAGGCCTGCTGGTAACTGGCCATATACTCATGGCTATTGCTGACAACAGGTACAGAACTTTGATCTGACTCAGTTTGGCTCTTACGTCTGTTAAATAAGGGCTCAGCTTGCTTACAACATCAGCAAACACAAATACCCAGGTTTCAAGGGAGATTCAGTAGCGTTCAACCTCTCCCTCCATTTCTAATTCAGTGCTACACCAGCCTACATTTAATGCCTTAATCTATGCATATGGCAGCTCTGTTTTACCAGAATCTAATCTGGAGCTGCTGCAAATCAAAGACGTGCACGTACTGTTCACAGGTAATAAGCAATTTAATGCCAACAAAATGCTAACATAACCTGATCAGGGAAAATACCCAAAACAGAGCTATAACTTTTGCTGAGAAGTCCAAAAAAATGGCACATCCTGAAATACATCAAAAGATCCATTGCACACGTCTGACCCAACTGGCATTTATTATTAGTTCACACTTTCTCGGGCCCATCTGGTTTAGAACACTTTTTAATACAGGTGTTGCGGTAAGGCTTGTTTCCGAGGGGCTGAGGGGTGGCTGTTGTTTAAAATAGTATAAGACAAGAGAACTTGGTATTATACTAATGGCCCCTTGAACAAGAGTGCAACTCTGACTGTTGATGAGCAAAAGCATTTCCAGTGTGTACCAGTAACCTACCTTGTGGAGGTCTGTCCAGTGTATACCAAAGCGTGAACTGATCAGGATGCCTATTCGCGATGTCTTCTAGCTCAGCTCTCAGTAATATATCTTTGTCTGTCTGCAAAACAAGACCACTGTTTAGCTCCAAACCATCTCAAGATGCCCTCTACTTTGAGTTCATCTGACATTCAGCAAAACAAATGCAATGATAACTCATTCAAACCAAGAAAGTTATTCTTCCCCCCTTACATGATAGGCTATTATCATTACAGGTTTCTGTAAACTCAAATTAAGAACAACAAACTATGAGACTGAATAGCCATCTAAAGACTGTCTTAAAGATGGCAATTTGAACAATTTTTTAATCACAATTAGGTGGATTTGTCTCTGACCCTGTCAAATACGGTCCTGTACTTGCACGGTGAAGGTCAACTGTAGAAACAGGTTAACGGAACAAAATACTGTTTCCTTGAAATCAGGGAAGGAGTAAAACGAGGGATCAGTTCATGCTATTTATTCTCTAATACAAGAATTAGGGAGTACAAGTGAAACTATGAGGAGCCATCTTTAATCAAAGAAAAGATTGTGGGAACTATAACAGCACCACAGAAGTATTTATAAAGGGCCTTACGGATAAGTTTATACAGTTGCTCCTTCAATTGTCTTAACCCAAGACAACATATTAAGGGCTTACATAATAACCATTTTCTGCCCCTCCCTGTAGGGATCATTTTTAAATGCACTCTCTCAGATAATATTTACTTATAAATGGTTGAGTGAAAATACAAACCCAAAGACACTGGAAGAGCATGAAACATGCAGAGCAGTATTTTCTCCAGGGGTCTATGTCCCATCGGTTAAAAAAGTTCTGAGGCAAGCAAAAAAAGTAGGCCAGTAAAGAAGGACAAAAAGAGATGAATCATTATACTCACCTGATTAGCAAAAAGAAGGTAACATTTTGTGGAGTCCTTAGGATCATTTGTGATACGACGAATCAGCTGCAACATAGGAGTTATTCCTGTTAAAAAATAAAGTGGTTACAAAATTGATCTTTCTTTCTGTGACTGCAGTTTCAATATTAATGCCGCATTCCTTCAGTGGAGCTTAGTTCGCACAGGGCTACACACCTCTGAATTTCTAATCTATGTGTAACACAGATTGGGGGTTTCTATTGCAAGTCATTTCAAAACAAACCCCAAACCACAAGACTTGTATCAGGAGCTTTCCTCTTCAGCATTCTCTATCACATACAGTAATTTTACCCTCAAGACATTCTCCTAAAGTATTTTTTGTCATTGAGACTACAGATGAGAGAGTTGAAGTGACTTCTCTGAGGTGACACAGTAGATCAAGATTAAAACTCTCAAGTTGCTAGCCCCTAAGACTGAGCTGAAGCCACTGAAAAGCCTCAGGTTGCCAAACACTCATGAAAAGTAAGTGCTCTGCTACTACGGTACAGTATTTGATATTCCTCACACGCATCCATAAAGACATCTTCATTCTCTAGACGTTCCATATGATGAAAATAGTTTTACCTGTTCCTCCAGCTATCATCCCAAGATGCTTCGCAAACTTTTTCTCTGCTTCAGCTTTCTTCTGAGGCTTGATAAGAAAAGTACCTAGAAGAAATATTCAAAACTTATAGGTACATTAACTGCCAAACAAACATGGATACAAATTCCATGGGAATAAATTACTACAGCCTACCAATTAATTAGGACAGATCTTCTGGAAATGCTAAATGGACTCAGCACAGCATTAAGCACACAGCAGAAACTTCTTTGTCTCTGTAAAATCCAATCCTAGCTTTGAACAACTGACTCCTTTCCCTGCTACCCAATATAGTTTAAAATAAATTCAAGGATTCCCACATCATTGCCCAGAACACAACTCAGCAACTGTGAACAACAGTGGTAGCTAAATGTAACCACAGCCCCTACTGCACAGAAGAAGGTTTCTTAGGCCATCTTCATCACAATGGAGTTGTAATTAAACCAGCATCATGCAAGAACTCCTACAAAGATTAGAATCAGGAATGTTGGAGCCTTGCATATTTTTATCACACATTTCATCATTGTAATTCACTTCCAGTTAATGACATTCCCATGACACTTGCAGTCAGCTAGGTGACTGTTCCAGTACCTTGTGATGAGAAGACCTTGCTGATTTCTGCTCCACACATGGTAATACCATTGCTTCAGAACTATCCCAAAACCAGACAGTTTGTAATTGAATTAACCTCCAAGAACCAAGCCAAACGAAAAGGCCATGAAAAGTATTCTATGTTAAAAGCCCTTGACACATTGCAGTTTTAAGAAATCTGTAAGCTGTAACAAGCTTTTCTAGCTACTATTCTTTATAGCAGCCAAATCAGAGCAGAAAGGAACATTTGTAAAATGTGCACTGCTTGTTTATATAACAGCTTCATCACCATATTACTCATCTTAAAAGGTCATGATCCAGAGAAGTGCTGAGTACTTATCTCACTGAGATGAAAATAAAGCGCACAGTCCCTCTCAGTCAAGATCAGTGCAAAATCTTTCACTTGTATCTTGAAAGAGGATTACTTCTCTGAATTCACTTCCTCCCAGTCAACTCAAACCTGGTTTAATCATGAGATGGAGCTGGCTTTCAGTCAGTGGGTTATTCAGTAACAAAGCTTAGATTCTCAGAGGGCATTTTAGGCCACAACCTCCCTTGCTTAAGAAGCATCTGGAACGTGTCCCTCCATATGTATAGCCGAGGTATTATTTACAGTGCAGCCTTCTCAGTAATGTAATGCAATAGTGATTTTTTCAGATTTAATTATACAGCTCAAGGAGTCAGATAATAACCAGATATTCCTCACATAAAGTAAACACAAAGTACCCTTTCCCATCATATCTATTCTGATGGTCTCTTGGTCAAGACCAGGAAAGTTACATTTTCTCTTTTCCGCTTTTAAAGAAAGATTCTCTACAAAGTTGTCAAGTTTTAAAAAACACCTCTGAAAATAACCAAAACAAGTTCTTCTTTCTTGCTCTCCCACCTTCACATCACAGTACCTGCCCCCTTATAGACAAGGAGCCCATTTGGACCTCTGAAATCAATAGTATCTCCAATCTTCATGTCATTTAGGTACTGGGACATCTTCCCACCTTCTGGAAACTTGGGATTCACATTTTTGTGGTAGACCTGTAAAAACAATAATTTGTATGACATCAGCCACTAGCTTTCCTCCAGACAATATTACAAACTGTGGAACACAATATTGCAGGTCTGAAATTTAGCATCTGAGAATGAAACTGAGACAATTCTTTGCTCTCAGTTATCTGATGTGCCTTGCAACAGAAAGCAGCCAAAAGAAATAAAACGCTCCCTCATGGACATGTTCCTAAGCTTTCTGCAAACAGCCAAGCTCACAGGAATAGGCAATAGGCAGATTACGTACTAGTGCCCTTACTAAACTATCCCTCCACCAAGAACCTTATGTCACCCCATTTTTGTAATCACCCCTTCTGAAAAGAGCATTCCTGCACCTTTTCTTTTTAAGACTTTCTCAGAGGTTTCAGCTACATGATAGTTTTTTCACCTTTCAATGCACCTAAGTATTAAGTAGTTAATAACAATAACATCAAGAACAGAGCGTGCAAAAAAACAGCCAGAATTTTGCCTAAGGACTAACTCCATCACAAAAAAGGATTAGCAAATCCAGACGTTCTGGGATCAAATCATCCTGCATTCTTCAGCTTAAAGGATTTTAGGATTTCCCTTGTTTCTGTATCCCATTAATCAATAAACACAGTAGCACAACTTCTGATGCTCACCGATGTATAATAGCAATCTGTAGCATCACCAAAGACAGCCATTCTTACTACTTACAGCTAGTAGCAGTAAGCACTAGTAGTGGCACAGGCAGTTTGAGGGACAGTGACTTCTATTTGTATGTTGCTAAACAAAAGATACTGGGGAAGTTCCTGCAGTACTGCCAAAGAAGCGTATCTCTCCTCCATCTTCCCTGCCTCTGCTATCTCTCAGTAACATACTGCAGAGACACAGGATGCAACTTACCATTCAAAAGAAATTGTGAAATGAATTTTCCCCATGCAGTCATCCTATTTGAAAGAAGATCAATCAAAACAAACTCTGTATTTCCCTAAAATGAAGTACTTTCCCTCCTTCCAGTTCGCAATTTGTCTGTGTTAAAGGAAACCAAAATTTACCTTTATAATTAAATCAACATAACCTTTTGTCTCATCACTGGAAACTGGGGTATAG
>JAOQGH010000040.1:56924853-57038233 GCA_025769975.1 Gallinago jamesoni | reverse complement strand
CTCACACCCGGCCCTCCTCCCTCCCGTCTTCTCACCACAAGCGCCTCCATGGCGGCCGCCTACAGCTCCCCAGCCACTGCTCCAACCTGCGCCCTCTGCCCACCCCTCTCGGTCCGGCCCGGCCCCGCGGAGCTCCGCCTCCCGCCGCCGGGCACGCTTCGGGGGGGCCGCCGGCACCGGGCGCGGCAGAGGCTGGGCCCGGTCCACCCGCTGGGCGAGGCGTGTAACGCTCTGCTGGGACACCGCTCCTCTCCCAACCCGGGTTGAAACAGGCTACCCTAGCAGAGGCGTTCCCGTCTATTTCTGTAAAGCTAAAGGCATCTTTTCTGGGAACGCTTAGAGGCTTATCAGCTATTTCACGTGTCCCGCGCACAGATGTTGCTGCCGGAGAGGACCGTGGGACCACTTTGGAGAGGAGGTCCTGCTCCGGGGATGGGAGCACACGATGGGCCACTGCAAGTGATCAGACTTGCTTTACACGAAACACTGGGGCAGTAACAGCCACAAAATCCAGTTAAGCGGGGTGGACGCTCACTGGCTACGGTCGTTTTTCCTCCCCTGTACTCTCCCGCCTCAATTTTCATTGCCTTCACGTTCAGCAACAGAAAACAGTGCTACGGGAGTTGTCGTCCAGTCCGAGTTCGTCCAGTCTGTCCTGCAAAACAACAAAGTTCAAGTCCTCTGGTCAGAACTAGCATGCAAGTTTCTAGTAATCTAACAATGTAAGTTTCACAGGTAAAGACATTCATCTTTCATTTTCATACACAAACATCCTCAAGCCTGCAATCGGTACAACACTAATGAAAGGCCACGAAGGCTGCACCAGCATTTCAGGTAAGGGCTGCATTACGGCATCAGTGCCTCCAGCAAGAGGCACCGCTCATTGCTTGGCTTTGCGTTTGTGACTTTCTCTGCAAATGGCACGTACAGTCCACAGTCTGTGTTGCCAAATACCGGCAAAGGAACAATTAACTAAGGAAAGGCCAGGCAAGAAAGCTGAACTCCAGCTAGTGTGACTGGGGGAAGGGAAATTATTTCCTAATTTCTGCCTTACCCCCTGGGCCAAAATTTTACTTTTGACGAGCAGCACTAACAAAGTATTGAGTATCTGTGGACTTTAATTTGCTTTAAATTGTTTTAAAAGGAAAAACCAAAACCACAATACCAAAACCACAAAAGAGACTAAGCATCAATTTTTTTCTCTTTTTTTCCCACAAAAATCAATTAAAAGAAAATACAAGTCTCTGAAGTCCAAGCCCATGCCACAACGTTCAAAATAATTTATCTAAAATAAAAGCATGACCATATCACACAGACACATCTTTGTCAGGAGGAAGAAAATAAACTGATCAAACCTATGGGGAAGGCAGGAATGCCAGGAATAATGTCAGTATGCCAAGCTGTAGACAGTGAAAAAATAACACAATAGATCTGATTTATTAGGTTTTGGAATGCTGATATTTTATGTGACTTGTAAAAAGACTGAAAGAAAATACACTCAGTTTCCTGTGCTACAGAAGCTGGGGAAGACCAGCTATGGAAGACCATATGGCTATGGAGGACCAGAGAATTAATACCCCACCGCAGAGAATTAATACCCCACCACACTCTTCTTTAATTTTTTGTTAACGTTAGCTTTCCTCTCCTGATTTCAAAAACAGGGAACCACTACAAAAATATAACTCAACACTCTATAATGCAAGCTGCCAAAACCAGAGAGAGATATTACATATTACAGCTCTGTTCCTGAAGTAAATTAATTCCTTGCATCAGTGCCACACAGAGCCACTATTTTCAAGAGTATTGTAGCCAAGCCCAGGACCTCCAGTCTGAATGACCCATTCTCCATGATTAAAGCAGCTAGATCTTCCCACCGAGATGCTATGACTTCTTATTTTCTGACAATATGGTAATGGTACAGCTTGCAACTTTTGTGTATTTTGCTTTCATCCGTGATCTGCTGTATATCCTTGTCGCAAAAGGCTCAAAACTCAAGGAGAATAAAGCAGAACAAAAATAGAGACAAGAAAAATCAAGCGCTCTCAGAATTTATCCTGAAGGATAAAAAGGAACAAGTGAAGAATAAATGGCATTTTTGAATTATTTTTTTAATTTTCAAGACAGGGTTTTCTGTCTACTATGTCTAATAATTGCACAGATATGCAAATACCAGTGGTTCTCTAAATTGCACTCTTGATAGGAAGCATTAATTTCCTTCAAGAATAAGACTCTTCCTTGCCTTTAGTGAAAGGCAAGTAAGGGGTTTTGTAGAGCTTGAGAAACATATAGGCGTATTTCTTGTTTTCTGTAATTCTCCTTCAATTTTTGCTGATTATTTTCTTTTCTTTTGAGCCAAAGGCAGGGGTTTGGTCTATATAACTTTTTTTTCTTTTTTTTTCCAAAGTACCGAGCCTAATTCTTTCCACTTGTTAACTTGTCTAACACAACTGTAACATCCACAGTTTCTCATCCTCAGAATGAAGTGCGTTACTTCTCAATGCACTCTTTTGAAAACATGCAAAGAGCCTTCAGATGAAGAAGTAAGTCTTTCTGTGCATCCAAAACATGACAGTAAATAGATTCCTCAATAAGAAAAAAACCTGCCCTTGTGGCACTTAACCTCAAAAAGTACAAAGAAAAAAAGGCTAGGGGAAAGAGAAGAAAACTGAGAAGACCACATGAGAATATGGTTCCACAGAACTACCTAAATACTATGATTGTCAGATATTTTTTGGGCAGACCCACTATGGAGAGAGTCAGGAAACACATGGCATGCATACCTCCGGACAGAATACATCTAAGGAAGGATACGGTGCTGCTGTGCTATCGCTCCTCTGGCTTCATCTGGGAGGTCGTGGGAGCTCAAGCAACTAAGAACAATACAATGCAGTAAGCCATCATGCTGTCCTAAGCTAGAACAGGAGGAGGTGGCAAAGTAAAAGAATTATGAAGCAAGAATTTACAGACGTTATGTCACAGAGTCAGAGATCAATAATGTTTTTAATATCTTTCGTCAGGCTATATAGCCAGAACCCAGATTTAGACCACAGTTGCTTCCTTCTCCATACTATTGCCAGATATGATTTAACAATGGCTATATACTTTCTATTTTCTGATTAAGACCTGCGCTTTCCAACAAAACTACAAAAATGCTCTAATAACCACTCTTGCAAAGACTATCTAGGTGCATCATTGGCAATGTGGTTGGACTCCCAGAATGCATGTCCATGTGCACACACAGAGCAGGACTACCATGTCAGAGCTAAGAAGGAAGATTTATAGTCTAAGATGCTCATGTTAACCAAAGGTCAGAACAAGATATTTTTGGATGTAGATATTTATTCTAAATATTTAGCACAGTGCCAATGAACAATGCAATTTCAACTTCATTTGCTTCCATGTAATGTTACAAATAAGATATTTTTACTTACATGCCAACAGAACAAGGTTTATATCCAGATTTTAAGCACGCAGGGAACCTGAGCCTACCTCAGTAATCAGGCAGGCTACTAGTATCCTACGTTTTGACTGCAGGGTTCAGGAAAGCCTCATAATAACTGTTAAGAATTAAACTGGACTTCATATAAATTTTTTAAAACTAATTCCATTGCATGAACTCCATTGAAAGTAAATGTTTATTTTTTTTAAATTCAATTTCATTTGCATCACAAAACAGTTCACATTACTGCTAAAAGAGACTACCAGCTTACAATAGAATAAAAAAATACAACAAAAGCAAAACTAGGCTGCTTGTAAAACCATACTAGGAGAAATACAAAAGGTCAACATCATGCTTGTAAAACCATACTAGGAGAAATACAAAAGGTCAATATCATGCAGTTAAGCAAAAATAACTGAAGATAGCATTCCTACTACATGAAAGGAATTTTTAAAGTGCTATAAATTTATTGGCATATAACCACTGCATTCAACAGGACTAGCACAGCTGATACCAGCTGTAGCTCTCCCCCAACCTTTTAGTCTAACACACCCACTTGATATCCTTCTATTAGATTGATAGGCAGATAAAACCTTTACAGGTATTTTAGCTCATTTTGTTCCTGTTAAGCAAAACAGAATAGCAACCAAGCAATTAGACACATGCTCCCAGCATATTTAAACTGAAATAGTTAGCTAATAACAAGTTCAACTATAGCCGAATATTATCAGACTTCCATAATGAAAAATTACAAAATATATTTTCTCTCCATTTCTCTCCAAAGACCTCTTCAAAGAGCTCATCAAAGATAGAACAAGCATAATCTATCAATAATGTAATACAGCTGTACCTTACACTTAATCTGAATTTGTCCATAGTCCTTCCACCATAAAGTATTTTCATAGTTTCACAGAAAGTTCATGCTCCACATTATTTTGTGGGCTTTTGCCTGAAACTTTACAGTGAAGAGGAGAAACTGGTGAAAAATGTTTACAGTATTCATTTGGGAATAAAGATAGACAGATTTTTTTTTTTCCAGCAACAGAATAAAATTGTATCTTTAAAATAAGTTCTAAACTAATATCTTCAAAAAAGTAGAGTTACTGGCACCAATGCATATATGGGAAACACATCTCTCAAAATTTTTGCCATTAATATAATAAAAAAAAATAATAAAGAGATCTCTTCTTTTGTAGTTATTTTCCAGACCATTGAGTCAAAGAAGGATTATACTTGTGTTACCTATTGTACTATCACACTGATCTAGCTTCTAACACTGAGACCGCATAGAACAGTCTGCCAAGCTAACAGGAACCTGTCATCATGATCTCTTGTGTAAGCAGCCATTTTGACATAAACCTATCTGCTATTTACAAATAAATGTGCTCAGTTTGCAGTGTGTGGATTACACAGTACATCTTTAATTATATGTATAGATTAATTAGGACAGCTGTCAGTACTTGCATGGTGCCAAAGACCCTTGGCCTGTAACACTTGTCTTTTCATATACTTCTGTTTAAACAACATACAATTTGTTAAAACAGGAACTGTATTAAAAATGCCCTTTTCCCAGCAACTGGATTGATTCTATCACTAATGACTAGACAATGTTCTGCTCCTCAGTGCCACACTACTCCTGCTACTGCCTAGGTCCTCACATTACCAGAGACAATACTCTCATAGACCTTCATGGAAGGATGACTGACTGGCCTTTCAGTTGTTTTACACAGGCACTTATTTAATCTAAGTTCTGCAGTATTTTTATGCTCTCCGGTACTACACTCAAGGATATTCTTGGTTTATGGTGGATTATTTTCCCTTTCTTTCCTTCTAAATTAACAAAATGTCAGAAGCCTGCAAGTAATCTGTTCCAAGTACACGTGTAAAGCTCAAGTCTCAATTCAGGTAAATCAGCTGTAAATTCACCAGGATAATTAATGGCTACTTTGGAATCTGGTCACCAATCATGAACTAACACACTCTCACCAAATTTTGTTTTCAATGAGATTTGTGCTTTGGAAGTGTTTTACAGCGTGGTCCATCAGAACTGCTCTTTTGATGGTCACACCATGAAAATAGGAAGATCTACAAAAACAAGAAAAATAAAACAAGGTAAACTTTGCAAAGATCATCAACAAAGGTGGGCTGTAAACTTGTTGAAGGTGGACTCAGCTGTTATCATGTGTCAGATCATGCCTCCCTACATCCTCCTAACCCTGAGAAATGAAGCAGCAAAGCAGCAGTAAGGAAAACACACTTATCAACATGAGAAATGCAATACAGAAGGGAATAATAGTACATTCAGAAGAAATAAGATTTTCAGAAGTGACTACTGATTTAGATTTGTCTGTTTCTAGACATTCAGCTATGAGTATTTTAAACGGCCAAGATTGCAGGAAGTGCTGGACACCCAAATATAAAAATGGCACCCTAGAAGACCTCAAATTAAGAATCTAGCAATCACAATAAGGATTCATTTAATTGTTTTCTTCATACGTACCACTACTATTAATACTCTGCTTGATCCAGTCAACAAAAACACCAACATTTGTGTATACTCCTGGGTAGCTCTTCCTTCCACATCCCAAGCCCCAGCTAGTGATTCCATGAAGGGTGTAAAAACCCAAGTTATCTTCTGAAGGACAAACTAATGGGCCACCAGAATCACCCTGCACAAGGACAAAGGAATCTTGATATTAGCTAACATCACTCCTTATGTTTTTAAAATACCAGTTCAGCTACAACAGGTCCTAGCTGCTCATGCATATGGAGGTTTCTGTTTTCAAAAGGCAGAGAAAGAAATAACCTTTGTTCAAGGGAAGCATCTCTTTTTGTAACACAAGTAATTAAAATCCTACTATTAAGGAGTCTTTCACAGTAAATCACTTACAGCCTGTTTGCAAGAAAACAGCTCTTAGTGAGGTTTTAACACACCCCTTTTCTGAACCTATCTGGCCATACCCCAAGTGTCAGAAGGCAAAGGTGATTTGTACAACTTACTGTGCATGAGTCCTTGCCTTCTTCCAGAGGAAATCCAGCACAGATCATCCGCTGGGTCACTCTACTGGGAAGATTTATGTAATAGCTCTGACACATGTCAAGCACCAGGATGGGGACTTCCAGCTGATGCAGTTTTTTCCCCTTTTCTCTGTCTTGAAGTAAAAGACATCTCAGAAACCAGTAGAAGCATTAATTAGCAATTCCAGAAAGAAGCTTTACTCTTCCCCTTTTCAAGAGGTCTCAATCTAAATTATCTGATTTCTTTCCTCCCACCCATTTCTCTGCATGTCTAGGTGAGCTTACAAAAGTGAAAATTTTTTAACACACCTGTTCTCCAGAAACTAATGTACAGACAGAATGAATGTTACAACATAGAACATAATATTTAAAACATGGCTACATCATGCTCTATCTTCAAAATGTCAAAGACCGCGTACCTTCTTCACGTGCACCCCATCCCGTGACAACACACACCCTTGAGGGCAGGACTGTGCCCTCCTGAGCAGGGAGGCACACTGGGCGCACATAGTGGTTGAATTCTAAGGGCTCGGCCAGTTGCAGTAAGGCAATATCAGAGTCCATAGTGGTCTTGTTAAATCTTGGATGTATAATATACTGCTTTACTGACCTTTTCTAGGAAAGCAAAGACATTGACATTTTCTGAATGACAAGGGAATTTAAGTAACTTTTGTTTTACAAGTTTTTAGGCCATATGAAAGATGCTTTAAGAGGAGGAAACATTAAAAGCAGCTACTGAAGTTAGCAGGTTTCTTATATTAACAAGCCAAAATTATGCCACTTGGGCATGCACCAAGGAACGTGCAGAAAACTCCATCTAACAAGTGTAGCAAGAGGGTTTTGGAAGAACACTTGTCCAGTCTGAGCAAAGTGGTAAGTTGTGCCTCAATTATTTCTGTCTTGTTAATACTCACTGGGGAATTTAGAGGCAATACACTCCCCACTCACACCTCCTCCAGAATGCGGGGCTTTGGAGCTCATTACTGGTGAAGGCACAGGTCTGTGTCGACAAAATTTCTCTGACAGTGACACAAAAGGTGTTGCGTAAACACAGATTAAGGTCAGCATGCAGGCTGTTAGATTGTTGCATCATGAACAATTTGGGAGATGTATTTACACTAAAAACTATTTTGCAAGATTGATTTATATTTTACTATTAAGCAGAACTTATAGCTGATTAATAGCAGCTGTCTTACAGTACCTGTCTGTATTCTTGCTCTGTAAGATCATGAAGCCCTGTTACCACCATCCATAAATCTCTGTATAGTTCCCTAAAAAAAAAAAGAAAAAGAGAACAAGTAAGTATATTCTCAGGCTGGTATAGCAGCACTTTTGAAACCTGTGAATCTTAAAACTTCCCCTGCCCAAAATATACTAGATACGAAGGCCCTACATACTCCTAGGCCGCAGGTCCTGAGGCCCTTAGTCCCAAAAAATTTTTTTTAAATCTTCCCATTGTCTTCTAGGGAGCATGAAATAGTCTCATGAGGCGGCCGTAGGATCTCTCAAACACAGAGCAAACTGAGAGAAAGGTCACTTTTATAAGGAATGAGGGTGACTGATGGAGAACACAAGGTCTGCATGGGCCTCATCATCCAGAGAAAGTGGTGGTCCCCACCTTCTTAATGAAAGAATAGGTGACCTCTAAAACATTACTATCTGTCAAATGACATAAAGAAATGCAACAAAAGCATTTCATTTGACCCTTTGTCTTTTTAACCAAACCCTCTCGAGTGCCTGAAAACCTGCCATAAATCCCTGATGAAATTAGTTGTGTTGAGCTCTCAATAAAGACAGAAGAATTTCCATGTAATCTGATTTAACAGATTGTTAGGTTCTTAATAAGGGAAAGGCATCAGCCCTGTGCACAAAAGCCTTCTGTACGTCCTCCAAAAGCTACACAAATTCAGTAATTTTTTATTTATTTTTTTATTATTTTGGATAGGTTGATTTCACCTGGATGAAAACATGCTCTGTAAATGACCCAAACACAAAGAAGTTACCTAAGAGTAAGCGATGGATGACAAGGGACTTAGTTTCTTGTCTTCTCTTCTAAAAACTGGTCTGAATGAAAACCAAGCCTATAGAAGTAGGCTACTTCCTTAGTAGCCACTCTAATTCTAGTACATGCATGTGGAACAAAAGAATCATGTGCCAGTGGGGGATGCAAGCAGGTGGTAACCAAAATTATGCTAGCTGTCCTGGGCAGAGGACCCATGCTGCAGAGACACACCATTCAATTACAGATGTTGCCAGGGAAGGCTTCATCCCAGTGTACTTACTTAGAATTAAAGCAGTGGGCAGCTGTGACAACCCATTCTTTGGCAAGAACTGCTCCTCCACAGATATGTTCATCTGAAATTTGTACACTGACCTGCCAAGGCCATGAGTATGGTACAGCTTCTTCACCTCCAATTATCCTACTGAAGATGAACCTGGGCTGATTTGAAGGCATTCCACAAATATTGTCTGAAACAGAAAGCACTGATGACTCAGAAAGTCTTTAGAGGTTAAGATTTGAAGCAAAGAATAACCCATTGAAGAGCTACCCCAAAACTTCTCAGGCTTCCCCCCTCCCTTTGTTTGCTAAATCTTTCAATTTCTCTCATTATAAAGGTTCTAAACGTTTAGAGATAGCATGAGGAGATGGATCTTAGAAAAAACAGAGCTTCACCAAGATGAAATCAACTGGCTTACCTTCAAAAGTATTAGCCTCAAACCTACAATGAACATGGACTCACCTTGCTCTCCATAAAGTACTGGAAGGGAAAAGGAAAGTTCTAAAATCCTGTTTGTTATTTTCAACTATCCTGTACTCTTTGCAACTATATTTGCTGAAGCAAGTAAGTGTAAACTACTTGCTTGTAAACAAGCTGAAATAATGTCATTGCATTGCTGTAAACGACTTAAAAAGGAAACAAAACAAAAAAAATTACTACTATTCTAGAGCTAAAGCGTACAAGTGTTACTATTCATCTTTTTATTTCCTCAAAATATCTTAATGAAAATTTCTGGGACAACTCAGACTGCATCCATTAAGTACATGGAGAAAATACCATTTCAATTATAATCCAAAAGGTACTCCCTATTCCTATGCAGAAAATAGAACTCAGTTTGGCTTACCTGTTGTAACCTGTATTTCTTCTTCAGTTATATCCACATCTTCAAATTGTTCTTCACTAGTTGAATCCAAAGTAACTAAATCTAGCAAATTAAAATTGGAAATGTGTTAGCAGCCATATCAATTGAGTGATAATTTTATTACAAACTCACTTTTATTTCCTTTATTATAATAGGATAAGGTAGAATAGTAGAAGGAATAGATTTTTACAGAAGGGATCTGTGCTATTACATGGTTATAAAGTGCTATTTAAAATGCACCAAAATACTCTTATACAAAACAAAACTCTGAGATTTTGGGGAGATTCACTGTTTCTCTTTACCCACTCAATAGGCCCTTGGTTTAAAGCCTTAATAGACTCACAATACAGTTTTCACACTGAAACAATTAGATAAGAATCTCCTAGAGCAAAAGAACTCTGAAGAGCCCTTTGTGCTGCCCCAAAGAGACAGTCTCCCCAGTTACCTCTATTACCTTTTACATGAACAAAAGAGATTGTAGCTCTGAATCCTCCAAAGGTCTCTGTTTCATCAGAGTGAAAGACAATCAACATCATCGCAGAAGAGCTTAGAACAGGTGCTGGTAGGGCAAATCCACAAGATTTGGCTAAAGAGGAGAAAGCAAAGGTTCACTGTGTTTAACATGTACTTTTTCATCCTTATCTCTTTCAAAAGCAGGCACCCAATATTCTGTGTATTCCAGCTCTCACACAGCAGAGTAAAAAATAACTATGCACAAGAGAAGAGATAAGCAGACTGAAGCTGAAGAATTGATCTATTATTTCCGTCAGTCTGTCCTTGTTCAGTAATCATCTCAGAAGAGCAAAGCGCCCCTTGCATTATTTCACAAGACACTGTTGTAGCACCCATCCTCGTAGGTTGCCATTATACATAGAACATGCTGTAAACTTGATTTCCCCTTGTTAGTGTTTCAGCACCAGCATCTGCTAGAGCTAATCTAAGCACCAGCATCAAGCAAATGCTAAAATCAATTGTCTGCAACAGGTCTCCCTCTCATTCAATGTAAGCCAGGGAAATCTCCAGCAAGGTAGCAAGAATTTCATGGATGCTCATCCAGAGTAAAGAACAACTGGACTCTGAAAAGGTGATCTCGTGGGTGCTTTCTGTGTCTCATCATTAATATAAAACCGAATTATTGTGTCCTGCCCTTTTCTTCATTTACATGAATTCAGAACTGCATTTCATACAGAACTTAAATATACAAAACTGTTCTGTTCAATGTGGCTTTGCCTCTGTAAGTAGAACAGAAGCGGCAATACCTGCAAATATTTTTCAAGGTACTGAAACTAGAACCTATAATATCACCTGAGACTCTAGAGGTGAACTCAATTTTAGACTGTAAAACAGGGCTAGTGAAAGTCATAGAAGAAATAGGTCATCCCCCAAATATGTCAAAAAACAAAAATCAAACCAATTTCCTGCTCTTTTCTCACATCTTCATAAACAGTCACGGCATCATAAAAGCAATCTTCACTCTCTTCCACTTCAAAAGACTGGTATGTAAGCTTTAAATAAAAAATGAAAAACTGAACCTTGTTGTTAAATTCACACAGAAAAAATTTAAAGATCTATAATAGGGTCTTTCGTATTCTCAATGATTCTTTAGGGTTTGGTTTTTGTGACATTCAGACCTCTCACTGGTGATACATAGCATATTACATTTGCTAGAGGAATCTGTAATGATAAAATTTAAACTAGGAAATCCTATTTTACTATAACCTAAAGGAGAAATCAAAACCTCTCTGGGCTTTTGGATGGAAAGTGATTTCTCTTAACTGTATCCAGCAGCATTATTCAAGGCTATGTTACTTGATCTTGCTTGTCTTTAGCTGCATAATTTCTTGTTAACCCAATGATGCCTACTTCCATTCTGTAGGCATAAGGTGGGGTTCATATTATACCTTGATTACATGGTCCTCCGGTGCACAAATAATCCATTGACAGTCTGCCATGTTGCTGTACTGCTGTGGATAGTGCATACTTTGTAAAACTCCTTCTTCAAAAAGGACAGCTAAGGACTCACAGCCAGAATCTGGAAATTGAGGAAAACAAAAATGGAGGCACTACGATTTCCTATTGAATCATTCACACATGCACACACACAAAAAAAGTTAAGTCCAGAAAAACTCTTGTGATGTTTTCACACAGCTGAGAAAGAGAAAAGGACAGCAGCAAACCAAATCCTTCTGTTTGAAAAAGATGCAAAGACAATTTTTAATATGTTCCCAGGCAGAAAAGCAATTCAACCATGAGTATAGCATCCCCCTTTGGCTACAGGCAGTGCACTCCAGGCACAGGTACCTGTGTGGGGTGATCAAAGAGCAGGACTCGGGCATGTCAGAACATTTGCCAACTTTCTTTGGACATAAAACACAATCAGAGAATGTTCTTCCCGATGGGTTATGCAGTGGCAAAGCCCCTTAGAGGGGATACCTCCCCTACACTCTGCCCTTACACTCTGCAAAGGAAAGAAACTAGCTGGAAAAGCTGCAAAAACAGGAACAACAGGTGTCTGTCTGTAACTGGGTTGCGCAGACACAGCAGATGGCCTTTGGGCAGCTCCCTAGGGATGGTGAACCACTCTGCACAGCAAAACTGGAAAAATTCTCCACAAATCTTAACCTTAGCTGCCTCCTTCTGCGCCACTCCAGAAAAGTATGCTTAGGACTAGCAAAGCAGCTTTCATCTGGAAATTCTGCTCATTTGACTGATTTTATTAATTGACTTTTAAAACATTCTGTAAGTAGGGAAGGAAACAAGATCCTATATAAAGTGGATGAGAGAAGAGGCAAAGTTAAAGGAAGGCTTCTCTCAACAGCATCTGTCCTACCTCTTTGGCACACCAGCTTCTCCACACGTCAAAAGGCAGCCTAACCACACTTACTTTGTTCATAACACCATCCACATATAAATATCATAGAAGCTTCCTTCAGTCTATTTTGTCCTCAAAATTTTTTTCAGATCACCACCCAAGAATGCAGACAGGTATGTTACTAGAATTAGGCTTACCAGGAAGAATATCTAGTGTAAGAGCTTTGTAGGTCATGGAAAAACCAGTTCCATAATCCTTGTTGTCAGAAACAAATTTTAGCCTTATACTATTGGAGCCAACCAAAATGGGTAATGGAAGATCTCCTCCACAGAATTTCCCTGAAATATAATATTAGACAATAATCACTGTTTAAAGTCTTTAGTCACTTGAGAAAACTTGCACGTACCATTTTTAGCACTTAGCTATAAAAATTTTAGGATTAAAAGGAAATTGCCCATTCATTCCTCTACATTCCTTATTAATCCATTAGCCCAATTAAATACACACTACTAAAAATCAAAAATCCTTGACACCAGAAAGTTGTATACTGACACAGTTCCCTACTACGTTTTCCATTTTAACTCCTCCCACACTCTTTGTCTTTTATTTTAGATCATATGTCACAATGTATTCATCATGAAAACGTAAGTAAAACATAATCAACTGCAATGTCTTCATTGGGTGTACTTGCCATTGGAATGAAAGAGCACACTGACAGATTATTTCAAAGAATAAGGGTATAGCAACTCACCAAGAAGTCTATCGTCTTTTGAATAGACTGATAAAGAATCATAGTCACAGAATGTTTCTGGCTCTATATCAAAGCGGTAAAACTGAAGCAATATATAATTCCCTTCTGGTACAAATAGAGTCCATACACACAATCTGGAATAACAAATTAGTTCCTATTCATAAAACTGCAACAAAACCCCAACTACAGCGGTATGGGGAACAGCTTCTGGGGAAAGACTGTGTTTCATTTACTTACTGGTGGTTTTGATAGAACTGTTTGGGACTTCCAGGAAAATGTAACTCTCCTTCGCTGTCAGGGAGTTTGCCATCCTGAATGCTACAAAATGCTGCATTGTAGAGTTAAAACAAAATAGAAGGAATCAGGTTTGACATGTATGTGATCATATATTCCACCAAAAAGCACAAACATCTAGAGAATACTGTTTCTGCTGGCAAAATCATGCTGGGTCTTCTCTCTCTTATTTGCAACTGTGGTAAGCCAATTTTAAAACATGTAATTAGGGAGAAAAAATGAAGCACTGCAAACACACTATGATATTTTATTGTACAAAAGGCAGTGCTTGCTTTTACCTTAAAGAAACTATTTGTTAAATAAGAATTTTGGTATAAATATCTTCAGGGAAGAAAAATGCATACCTCAGGACATAAGAAAAGTGTTCATTGCAACCCATTTGTAATAACGTCCTTAGCTATGCTATAGCAGGAGACTTTTGCAACAGTACAATATAGTATTAAAGACATTTAAATAGAAGAAGCAGAAACTTTCCTCTCTAGATAAGTGTCACTAGAAACAAAATTACTTACAAAAATTGTCTCCTTTTGCCTTTCCGTCTCTTTGCAAGATAAGCCAGTAAGAAATTTATCAACAACTATGAATGTGAAAACAAATTTAAGGAGTCAGGTACTTATAAGATTATCTTACCTGAAGTGTCCTAGGAAAAACAGTAAAAAAATTTCAAAAATACACAAAACAGCATTTAAATACCCAATTCTCACTGGCAACAGCAAGTCTATGCAAATTGGCCATATTGGTTTATTATCTGAGAAATCTCATTCTAGATTAGTAAAATTAAAATTTTAATAGCTACTTCACAAGATTCATTTCTAGTATCTTTTTGTCAATTTGTACCTAGATGAACAGAAACACGGCAGAATCAAAGTAAGACTTCCATTTTATAATTTGGCACATTCCCTGTTGTGTTTCATGGTGTGTTTTTTCCGCATTTTATTCATAGAAAAAGACATCAGACAAGTAGATGGATTAATTATAACCTGTGCAAAAGTTCTACTAATTTACCTCATACTTTCTATTTAGAATCTATATTTTTATAGAGAACGAGCTTCACTTGCTAGGTTTCATGCATTGCTTGAGGTTCTGTTCTACATTTTTCCTATTAATTTTATTTGCATTTCAATAAAAATATGGCTTTATATATGTAGCTGTCTTAGGGAAAATTCCTTTTTGAAGTCACTAGTACATAAGTACAAACCTATATAAGTATTAAAAGTGCTTTGATGAGCCAAGCTTCCTCACATTTCCTTTCTTCCTTCATAAATGATATATCAGACTATTTGGGGTTCTTTTTATGCTCTAAACCAGATAGAAGATACTGAAAAAAACCTGTACTCACCAGTGGAGCTTTTAATTTTCAGATCTAATAAAGAAGGGATAGGGAATAGGGGTGGAAAAAGAAGAATAAATTATTGTAGTTTCTTATTCACAATGTAGGCTTCATTTTTATATGTGTGAAATGGTCATTTTATACAGCTAGCACCGAGGCAAATTCAAATGCTTCTTGGCGACATAATGCCTACATAAACGAGGCTTAGAAGTAAAATAAAATTTCAACTTCAGGCAATGACGACTTTAGAATAAACAATTCTGGAGTAGCGACTTCTAGAATTAATCATACATTGATAGGCCGCTGCTCAGCCTGAGAAGCACATGACTCTTCTTCTACATACTTCTTAAGTAAATACTATACATTTCAGGTAAGGGTAGAGGAATTCAAGTGCTAGCATCATGTCAGGGACACTGAGACAGTAACCCTGACAGCAATTACAGTTAAGATCTTTTGCACCAGTGTAACAGTATAGAAGAGTGAGCAAGCAAAACCTAGTGCAATACAACTGAAAATTGTGTTTTCACTTTACTCACCATATTGCTTTTTCTGTTCTGGAGCCAACACACTTTAGTTACTATAACAGCGAATCGTATTATTTTTTCCTGATTATAAAATGGGCCAACTAGTGAATTTTTAATAAAAAGACCCTGAGTCTTTTTTTTTTATTTTTTGTTTATAAATTGAAAACCAAAATATTTTTCAGAAGCTAAGCCATTTTCATTTTTCTTCAGCATTATGAGGGTATCTTTTTTCAATCACCAGTTGAAGCTGGTTTCTAATGGGAAAGTGCTTTTTATTTTTCTTGCATTTTTTTTTTCTTTTCATTGACTAGCAAAACCTCTTAAACACCCCTCCTCAGTTTTTCAGTTCTCTGTGTAAATTTTGACACAATCTCCAATACTTTTAAACAAAAAAAAAAATGCCCAAACCAGAAGAAAATATTAATTCAGTCTCTTCATGCTCTGAGTTCACCCCTGGACAGAATGTCATTTATATCTCCAGCTCCATGAATTTGGAAGATGGATAATTTTCATGCTGTTCCCCTGTACAGGGGGCATATGCAGCCTTTTGAACAGAGAACTTCTGAGAGTATGACTTTTCCCCGTGTAGTCAAATGTCTGATCCATCACTTTTTAGCTGAGAAAAATGACAAGTGACTTCAAAGAGGTACATATGGAATTTCAGACACTTTCAACCAGTGAATTTCCACTGAAAACCAAAATCACCAGGCTAAGAGGCTAGCTGGATAAAAGGACCATTCTTAAAAGAAAAATTCTATATACACACACATATAATCCAAGTAGGAGGCAAAGTGGAAGAGCAGCAAACATTTACAATGCTCTCAATTCACTATTGGCAACTGCCAATCAGTAGCATGTACTTAAAGGCATTGTAAAATGCTGTAGTGCTTTGCCAGGAAAAATGGGGAAAATATAAGTGCTATACCTTGAAAAAGATAAAATTAAATGAAATATTATTATGAGACAGAAGAGTTGTGAAAAGTGAGGGACACATTACTGTGGAGACTCAATACCAGCACCCATGTTCTCTTGAATCCAGGAAAGCACTGCACTGAGGTCTGTGAATATTCCTGGAGATCCTCTGTTGTAGTGTTTCTTCTTCTCATTGTTCATCCAGCCACGAGCACATCCCATTCCCCAGGAGATCACACCAGCGAGAGTCCAGGCACCATGCTTGCGTCGGCACAAAAGAGGGCCTCCTGAGTCTCCCTTTAAAACACAAGCAAAAGCCCACAACCCACAGCTTACAACAGTTGGTGCACACCACTGATCAAGCCTCACAGAGTATATTGAGTTTTCTTTTGTGCTGTACTAATAAACATGCAACGCAGGGAATAGCAATTAAAAAAAAAAACTGTGAAGAAAGACACTTTCTGTTTTTATTGTCTTTAGTCAGTACTGTCGCGAGGAGGAGAGAGAGACAAAGTCCTTGATGGGTCCAGACCTGTTGTGTTTTAGCATGTAAAAAGGAGTAAGGAGTGTGGGGGTTTTTTATTCCCATGACAAGGAATCCTCACTTAACCTTTACCTCACTTACTTCCTGTAATCCAAGGCAAGACTCTCTACTTTCCTCTTTAAGACCTTAGCAACATGAACTAATTAACCTAGCAAGTGTTCAGAAGTTAAAAAGCCCAAAGCATTATAGCATGGGGTTACATTGCCAAATTCCTCTCAGGAACCTGCTGTACAACTCACACAATAATTAAGTGCATCACCCTATACAGAACCTTTGAAAGAATTCATATATCAAAATAAATACACTCCAAATTGTCGGAGTGGGAAGTCGGGCCCGGAGTAACGACGGAGTCTCAATATGAATATGATCGTTCTCCTTTATTGCAAGTTTTAGCAGAGTTTATATAGGCAAACAGCAGATACACACACTAGCAGGCGTTCACACAATTGGCTACCAGCTCTTGTCCACCTGGCTTAAGTTTTCATAATTGATACAGAGTTGCTTCCTACACACAACACTACTCCCTTAGTTCCCAAGCACAGTTCCGTTTTATTAATCTTAAACAAAGGCTAGAAAAGCATCTTTACCCTAAAATAAGCAGGATCAAGGAGAGGACAATGCCATCCTCAGGCCTGCTGCTAAGGCTGCAGGCCTGAGGCCAAGGCTTTGGGCCTATGGCTAAGGCCTCTCCCCCGATCCCATGTATAGAACTGGATTGTTCATCCCAATCAAGTCGTGTCCTCTTGCAGACAGCCATTCCTCCCCACCAAATATTGCATTTTATGGTATATTTTTTCAGTTAGGCACACAGAGCCTTGAGCTTCTGAGAAACATTTGTGAGTACACAAGGCCCTCTGCTGAGCTCACCTGACAAGCATCTTTTCCCCCATCTGGAAATCCAGCGCACATTACAGTGTCACCTTGAATGAGTTTCTTTAAAGTTGACAATGCTCTTGAACATTCCTTACTGTTTAGGATTGGTAGATTGACTTCATATAAGACCTGAGGGAGTAATCCATCTGAAACGCAAAAGAATTCTTTGTAAAAAATGCTGAAAGGTGAACTTAATGTCACCGGTAATACACAAAAAAAATTTAAAAAAAAGTTGTAAACTTGCTCCAAGCTATCTTATGGTTACATAAACATTCAATTTTGTGTACATAAGCAGTTTTACTTGAATAAATTTCAAAATGTTTCAAAACAGAAACACAGGTGTATATATTGTAGCAATCCATTTTGAGGCAATTCACAGATAGGCATTAGAAGCTAGAAAAGATCTCATTTTGAGATTGCAATTCTTATGAGGAGTTGATTTTTTTTTTCTGGTCTATGGCCTATTCAATTAAGCTCTTACCTTCAGAAATAAGACAATGAAAAACCTGAATATCAAAGAACAATTTGAGTGGCTTACTCTCATTTAAACGGCCCCAACCACAAGCAGTGCAGATATATCCTGCTTCGAACTTTTCACCTGGGTCAGGAAGACATGCTGGCAAAACTGATGAACCTGCCACACACATACATGAGTTTTATTGATAAGTATTTGAAAGAACAACAACAAAAAGCTTTCTTTCTCTCTTTTTTTTTTTTAACTAAAGAATATTGTTATTTTCGTGGCATCTGAAAAATTAATCTGGCATGTAACAATTTATCTGTGCCTGCACTTTGTAGTGTTTTGGAATGGAAAAAGAAAGCAAGGAGCACCACAAGCTTCAGCCCAGGCATTGCCATTCAGGTTAAATGTAGCCTCTACCATGATCCAAACTTCCATCAGAAAAAGTAGCTGTTCATCTTTGTGGCGGCAAAGAAAGAGAACCTAGCGATGCGAGCTGGAGCCTTTGGAAGAGCAGAGTGTCAGGTGGACTCTCTTATGCACCTTCCATCATAAAACTGATGTGAAGTGGCCAAAGTTAGTGTCAGCTGAGAAATGGCTGGCTCACAGACCAGGAAACAGCAACAGCTGTCCTCTCATTCTCTTCCCCTTCCAGCCCCCAGAAGAACCACTCTGCCATGACTGAAGATAATCCCATGCTCCTGTATGCAGAGAGGGGAAAGAAGACGAATAGCAGAGGGGGTGAAGGTGGAGAGACAATACTGTGATACTCTGTGAGCTCTGGTCTGCCTTTGACTAGCTTTACTGTTCACCAGGGGCAAAAACCTCCACCTTAGATAAAAAAAATAAGCCTACCTATTTGGCCAGATTTTACTCTCCTGTATACAAAAAGAAATCGTTTTGTTCTTCAAGGGAATATTAAATCTGAGAAAGACCATTTAATTCAATTGATATATTTTTCAGACTTACCTCTGGTATTTTAAATATTTCATTGCAAAACACTCTGAAGATTTTTAGTGGTATAATCTGAAAGCTGGGAAATGGGTTTAAATTGAGTTTTGAGAATTTTCACAGTATCCGGGAGAAACAAAGGTCTTACTTTCCCCACTGAAAAAGATTACAGATAACTATGGCCTTACTGAAGTTGAAGGCTCCATCCAGCTTCAGAAGGGCAATGTCATAGTTCATCGGCCTTCTGGAGTCAAAGTTGGGATGCTTAATGACATATTTAACAGGGAGTGTCTGCTCGCCAGTCTCCTTGATCCTCAAATCGTAGTCTCCTGCAGTGACAGTCAAGTACTGGAGTGCATTGCTGTAGAATAGAAAAACAAAAGTTCAGCTATCGAATCTTCAAAATGAAAGGAAAAAATGCAGTTGTTTTTAAGCAGAAAAGTTATTACTACTGATACCTAGTACCTTTCATCTTCAGATTTTAGAGCATTTAACACATACAGACGGCAAAAGTCAGAGTATGCCTTGGAGTATAAATTAGGAGATGAAAAGGACTGAGAAGAAAGATCATTTAGCTACACTCCTGACTATGGTTTGGTGGTCCACTAAGGAACCAGGTGCTCTTACTGTGTTTAAAAATGTTCAGTCACTCTGCTTTTTGAAGGAGGTGGGAAGATTTGGACATAGGAAAGTAAAGTACTTCTCTAGCATTCTCAGTTTATACCTTAGAAACATAGTAAATTCTGGCTCTCAGTATCAGATCAGATGTGCAGCAGGGAAACAAAAAAGCAATCATTATAAATTTTTTATTACACCTCAAATTTTTTGCCAGATGTGAAGAATTACTTCTGTGGCAGGAGGCTTTACGCTGATTTAGATATTGCCTGTCCTGTAATTAATTTAACTCTGCAATTATTGGCTAATTTGACCAAGATGTCATCACAATACAATGCTAGATACAGATCAAATTTATAATTCCAGGTGATCCATTAGTACAAAGATTCAGTATTAATTACAAAGGAAGTAGAACCTCAGTGAAACCAACACAGCATCAGGATTGAAACCTTCCATACAATATTCACAGACCCTTTTAATTTTTTAGGGTTTTTGTTAGCACTAAGGCTGGACTATCATCAGTGTGCAAGAGGTCAGTACTCTACCATTCACCATTTAATCGCATGTACTCTGCCTGTTATTATTGCTAAAAAAAAAATAAACACCTTCCATCACCTGCTAATTATAGTTAGGTGCAGATTTTTTACCTACACTCACAAAAATCAGTCTCCACCAATCCCTGTGAGATTATTTTATTCTTAATTATTTTTGAGATGTTCAAAGGTTTGGGGTTTTCACCCCTTCTGTCAAAAACATGGAAAATATTGGTTACAAATTAAAGGGTAGTATCTGTAAGGAATTGCCACAAAAAGATGCTATAGCGCACACTCTTTTATAATCCATGTTTTTCTGCACCTGCAGCCTGCTCCTGAAATATCACATCCATACCTGTCCAAGAGGCAGTGAGCTGCTGTGACCACCCACTGAGCAGAAACAATGGTGCCTCCGCAGAAATACTGTTGCCTTCGTTTCAAGGAAACCTGCATCACATAAAGAAGGTATGTCACATAAAGAAAATGTGCTCCGATTGCATTTGAGGAAGAAAAGAGAGACTACATGCAGGCACTGTCTGAAGATCCACACAGCTGTAGTACATGCTGCACTTCAAGCAAACAGACTTTCACAGCATTCTTGCAGTCCTTCAGTCTAAGAGATCCTAAACCTTGCTCTTCTCCTCAGCTGTGGCTTGGCACCTGGATAAAAGCAACATACGTGCAATAAATGCCGAGGCACTGAGGCTCTCAGCAGTCTGTAAAGGTTACTAGTTAATTCCAAATTTTTCCTTTGCTGGTCACTTGGAGGACTGCAAATTCATGACGCCTGACAATAGTCAGGGACTGGAAGTGGTATCCTTTCCTTACTTTTGAGCAGTTTCACCAATGCCTCCTTACCATATACTGATATACCGATGCTCTTTCAGAAATAACGACAAACAAAATAATAAATGAAAAGCAAGGTTTATCAGGGAGCTGGACAGGTTCTGTGTCCTCTCTTCCTGCTTCATTGCTTTTCATAAAAGCAGGGTGGAGGTCAACAATACACCTGAAATGTAAGTAAGCACAAAGTATACCTGCTCTCTTCTTTCGTCATTTCTAGGAAAAGTCAGAACTTTGTTCTGAAGATAAAACCACATTTGCTTGTGCAAACCTGCCATGGATGTGAGCCTTTTTTCACCTGGTTTCCCCCAACAATCCGAGTGAAGAGGTTAAGGTAACTCCATGGTTTTGCCTCTTGAATTTGCTGCCCACACTTAAGATCTGAGGAGAAAAAGGGGGAAAAGGAAGAAGGATTTAGTCTGGATTTAAGTTTTTCTGCTCTTTTGTAACACAGAACTGGAAGGTCTGGCTTGGCACAGAGGTCAGTGCAGTCTCTCTGCCACAAAAGGAACCACATTTTATAGTTCCTGATACAAACTCCCCAAACTAAGGCCAAATTGGGCTAAGAAAAGGGCAATGTAATTTATTTAGCAGAAGTTCTTGAAATAAGCACTTTTTTGTTCAATTGTGTCACAGACATTAAATTTTGCCTCCCAAGAGCAAATGTCTGTTGTGTGTATATATATATATATATATTAATCTTCTCATTAGGTCCATGCTTACTTAAACTTTCTGAATGTCAACATGCTCTTTCAAGTAAGTTTTGGAATTATTTTGGGACCAAATCACTGTTTCACTATCACTTTCAGAAATCTCTTTACGTATAAATGCTGGGTGTAAAATATTTTGGACAAATGGGGTCAAAATGCACAATGTACAGAACTTGATGACCACCAGCAGTCTGATGTTGGTCAATATCAGTTGTTCTGAATTTCTCCAGAATATCTTCTACTGGGCCAACTTTGTTTCTTCTTAATTCATTATTCATTATCATCTACTCGCTAAGTGTAGCTGATAATATTTATGTATTTGTAAAGAAGTATATTTATAGAAACAAATATTTGTG
Source organism: Gallinago jamesoni (assembly GCA_025769975.1). NCBI lineage: Eukaryota > Metazoa > Chordata > Aves > Charadriiformes > Scolopacidae > Gallinago > Gallinago jamesoni. The sequence goes on along the minus strand of JAOQGH010000040.1, from coordinate 57,016,127 downwards.
GTGATAATACTGATTTGGTGGTGTTGCTAAAAAGACAGAAGCAAAGCAACAAATTCTGCCAAGCAACACGTTCTAACAGAGGAATTCTTTGCAGTGCACTTCCCAAAGCCAACAGTGGCCACAATTTTATTCTTTCTTAAAGCTGTATGAAAACTCATTGAAGACAAACACATCTCTAAGACATTTTACTACAAATTGTTAAACACCACATTGAGAAACATTTAGCATCCATCCACATTGTTGTTTCAGCAGATAGGTAGTTTTATTCAAAGGATGGAGGTCCAATACCTATATACCCTGTTTGAAAAATGTAGAATCCTCCAAACTATAAAAAACAACTTACAACACCTACAAAAATTATCCTCATGGTGATGCAAGTGATTATAGTGTCACAATAATGCTGACACAATGCTACTTACTTTTAAATAAAAAAGGCTTTATATAGAAATGATCCAGTTAATTTATCTGATTTTTTTCATTCTTGCCTAATTATGTCTGCACCCACCTTTTTCCCATGCGCAAAGATATAGTGAGGAAAGGACAAAAAGGAAACAGAGACAAAATTTCATAAAAAACAGGATTCAGGTTTTGCCAAGGGGAATTTGGTACCGGGGAAATGGGCAAAAAGAAATTAAAAAAAATAAATAAAAATCAGATTCATAAACTAAACCACTCTACAGAATACTACACTTTGGACAACTTAAGTGGCAACTTGTTATGATCATTTAGATGCCACACCTGTTTTGACAGCCAAAATAGTTTTTTACAACAAAACCGAGCGATTTGCAGAATTTAGGAAATCAAGCTGTAAATTTCCCCTTTTTTACTACAGCAAATTTAAAATGGAAGAAAAAATGGTTGTGCAAATAGTTAAGATCTGATTTGCACTGCAGTTCACTATACATTAGTAACTCTTCATGAAGGAAAAATTGCAATCATTAATTGCACAAAAAAACCCAAACCTCTGAATTTTAAGATGTAAGACAATGGAAGAGAGGACTCACTATATTTTGTATGCAGCCCATGCGCAACACGCTAATCGAATACCTACATTTACTTGCTGCAAATCTGAGAGTATTTAATTTTATTTAATTATAAATCATCTTTATTTAATGTTATTCATTCTGAATCAAGGAATCAGGCAAAAGTTTCATAAGAATTATTCATTAAAAGAGAACTTGCAGTTACAGACTTGGATTGGAACAAATGTAAAGAATGAAAACTCGACCAATAATGCTAATGCTACCTTCTCTCTAGGTCTACGAGCTCTTAGGGTCAAAATCTTAAAGGGTGAAACTAGTGCAGCTTCTTTATTTCAGCACTGACTCACATGCTTGTCACAAAGAACAAATCTGTTGGTACTTAACAAACTGTTAAAGCTAGACATGAAATTGTCATCCTACCTTTCTGAAGAGCAGATGGTACAGCATGAAACTGTGCAATACAAACGATCCCCGTCAGGAGTAACTGCAGCTCACTGCGGGCAACATGCATCTTGGGGTGCTAAACAACTGAGTGAAAACAAGGAGGGTACTTATAGGGAAAAAGCAGCCCAAATACTATACTGTAGGAGAACAGCAATTAATTAAAATAGAAGTTACTCATTAATCCAGACATAAAGCACTTACCTGCACAAATAAGTTTTCCAAATTTAATGGAGCATGTCCTTTTATATGCCATTACTTAAGTTTTTGCTGTAAAATACTGGCTAAAATCCTCCCTAAAACTATTTTTTTTCGGGCAAAATGACAAAATGAAGCGACTAGTCCATGCTTTGCTAGAAACACTTACCCAGACTGATCTACACATCAAGTAGGATACACATGAACAGAATGTCAACTGCTGTTTGCCCTTGCCATTTCTATAGCTCTCGAAGAAGCAATGCTGTATATTTCCTGCACACTTTATATTTAGCCAATTTCACAGACTGGAGAAACATACCAGAAGTTTATAATTTTGTTGGCAGCACGCTCAGTGTCATATGAGACAAAGATAACTCTCTGCATCAACGTGTCATTTTTTTCAGAAGAGCAGTATTTACAGCCCATTCTTAAAAAGCAACTAAGGAGGACAGGGCTCAGCTTTTAAAACTGTTTCAGTATTGCTGCCATCAGCAGTGCCAGTTCCACATCACTTATAAAAGCTAACCTCCACTTTTAATAGCAATTTAAGTGCAAGTCTCTTAAAAGGTTATTCAAAACCTAAATAAGGAACAACATCAGCAGCTAAATTAAGAGATTTCACAAAACAGAAAGCTTATCAGCTCATTTCAGATTTATGAGAGAGTGGAGACACTTACTGTGCAGCAGCCAAAGAGGTCAGAAAGAAAAAGCATAGACCGGCACGTTCTGTACAACCTGCTCCTTGTCGGGGATGGCAAAACAAGCTTTCTTATCCTCCTGTTCTTTGTTCTCCTCTTTTGCTACCTATTTATCTTTCTCATGAAGCTGTTACCTTTGCCTTGCGTGCAGAGGCACTAACTACTTTACCTACTTTCCCTGCTGGAGAGCTGCTGGCGCTCCAGAGTCATGGCTTTGGCAGGCAGCGCCACCAGCATCACTCCTCAAAGAAAGGCAAATGTCAAACCTTATGACTTGATCTCCATCCATGCATGTGCTCCAAATCTCAACGCAGGACTGGTCTCATGTCCTGTTAGCGTCCTGTACCTTTGCAGTAGGACAAATCAAAGCAAATAAATCAACAAGTGCCCAAAATGACCGTGTGCTTGAAATCTAGGCCTGATTCATGTTTTAGCAGGAAAAGCCAGTCCCTAGCCCCAAAATAATGGTCCTAATTGATGCTAGTTAGTCTGGACTGTCTTCTTTTGCTGTGCATTTAATTTACAAGCATTTTATACCACAAAGTATACTTGATGCTGTAGAAATACCTATATTGCTTTTTCATCTGAGATTACTAAAAAAATCAACACTCACAAATAAGTTTAAGACCAAGATAAAGCAAAGAATGTATATAATATTGAGCATCAGAATTTTACAGAATGGTTGCTCTGTTCTGGTTTTGAGGGGCTTTTAAAGAAGGTCAAGAGCTGGTGGGAGGAAACACAGGCAGCTTTTGAGTGAAGGTTAGTGGACCATCGAGATCAGCAGACTGCAAGTAACAAAACACTTTCTACTCTTACTAGAAAAGTTGCTTCGTGTTGCTTTCTTGTCCAAGAAAAGGAAAAAAGGTGGAAAATTTATTCACTGAGTGACAATGTGAAGATTAAGAGAACAAGGAGTGAAGGATATAGGATGGGGAGGATAAAACAAGCAGCAAATGCTGGTTAGTAATTAACCTGGTGGAAGATCAGTAGAAAAGACACATTGAAATTGGAGGGTTCTTTGTTGGGCTTCGTTGTGGGTTGGTTTTCATATTTTAAACACAATGAGCTGTGATTTCAAGGGTCACTGATTACCTCTGAACTGTTTGCTAGGTCACTGCTGGAAAACTGGAAATACTGTTATTGCAACAAAATTTACATTTTCGTATTTTAAATAAGACATAATGTCTGGAAACATTAAACTTCATAGATATTATCATTCATGTATTGCATTTAAGAGAACAGTAGTTCTTAACTGAAAGCAGATTTAGTTTTCATAGGGATTAAATGTATTTATGTTTTGAAAGTTGTGCATGAATTTTGACTTTTCAGCAAACTTCTTTTTCATCAGTTTTAGTCTACTGTAATTCTAATGACCCGATTCAAATTATGCTTGAGTTTGATGTAATAAGAAAATCAAGTTTAATTCTCCAGATAAATCCATTATTGCCTACGATTTCCCCAAAATGAAAGACATTAAATGAAAGATGCGTATAAAAGACCCTGAATAGCACCAGCAGGAAACTTACTTCAATTTTAATGTGCTTAAACCCACTACTACCACTCACCCACTCATTAAGAAAGGTTAAATTTTATTTTTCTTTTTTTCCAGCCAAAGTCTTCATGTTACTTCAAAGATCAATGTATTGAAAAGCTGAGGGAATTACCTCCTTCAAATTCTCCATTCCTAGAATCAAAACACTAAATAACTCTTCAACTCACATATTTTTCCCTCTCCCTTTCTACAAATAAAGTCTCATCTCATCTCAGAACCATACTCTTCTGCCACGTTTCACCTCCACTAGGGATTCATGTGGTTGGGATTTATGTACTTTTTCAGACTGATAAATTTCACTTGACCTCCTGAAAAAGACAAACCACAGAATTTCACCTCAACATTCCCACATGAATCCTAATTAAACTAGTTTTATAGTTTAGAAATAAAACTAGGTTTGGGTAAACATCGAAAACTAAAATTTTGCAGTATTAATGCTCAGAATGCTATCAATTCATTTTCCAGAAAGATTCATACCCATGATTTTTCAGTTTCCCAGACATTTTTGGGGAAGCAGAAGGTTTGCCTGAACATAAAGCAAATAAATATTTATAAAAAGGTCAGAGACAAAAGTTTTAAGACAGTACCATTTTGAACCTGTTTAATTTCCATTTATTAATAAAAACAGTGCTGATGACTGATTGTTACTATACCAAGGTCAAACAGTAACTGTTGAAAATGTACAAGGCAAATGCTTCCCAAGCGATCCAAAAAACTAAAGGATGTTAGTTGCCATAGTGCCTGTAGGCTCATGACAGCCTTAAACCAACCCAAGTTTAGGCTGCTACCAAGAGGGCAGTTGTGCCCCATCTCCCATGAAAGTGCTTGTTACTACCATTCTCCTTGTGCCAGCCTCAGTTCTGGTGAGGATGTGTGGAGAGCTGAATAATCTTCTTTTTTTATGTAGCTGGATTTGCCCTTATAGCTGGATTGGCTTCTTGATCAAAGCTGTTACTCAAAAATTGAATGCTAGTACCAATGCGAAGGAGAAGGAATGAATGCATGCACTAGACAGATCGGTCCATTCCTTTAAATTCCAGGCTCCACTTGCAATTTAAAATATCTAAAGCAATCATGAAACTTCAGCCAGACTGGGTTTTAGACTCAATATTGTCCTAAAAACAGACCCAGAGTTTTCAGTTCTCTTCCAAGCTTTGTTACAACTTCCTGTCTGGTTTTGGTTACTAAACATGTCTCAGCTCAATGTTCTACAATATATAAGTATCAACTATCAGACTCTGGGATCATGAAGTCCCTGTTCTTAAGGTGTGACGATCCCTGAAAGGGCAAAGTATCTTTATAGGTCTTTTAACAGCATAGCAGAAGATGAAAGATACAGTCACCTAGTAACTCCCTAGTTCAAATAGGGAAGTTGCTACCACCCCTGCACAACTTACATCCACTCCGCATCCTCCCAAGTATTAGTCAGCCTAATACATCAGATTCCTTTGGATGCAGACTACCTTCTAAGACTTTGCTCTTTTAACATTTCCTCCCCCACTCCCACTATGTTGGCATTAGGGTCTTCCACATAACTGAAAGGGCTAGTGTTCTTGCCTCACAGAGAGACATTTAGTTATGTTTTATTGCTTCTAATAAACTAAAGTAAGGACTCGGAGGGAACAGTAAAACAAGAAAGGTTGGCTTCTGATAATGTTTTTAATTCAACTTGCTACATCCTCCCAAATTCTTCAGTTGACCCGTCAGGGCACAGAACAAAGTATACAATAGCAAGAATGTTCAAAAGAGTACTTGGTGAAACAAGAACCCACTGAACCACCACCCCCCCAACACTGTTTCCCAGAACATTCGGTCTTTAATTCAGGCTTTTGGACATGCATCAAGATCTATTTGAATTTCCTGTGCAAAACAGAAGCACAACTTTAGAAGAAAACTCAGTAAGCTCTTTTTCATTATGCAAAGCGCAATAGTTGCTATACTAGCCAAAAGTAACTAGTAACCAAGAACTGAAAGAAACACCACCTTCTGACCTTTTCCCGCTTTTCGCAACAGCTCCATTTTTCTTGCTTTGAGAGCTCACTAATAGATGAGAATGGTAGATACAGGCTCAGTTACTTGCATCTGCAATGAGTAATGCTATGATACTCATTGTCCTGTTGTAGCTAGGTCTTCTCATGGATGGAGATTTTACCTTTCAAAGTAAACAAGATCAAACCCAAACAAGAAGAACAATGCAAACAAATGCAAAAAAACTGCAGGCTATGAGAAGTACAATGTGTTAAGATACAGGCCAAAGCTTCCCCTGGATAGAGTCCAGACTTACACCTAGACCACAACTGATTGAGAAAAGACAAATGAAGGAAGAGAAAAGGAAAAAACCTGTGCTTATCTCAAGAGTTTGGCCTGAATATCTCAAAATTCTTTGCAAAGGAAGATCGATACTAATACTTTTCAGCTAAGGAAAATCTGACATATCAATTAAGCAAATCGGCAACAGTCAGAAGCATGGTTGTCACTAAGCTTCCAAATATATAGCATCCCCTTAGGAATGTTATTTTTTTGCTAATGAAATACATAGTCTGTAGCACAGCAGTGGCTCCTCAATGTAAACATAAATAAAAAAATAGATGAACACTACAGCATTAGTTTTATGTGACTGTACTATTTTATTCTAACCTAATAACAATTACTGGTTTTGTTCTGCAGGTATCTATACCCTCTGTTTAGCACCCTCTCATATGCAGAAGAGCAAAGCCTGAAACGCAATGAACCTGAGCTCATGAGGCATTGTACCACAGAGAAGTTGTTATTAGCACAAAGGGTGTGAGGTCCCTGCTCCCCTCACTCACAATACACTTCAACTATAGGAGGTGTAAAGCACTGGAGAAAGAGGCTCTCCATTGTCGCCAGCTGTCTCAGCTGTTCTGCACCCCTTCCTGCACAGACAATAGTCGAGTTCATCCCTCCCTCCCCTCCTTGGTCTCCCTCCCATTATTGTATGCAAAGAAGAGCCCTAAGGATGCCTCTTGTGATACAAGACAAGCACGCCAATTAACAAGCACATTTTTATACCATACCACACTTTGACAAGGACAGTTGAAATGATCCTAGTGCAATCTGGAACAATTTGGCTGAAAAAAATATTCATCAAGCAGGTTTTGTAGATTAGGAGACAGATCTTTTTTTGCCAAGAATATAATTTCTTCTCTCAGCATGACCAATGATAAAGAACAGAATGCTTTCCAGCGTAAGCAGTTAACCTCTTAAAAATATATATATATACACACCTATAACAAGTTATCATTTATCCCTCAGCATCCTCTTGGTAGGAATCATTCTGATACATTTATATTGAACATCTAGTAGGAATAAATGTCCAGCTCACCTATATATGTATCAGCCCAAGCTTTACTTCCTGCTTCTCTCATCTTTGGGCCTGATACTAAGAAATCATAACTGGACATGCTAGATTTTCAGTGCCTAAATGCCTATTCTGATTAAGCATTTCTATGACAGCTTTAGCATTTTATCATGAAATACAAACAAATCCTGAATATAAGAACAACCCTTTGTATAGCCTTTTGAAGACTGCATTTTTGTAATTTTTTTTTTTTATACCTGATACTATAAATGAGGTATATACCAGTAAGTGACAGATGCAAGAGTGACATCACTTAGAAGAAAGGGCCATACAACCTCTTCCCTGTCATTGGTATGAAACAAATAGGAGTGAAACGACAGCCCTAACCTGCCTCCCCTCCTCAATTTTAGGTACTCTTGCCCCAGATAACCAGAGCTTGCTGGCAAATGTGTATGTACTATCTTCCAACAAGGTTCAAAAAATTGCAACAGAGCAAGGTATAAAAGGAGAATTTGACTGCAACATCGAAGGAACTTGTAATAATTACATCAAATCAACTGCAGATCTCTTATTAAGTTGATGCATAACAGACACACTGTCCAAAATTAATCCAACAGGTTACTTGATTTTTGGAGAGCATAGTGAATACATTTTAATGTCTGGTTTTAACATGGTAAAAACACACTTCTACAGTGCTTAAAAATATATGCTCAAAATACATAAATACATCATCTCAGGCAAGCAGTGATGAGATTAATTCTTACATGCTTTTTTCAGAAACATACTGAAGACAAATATGTATTATGTTAGCATGGTGATGCTGTCAGTACAATGTCTGTACGTCATATCACAACAAGTACAATGTCTGTACATAACATCACATCAAGAACAGGACATAAAAGGACAGCATGCAAGTGCCTGCTAAGTTCAGCACTGGCAGTTTAAAACTCTTGGTGTCACTGTACAGCCTATGTCACAGAGGTTACCACTGCCTTAAAGATGGAATCGACTCCAAATGGTAGGCAATTAGAGATGAGTGATTTGTCAAACTAGCTTAAAATTCCAGGAGAAGGAAGTCCAAAAGTAATCCGTGTATTTCCTCTTGATCATTCATCAGAGACCAGCTTCTACTGTTAGAGAAAACTGGCACATAAACCACGGTCTGTTTGCTCTTGGTCAGGCTTGGTATCCATGGCCAAATAATTTATTTTCAGGATCCAGGGGAAATATGCAATCACATAAGGAGAATCGGAGAGCAAGTTTACAGCCCTCAGCCACTGGTTTAGATGAGAGGTCAAGCCAGAAAGAAAACAAAGTACCATGCTCATAAAGCTGTTTATATTGTGCCAGAACTGTAGTAAGGTGGATTTAAAAAAATCTTTGGGTGTACTTTCCAGGCTGAAAGCTGGGTAGCAGAGTTTGGGTTTCTTTGTGAAAGATTGCAAGATTCACAGTCCTTACCTTTAAATATGGAAATGGAGACATAAAGAAAAAGAGAGCCAGAGAAGTCTGCAACAAAGTTATGAACAGAACTTAGTCTTCAGTCTACTGTCTGATACTACCAGAGTAATGGAAGAGTGCGGACAGCACGAGCGGAGCCAGCCCAAGCCCAAAGAGACAGCAATTTCAGAGAGCTGGGGAAACCTAAGCCAAACAGAATTGCTGAACAATGATGGGCTGTTTCCTTTATTAATAATTAAAAGACAGCCAATAGGAGAATCAACTGCATTCATATTTATTATTCTTGCTGCCCGATGCACACAGTAATCTTCATTCAACCTGAAGTAGGAAGTATTGTGTTCTGTTTTCAGCTCTGCCATAAGATGGCAGAGCAACACCGTTTTTCTCGTGGAGGTAGTTGATCTACACCCGACAGTCTGATATCGCCTGGTATTATAAACATGCAACTAGCTGTAGAAATAAAAATCAATTGTTTCCCCTCCATACTGCAAGACAACCCTCATTCAAATCCAGTGAGATTATCTAAAGTCATATTAGAAAGTCTAGTTCATACTCCTCTTAATAAACTTTGCAGAAATAAGTTTTAAACTGTTTTAAAGATTGCAGAGAAAGCTTAAGGAAAACCAAGAAATCTGTGAACCTTATCTAATCATGACAAGGAACCCCATTATGAATAACGGTGACACACCATCAGGACACATCTTGTTGTGTGATTTTTGTATGGCTTTTCCAGTTTTGTTTCTCATTCTCAATGTTGTGTGTACAAGGGACAGTAATTTGCAAACCCCTTCTGCCCCACAGTTGTGTTAACATGCCCGTTTTCTCACTTTCATACCTAGCCTCCTGCTTCCAAGAAGCAAAGGCTTCGCAAGCAGCTTGTATCAACGTAACCACCTGCAGTATCTTTGGCTACAAGGGGATTCACTGCTTAGGTGTTACCAGCAAACAACGAAACTAGAAGTTCTCTCCTCTAGGGAGAGGCGCAACATGCACTGTGCTACAGTAAATACCAAGCAGTAGGATGAAAGAGGGGAAGTAGGAAACTTTTCTACAGAAACTGAGGGGATTCCCCATCTCTGCAATGGTAGATGTCGTTCTAAAAAGAGAGCAGGAAACGAGAAGTCTGTCCTCAGGACTTCAAATGTGCAAACACAGGCCTTGAAAAAATCACTGTGATGAGAAGAGGCCAAAAAAAAAAAAAAAAGAGCCAAAGCAAAAAAGCTAAATAATGGAACTACTAACAAAATATTGTTCTATAAAGTAATATGATCATGGATACTGTGAAGAAGAAACATAGATGTACATCACACATTTGCTTTTGGAAGGGATAAATTTCAACTCTCAGCAAGATTTGGCAAAGTTGCCAGAGTTTGAGGGTTTAGATTACTACTATCACATCTGCAATGACAGGCCAGAGCAAGCTCAAAGCAGCTCATTGCAACAAAAGGATCATGGTAGAACCTTAATAGCTTAAGAAAATGAACTGAAATGAGTTCCAGGGCCTATGTGAAACTGAGTAGGTAGAAAAACTGAACTATGCCACTGGTCAACTCTCTTGCAACAGTAGAGTCAGAAATCAGAGGCCTTTAATGACCATCACAGAACACTACAGAAACCACACTGTGCTCAAAAACAGGAAGTGGCTTTTGCCTTTCATCAGCAGATGCACGATATTCCACACAGTCAGCATTAGTTGAAGCTGCTAAATTTTTTCCACTCAGAAGAACTGCAGTACAGGCCACCTAACCTAAGCAGGAAAGTTTTAACATCAGCTCTCTCTTCAAGGTACAGTTATTTCTAACATAGCGGTACGTGGCACTAGGAGACTGGCCAGTAGGTTTATTCACAGCTCAAAAAGACACGTGAGTTCAACCAACACAGTGTTAAATTAAAATGAAGAACCTTTATTGTTAAGTTGATGTAAACAGGAGACAGAACTAAACCACCTACAAATTCTGTACACGCACGACTTAATATTTCATTGCAATAGGGGTCAGCCACGTATTTGTGAGCAGCGCTGTGCTGATTGTGCAACATCTCTGGCCAGTTCTGAAAAAACAAAACAAAACCAAAACTAGACAGCAAATACTAACTCCCTACAAATAAACAGCTGAAACGCACTGAACAGCAGTGTTTCTTTCACAACTTTGTGCACAATGCAACCCTTTTTATGTCAGAAAGTGCCATGTCAAGCCCTCAGAACACTGCAGTTCACAAATACAGCAGAATACTGTAGTTTTGTGCCACTGTGCTAGTTTATATTGAATTAGCACACATCACTTGCTGCACTATTCCTTGCCCTAATGCAATATGCATGGATTGCATCACTAATTCATGATTTAGGAACTCTCTACCTTCTCTAGAGCAGAGGTCAGGGGTAAACTGTAGTTTCTGATATCTTTTCATGCCAAAAAAGCCCAACATACAAATCTTGAGTGGTAACATATATGTATGGATAGATGGATGAAAGGGAATAGGGTAGAATAGATAAATATCCAACCCAAGAACATCAAACCTCAGTGAGGCACATCTTAACCTCCAGAGTAACCTACAAAAAAAAAGAAAAAGAAAAAAAAAAGAAGGATTTCTGAGACCAAAAGCACCTGAGGTGCTGTTGAAAACAGGAGACGTAACAGGGCTGTGGAAGCACTGCCCTTTACATTCAAGATCTTAACAACAAGCAACTCATTCAGTTCAGGAGCTTCTGCATCTTTTGTGTGCTTTTCTCCACCAAGACGAACAGAGCCATTTTCTTTCAGCACTGTATTTCTACCTGTAATGTTAGAGGTCCTCCATGGGCCTCGTACACTCTTTGGAATCATGAACAGTTCCCAGGTAGCAAGAAAGCAAACCAAGGTTTCAGACCCTCTCTCAACATGCAGGGAGGACGCCAGATTTAGGACTACGAGAGTTAATAATTCAAGTAGTCTCTAATATTTTCACTGTTACAGGCAGGAGAGAATCATGCAAGAAACTGGTGGTTACTTTAATGGGTGTGTTCTGTGTGAGTCATTTTCAAACAGCACATAAATCAGCATTTACCCCTGCAGTGCCATAGAGCCTATCCTAAGGACCAGTATCCAACACTGAGCACAAGAATCTTCTGGTTAAGAGTTCAATTTTCTGTGCTTTCACAGCCTTTATCACCTGTAAGCTGTGTTTAGCCAAGGTTTTCCTCTTTCCTATATCAAGTTAAAAATAAAGTTGGCACACACAAAGCAACTGCCTAGATTTAATAAATGTGGGAAAAAAACTTGACATTAGAATTTGGGTACATTTTGGCTTAAAACTTCTTAAAATCAAGCCTGTTTAGTCATTTTTCTCTCTCTGGAAAATTCTCTTTGATAAGAATAATCCTCTTATCCAACAAAATGTCAAGAGTGGGAGTGTGTGCCCAATAATCCTTGGAAAAAGAGCTGGTTTTGCCATGCAAAGTGTCCTTGATGCAATATCTGTTTGAAACCCCTGTGAAGACTCATTTTGCTCTTCGCATTTGTGCTCTTGAAGTTGAGATCAATGGCAGCAAAATCAGGCCTGGCCGGTTTGCCCAGTTCCACCCTGAAGGGCTTCATGCTGCAGACCAAGAGTTTACTATGGAAACACCAACAGTTTCCTGACAACAGCAGCTCTGAGCTACATTGCGGGAATTTAACTTGGAACTGGTCATCAGAATTTCCTGTATTTCCCAACTCTGCAGGCAGAGCATTCAGAGCCATGCCAACAGTGACAGCGTGCAATATTACCAGGTAACAGGAGAGATAAATAGGTGTGCAAAACAAAAGATGAGGTATCTGTCTCAAGGCATCTAACCGCAATTATATTGCACAAGCGAAGTTAGACAACGGGCTAACAGCAGCCCTGCAGTAATAATGCTGCGTTTGACAGAAGGCACAAAAAATGACCACACAATAATTGCCATCAACATGCACTTATTTATCACTGCTTACCTAAAAGTCTGCCTGCAACAATAGTTCATTGTAAGATCCCTGTTTTAAAACCTCTTGTTTTGGCTTACTCTCTCTATTCAAATGAGTCACTTTATGTCAGTCCATAAACTCGCTGAAACAACAGCATCCGCAATACTTAATAACATCATTATTAATGGTGCATCAGCACTTTCACTCAACCACTACTTAGCTGTGCATTCAAGTTTGCTCTAAAAATTAACCCTAGAACATAAGTCCTACAGAGCTGTAGAAAAATAAAATAAAAACTAATATTATTTTTTTCCCCTCCAATGTGTGCAGTTGCAAGCTCCCAGGTTGTTTTATTAACTGGGAGGAGGAAAGCGCTTTTCATGGAATGCAACTGAACTTGCTCCTCCTCTTGCACCTTTGCATTTATTGGTACCTGCTCAAGCATGTACAGAGAGTATTTTTAAGACTCTGATACCGTCCCTCTGCAAGTTCATTTACCAGTTGTCAAGCTTTCAAACCTAAAAGTAAACAAACTAGACCCTACCCACCTTAATGTCCTCAGAAAAATAGTTCTTATGACATGGGTTTTAATTTTTCAGTCTTCATTAATCCTCTCTATTCTGGAGCGGAACTTATCATCAACACAGGCACCAGCTTCTCTATGTGGAGTAAGTAACAACAAAAATAGAACTATAAGGTTCTAAACTGCATACTTCATTTAATACACCTATAAAGATGAAATGGAGATGATAAATCTTTCAGTTCTGTAAAGTGGTGAAAATCCTCTCGTACACTTGCATTGCAAGCATTTAGGCTTTTGCTACAAAGACTGACATTAAGCCATTTGTGTACATTTATGTGTGTGTATACTTATGCTTGTAGACTTCACACCAAAAATAAGCAAAATACGTAATGAGAGAGGATGATTTTTATTTGGAAATACTTAAGTTGGGACTAGTATTTTATCTTCTATTCAATATAGCCAGTATTGTTTGTACAGTGTTAAACTTCAACTTATTTGAAAAATGTTGACTGTATAGATTATTTGCTTCAGTATTTTTTTAAAATGCTATATTGATAAACACGCACTACTTACAAAGTGTCCTGAGGCAGCCTCTTTCCTAAAGAAGTTAATTACCAGGTAAGAGAGATCTGGGCTGTGTTTCCTACTTTCCAAGAAACAGCTAATCTTCAGTCATTCTTTGCTAAATAAAAAAAGAGGTGAAAGAACAGGAGTATCAGAAACTCTGCTATGATAATGTTACAGTCAGAGGACATAAAGAGAGCAATCACTTTTTTAGAACGCCGAGTGTTGCTTTTGTAGCAAGCTCACTAATGCACAGAGTTCAAAACCCAAATGCCGTTAAATCTCAGCAGAGCTTACCAATTAACATCACATGTATTCAATTTACTTTAGTTCCAAGACATCCCAGACAGCAGCCAGGAGTCTGTTGTTTAAAACCTGCAATATGACCAACATTTCAGTTACAGCCTCTGTACCTTTTTTCTTTCCTCAGATACTTCCATTTTGACAGAACAGAATTAAAAAGCCCAAGAGACATCATCCTACATTAATTTTAACAATAAACTACAACCAGTTGCTGCAGGCGCAAAAATCAGTTTGCAATAAGTTAGTAAGAGTGTTTACTTTCAAAACACAATCTCTAAAGCAGTTATACTTTCCACCCTAAGGAAAATGAACAGTAGAAATATTTTAAGAGCAGTGATTCATCTTTCCTTTTAACTCTCACTTTCCACCTCTCTTTCAGAAAAGTGCAAGTACTACCACAAGTCATGCAAGTTTTATTTAATCTAGCAGTGTAAAATTTGACACTTTTTTTTACCACTTTCCCGTTTCTTTAATGGACATGTACTTCTTGCTTCCAAAAGGTAGCAGGGCAGAAGGTTTTAGATGCATCTGAATAAGTAATTTCTGCAAAAACACTCACCAGAAGACACAAGCTTAAGAGTATTTAATTCTATAGCACAGCATCAGTCAGCAGCCCCAAAGAGTTTCAAATAATGCTGTATCCAGACTAGCTTCGTGTCTTCTCCTCAGACCAAACTTTGCTCTTTCATACAGGCAGAATGAAGACCACGGCATCAAAACAGTAAAAGGACTTAAGAAGATCCTGGACTAGTGCAGTTTTGACACAAGCCAAATACCCAACAGATGGCACAAGTTAGCACAGGCATTCTATATTTAGTCTTCTTGTAAAGCAGTTTTGTTTTGAAAATAGTAATGGTTGTTTCCTCTCCCAGTTCCAAAAGGAGCCACAGATAAAACAAATCAGAATTTATGAACAAAACCAGAAGAGAAGAGGAAAGACTGGCAACACGTATTGCTCTTTATACACATGTCCATGTTTACGGAGATTATGAGACATGTACACACTAAACACTTCAGAAAATTTTCAAATTATGATACAATACTTGCAAATTACTATGTATGTGATTAATGCAACCGAGTAATACTTCAAAGAAACACAAGGACTCAAATCTGTTGTAGAGAAACCTGTTCAAAACAGTATTCTGTCAAAAAAGACTATTTCCAGGGAACATAAATCTAACATAAATCTATCAACAAACCAGAAGAATGGACAACAGAAACTATGCGCACTGTATGTATTTTGAGACGTCCTATAAAATCCAAAGATTAATAGACAGCATAGTATCATAGACAGATGGAAGAAAAAAAAAGTGAGAAAACCTGCAGTTTTTCACTTCACATATTTTACATTAAAAAAATATATCTTACAAGTTAGAAGGCTGATTATATGCACATGAAATCACATTGATGTTTACCTGGTGAGCTATGTCTAGGAATTTGCACTAGCCTCTCAAGCTAAGAGTGCTGATGTATTGAAAAGACATAAAGCATTACATAAAGGAAGCTCTTTGCCTTACTAGGACATTGAAGAAGTTCTACAAAACCAAGAAGTTGTAAAATATATTTGAACACCCACTAACGCACTATATATGCCCCCAAGAGAAAAAAGAAAAGAAAAATTGCTGCCTATGATCAGAACTACAGCTGCAAAAGGCCCACAGTTGAGGACAAATGCTTTAACAAAAGCCAGTGAAGCGGAGGAAGCAAGCAGTCCCTCTGGAAGCAAGTGTTTACAAATCAGCACAGAGGGGCACAAGGATCATGCATCCAAGTTCACCATGGGTCAGTTCCAACAAGCCGCTATTCAGAAGAACCTCTGAGACTTTTCTGTTCTCCCTTTGTGGAAACTGCTCATTTGTGCTTTTCTCCTACCTGAAGACTGCGTCCCCTCTCCATCTGTGACCAACTTCCTCCAGAATCCTATGAAACTGCCGCTGAAAAAAAGCAAAAGTTTCTAGAAGAGTGAGTAAGAAGATACAGCAGCCATCAACCCTGAAGAGTCAATGAAAGGAACTGGAGACAAATAGCACAGGAAGACTAACAGCAGATGCTTTCAGCTTAAATTGGTGGCAGCTCATTCTTTTAGCATCACTTGAGGCCAAGTGAGCTTGTTCTTCTCATACTCCAAAGCCTTAAGCAGATACGTGCAACACCTGTGTGGTTTTGCAACATCCCATGCTAATAACACATCTGTTCTAAACTCCCCCACCTGGGTTTCTAAGAAGGCCACCTTAAAAGAGAAGCCCCTCAATGTCTCATAGGTGGGATGCGGAATTAAGAGAAAGATGACCTGTAACCAGATTTCATGTTTTAAAGATTATAATAATTCATCAAGATGCAAGTCATTATATCCACTTGTCATGTTTTAATACCTTTCTGACATAAAAGGTAAAAAACATTCTGATGTGGTGACAATGCCTCAGGATCTGCATCACTTTAAGTATGCAGATGACATCAGCTTTCCACTTGGCACATTTTTTCTAGATTACTTTTTGTTAAAGTGCCTGAAGAGATAGCCCTTTCAGGCAAGCTATTTTACCATGTCACCACATATCCAGCTTACCTTTAAAGAAGCGTGACATAAGAAGGTTAATTACTAAGCGTGCATGCCAAGCACCAGTAAAGCCACCATGAGTGAAGGGAGCATCTGTTTCCAGATTCCTCACCCAGCTCTATGCCAGCTACACTGGTCACTGCTGGCACACGGGGTAACAACTCCTGACATTTCAACAAAAGGCAAACAAGAAGTGCACAACCCAAGGGTTCCTAGCAGAATGACTAAAGAGACAAGACCGCATTTAATTCTAAAACAAAGAAAGAAAGAAGCACCAAGAACTGACTGATTTGTTTGCAATTGCTTTCTGGTATTAGCATTTTTTGCTTACAGTAAAGTTCCAAATAGAAGTAAAGGTTTTGCTAATACCTATAAAATTACCTTGAAGAGAAAAAAAGAGAAAAGCACCAACTACTTCTATATTCTGTGGCTGTGAGTTTTCCCAGTACTTTTCTTTCTATCAAGTCTGATTAAAAACATTTCAGCTCATTAATTCAGACATAACTAGGATTTCCCAGTTCCTAGCTTCCAGAGGTTTAACTCATACTGGTACTTTCCTCTTCTCTACAGTAATAGTGGAGACCAATATAAAATGAAGACCACTTAACATTTGAAAAAGAAAAAAAAAAAAGGAACTGTTCTCTGTCTCTCAACCAGAGAAGACTGCTGCAAGGAAAGCCTTCACAGGATACTACTGGTGCATATGTACCTAAAATATCTTCAGCCACCTTGCATTCTGTAGAATTTCAAGTCACATTTCATGATATTTGAACTCATTTATAGGTGCTAAGCACCTATTTGCTCTGAAACGCAAAAATGGCATGGAATACAGAAACAAGCACAGAAGTAGCTAGTTCATCCAAAAAGTGACTTACTAGGCTAAGCACAGCACATTCCTATTAAAAATGAATAAACTTGGTTTTAAATTAGAGTCACAAAGAGTGGAAGTTACCTTGTATGTTTTTCTTTCCAAATCAAATATTTAACAGAGGAAAACCACAGGTGTCACTGACAAGGAAAAATTAGTTGTGGCTTAAAACCACACACGGATTGAAAATGACTAAGTCATGCTGTGCCCGCTAAATAGCCTTTTAAGTGCATAATTTAGACTGACACTATTGTCACAGGAGAATTAGAAGCTTTGCATTTGTTTCCAAGAATCAGAATTTAGTATTCTTAAAAAACTGAAGTGGCTGTTTCCCTGATATCTATAGTGCCTGGCATTAATGAAGTGTTTACAACCAAAAGCACACAACCTTCTCAAGAGGTCTACCACTACAGTCAGTTGAGGGGGTGGCAAGAGCAGAGGAACCAATGGTAGCATCTGGGTGGGGGAGGAAAAAAAAAGGAACCAACAGTTTTTACAAGCTTGTTTGCTCAGAGCAAACTAACCCACTATAAAATATTCCAAACATACCAGATCTTACCAGAGCTCTGGTCTTTCAAAAAAGCCCCTTCAGCAAGGGGAGATTAAACATAAAACTCAAACATGCAAGCAGCCTATTGGATTATCACTCTTGCAACTTGATACAGAGGAAAAAGGTGATTATTGAGTTCTATATCAGATTGTGTTAAATTGGCGATTATAGACAAATAGTCTGCTAGTAAACAAACTGAATGCCCCGGGGGTAAATCTGCTCTGGCCTGAAGTAGATTTGAATCCTTACCTGAGTTACAAGGTGTAAGATTCTGAAAGTAGGTACTGTGTGCTTTATGCAACAAATAGCAGGTCCCTGACCTAAATTGGGAGACCCTTTATGAAACAGGAACAGTAAGATAGATATGAAAGATACAGGCAAACAAAAAAAACACTAGTATCTTTCAAAGTAAAAGTAACTTCACACAATTGCAAAAATTAAATATTTAATGATTAATTTAAGTACAACTTAAAAATTAAGCATATTTAAAAAGTCCTCGAAGGAACATGAAGCAAGAAACTGTACAGCACAGCAAGTGGATCAGCAAGTTTCCACTCTTCGTGATAAGGTCTGACAGGAGCCATCAAGTCCTCTTCTAGCCTATGCAATTTGTTCAAATTTAATTACCTCCTTGAAGTACTAGAAAATTTTTAAAGCCTATTTGAACAGACTGGGAGTCTGTTGATGGGGGTGATTAACACGTATTTGTGGGACACACAAATGTGCTTTATGCCATGTAAATAACCTAACATGCATGACTGCTATCCTGTCAATTGCAAAGAAAACCTCATCTTCCACAGACTCCACAAACTTTCATACATTGTTAGTGATGTTCCAAATATGTCTTAAGCTGCTGTCCCTCTCCAAACTGAATCTTTTAAGTTGAATGAGCACTTGCCTAGGAGAGTACATTAAGTGAGAAGTGCAGGATGACAGACTTGCTCACTTAAGATTCAAATTAACTTCTTGTCTGATTTACCTGTTTGGACCACAAGCTTTCTATACAATGCAGATCATGAGCCAAGTGACACAATACAGTGCCAATATAGCCTCAATTTCACATATATACTAAGAACAAGTATTAACAATATTCAGCCTGCTCCCATAATTGAACCATTTCCTTTCATTTCCACAGGTCTTTCTCTCCCCACCCCACAACTTGACTGCTTTTGAGAAGTTCCTGCTTATTTTAAGCATTTGCCTTATGATTCTGAATCACACTGAGAAAACTGTAAAATAGAGGAAAATCAAGTCTCCTAATTTTAGATTATTGAATTCCATCCAAGTTAGGTACCTAAAATATTAAATGCAACCATTTGTGTCCCTAGACATCCAGTTCTGGGGTAATTTTGTCAGGAATGAAGTAAAGAATGAGATACTGAGTTCCATACGGACAAAGATATTCAACTATATGATGCTGTCTTGAATCTCGATTAAGGCTGATACAATATATAAGAATTAACAGTGGGTAAGTACTGAACTATTTTCACTAAAGTGGTAAATCAGATGTTTGTCAATTAAAATGAGAATACCACAACTACTTTCTGACACTCCTGGTGGTAGACTGAATTGCTACTTCTACACTAGAGATAGTGCATACGCAGAGGATGTAGCGGAAACTCTTACCAGATGAGGCAAGGGCAATTTAAGATTTTATGTTCTACATCCCAGAAAATGTTAATCTTTTTTTATTTCAAAGAATCATATGTTGTTTATACTTTAGTTTTTCATATGCTCATAAAGAAGCAAAAGAGGCCTTGCTTCTACAGGTCAGGATATTAATTTTTCAGAAGTGATAATGGCTACAGAATTATCATCCTGAATGGTACAACAATTTTAATCTAGAATGAAATTAAAGGCTTCTGGTAATAACAGCTATGCTTGCAGTTAATGGATTAACTGAATCAAGAGTAAAAAAAAAAAAAAAGTCTTATTAACCCTACCTAGAGCCCATAGCTCTAAGCATTCCAGTTTTATTCAGTGCATTAATGTGTTGGAAGTTTTGCTTTCACCAATTAGTTACGGTTTCTCCTGCTTCTCATAGTAAGAATAAAAGTTGCTCAAAGCTGTAACTGTTCCATATTCCAGAAAAGACAGTTGCATAATTATTAATTATCTGTCAGCGAGTCATATTTGTTGCAGAACAGGGAAAGCCAAAGTGAATCTCAACTCTGCACTGAGGAAAAGTACTAAGATAACATTGAGGAGGAAAGGATTTATAAATATCCTGAAAGTATATCCTGAAAGCAGGGTTAAATTTAGTTCAAGATGGTAGAGAAGCAGCTCACAGTTTGGTTAAGTAACCTTTAACTCGCAGTCATCTGCAAAGAGAAGGACAAAGTTGCCTGAAGACGTAGTAAAGGAAAGGTTATGTTTTAAAGCTGGCAGACCCCAAACCACAGCTTACAGATCATGCACGATCTCCAGAATTGTGCTCTTGATAAAAGGAGGACAAATTCATGAGGACTGAAGATTCCAAGAAATTAAGTTTAAAAACAAAACTATCAAGCCATTTTGGTAATGCACTAACTTATCTTTTCCTCCCTCACCACAACACACGGATGCTACAAATAGTTGTAGTTGCTCGCAGTTCCTTGAAATGTTAATTTGAGAGCTACTACAAAACCACAGGACCCTTTTAAATACTACGGAAAAGCACCTATGTAAATTTGAAATGAATACTACAAAAGAACAGGCAATAACAGCAAGGAAAAAACTACCCAACATACAAGGAAGTCATCCTGACCAAGCAAACTCCACCATGTGTTTTGATATCACCCCATGAAGGTTTAAATGGTGGTGGTAGAGTTGTTGGCTTTGTTTTGTGATTGTGAAGGTGGTGGTTGTTTTTTAAAATGCAGTATTAGTCTAACTCGGTTTTCAAAGTTTCTCACAAAGGAAAGTGCATGTTTGTGAAAGATAGCATTTACACTATATAGTTGTTTTCCATAAATCAGACTAAAACCATGCAAAAATACAATAAACACTGTAACAATACTTTCAAGGGATTTGTTTATTTTTGGTTTACAAACAAAGGCACCCAATATTTCTGTTTATGTCTTATAAAAGCTCATAGATTTAGCATTTGTTTCCAAACATCTGTTCCTACAGCAGAGAAAACATTACAGGAAAATGTCTTTTTTTTTTCCTGGTCCCAAATTTAAATACCAGTAACTGTTAAGTGATCATGTTGTTTCAGCCTGCTATTCTTCCTATTTAACCAACTGGAATACCTCCTGTAACTTGCTAGTCAGTACAGCGAGTCTACCTTACTGTATCAAAATACAGTTTTGGTATATTTTTGATCCACATCTGTTATGTGCAAACACTGGCATGAAGAACTGCAAGAGAACAGAGTTCTGATATGGAAAAAATTCCAGTCGTTTCAGATAGATTTTACAGACTGACCACAGGAAGTGACAAAACTAATGTAATAAATGTGACACTGAATCTAATGTCACTTAAATTAGAAGACTGATGAATTTGTGTAAGATACCAATAGTGCACATAACCGCGGTCTCCAAGGAGGGAAAAAGCCTGGATTTTTAAATTGGCAAACATTTAAGGAGTAGAGGTTAAATATCCCTATGTTTAAGCAATCATTTTCTTCATCTTTTGTTCAAAAGAATAGATTTCTAACCAGTGTTTTGGACCAGAAAAAAAATCAGTTTGTTGGCTTCATAGTTCTCAGTGTTAACAAATCAACAGTAAAAGCATCATGTGTAATAGTTATAAACAACTAAAATTCTTAAGTGAATTGCTCCACAGAATCATTTTCAGAATACAGTATATTTTCCTTTTGCAAACTTCAGCCACATGCCAACATGGGACAAGGGGTGTCATTGGATAGTAGGCACCTCTGAGAAAGAAAGTCTACAATGCAGGAATGCTTAAGCATACTTTCAGGTCTAGTAAGATACTTGGGAACCAACTAAAAATGTAATAAACCTAATGTATTTGTTAAAGGGAAACATCTTCAATCACAGAAGTGATAATTTATTTTCAGCCACAGTTAGAGGTCTCTCACACAAGGTGTGGTCCTAGACCATTTAGGCTTTTCATTACTAGCGTTATATATACACACCACAGGTAATTTTAAAAAGGAATTACAGCTTACCTACTTACTACAGAATATTTAGCTCCAACAAGGAAGCCATTATCTTTTCAAAGTGAGATATACACCTGCACGAAAGGTGTTCTCCTTAAAGAGTTTTCACAAGAATAGCAAAATAAGTTTTTTACATATTAATTCAAATGGGACAAAAAAGTACCAAGGGCAAGTATAACGTAGATCTTGTGTAATTAAGTCATTAATTGCCTTTCCAAGCAGATTCAAAAACCTATTTGTCAGTATAAACTGATTTTAATGAACAAACACTGGGCCGTGGTACTGGTCAGAGTATCAATAGAGGCACATTACAGTGTTTTCAGATAGAATTCTATGCAACCAAAATCTAAAGGGATCTTCATGTATTGCCTTAAACAAGGATTCAATCTTTCCTTAAAACTTGCTGTTTTTACAAATGTTTTCCCTACTGAAACAAAGTAACATGCAGAGAAAAAACATTTTTTTTCAGATTTAAACCTAATAACTTAAGTTAAAAGATTGATGGAAAAATTGGTAACATACTTTCATTTTGAAGCAAGGTGCATCTTGCTCTGCTTGCCCAGTGAAATGAGAGGCTTTATTGGGGCAGAGGAGAAGGTGTGCTTACACATTGGTGCTGTCCATGCATCAAATTTCACAGCTCGGAGATTTAAAAAAAAAAAATATCATTAATTCATGAAGTATTTGCTAACATTGCTTAGAATTAAAAAACAGGTATATGTCTTAATGAAAGCCTATAGAGTTTGTCCAACTACTATTACCAGTAATATAAATAGCAACTAAGTATAATAAATTCCTTTCAAATACATTTACCTTTTGAAGTCTGAAGTGTAATAATCAAGTGTTGGTTCTATGTTCCCAATAAAAACCATTTAAAAAAAAAAAAAAAAGAGGACGGTCAGCAACTTTATTTTTGCCCCCTTCAGGGTTACATTTCCTTTTATCTACTCAATAATAGAATCAATTCTGCTTTCAGAGAAGCAAATTGTTCATGCTGACACATATGCAAGTTGAATACAGCCAGTTTTGAGCACAGAACTGAATCACTAAGCACATTCTGAAGACCAGATCAGACAAATGGCCTTTCAGTAATTAAGAAAGGTTGGTTTGTTTTGTGTTTTTTTTTTCTTTTAAAGCAAAAGTAGGTATCATTATTGCATCCCTACTTTGAGAAGAAAGGAAGAAGTGGCAAAAAGTAAAGACAAATTACAGAGTTCCTCAAATAGTTTTTTTTTCCAGGAGATCCACCATCATTTATACACTTTTGCTACTTGCAATACCCTTTGTAATTTAGAAGAATTTCAAATAAATAGGTCTATAGCAACTAGTAACTCCTAAGTCAATATTCATCTTACTTAATGTGGAATAATACTTAAAAGAAAAAATCATGTTAAGGCAGATTTCAATCAAATGTGTTCCAAATTGCACAGTTACATTGGTCAGTGGTCTAAAGTGTTTTCCCCAGGTCAAGTTAAAGGTACTGAAATGCTTGTCTGATGCCAATTGAACCTGGCACTTGACCGTTTTATTTTTTTCTGTTTCCAGGAAGATACACAACTAACATTACATATACCATACCGTATATTTTGCACTCCAATTTAGGATGAAATTATGCTTTTACAAAGTGTGAGATGACTACATGTTACAGGCTTTGTGCAGTTAGACCACCATATGCATAGATGTCCAATGCTAAATTGTTTTCTTCAATATCTCATAGTACTGGAGGCTCTGAAGTAGGAGAGGAACTTGTAACACAGACTAACCACAAAGTACCAGATATTTCTTGCCATTTGTGATCTTGCAATAAAGATACGCCAGATCAGGATCACAAGAACTGTATTGAAGCCATAGCGTATATTCCTTAACCTAAGGAAAAACAAGAGAAATAATTAAAAAGGTGCCAAGACTTACAGATAAAAAAGAACACTCTAAAACTTAGTTTCTAACAGATTTTGATTTGTTAATCTATTTATCACCAGATATGTTATAAGTGTTAGTAAGCGAGTGATGGAATTAAACTGTTAAGTGAAGGACCGAGCAGACAAAGCTTTTCCCTAGCTCACTGCTGGAAAACTGGAACACATGAAAACTACAGAACAGAGCCAGCCCTGCAGCTAGCCACACCTACTTCAGCTTCACAGCTACTCGATAAAAACCTCTTAAAGCCACTGTCACGCACATGGTAACTTACCTATAGATAGCCTACCCACAAAACAAGGAAATATTTAACACTATGAACACCCCTCCTCACTTCCATGTATTTAAAGCTTCATATATATATATGTAGAAGTAACTCCAACTGCTGCTGACAGGAAAAAACCAAACATCATAGGAATTTCCAGCCTCAGAACCCAGAGTCTTCACTGCCATTTTGAACTCATTCCTTCTTAGGAAACTATATTTAAATATTAGGAGAAACCAAGTGCCCTTTTAGAACAACTGTGACTTTTAGCAATCTTCTTACATGTAAAGATGGAAGCTTCAAGACAAACAGTAACCAGAACTCTTTCAGATTTCTCCAAAAAAGCAGCCTCTGGTTCAGTAGGTTATGACAATTTGTATTTTAAAGGCAGCTTTTTCTAAGGAAATACTCACTGCCCTTATCTTGTTTTACAGGTAAGATGGGTGCTACTATAGCCAGACCTTCCTCTACGAATCTTATTTATAGAAAAAGCACTCTAAATTTCTGTATTACAAAAGTAAAGCCCACTTTTTTTTTTTATTTGAGGAAAAATTCTACTCAGAGTCACAGAATGGTATGAGGTTCAAAGGGACCTCTGGGCAACATCTAATCTAATTAAATAAAAAAACCCCAAATCAGTGAGGGACATCTCTTCAGCTATCCCACCGTTATCAAAGATTATAATCTTTCAAAAGTATATCTGGGATCATGACATATGCCAATCCACTCCACAACTGCAAATGCTTATCTTTAGAACATGAGACAAGTAATGAACTGGACCACTTCTCTTTTGTGCCAGCAGATGTGAAGTAGTATTGCAAAACAAGATTAATCATTTATTTCACTCTTTGAAGAGACAAATAAAAAAGTCTGTAACTGTCTTTAAGAATCAGTCAAGAAAAAAACAAGGGCAACTGAGCCAGTAAAATTCTGGACAGTAACAATGCATTCAAACTGGAGGAGTTAAGCCACAGATAAAAGAATAACAGAGGTCATCTTGGAGTACCATCATCAAAGCTTCCTGCTCTGAGGTGGAGAGTCCATGCCTGTTTACTCACCCCCTTCAAAAGATCACATTCCCAGAAGAAGTAACTATTGTTCTTTTAAACCTCAACAAGCCATTCTGACCTTGTGTTACTGTGTACCATTTTACCTTCCAAAAGATACTTTGGTAAAACCAGAAACCTGGATTACAGTGTACACTAGTAATCACAGTTACAACCATAATCCCAGACTAATATTGTAACTGTTAATACTGACAGCAACTCAGGAGCAAACAAAGGAACAAGAGGGCATGCAATTTCTTTAAAAAAAATTCAGACCACTGGACTGGAGCAGAATAGTTCTGGAGGACCTAAACAAGTGCTATCAAGAACAACTAAGTCTAACAGGGAAAAGCAAAACTTGACAAGGGCAGGAAAACACAGAAAATATAGACAAAGGAAAATAAAAATTTATACTTACTTATTCAAGTGTTTCCTAGCTGCAGGGAGGCCAGACATTTCTTCATTCAGCACATATTTCTTTGTTCCCATGCAGTAATTTTCCATGTATTCTGCCCAATGTAGTTGGCGAACATCAAAATTAAACATCTGCATAAAATAAAAGCTTTCACTGTTAGTTGTTTAAAATTCACCTGCTATATATAATAAATGAAAAGAATAAATTCCTTTATACCTGATAACATCCTTGCAAAGGTAATATGGAATTATTTTGTCCTTAATCATAACAACGGTCCAGATTTAGAATCCATTTCTGACTCAACCACCAGCTTCTTACACCATCTCTTCCAAATTTCAATGATTTAATGCCGTATTTTTCTTCCTCAGCAGTAATATTCCTCCCTCCACTGCCAAGTGCACTGCTCTCCTGTTTCATCTGTCTAGATGGAATTCTGCTCCAGAAATAATTCCTTTCTATTATGTCGTTTCCCTTTAAGCAACACAGTAATTCTAATATGCTATGCAAAAAAAGACTGCTTTGTTCACTATTTGATAAATGCAGAGTACTTTTACCTGTGCTTATAGTTGTACACCTATATTTTTAAAAGAACTGTGTAAGTATCTTCCTTAGTAGAGGAACTTACTATGGTAAATTTACAACTCAGTTTTTTTACCAAGGTATTGATTGCCTTATCTCAAGATTCAACAATAGCAGCCATTTCAGTCCAAATAAACACCAAGATTTCCTAGCAGGTTTTTAACTCTGCCAATTTTCTTTCAGCTAAGAGATCATTACAGGATCCCAAGTAAACAGTTTTGTGCAGCAAAACTGTATTCAGCTTTAAAAGTTGTTATCCAAACAAGCTACCCAACAGCAAGGCAGGTGTATTATAAGGTGTGATGAAATATAAACCCACTGCAGTTCTGAAGGCAATCCCTCACAGTAAGTCTTCGTAATTTAGTATTGTTTGCAAGTTAAAAGTCAATCTGTAGTTCTAGACATAAGATACATACATGCTAAACAGTCTTCTAACACTGGTAAGTTATCAGAATCTCTCAATTAAACTTTATTTTCCATAATATATCATCATAGCAAGAACGTAATAAATAAAGTTTCAACCATTATTTCAACTAGCTCTTTATTGCTTGATGCACATCTTATTGAAAATGCAGCTATTTGAAAATACTAACAGCCCAAAGCTCTGGGGTTATTTTGGTTTATTTTTTAAACCTGAACTCAAGTTGCTGGGGGGAGAGGAGGGAAATCCTCTCCACACAAGAAAGACCAAAAGCTATTCTATTTCCTACTTTTAGACAGTTTATTTAAAAGCCCGGCAGCTTTTCTTCAACTTACCTACAGAACTATATTCTGGAAAACCCTTGAATAGGAAAGACATTTTAAAGATGACACAACTGTTCCAAATGCATAAGCAAGCTCAGATTTCACTTTCAGTCTTCATGCCCACATCACACAGCTACTTGCCTTTTTGTCTTCGGTATTTAGCTGGTTCATTAGCATAGTCATATTTTCAGTATTCCAGATCCAAGATTTGCTTGTGAAGTATTCTAACAACGTCATAGCCTTATGAAGACGTGTTATTGTTTTCATCATCCTACAGTCCACAGCATGGACAGGTTACAATGGTAAAGATTAGTTCAAAAAAGAAACACAGACAGTAAGATTGTAAATTTTTACCCTCCAACCCCACACCCCCATGTGAACATGTCCTATCTTGCTCTGTTTCCAAATACTGTTACCCTAGATCAATGGGACATTTCTGCATATTATTAAAGTAGACTTCAGCTGTCATTGGGAAGTGAACTTACTTGCCAACGCAATAGTAAGTTTCTTCCCTAAAAAAAGAAGGGATAGTAAAACATCTTCTGTTGTTAACTCTTAGTTCAGGATACAGACACAAAGCACTTTTTACTTCAGTACAGTGCAATATTCAGCTGTACTGAACTATTTGACTTGATGAAAGAGTCACATCATAGTGCGGAACATATGCACGTGACAATTTTAAGCAAGGGTGTAGTTTCCCTGATCTACCTGCACGCTGTGCAAGACCTCATCTCTGCAATAAACCAAAATTGGTTTATTATGATCACTAAGTAATCAATGCTTAAAACCATGAGAAACTTGGCTTAGCCTTTTAACCCTACTGCTTCTGCAGCAAAGGGCAGGAAAATTTTAAGAGTACAGACAGACCATAGAAGAGCCTGCTAGTTAGGTGATCAATTCTATGCTACTTCAAAATATGCAGAAATACCTTCCATCTTTCCTTATTACGCAGAGGAAGCAACTCTACAAAACCATCACTTGGAGTACAAAGAAATTATAAGGATCAATTTGGGCAAGTTTCTCTTTGATCAGACTGTTTGAAGTGGCCCCAAAAATTGCAAGTCGTTCATTCTCTCAGAAGCAAAGTTCCCACATTTATTCATGTGTTACAGTGCTAGAGGTGGTCACTCAATTTGAATAATTACTAACTAGTACCACATAACCTAATGTTATTGAATCCCTGCTTTGGGTGCTCAAGGTATTTCCATCTTGCATAACTGCTCCAAATTTGATCCTTATAGCAGGACATATTAATAATTTTAAGCACGGAGCAAGAAGGGGCTGGGGGGGGGGCTGGCAAAGAAAGCAGAGTAACTCCACAATAATAGGAAATGGCTAAGTTTTATTCAATAAACTTTATAGAAGCAATAAAAACCACCAATTTTTCTCTGAAAAATTCCTTGATGCATTCACACTTGTAGAAGGGACATATCACATTGTTTCAGAAAGTTTTCTAAAGAAAATATTTTGCATCAGTGTCCCCTACCGCCACTAATTGCTGGCATCTCAGCATCTAAGATATGAAAACTGCCTCTTTTTCTTCTTATGAAATAGAGCAATACAAATTTTAGAGACAGCTGAAAAAGTATCTCTAAGGAACAAAAAGCACAAATATTTTTCCTTAAATCCCACAGAAACCTGTCTGCAAACTAATTTGGAGTCATATTCAAATTTTAGACCACCAGCTAATTTTATTAGTAGACATTTCTAGATGCTTTCAAACACCCACTTATAGTTTCACCAGTTGAGCAAGGTGGCAACAGTGGGAGCTGAATTTAACCATAGTTTACAGACTATGCATCTAAAACACACCCTGTGCTAAGAAGAATGAACATTAAAAAAAAGCATATTAGTTAAATAAAAAAAAAATGAAAAAAAAATCAGAGGAGAACTCAAAACTTTGAAAGCAAAGTTCTCACCGGTCAGATAAGCCAGAAAGACCTCATAGCAAAATGGTCTGGATAAAAATAGTGCTAAACAGGACACAGCAACAAAGCACTTCAACTTTTTACAGAGGTCTGTCCACTGACAGTCCTAAGATTATTTAACTTAGTTGACTTGCCCTTTGGTGCCTCCCCAATTTGTGTTCTTATGTTAAGCTAGAAGAACAGCCAAGTTTTAGAGTGCTTAGACTGTTATAGTTTAAGAAAACTTGTGCCCTGCAAAATACTAACTGGAGCAAAACAAACTTCTCATTAGACAAGTGGAGATTTTGAGCTTGTTATTGGCCACTGACATTGATTTTTTGTTCTCTTCTGTAAACAAAACCTAAACTGAATTTAAACTTATGCAAAGACTAACCTCTGCTGGGAATCTTGCTGTCTCTGCTTATGGACATGGTTTTACAGTATAGCTAAGCTGCTTTCAAAAATACATTTAAAAAAAAAAATCAAATGGCTAAAGAGTTCTTCTACCTAAGCTGCAGGGTTTTTTTTCTCCCTTCAACTCGAATTGGATTTAGTCACTGGCCACAGAACCAGCTGATTCAATTAATCAGTGGAAAATTGTTGGGTTTTTTTCTCTGCAAGGTTAGTTTCTTGATGTATCAGGCAAAAGAATCAAATGTCTCCACATTCTCTCAACTGCTAGATCAATTACAAAGTTTGGCAGAAGACGACCAACATTCTTGCTAACAGCTTGGTAGTTTGCACTAAATCAACATAAAACTATACTTTTTTTTTTTTGAGTGACAGCTTCTCATTCAGACATGACAGCAATGACTGTCATTTAGTGGACACTTATGTAGCTTTGGCAGACTACATTTTATAACTTCAATGGTACCATATTCCTCCTGCAAATGGGAATACACACACATCCCCAAAAAAAGCATGAATACATATAATGGAGCTTTATCTCTCAACCTGTAGTTTAGAAATATACGGTTCACAGGTTTTCCCAGAGACAACCATTGTATAAAAGTCATAAGTATCGAGGCCATATATAGCCGGTCAGTATAATATCAAGCATCGAATCACACCTTCTTAAGCTGAAGACAGATAAAAGTGACACCTGCTGATTATCACAAAGAACTGAACTTTAGCAGCAGTCAGCAAGTCAACATGACAGTATGCAAGACTTCCACCTAGATACTAGGTAGAATTTTGCCTCTACGAGGTAGTTGTTACTGCCATTAATACAAAATACATTGCAAGAGTCTGAAAAGCACATCACAGGAATCAAAAGTTTTAAGCAATAGTTCATTTTATTGTCCATCAGTTAGGTGGGCATGTTTCTATACCAGCCAATTGAAAGTGGCCTGACTTAAGGCTATGACTGCATTTTGAAGAAGTCTTACATACAACCTATTGTCTCCAGGCTAAAACCTGGTCTGATAAACTGAAGGATCAGTCTGCATTTATCATCCACAGGCAGTCTGCAAGTCTCTGCATAAGCATTAGAGATAGCTAATTATATATGTATTTTTAAAAGATTCCTCTAAAATACATAAAAGAGACAAATCTGAAAGCTTGTTTTAAAGTTTTTCATTTGATTGTAAATTTTGAAGTGCAAAATATACTACTGGAATGCTTATATTTCCAGCTGCTCTGTGGTTCCTTTAAGAGTACATCTAAAGTACCTCCAAGAGGAAAAACCATATTAATCTATTTAATAAAAGTGTACTCTTTACTCATTTCCGGTTTGTAAAACAGGAATTATGTGAAAGGTGCTTCATGTTAAGTTTTAAGAAGCTTTACATGGAAATGATAGATAAGAAATTTTGTCCTTTACACCTCCCTACACACATCAACCATACCACCTTTTAGCTTTCAAAGAAGCAGTAACAAAAAATGAATTGCTTGAGAAATCCTTCAATAACTTTAAATACTTCATGCCACATTTTGTTGTTTCAGAGTAATTGGAAATATCTGCTGGGTGTCTATTTTTAAAGGCTTTAAAATTTCAACTAAAACTGAATTGTTTCTAAATAACGTGATTCTGTTGTGCTAAGCACTATGTAAAGTTACAAGAGAGAACCATGCCTTATATTAATCAGACAATTAATTAAGTTTTGCTATGCAACTAAGTATATGTGGCAAGCTACTGACAGCACTATCTTAAACTTGGATAATACAGATTATCACCACTATTTATGCAATTGCACAATGCTGTAACAGTCTTAAGTATTTAGTATAAAATATTAAGTCTTCATTATGCCAATCCTTATCTTACAAGTTCTTTCTATAAAAACTGAAAGATATAGTATACGCATTATTTATTCCTTCCCTTTCCTTAACTGTTATAAAAAAATATTATCAAAGAACTGTTACATTCAAGAACCTTCAACTAGATGCGAAACCAGCAAGATCTCTATCTCATTAAAAATATTGCTTCCAAAGCAAGGTGCAAAAGAACTATATAGTTTCACAGAAATATTTCAACAGGTAAGTTTTCAAAACCCCTGAATGGGAAGATTTTTTTAGTTATAAAGATAATCCCTTACTTCTGAAGGGTCATAAGGCCTGACCTGTTGCTTCCACTTGTTAAAAATTTCTCATTCCGTTGCAGTGAAACATTTTCACAGTATGACAACAGCACAGTTAAACCTACACAGTGATTTCATTGCTTATTTTTTCCTATATTGTATGCAATAAAGATGTCAGCAGGCTCAGCATAGAGAGGGCAGGCTACAGACCCGTCAAGTTAGCACACTATTTGAATTTTCTTGTGCTGATTTTACTACATTTTTACTATACTGCTCAAAAGGCCACTTTTTAGATTAAGCCAGCCATTCTTGACTCAGAACAGCATTGTATTGAGTTTAACAATCTCAAAAAATGTTTGCAAGGCTTTAGAAGTTTCTTAGAACATGCCACCTGGAAATTAAAACGATTGCATTTTAATTTAATTTAATCTGCCTGGACAGAACGACCACATCAACAATAGTATATCCCTATAGCACGACTGCCTCCAGCCCATCCGTTAAAGCACCTTTGAAAGCTTTGAGCCAGAAGACTAGAAAAAAATGTGAAGATCTGTCTCAAATTTCTTTTATTATTAACACATGAAGCCCAACAGATTTAACACTACACATCTTGCTTTTGCTTGTATTTATTTAAAGGATGATAGAATGGTTTGGGTTGGAAGGGACCTTAAAGATCAAGTTCCAACCCCCCTGCTATGGACAGGGACACTTCCCACTAGAGCAGGTTGCTCAAAGCCCCATCCAGCCTGGCCTTGAACAATTCCAGGGATGGGGCATCCACAGCTTCTCTGGGTAACCTGTTCCAGTGCCTCACCACCCTCACCGTAAAGAATTTATTCCTAATATCTGATCTAAATCTCCACTCTTTCAATCCATTACACCTCATCCTATCACTACACTCCTTGATAAAGAGTCCCTCCCCATCTCTCCTGTAGGCCCCCTTTAGGTACTGGAAGGCCACTCTATGGAGTCTCCCTGGAGCCTTCTCTTCTCTAGGCTGAATAACCCCACCTCTCTCAGCCTGTCCTCATACAGGAGGTGCTCCAGCCCTCTGATCATCTTCCTGGCTCTCTGCTGGACTTGTTCCAAAAGGTCCATGTTCTTCCTATTTTGAGTACTCCAAAGCTGGACAGAGTACTCCATATGGGGTCTCACTAGAGCAGAGTAGAGGGGCAGAATCGCCTCTCTCAATCTGCTGTCCAGACTTCTTTTGATGCAGCCCAGGATGCTGTTGGCTTTCTGGACTTCGAGGGCACACTGCCAGCTCATGTTTTGCTTCTTGTCGACCAACACTCCCACGTCAGGGGGTGCTCTTCAGGGCTGCTCTCAATCCATTCTCTGCTCAACCCGTATTTGTGCCTGGGATTGCCACAACCCAGGTGCAAAACCCTGCACTTGGCTTGGTTGAACTTCATGAGATTCGCAAAAGTCCACCTCTCAAGCCTGTCCAGGTGCCTCTTAACGGCATCCATTCCCTCCAGCATGTTGACTGCACCACACAGCTTGGTGTCATCAGCTAACTTGCTGAGGGTGCACTCTATCCCACTGTCCATGTCTCCGACAAAGCTGTTAAACAGCACCAGTCCCAGCACTGGCCCCTGAAGAATACCAGTCATCACCGACTGCCACGGTCATTGAGCCGTTGACTGCAACCCTTCAAGTGCAGCCATCTAGCCAGATCCTTATCCACTGAGTGGTCCATCTGTCAAATCCGTGACTTTCCAATTTTTAGACCAGGATATTGTACAGGACAGCGTCAAAACACTTTACATATGTCCAGGCAGATGATGTCTGTTGCTCCGCGCTTGTCTACCAAGGCTACAGCACCAAATTTGTAAGGCATGACTTGCCCTTGGTGAAGCCATGTTGGCTGTCACCAATAATCTCTTTATTTTCCATGTGCCTTAGCAGAGGTTCCAGGAGGATCTGCTCCATGATTTTGCTGGGCACAGAGGTGAGACTGACCGGCCTTTGGTTCCCGGGGTCTTCTTTTGTACCCTTTTTTGAAAATGGAGGTTATGTTTCTCCTTTCCAAGTCAGCAGGAGCTTCACAAGACTGATACAACTTTTGAAATAGAATAGAAAGCGGCTTAGCAACTTCATCTGCCAGTTCCCTCCAGACCCATGGATGGATTTCATCGGGTCCCATGGACTTGTGCAATTTCAGGTTCCTTAAATGGTCTTGAACCTGATCTCCTACAGCAGGTGGTTCTTCAAACTTGCTTCTACTGCTCCTATTGCAGACTCCCATTTTTTAAAAATACTTTAAAAATATGTAATATATTATGAAAACTGTATTCCTGTAAGTGGGATGGCTATCAAGTTTCAAAGCTTTTCTCTCACATACATTTGAATAACCTTTGTGACTGAACAATAGCTTGTTTTAGTTGAAACTCTTCTCTTTCCTTCAAACTGGAAGCCTTGTGCATGATAGGAAACTCACCCACCCACTGTTATATTAAATTAATTGGGAATGCTTGTATCAGTAATACTTCACAGGCTAGAAAATACATATTTTCTAGTGTTACCAATTAAACTAGTACCAATTAAAGCTCTGAATTCCATCTTTGGATACCAAGTGTTATAAAATATATGCATATATTGTTTTATATATAAAAATATATAGTGTTTTATATATATATAACACTATATATTTATAACACTAGGAGTGCTCTAAATAGCATGATTATTCACAGCCTTGTTTTAGTATCACTGGTCAAGTACTTAAAAGACTAGATGCCTTTTACAGACTGACAAGATTCTGTCAGCACTACTTCCCAACCATTTGAAAGACAGTAGGTTGGCATTTATAGCCTAACTATTTTTAGCAAGTGATGAAGTCTTCACATCTGACAGGGAATTCCTACCAATTTTTATTAAGAATAACTTAAAATTGCAAAAGAGCCTAAAAGCTACAAACTTGTACGTTCAATACCTTCTTTTGATCTGAAGACATCTTCTTGAAGTGGGAAAATTACTATACAGGAACAGCCTTTTGCAACTACTGTTGCTGTGAATATTACACTACTGTAGGCTCAGAACAACAGAACCCAAGGCAGTTTAGACTTTTTCTTCTACAAACCACATATGGCTTCCTTCTATTGATCCAGTGCCAAGCCTGTTACAGAACTTTTCCCCTCCTTGTAAGACAGAGTTAGACTACAGGACAATGAATGAATACTCACTTGTGTTTATCCACTGTCACCACAGTGGAACCATTACAGAGTCTGAAGACAGATAGTTTTGAAAACATAACACAGGCAATAAGTTGATAAGGCTTGGCAAATATGAAAAAAATCTAAGTGATATCTTATATTCCTTCTATGTAATTTAGTTTATCCTACTAAGTAGAGCTATGCCATTTCACCACTTCAGAAGTTAACCAGATACTAGTGTAAATATTATAAACTGAATGGAATGTTGAGATGATACAAATCAACATATCAGATCAAGTTGTATCATCAGGAATAACCCACAATTATTAATTCCGTCTCCCTTCCATTTTCAGTTTATAATAGCAACAACAATCTTAATGCAAGCCACTAGAGTTTAATGACTGACTAGGATTCTGATCCAAGACATCTCAGACAGCATCGTCAAGCCAGTCGTTAATCTCTTCAAACCACAGCCATTGGATTGTTATTGCTTATAGTTAGTACCCATACCATGTCTTCTTTGCAAGTCTCCACCACCTGATCAGCAAGATATTTTTAGCCCACTCCTTACCATGGTTTATGACCTGTCAATCTGAGCAAAAGATCATGCAAAAACGCAGATGTATAGCTGACTGCAATCAGATAGAGACGCAAGAGGGGGGTGCTTTGTAAAATAAAGTTAGGGTCCCTTACTGCACGTTCTAATGGGTTTATCCTGTAACTCAAATTAACGTGGTATCCTGTAGGAAAGGATAAGGATCAACATATTTTGAATATTTATTATTCAAGAACAAACATCACTAGCTGGATCTTGTAATTCTGTTTACCTTGACTACTTAAACCCCAGAACTATCCAACAAAAATATCCTTATTTTTGCTAGCAAGTTCAAAGTCACTTTGAATTCAAGCACCTGTTCTCAGGAAAAAAAAATAAAGCTGAATTTTAGTCACAAAGCATTCAGGGAAAGAAAAAATTATTAATATACATCATAGTGTAAGCATAACTTTGTTTAAAAGTAGAGGAACAGACAAGACAGAGCTAGTCACCATTACCTTGGGCTTCTTCCAGTAATCCTGAGGTAGATATCATACAGGAATGCTGGGGCCTTATGGCTTACAGCAATCCAGTAATGATATAAAAGGTGATTGGAAGTTAGATTTACATTGGGCCGTCTGAAGGCCTGTTCGAGAGGATTCCTCTTGAAAGTGGAAATTACATGATATTCTGAGAAAGAAAAGTTGCATAATAGCTTTGATAATAACCATGTAAAATTCAATGGTTTTCAAAGTACATTACAGTGTACAATATTTACATCAGTATGTTACTTAACCGCCCTAGCTCTTCTACAATACACAGAAATTAAAACAAAGTCATAAGCTTTTAACCTAAAATACTATTGAACTGTTTTTTATTATAGTCAAGAGGTCTTTTATGACTTCATCTACTGTATCATTTTATAGTAGCTTCTCTCTTTCTGTTCCTCTTCCCTACCTTAAAAGTAGTCAATTTCAAAAATTCATAGCAATTTAAGTTTATACAGCATGTTAAGCTATTTAAACAGTCATCTATATTTCATGAAGGCTATTCTGATCTCATGTGAAGAATAATCTAAAAACAGACTGAGGATTTTGCAAGCATCTGAAGTGTACTTCAAATGACACTTTAAACAACTTATCCATATTTAAGCATTAAGAAAAAAAATCAATTAGGATGGGACTATGTGAAACACCTGCTGACACCTGAAAATTCTGTATGTGACATATGCAGGATCAGTGTCTTAAGTTATGCTGAAATTCACTCTCCCTTTAATCATCTCTTGTAACTTTACGCTTTCATTTATAGACAGTATTTCAATACCTGGATTCAAACTGGGATATAAATGAAGTCAGCAATCTTCCAAGTTTCGCTAAAGCCATAAGGTTTATAAATGCAGATACATATAAAATGGACAAAAGCAAGTAAAAAGCATGGAGAAAGCAGTAAAGAGAAATAAAAAAGATTTAAGTATTGAAGTTAACTGAAAGAAAAACAATAATCTGATCTTAACACAATTTCTAAAACGTTTTCAAAAAATTTAAAGCTAATAAACAGCTTTGACATGCCATCCTACTCGTATTGCTATTTTTAACAAAAACTATTACAAAGCTTTTGGCATGTGTGTTACATTTGAGTCAGCATATCTATGAGTTGAAAATAGCTGGCCATGCTTCTTAAAGACTACTTTTCCCTGTATGTGAATAGTTGAAGTCTCATGTAGCTATCTGAAGATTAGAAAAGCCAACTCAACCAACAATTAACTTAAGGCAAACACAACAAAGAGCTACAGAAGTGCAAAACTATTATCATACCTCTCAATTATGCAAATGCACAGAACATCTAGTTGTGGGCTCCATATGTATTTAGTAAGGTTGGCATAAAAACCCAACATCACTAAGTAGTACTCCTTTAAGCAATACTTTTCTCTGCACACTACCCACACTCTGCAGATTAGGTCATGGCAGCATCAAACAGAAAAATCAGTTTGTTATAATATATAAACCCCAAGAACAAGACAGAACAGTGATAATGTTAATTCTCTTCCCTTGCAGCAATGGAAGTTAATGAAAAAGCATAATACACTGCAAAATTGAGAGGTATGACTATTATACTAATTTCAATGATAAAAATGAAATATGACCACTGATTACAGCCTGTGATTTATTATTTGACCTAATTTTTCTATTAAAGTTTCTAAAAAAAAAAAAGCAAAACATGGCATACCAACTTCACCCCAGCGGAAAGGATTGGTGCCACCTGTTGTACAATTATATACCATGACTTTTCTTGGTCTACAGAGAAAAAAAGACAGTGTTAGAAGACAAACAACCTTTTAAAAACACAGGCAACAGACATTCCCAAAGGTATACTTTCCCTCAACAGCATCATTTACACAGAGCAGAAAGCATCAGTCTCACATTAAGATTTTTTTACTTTCTATATCATCTTCCAGTGCAGTATTTTTCTCCTTCTTTAACTATCATATTTCTTTTCTCTCAGAGGTCGCATCACCTGTTACCATCGATAGTATTGATTACAACAAGACCCAGGAAGTAATTCTCAGGCATAGCCACTATTAGTGGATGATATCTTCCTCTTTGGCATAAGGAAGTTAAACTCAGAGGGACTAATGCTGTTAGAACCTTAGATTCCTTTATCCTGGGGGAGTAGCAGGACACTGATTAGAATCATAGAATTGTTTGGCTCGAAGAGACCTTTAAGATGATAGAGTGCAACTATTCATCTAGCACTGCCAAGTTACCACTAAACCATGTCCCTCAGTAGAAGTTCAATACAAGACTGACTTATTAAAATGCACAATATAATTTCAAAATATGTAGTACTGTCTATTGTCACCTATTAAGTCCAGAATACCAGGCTGCAGCCAGTGTCGCGTTCACAACAACATCTACTGGAACAAGATCTGCTACTGCATTGTTGGAAGCTCTCATTGTTCGAAGAATTCCTTTTCCTGCCTTAAAGAACAAAACAACAAAAAAAAGAGACAGAAGACCGACCAGTAAAACATATGAAGCTTTGCTGCCTTCCAAAAGGAGGAAAAAAATTTAAGTATATTCATTACTTACAGCAATGAAGACACCACTAGGTCCATTGAAGTTATCAATCCACCCCTATTATGAACAGGACGGAGGGAAAGGATTTGGTTAGAGTATACTGAAGTCAGCAGTTTCAAGAGAAAATTGGAGAAGCTTCTAACGTGCATAGGGAGAAGGGAAAAGAATACTGACAAAAAAAGATACTGATTTCCATGTCTCCAAATGAAGTTCTTCCATAGCAAAATCTGGTGATGTAAGAAGTTGCTATGACTCAAACAAGAGATCTCCCTGCAGATTCACTGGTCCTTCAAAGTGAGGTACTAGCTTGTTTATTCTTAGTGAATAAACAAACTGCAGGGCACGGGCTATAAAAATATATTTATGTTGAAAGTTTTTTTAGACTAGCTTCTAGCACCTCACAGGAGGCAGATAAGTAGTTTTGCTATCAATTATTAGTTTTTTCATTTTCAAATAGAAGACATTCTTGCTCAACTTCAATGATGCTATTTAGATACTATATACTTATTGGCTTGACATGAACATTGTACATACTCAAAAAGGTATGCCAAGTAATTATATGGATTTTAAGGGCTCAAGATACATTCAGTCTTAAACCGGAAAAGCTGTGCCATCACCAATCTCCCACATTAAAAGGAAGCATATAGTATATATGGTATATATCAATATAGTACACAGAACTTAGGCCATCGCCTGCAAAGCTTACAGGGTTTGACTAAAAGAAGCAGAGCCATAACATCATTATGTCCTGCAGTCCCCAGTTCTCTTAGTCACCCTTTGCAGATACTGACATAACAAAGCATCCTGAAGAGGGGAAAAAATTAGAAAAAAAAATATCGATGAATATACACAGAATCATGAAGTAAAAAGCTGACTATTTCATGTGTGAAATAGCATCTCCCATTGTGACACAAGTGTGTTGTTCTATGATTAGAATTAATTTACCCCTAAATTTCACATATAAGAATGTATTTGACAGCTTTTGTATTAGAACTGTTATCCAGAAGCAACTAAGCCACAACTTCATGATCTTAATAAATTTTCCTCTATGATGGTCACTAGATAAACAGGCTGTCAGTATGTACTACAGCTAACAGGCAAGATGACCAGGTGAAAAATTAATGACTTACAGGAAAAGGCTCCTTCCAGCTAGCACCAACAATAGATGGCCTTATAATGGCTGTGTTTAATTTTGCACCTTCTTGCTGTACTACATATTCAGCTAAGGCTTTTGTATATATGTAAGTATTAGGTCTGTCGCCTATCAGTTTCGGAGTAATATCATTCACTAGGCCATCATCCATCCACCTAAAGAAACAAAATAAGAGATAAGTGTAAATTACCACATGCTGCTTCACTGGGGGAAGGTGTGCCCATGCAAAAGTGGTATGCAAAAAGGATAACAAGATAAATCAAAAAATAGTTTGGAAAGTAAAATTAAAATCCAATCTCTTCTTCAAAACACCACCACTGCAAAAATAAATTTTAAAAGATAAAAAGAAAAAAAACCACACCAAAAAAATCACCAAAACCTTAGCATTCCCCTAGAAACTGCATTATCCCAGACAAACAAGAAATTCTGTGATGAAAATCAGGTAGTAATTCAAAACTCACTTTTGTATTCCACGTTTCTGCAACAGCCCAGTATCTGTCACTAAACTAGAACACTTTAAATCTCAGCTTGATTTTTAGAATTTAACACCAACTTCCACAGAAGTTAGCATGGCACATGCTTCCTTCTACTCTGAACAGCTGGAAGTTGTAAAACATTTCCATAAGTATTTGCGTATCAAACAATAAATGTCTACTGACATCTTATACTGCGCTTACCTTTAAAACCATGTAGCCTCTTAAAATACCATTCATCAAAATATGTTGGGGGTTTTCTCTTAAGCTGAAGGCCAATCCAGAGGCCAGAAAAAATCAAGTTTAGTAGAGCCTACCTATTACTCATTTTGATTATACACTACTATTTAAGTTGACAACTACCTACATAAAACCCTTCTGAAAAGGGATCTTGAGGAAGAATGTTATATTTGAGATTCTACAGCAGCAGTGTAGTTAGGCTGGTTTGAAGACATTGCTACCAATTTACAGAAGACTGTTTATACTGACTGCTTGTTTTGTTTCAAATGAAACCATAAAACCTAAGCATTTGAAAGTAAGTGCCAACAGGAAAAAAAAAAATGGAAAAAAAAGTAATATCTTTCACCAAAGCATATGCTCAGTTCCAAAACACTTTTGGGACTATTTTATGAAGTGTACTGTAGAAAGGAAGTAAATTCATGAACTTAGTTAATATATTGTCTTTTCTCTTCTGTTGTTAAAGTTGCCATGATTTTTTTTTCTCCTTTAAAGAAAATGAGGATACAGACTGAAAACAAGTTTCTTAGTAAAAGAGAGGAGGGTCCACGTTAATAAGAATATTGCTATTTACTTTTTTGCCTGAGTAATTAATTTATTACACAGCAACTATAGAGCAAGTAGTACATTCCTTTACAATAATCCTAATTCTGTCACCTAAATTATCAAACATTAAGTGCAGGCACAGAAAGGTAGTCTTTGGGGCACTGGTACACTTCTCCTCAGTCAGCATTAAGTGATCTAGAAAGCAATGCCACTGCAAAGGAGTCCTAGCCACATTAAGACTACCACCCTCCACCTTTATGGTGTTAAGTAATCACACACCACCTCTGAAGCAAGCTGCAGCACCTAGTTTCTCCCCTTAATTCAAGTCTTGCAATTTCATCTTGCTTCCCAATTCATTCAGCAGTTTGTATTTAAAATTGTAATAACCAATCATAGTATATTAGCACAAGGATATGCCTCTTGAAGTCCTGCTAATTTGGTGTCCTCCACTTCAAAACAGGACTTGGATTTTGTTTGCTTCAGCCATCCAACATCTGAGCCACATAAATAGAATTTAGCCAATGCTGTTATTCACCAATGGTCTGTTACAATCAAAGCTGATCTGCATCAGAATTCCTTCATGTTACAAACTGGGATGGGAAGAGGGGTACAAAAGCCCAGAAAGGGACATAAATATGTTTCTGTGTGTCTCAGTCAGCTGTTGGGCAGAGAGATCACTTTTGTATAAGTTTACAAAAGCCTTCCCTCATTACCGTGAGCCCCAAAATACTGATAGCTGCCCAAACCAAAACCAAGCAGTTTAAGTTCTATTTATCCTGCTTTTGAAAAGCAAAGATAAACAAGAATATGACTACTTCAGAGTATCTCATTTGAAAATGTACTTAAAGTCAACATTATTAAAAAAGGTTGGTCCAATGGGCATTCTAGGTAGTAGCTCATTTGTTCTTAATATTAGTGCTCTTCTATCTATAATAACAAGTTAAAGAAGATCTTTTACTTTTTAATTAGTTATTTTTATAGTTTCATACTTCTCTTACAGGGGTGATACTTTGGCAGCAAAAAAGGGAAAGACTGATTTAGAGTTGAGAGATTATTATTTATTACATTACACTTACTCCATATTTACCACCTGTATCAGTTTGACAGCTACTAAGTAATACCTCAGGACAGCTAATATACACAAAAAACCCCCACAGAATGAGTAACTTCCCTCCCTCCCCGCCTCCAGTAATGCCCAATTCAAAACTACAAAGCTACAGAAAACAGATTTTTAATGTTTGTGGTCTCTGAATACTTAGCAGAACTAATTCCCCAGTTGTGTTTCTGAGCAGTTAAGTAGTATTATTTCCGTATCTCAGTCTGATCTTGCAATGGCATTTCGGTGGATGCAGTGGATTAATGCTCCTATTAAAGGGGACTATCTTGGTTTTATCCCTTTCCTTCACAACGCCAATGCCAGCACACTTGTAACAGCACAACTTTTTTGTTTGTTTGTTTTTAATAGCTCCTGATCCAGTTCATCATACAGCTGAGAACTTGCCATTCTGAGCATATAGGATGCATCATGAATAGATATGAGCATCCCACTCCTTTGGTACAACTCCACATCTAGGTCAGCTGAAAGTGACCATAAAACCTTTACCCATCTTCTTTACAGAAAAGGGAAGCGCCCACCATGCTGTCAGACACAGGACACCATAAGCTAGTTTCTTCACCTTTCAGATTCCTAACCACTTCTTGGTACTTCATTACTAGGAAACAAGTGGTTACAGGTTACTGAAGTAGCTTCATAAGACACAACACGTACTCAAGAGAATCTATCAGCTTCTTGGGATCAACAGGAGGTGGATAAACTACTTCCTCAATCTGTTTTCGATTGCAATATGCATAGGCAGTTGAAACATGCACAAAGACTTCCAGATTCTTCATTTGCTGTGCCAAGAAGAGGAGCTGTTGTGTAGCAATCACATTCAACTGAACAGCATCTCTGTTGATTAAACAGAAATTTGATTAGCAGAAAGCAAGACAAAAAACAAGCAAAAAGAAATAACTAGCCAATTTGCTCCAAAGTGCCTCAGTGATGGGTATATAAAATACTCCTAAATTCTTCACACGTCCCAGAAAAAAAGCTCTATGAACAGTATTCTAACTTTCTCCTTCAAACAATATGCTGCAGCCTTCATCTAGAATATCTCTCAATGTCCCAGATAATTTTTCCAAGTTTTACCTTGTTCTTATTGGCATCCTCATTCTCCATTATTAGAGTGGGAAATTAAGCATACCTTTGATCTCCTCAAGCTAAATCCCAATCCTACATTTTTCATAATGTGAAGGAGATAATGCAACACAACACCTAACTGCCACATGAGATGCATCTCTGAACTTCCTGGTTCAAATTGAGTTAGGTCAACAACTCAGAAGGCTTA
This sequence comes from Gallinago jamesoni, assembly GCA_025769975.1. Classification (NCBI taxonomy): domain Eukaryota; kingdom Metazoa; phylum Chordata; class Aves; order Charadriiformes; family Scolopacidae; genus Gallinago; species Gallinago jamesoni. Next base: position 56,973,130 of record JAOQGH010000040.1, on the reverse strand, counting down.
AAGTTGGAACTTGGTGTCTTCTTGCAGATATTACAAAACTCAATAGCACAACAGGATTACACAAAGGAAGGGGGGGAAAAAGAAAAAAGGGGAAACCACCAATAACCATACTTTCATCCTCCAGCTCCACTGCTTCTCGTTAAAATAGTCCTTCATAACACCATAAGAAAGTAGGTATCTCTCTACAAATCCCACCAGAACACCACTTACTGACCAGCTACTATGATTATTTTTATATAATTCTGATATTCTCTCCAGGCTATCAAATTTACTATGGGTAATAGTTCTCTTGTACATAGTGTACTAATCAACTAAGTTTCAATAATACAGCTAAATAAAGCTTTATAAAAAGTCTTTGCAATAAAGTGTTACATAAGCAAAAAAAAAATAATCTCAGTCCCCCCAAATAAGCACTGAGCGTAAGAATGCTTTGTCACGTTATTTCTGAAGCACTGGAGGAAATAGGAAAGGGGGACTGCTATACCAAAGCAATTAACATCAATGGAATATGTTATTTCTGAATAAATTAGTGGGTATAGGGGTTTTTTTTTGGTCAATTAGGGTTTTTTTTTCGTTTGATGTTGTTTAGTTGGTTTTGAAAAACTGCTATTGCTCTCACTCCTCACTGCTTCTTTCAAAAAGTCAAAGGCAGGAGTTAACAATCAGACCTGTACACACCAAGATACAGAAGTGTACAAGAATCATAGAATCATAGAATCTTCTAGGTTGGAAGGGACCTTCAAGATCATCTTGTCCAACCATCAACTTAACTCTGACAAAAATAAACACCCACACAACAAACAAAACACAACACCATCACTAAACCATGTCTCCCAGCACTACGACAACATGTCTTTTGAACACCTCCAGGGATGATGCCTCAACCACCACCCTGGGCAGCCCAATCCAGTGTCTGATAACCCTTTCAGTAAAAAAATTTTTCCTAATATCAAACCTGAACCTCCCCTGGGGTAACTTGAGGCTATTTCTTCTAGTCCAGTCACCTTTGGAGAAGAGACCGACCCCCGCCTCTCTACACCCTCCTTTCAGGTGGTTGTACAGAACAATAAGGCCTCCCCTCAGCCTCCTTTTCTCTAGGCTGAATAGCCCTAGTTCCCTCAGCCTTTCCTCATAACACTTGTGCTCCCAACCCCTCCACCATCTTTGCTGCCCTTCTCTGGACCAGCTCCAGCACCTCAATGTCTTTTTTGTGGTAGGGGGCCCAAAACTGGACACAGTACTTGAGGTGGGGCCTCACCAGTGCTGAGTACAGGTGGAGTACAGGAAGCATACGTCAGGAAAAGTGCCAAAAGAAGCCCAAGTATTTAGTTTTCTTGACTTTATTCCTACCACTGGCCCCAACTATTCCGAACTTTACATTAGTTGTTTCTGTTAAATATCTGATGAAGGCTGCTCTAGGGGGTCTCCAGATTTGTAAGGTTCCTCCAACCATTCCAGCACATGTGTTAGGAAGGAGTTGAGGACAGAGCACCAAAGAAATGCTCAGATTTTCTAATTTGCTAAGCAACATACCAGGCCCACCAAAAAAGCAGAAACTACCAGAGGTTTTTTTATACCAATAGCCCATTCCAGCAGTCTTCCAAATTGTTTTAAAGTTCTTTTGGGCTTTTCTCAGGTTGGTAGTTCCTTAACATTTCAAGACCGTAAACCAGTGATAAACACAGGCTCCCCTATGACATTTCAGCAGGCAGTACAGCATTCTTAGACAGGTAGTGCCAGCCTCTGTAACAACTGAAAGAAAATCTGAGTTGAGAAGTGGTTTACCTCAAGGTTGCTTTACTATCTCTCTCCCCCCCATAAAAATTAGAGCTATTCCTGAAAGTCGTTTACCCAAATTGTATATTTATACCATTGTTTTAGCACTAGATCCAGTCACTTTTTTGGCCAAAAAGAAAATGCAATCTTTTCTTGCTTCTGGTACTCCTTTCTCGAGTATTTCCTTAATAGATTTTCTGTAAACATGGAAGTTTTCAACTTTCCGTTTTCATCTTTATCCCTCTGCATCTACTTCCCCCTACCCCCTCCAATGTAAACTGCTATTCTTCTTAATGAAGGACTTTCCAAAGACATGGAGAAAGCTGAGCAGTATTTTAATCTTCTGTTTGTTCATCAGAAAGCAAGTGCTAGAACCTTCTCCACATACAGTTTTGCTGAAAAGTTATCCCCTGAAAGTGTGCATCCCCCTTCTAACAAGGAAGGCTAAAAGAATAGTTTCCCTTTCACACATTAGGAAAGAAGCCCTAATATTACTAGTAAGGACAGTACATATGGTTACAGCTTATTCATATTCTTTCTACCCATCCCAGACATCAGAGCAACACACACTGTTAGAAAGGCTCAGAATAGCAGCACATTCCCTAGTCAATTCAACAGCTTCCCTTCAGAAAGGCTTTGATATTCAGGCACAGGGACTTAGTTTAAAAAAAAAACAACAAAAAAAAGCCAGAAAAAAGCCCCCCAAAAACCCCAAAACAAAACATGGCAACAAACCAAATCACACACCCATCCCTCCCCCTCCCCACCCTACCCCCCGCAAAAAACCAAACCAAGAAAACACCATTCAAAACCTGGAGGGGCCTACAGCAAAACTACAAAAATTTAGTCTCTAGGTGCTACTAACAGATTTGTCTTTTTATCTAAAGCTTTAAAAAAATAAATGAATTCTTCCATGTTGAATACTGCAATTCTAACCTCTGGCAAAGCAAGTCTAAATAATATGCCTCTAGCTTCCTATGAAGAGCAAATGAAAACCCAAGAGTTTAACATAAATTTTGGGGAAAAGATTATTACCTTAAGGGGCATAATGAAATTAACCAGGCACACAAATAACAGAGCGCATGAAATCGCCTGACAGGCTGAGCATTTGAAAGACTGTACAGGCATCTCATTTAGCCCCTCCCTTTGAGTACCATTGGTTTACTAAGCCAGAGTGTGTGCAGAGTCTTAGACTCACCTTAGTGTTTCGTTGAATCTGACTGTAGCAGCACAATGAAATATAATATTAGTGCATTCTATAAGTTGTTCCTTGATTGGTTCACTAAGGTCCAGTTCAGGCTGTGTAAGGTCACTCGTAATTACTATTATTTTTGCTTTGAAGTCTGGTTGCTCCTCTCTCAGCCTGTCAAAGAGCTGTCAAAAAAACAAGACTAGAATTTCAAACTAAAACCCAGTGAAGATACAAGTTTCATTTGAGTGAAGACAACCCCTACATTTTCTGCCTATACAGAACTACACCTCCTTATTTCTCAAGATCATCAGTAAGTTAGAAAAATTACGTTACTGATTTCCCATGAACACAGTGAGTGATGAAGTTGTGCATGCTTTATCCCACACAGTGAAAGCAGTATTGCATGTGTTGTATAGAAGGCAGTAAGACTCCAATTTGCACTTTAATTTTTTTTACTACTTATCCCTACCCTTAAAACCAGATCTCCATCAATACGTCAAGAAACAAGGAATGGTCTCCATTAGACACCAAGACTCAAAGAAATTTTGAGTAGCAGTCTAAATACTATAATCTCTACTCTTTGAGAGAGACAGTTCTGCCCACTTCCCAAGCTTGATAATAACTATTCAAATTCTTATAGACTTGCACAAGTCATACCAGGTTTCAGGTTTAGAAAGCTTTCAAGCAGCTTTAAAAATTTGTAGTGATTTAAGAAATGCTATCCTGGAATTATGCCAGCTTGGGGGAACTTCCGGATTAAAAAAATTGGTTCTCTGGCTAGTTAAAAGAAAAATGGCAGGGTTAAACGCTGCATACCATGTTAGAATATCTGATCAAGTCTTACCAAATTGGTGTTCACTATTCGCACTAAAAAAAATCTCATCCATATTATATTCCATCATATATTCTCCTCATAACTGACTGGGTTCAAACCACGTGGCTCAAGACACACAGATAAAAATTCCTGCCTCATCTTATTTATTTTCATTAGTATGCAGATTTTCCTGAGCAAAACAGTACTGTGGGAATAAAGCACTCTTGAAAGTTTCACCAGAGTAGACCCCTGTTCTTAATTGTACTGGGGCCAGTATCCTAGCAACTGCTTCAACACAAGTCAACTAAAACGTATTAAAAAAATCACAGCAGTACTTTTTCCCCTCCCTTCCAACATGCCGTTACACCAAATGCAGTTAAAAGAGACTTCCTTACAGAATGGAAGATAATTCATTTTCAACTATAAATTAAGCCACCTAGAGGCACAGTTTCATGACTCCTAAGGCAATATAAGTTCATACTGCTACCAAACAGATTGGTCCCTCTCCTAACTTCTTTATTTTCGCACTGCTTCTCTTGCACTGGCAACAGCAAGTAGCCTGACAACTGTGTGACCATACCAGCTTGGGGGTCTAGCTAAAAAAGACCTTTTTCGGTAGATATGTTTCCAGCTTTTTTTAGGTGTGGCCACCTAAGGTAGAAGTGGTAATGCTATAGTGAGATTATGGGACCTCTCCAGGGACAGAGGTCTTTAATTGACTTCCCAAACATGAAGCTTCACCTTAAAAGGACCAAAGCTGCCAAGACAGCATTTAAAGCCTCTGCAATTCTGCTGTGTAAAGAGTGCTTACCTTAGGGCAGGAAACCTCTAATCATTTTGAAAATAAACTTGCTGGGTTTAGTTGGAATGATGGTACCTGACGCCAGGGAACTGAACCAGCTACCTTTTAACCATATTAATGCATTACAATAGAAAAGCAGTCCCATCAATAAGCACTTAAAGAACCAGTTGGGTATTTTTAGTTTGTACACCATTTCTGTTCTGACACTTTTTACATCCACAGCCATACATTATTCCTACGTATCTCATACTAGCCCTGCCACCAGTACAGAGGGCAGCAAGAATAAACACCTTCAGCACATGGCAAATTAAGAGGAATTAGATATCTGAAGTCCAAAGGAAGTAGAAACCTCAACAGTTTCTACTGCAGCCCAATTTAATTATCACATTGACCTGTTCAGATTTTAAACTCCTCAGGAAATAATGTCCAAGCACCTGTAGAACACTTAAGTTGTCCAATTGTAAGGGCCCAGCCAGATATTTTTCATAATTTGGATGGACTCATTAAGACAACCAATCCTACTAAAAATTTTTGTCTTTTGGAGGAATCTTGATTACATTAATGTCAGTTAAACAATACAATTTCAATCTCCTTTGTCTGACCACATGATGAACACAAGACAAACATCAGGCCCTATTTACACCTCTTGCATAGATGTAAAATCCCATCCCTGGGGACAAAGATGTAGAACTACTCAGTTTAGTCTGGAGATCTTTCCCTTGTTTCAGGGAGTGACAAACTCAGGGTTTTACGTAGACAGAATTTGTAACTTGATTTTAAGACAGAACCCCACTGCAACTCATTCTGCTGCGTTTCATGGGACTACAAGCAGATGCTTTTGAGCAATGAGTTACTGTTTTGACATGGTTACAGAAAATAATTTACTAGGGACACAACCATTCTCATGCCTGCTGTAATCTTAGCTAGTGGGAGTTGTAGCAATTCATTGCCTTGTTTTAAACAACTTACCCCTGCTAGCCTAAATGCTTTCATAGTTTTGTATCGATTCCCTTTTAATACCTTCTAGGGACACATTTTGTAGGGACTACATTGCATCGACATATTTCCTAAGTCTGAAAAATTAAAACTTCCAACTACCATGTCCCATAAGGGAAAGACCTGGATAGAAATAAACTAACTCTGCTTTAGCAAAGTTCATCCTAGAAACCTCTCCTCTTCTTGTCATAAATAGGATACTCTCTAGTAGAGATATGGGTAACACTAATGGATCATTCTGCATATAGTAAGAGTGTCCAGCCTAGCTCACCAGATTATCAAGGTAACGAGTCTTTTTAGGAGGAAAAGTATCCCACCTAGCATGCAAAGAAACTAATTTAAATAGCCACTTTGATAATTACATGGCACAAAATTTCAGTGCCTTTCCTTTGTTGTCACAGGTCTATAGCAATATGTACAACTAACAGAAATTCTTAATAGAATCTATTAAGGCAAAAATTTCTGTTCCATTTACAAACATAAGTATTTAAACAACCTGTTGAGATCACATATTCTTGCTTACCAGTCGATCCAATAGCGCATTCAAAAAAAAGGAATGAACTAAGCCTCATCTTAAAGAAAAGAAAATAAGGCACAAAGAGAAAAAGTGACTTGAGATCTACAGAAGGGTCTCAATTCCATCTTACATCTCTCAGTCCACATGGCTTCTTGCTCTTGATTATATATTCTCTTAACTCTGGTGCTCTACTTAATTGTGCATTACAGCTGAACATCCTCCTCCTGAATTAAATACAGGATAATTTTCCACTACTGGCTTTACTAGAGACTAACAGCTTGAAAACCAACTATAGAAGCACTGCCAGGTCTTGGACTTTATGTTTCTGTTACAATGAAAAAACATTTAACAACAGTATTTTCCTTTAGATAAACCAAACTTGTTCTCAAAATGAAATGGGAACATTATGAAGAAGGACAAAAATATACTCTGTGAGCATATTATACATACCTTACTGCTGGTAATTTCTTCTATTCGTGCTTCAGGTGTCTGCCCTACTTTGTGTCTTACCAATACATAGATTGCTTTCACCTTAGGACAAGATCTAAGCAGCTTTTCCAGAAGCACTTTTCCCATGAAGCCTGTAGCTCCCGTCAGGAGGATGTTCTTTCCTTCATAGTATTCAGGGATGGAAACCATTATGACCTTAACAAAAAATTAAAAACAAAAGTATATTAAAGAACTTCTAAGAGTTCGGGTTTACAGAAGATATAAATAAACAGACCAGATGCAAACATTCAATCTCACACCTGAAAGAAATGCTTAACAGCTTTTTTTTTTTCACCTACAACCAGTACTTAAAGATGTCTTTTTTCACCACATTCCAAGAGAGTCCCACAGGGTGACTGCAGTCATCCCAGATCTTCTTGTGAAGTGCCCCTGTTAACAGCATCTTGAGGAATTAGACACTCAGCCTGGCAAAATAGCTCAACTTCAGTCTATTTTTACCTCTATGTGCATGGTCCTTTACCACTTTAAGTGGCTGTTCCATGCAAACTAAAGGTCGTATCATCAAAATATAATCACAAGTAGATACTTCAAATACATTGACAGAAGACAGGGAGCCAGGCATCTGCCAACTGATGGCCCTGGTATTTTGCCTATGTCAGCAAAGTCCCCTGGCAGTGTTAGGCTGAGCCTTCCTACAAATTATGCTAGGTCAGAGAGAAGGTATAGTTAGTTGCTTAGTATGAGATCTGCTGGTTTATACCGATCACAAAAAAAACCATACAGTTTCACAGATGACACAAGTTTCCAACCTTTTCATTGATTAACTTTTTTGTTGGGTTTTTTTCCCCCCAAACAAATGATTAGAATTCTCACACAAATTAAAGATTTGAGTTAGCCAAATATACCTCCTAATAAAATGAAGGGCAAGGGAATGTTACTCAAATCCAGCACAAAGCTCAAGCGTGTTGCAGGTTTTGCTTCAGTAAATTAACTATGACAATTATTATTTCTTTCCCCTCCCTTAATCAACCACTTGGAAATTACGCTGAATTCTAGACACTGGAAACTAAAAGACTTTCTAAGGACAAATATACTGCTGTTTCTCTCACTAATGTGGTCTTTGGTCGACGACCTTTAGAATTCACCTGTGCCTCAGGCCAGAGGTCAAGCCATTCTATTAAGTCCAATAAACCAGCATCTTTACTGTAACACTTATCAGTTTACTTCTACTGTAGGAGACTAAAGCACATGGATATATGATTCCAGCATGTTTTACCGATCTTTTTCATTAGACTTAGAGAAGTAATAAGCTGAGGTACTGAAAGTGTAGTTATATTCTCCTTTAGCAGATCCAAACACATACCCTTATGACCAGAAACAACCAAAAGGGACAGATTCTGTAAGACCATGATACAAAAAAAAAAAGCACAACAACCACAACAAAAACAAACCAAAATTAGTTTCCTTAAAAACAGATGGAGTGTTTTTTAAGCAAGGAAGAATTAACAACCCTGAATACCTGAACAGGATGAGAGCCTTTCTTCACCTACTACCCAAGAACAAAGGAAACCAGCTTCTAAACATGCTTAGTTCTTTTTCAACAGCAAGCTACTGCAAGCAGGAACATAGCAGGAAATACATACAAAATTTAGTATGTTAGGAGTAAAGAACTGCAGGCTTATTTTGCACTTTCTGCCTGAAAAGTAAGTATTTTGGAACTCATGTCTACATCATATAACGCTGTATCCTCAGTCTGCAAACCTCTTCATGTGGGCAGAGTCAGTCTTTGACTACATAAACACAGCAACCTTGCTACTACACCCAGTACATGGGCTGCAGTACAACATGTCTCTCTAAAGGCTAAAGCAATGAAAAAAGTTATGCTGCCAGCAGAAGTATCTGTGTTGCTATGGTCCAGCTTTTTAGCTAACCAAAAAATCTGGTAATATTTAGGGTCATAAAAAAACAACTAAAAGCCAGAATAGATCAGAAAGTTTCCTGCCTCAGTTTTTTCTGACCATACTCTTTTGAGTATGAGGTTGGTATCAGAGGTTGGCATCAGATAAAATATAATTATATTATTCTCCTGAAACACTTACAGAATACCAGACATGCAAAATATCCAGATCCAAAACTATGATTAAGCATAGTGATGAAATTGTTTCAGTTAAAAACAAACAAACATGAACATACATAACTACTCAAATTCACAACTGAGAGGCAGCAACACCTAACTTTTTTTTTCCAGAAGGATTAACAGAAATGTTTCTTGTGAGAAACTCTCAACACCATTTCCCTTTACCCTGCTCTCTGGTAAACTTCATTCATAACAATTTTCCACATTAAGTTTGTCTTCTGCTTCCATTCCTCTAGAAGATTCCAGCTAGAAAACAGAATTTGTGACATTTACAGAAGGATATATTGCTGCCAAAATTACAGCAATAAATACCGGGATTGTGAAGGAACTGCCTAGAAGCACCAGATTTGAATTAAGGGTAAAAAAAACATGTATGGAATTTAGGTGTGAACGAACAAAGTCTGAAATCAGCAGCCCATGTTTGACCTACTAGAAAGAAAGGCTCTCTCAACTGCAGAAAAAAGGAAAGAATTTTTGATCTACTTTCCCTGCCTTCTCTGAGAATGCATCTCAACATGCCAGATAGCACAGCATAGCTGTCATTAGCTGACTAATTTCAATGTCAGAAGGGACTTGTCACAGGTATATACCTTTTAAAGTTCTTTATGGCAGCAAATTACTGAAGAAGTACATAACTGTGTTTACAAAAAAAAAAAAACCAGCAACAAAAAACAGTTAAGAAATAGACGTAATTCCCAGTGGAAATTCAGTCTGAACTCTAACGCATAACTGGCTGGATTAGATCCAGACAAAATACCTGCCTTACAAGACAATATAGCCAAATCAAACGTTGATATTTAAGTGCCAGCAATCATTTTATCCAGTTTTAAAGTGGAACTTGTTGTGTTGTTTGCAATAGCAGCTATTAACCAGCAATACATATTTTCACCAATTTCCAACAGCTACCTCTTCAAACATGCAGCTAGATAACTCCTATCAAACACAAAATCATCAATTGCACACTTTGGAATACCCGAATTGTATTGTAGCTATTTTTTTTGAGCTAATAACAGTCAAGAAAAAAAAAAGAGAACTGACAGCTGAAAGTATTAGTAAGAACTGCATAAAGGATTCTTGCTCTAGAATTGGGATGATCAAAATTACCAGGTGACTTGCAGGGATAAACAGCCTTTGGTAGAGGAAGTGTCTGTTAAGCTGCTACAGGGAAACTGATGCTAGGATACTTCTACATTCACAGGTTCAGGGCTCAACCAATGGTGACGCTTTGAAGATACTGCTTATTTGAAGGATGCTTTGATAAATCAAGAGCTCCTAAACAACTTCAGAAAAAAATAAAACAACTAAAAAACAACACACCATACCACCCCACACTCCAGGATCCTAGCCAACGTTCCCCATCTTGTAAAAAAAAATGCTAGTGTCTAAGGCTGAGCAAGTGCTATTATGGAGCAAACAACGGCAACTCTGTTTGCCTTCACAGCCACCGCAGCAATATTTAACTCATTGCTTCAAACACAGGTCTCCGACTCTCAAAACAAGGAGAATTGTTTTTAACAGGAAAAAGATAAATTCTCAGATTTGTCCAAACACAGATCAAGATGCTTAAAAGATCTGCTTTTCAAGCACTAAGAAAACCTGCTGCAGTTCCACTGAATGTTGAAAAGCAAAATCCAGCAACTAGAAACAGTGTGCATGTATGTTCCTGTTAGAGATTAAATGGTCTCTTTTCTAGTTTATCACTGGCAAACATTAGGTTAACAACACACTCTCCAAATTCAATCATATTGAGGTTATCACTCACAGGAAATAGAAAACATGTATTTCCCAACCTCTCAAGTATCAGCAACTAGTCACAAAGTCCTGCAAAAATACAGCCTGACAAACTAATTTCCCCCAACCTGAACCTAGTACTAGCAGCAGTACAATAGAAAAAAAGTCTAAAAAGTGGAAGAAACATTATTTGAATGTATATTCAACAAATTAATTCCATCTAGTCAGGAAATCTAAATGCACCAAGTATTTTTAAACACCATACACACATGCATCCATACCAGACAAAAATCATGACAGAAATTCCTCATATAGAGCTTTAATTGCCACATTGCAAGGACACTATAGCAAGCCAAAAAAAAAAAGTCTAGGAACTGAAAAAAAAATAAGAGAGATTCAGCCAAAGGAAGTAATATTTAACTCATCTAAACAAGGTTACTGCCAGAAAGACAAGCCTGGGTCATATCATGATACCATGTCTCATTTTATTTGGTGCTTTATTGCCACAAAAAATAAATCAATGAATGTTATCAGCAGAATGTCCACATTTTCAACTACCACAAAGGTCAATGATCCACCCTATTTGGACAATACCTATCTAGCATGTCACCAAAGCACGGTAGTTTGTTTGTCCTCACGGTCCAAGGTTATATCCATTGAGAAACCTTATCTGTGAAAGATACTGTTTTAGAAGATTAGTAGAGACTGAAATGATAGAACAGAATATTTCCCGTTACAAAAAGTTTTTAGTGTAAGATATCCTTAAAGCATAACTATTCCAAACTTCACACTTACCTGAAAGATTTGGGATCCTTCCCACAGCTTGGAGAAAGACAAGCTTGTCTGTGTTTTAGACTTCATCAACATTCTTATCTACTCTCTGCAAGATCATTTTCTTTACTAGATGCAAGCCACAGTCCCCTGCAGGATAAACCTGCCAAGACAATTTAACATCTCCAGGAGCTGGAAAAGACATTGCCAGGTTTGGAAGCTAATTAGAACAACTAAGTTTTGAAGAACTATCAAAATGGGTCCACTAATTTAATATTAGCTAGCCGGCCCTTGGCTTATGCCAGGTAGCATCATGAGGTCTTTAACCTCTTCTTATCCTTTAGTTTTCCTGAGGGGAACGTGACCTCCATGTGTGCCCCTGCTGACTTCATCTTAGCAAAACTTTGTCACTAGAAGTACTTGATGCATAAGGTTACACAGATACTGCTGATGCACACCTTCACACACTTTGTCAGCCAAAATTCTGATTTTACTATAAATTTCCATTCTGTTATGCTCTTATTCAGAGGCATTCTCTACTAGATGACTTTGAAATTAATTTTGAGTAATTTTTTTGAGTCACAAAGTACTGGAGTGGTCCCTTGATTTACTGTAATTCCATTTATTTTACAGTAAGTCCCTCCCCTGAAAATTAATTAAAAACAAAGTAAAAAGTTTTTACTATCCCCCTATCAGGCTGCAAGTTGATGTTTTTCTGAATTGGTTACTGTTTGAGCTTAGTCTTCAAGTGTATGTTGAAGGGGAATCTCTTTTGATAGAATTAACTTCGTTTCTCCAAACTGCACAGAAGGCATATATCAGTTCAGAAATTAAGTTATGATAGTAAAGCACATACCACAAAAACATTTACTATACTCCATCCCCAGTTCACGTGGAAACATGTTTAACATTTATTTCCAAAGATTTTTCAAACAAGTTTTAAGAAAACAAGAGGCAGGTTCAAGATTTGCTGAAGAGGATCATAGTTCCAGATCATTTTATCTAAGTTAATTAGAAATCTGCATTAGAAATCTTACTTGTGCTTTTGGTTATGAAAGGACTACAAGATAAAGCCTCAGTGTTTATCAAGGTAGTTGCCTAAATCATGACTCATCAGTTAACCCTGAAAGGAGAACAAAACCTGTGTAAGAACCTACCTACATTAACAAACTGAGTAACACTCACAGTTGACTACTACGTAAACCGCTAAAGCTACAAGATCACTCAATTCTTATTCATTGCATTAAGAAAATAAGCCAGGGACATCAATTCATACAAGTATGTTGAGACCCAGTTCAGGTTATCACTAGGAAAAGCCTCAGCAGAAGCAGGAGGATTACTGCTCCAGTTGTTACTGTGATACTGTCATTTTGCCAGGAGAAGAAAGCCGAAAACCAAGTAGAGGGAAATGGGCAGGAGGAGTAAAACAAACAACACTGGAGCAGCTCATCAGTTTGTCTAGTGTCACCATTAAGAGACAAATCCATGTAATTAAAACCCATTCCTCATATTGATCAGAAAGGGCAAAAGGTAGCTATCCAAAAAGCATACTTGCAATTACACTCTGTCCAAAACATCAGAAGGACAAGATAAACTGAGCTAGTCTTTTACTAGAATTGCCTTGGCATGTGTGATTAAGTTTGTTAGCAAAGCATTTACGACCAGAATACTTCGTCAAGAACAAAAAAACCACAACTCTTATTCCTCCCTTGTTTTAAATTATTATGGAGCTGAAAGGCTTGAGTCTCATTTAGCAGTAGACATTACATAATGAATTTGAAGTCCTAAGAACTAACACTTCCAGTTACCTTCCATACTTTCCCATACCTTTTACATTTGAAAAAAAAATAAAAGAAATAAAAATCCAAAATTATCAACCTTGCTGATCCTCTCACCTCCCTTCAACTGAAAGGAAGATTTACAGTGGGGAAAAAAAAAAAAACAAGAAAAATAATTCATTATTTGACAGACCTATATGAATGTTTAATACTATTTACTAACTATAAGTCCATAGGAAAAACCTCAAATACTCTTGATCATATTTCACCAAATCCCAACTTCTAGCACCTCTGTAGTAAAGCACACCCATAGTAAGTATACTCACAGCTAGTAAGTCATTGCTGAACAGCTGTAAAAAGAGCTAAGATTTTAAAACCCTTTGTTAAAGTCCTACAGTTAAGTCCTCCATAACTATAACAAGAACCTAATTTCTTAATGTTTAGGTGAACCATTTCAAAATTCAATATAACATATTAACATGGTGCAATTCAATGGCTTTCCAATGCAAACCAATACAGGTATTTCTTCTCCTATTATGTTCCTGCAGAAATTCCCACTAATTCTTCTAAAACCTAAAAATAACTAATTTACCTCACAACTGCTCTATCAAGTTGCACTTGAAGCCTAATCACCGTCTTTAAAAAAAAAAAAAAACAACAAAAAAACCACACAAGTATGCCTTTCCTTTTTTCCAAATACATGTAGAACAAAACCCTGTCAAAAAAAAAAAAAAGCACCTATTTTCACAACTACCTTATCTTTAAAAATAGCTTAAACACACACAGTTAAAGCAAACCCTAATAGATTGCCTAATTGCCTACTTGCTACTAAAGGACAAATACAAGTGAACACCGATTAAACAGGATGCATGAAACATCTCTATCCTTCCGAGAAGGACAGAGATATTTACTCCACTACATATTGATCACTGTAGATGCTAAGGGCTCCAACCTTAAGGTCTGTTTACACTAATGCATGTATTATTTGGATCTATCAATTATACCTACTGCACAAGAAGCCCTATGAATTTAAAAACATCAAGCTGAACCATGACATGTAAAGGTTGGTATGATGGCAAATGGCAGCTTAGCAAGATCTACTAAGCACAGTCCATCTAATCACACCCAAAGGAAGAAAGTAATCTAATATGGTCACACCTTCTTCAAAAAAGTCTGGAAGAAGCTTTCCAAAGAAGAACAGTTTTATAAAGAGGGTCCCACTATAAACCCTGGGTTGGAGACACTCAGAAGAAAAAAAGCGAACAGGAATACCTAGTCTATTCAAAGCGACAGTATTTGTTAGGACTGTTTGCAGCTTCCAAACTTTAGAAGTGCTGAGGCTAAATAAAGCATAGCTGGAGGACTATAATACTGCAAGGCTCATAATTAGCAACTGAGAGAAACACTATAGACATACATAAAGGTACTAACAATGTCTAACCATTAAAGGATTACATGAGGTAAGTCCTCCACCTACAGACAAGGTACCAAACTAACCAAGCACAAGTTTTGAGGACACCAGTTCCTTTTCAGAAGTTTGTTTGTGTTGTTACCCAGCAGCTCTGCTTCCTGCAGACAAGTAACAGGCAGACTGTACTGAACACAGACCCTCCTCAAACACAATATTGTGTGACAAAAAACCCAAAACACATACACAAAACACAAACACAATTTCTGGCTGGAGAAACTAACCAAACATGCCATGATATAGTCATGTCTTCAATGACTCCTAGTACATTTTCTGGCACTTGCTTAAACTGTCTAAATTGCTGTATAACCATTTTAGTTTGTTATACGTCCCTTCGAGCAGTGGAAGCACAGTGCTTGTGAGGAACTGCAAGTTCCTACAAGAAGTAGAACTCAGAAACAGGAAGTTGACAAAGGACCCTTTGCATATAGTAGTCAGGAGGATAATCAGTTTGGCCTCTCAGGAGCTATGGTTCTATGGATGGACTGATCTTCCATTCACAGAAGAAATATTAGTACAGGTATTTCAAGGCATCTATTACTCCAGCTTTCAAAGATGACTCTCTTAAACAGAATCACAGCAGAATCAGGAGCTGCACTGTAGAACTGACAGTGATATTCTCTGCTCGCATCTGGCTAGTAGATATCACGTACATTGTCAAAGTAAGGAACACTAAATACCGAATGAGGAGAAATCCTTAGCTACTATAAAAGTTAGTTTTGCTTCAATGCTAACTTTTTACTGACAAGTGTCAGCTGCTCAAGATGATTAAGATGTGGATAGGTTGAGGGGTTTTTGTAACTAAAAGGAAGAAAAAATATTTATTGTGCCCAGAACATCCCTGTACATTAGTCACACTTAATAACTGCCCCACTGTGCTTCTACTGTCAAAATTGTCTCTAGTAAAGCTTCATTAGATCTGCAGTCCAGCATAAGGTAAATAAAGAAAGACTAAGTACTTGCAGTAAAAAAATACAGATCTAAATTTACATATTATTTCATAGTTCTGCAATAGCTGGGAGGGAAAAAACCAACCAACATCAAACCCGCGAAGTCAGTCTTTCATACAGTTGTGGGTGGGGAAATGCCTGCTTTTTAAGGCATCTGTATTTGAGGGGAGGGTATAAAAACAGGGTAGAAGGCTGAAGAGTAAAGATCCTTAACATGTATACATAATCTCCAAAGTGCTGAAATAATGAAGCACAGATGTGATACACAAAGTGGGGAAGGTGGGGGTCAAGAAATTCTATCTACTACAGTACAAATGGATGTCACGGATCATAGAATTCCTACATGCTCCAGTTCTGGTTTAATTATTATTGAAACAGTTATTAAAAATATCAAAAACGTTCAGTTGCTAAAGCTCTTAGGTAGGTTAAATGAAATTAAAGGTTTCTATTTCCATGGGATTCAAACCGGTTTCAATTACAAGTTTGCTACCAGCATATCTGCCATTAGCCACACTTCAAACTTCACTCAAGACAATCTTTCTGTAGATCCACGTTCCTGCCCCACGAGGACTCCAACCTTTACCCACAGTCAGGGGCTGCTGCACACCCTAAAAGTTATCACAGCTCTCCATGTACTATTTCTTGGCGCATGGACCCATTGAACTGAGACTCCCGTTTGAAGAGACAGGCCGTTTCGGTTCTCTTCCCCATACATTCTTCTACGCGGGGGAGAAACTCGTGGCCTTTTCCTGTAAGTCTATTTGCACTAGCCACAATTAGACGGGCTCTGAGAAAGAGGAACTACCGTGGCGGTACGGCCGGAGCTGGGGCAAGCAGGAGCCGCTTGGCAGGAAGAGTCGGTGCACGGCTGCTCGCAAGAGGCCCATCCAGCGACGGGCGGGAGAACGAGGGAGAGAAGAGGGAGATGGGTGGTACCCTCCGGCCCCGGGCCCAGCGGCAGGTGGAGCGGGCCTCCGCGGAACCCGAGGCTTTCAGCCTGGCCGAAAGGGTTTCCCCTCCCTCTCCCCTTCTTCTAAGCATCGATCCTGGCAACCGAAAGCTCCTCTGCCCGCAACGCCTCCGCCCTGGCCGCCTGCCCGCCACCACGACGCACCTCAGAGATCACCGCCGCCCGCCCTCCCCGGCAGCCTCCCGGAAACGCGCGCCACCGGCCGGCTCCCTCGGCGCCCACCTCATAGGGGGAAATGGACCCGCTCAGCCCGCAGTCCTCCCTGGCCTCCCCCTGTCTTCCCCCCGGCTTCCCGCCGCTGCTCGGCTGTCCGCTACCTGCTGCGGGCGGCAACCCCAGCCGCGCCTGGCTGCCCCGCTACCCGCGCCGTTCCCCGCCGCTTTGAGGGGCTCGGTCAAGCGGTCCTAAAAGAGCCGTTCCCGTTGGCCGTTGCGCAGACGGTACCCACTCGTCTATTGGCTGCCGCCTCTGCCGCTCTTTAGGACTACGAGGCCGGGGATTGGTAGCTCCCAAGAGCCCCGCCCAAAGGCGGTGGGGGGGGGTGGCTGGGCGCGTGTGGGAGCGCAGGGGGTGGGGGGGCGCGAGGAGGAGGGCGGAGCGGTTGGGGTTTGGCGCTGCCGCCTAGGGTCCGCGCGCGTGCCCGTACCTCCCCCGCCCCAGCGGCGGGCGGGAGGTGGCGCGCGCCCCCTCTAACGGCAGCTGCTGCGGCTATGGCGCCCGCCCGCGGCCACGGCCCGACACCGCCACCGCTACCGGCGGGGGGCGGCCTGTGGAACCGCTCCCATGTTGGCTCTCGGCCCACCCGGCGCCGCGCAGCTGGACAGCCGGCGGCTCGTCGCTTCCCCGCCTCGCGCATTGGAGGTCACCACCGGAGGAGGCCGGCCGGGCTGCTCGAGGCGCCGGGGTGGTGTGCGTGTGGGGGAGCGGCTGCTTTGTACAACCGACACCTGAGGTAGATACCCATCAATTGCCACAGGGATTTCACTTGTGTCTGTTGAATATCTAGAACCTCGAATAATACTAAGTCAATTCCATTTGGAATCGGCTAAATGACCCACAACCAATGGCGGCCTCAGAAGGCAACCACAGCCTCCACAGAGAGCACTGCCAGTTTCCAGGGGAGTTTCAAGCCAAATGCCTGAGGAACCCATGCAGTGTTCGATGCGCAATGTCAATGTTCTTGTCTTATTAATGATACAAATCCTATCTGTGCTACAAAAACCATTGCACTCCACTTGCCTCACCGTTTGTTACCAAACACTGCCAGGCTACACAGCAACACGCCATTATGCTATGCCCTGTCACCATATGCCATTTGTTTCACAACTGAATATTGCACAGATGGACATGCATCAGCTTAAAAAAAAAAAAAAACAAGCATTCAAAAGTCTGGAAACACCCTATATAAGCTTGCACAACCCGTATTTATTCAGATTACAGTGCACATAAAGTAGTATATGAGAACTGTAAACGCAGCCTTTGCTTATGCAACTACATAAGCATGTTACTTTTTCAGAATTAGCTTCTGCCTGGTCCAGGCCATGAGAATGGGAGCTGTACTCACATAATCCACAGAGATTCAATAATATATTTTATCCTTATTGTTAAGATGTGTACACTCATGGTTTATCTACTCCATACTATTTAAACCTAGTACCTAAGTACTTCTTGACAGAGAATAGTTAGAAACATGTAACTCTAAGCTCATTATCATAATTGTTAGGGGACAGTTTTTCGAAGACGGTATTCCTTGGAAAATAACCTGCTCGTTGAAGCTGAAGCATTATCCAATCATCTGCCATATAGAAAAACCAACTCAGGCAGTGCAAATCTCCCATGTTCCTGCTGGAAAGTTTTACTACTTTGTTGCACACTATTCGGGCACCAGTATTTCCTTTTTTTGTTCTAGTGAAAGCCTAACATATGACAGGCAGCCTTACTGACTGTGGGGGTGAAGCTTTTTCACTTCAGACTCCCCAGTATGGAAGAGTCCATTGCTGCAGAGTGCAGAATTGCAGTCATGAACTCTTCAGAAAATTTATTTTTTAAAAATTTCTATTGGTTATATGCAAATTAAAGTTCCTCAAATTGTTACAGAAGTTAAATTCGGGTCCATTTTTCAGAACTCACTTTGTAAAATGTGTCTGCAACACCAAACAGAAGTAATGGGGGAAAATACTAGTAATATTTCAGTGTGGGCACAGCATTGTCTTTTGTGCAGTCTTTTTTTTGAAAACAGCTAAAAAATGGCGGGGCTTTAAACCCCATATACCATATGGGGTATCATCCAAATACCATATCATCCAATGATTGTCATAGCTCACTAATGATCAGCTATAATGGAGTAACTGCATTAACTGATGCACTTAATATAAATTGTTGTTTATAATAATAATTAAGCAATTTTGTTATCAGAATTTTAAACGGAGTTTCTTGGCAGAACAGGGGAAAACCAGAAAAATACATGTAAAAGTTATGTAAAATGAAAAATAAAATAAAATTGCTTATAAAAGCATGTATTCTGTAGTCTGAAAATAAAATACCTAATCAGTGTGGTCTCTAACTGAGTGGCAAAGTACAGTACGAAAATTAAAGATTTTCTTCATTTTTGTGGGTTCTATGACTTCCATCATACATCAAATATACACATTACCACAAGCTGACTTAATGGCAACACAGCAGAGCACAGTGTTACAAAATTATTTTAGATGCTATCAGAACATAAAATAAATACAGAGTATTCAGAGCCCAGTGTTGCCCATTTGTGTTGATCATCTGTGCGGTATACATTTCTGTTCAGTGAACTCAAAATATCAACATGTTGCAATGTACTATTATCTGTTTGCATTGGTCTTATACTGCACTAGGACAAAATGTCTTGATAAAGCAGAGTATCACAATGATGCAGTGTGAGTTCACAATGCTGTAATTCTTCTTGAGCATCTCAAGAGTCTTAGAAATTGCAGGCATATCGTGAGACATAATGATCTGATTTTTGTTTTGAGATTACTCTTTCAAAGTCACAATTAATTTATCCCTCCTAAACTATCAGCAGAAAATATCATAGTGACATAGTAACACAATGCATTTGCATGTTAATGTAGTAATGTAGTGTTGCTTCTCAAAGAACCTACCGAACTGGTTATTCAAAGTTGCATTGTGAATTTTTCATCACAGAAAAAACTGAGAAGTTATCAACACAAATATGGTCTAGTCTGGGAACGCTGAATAAGTTATTAAAAAATCCAACATAGACTTGCATTAGCTAATATTAACAAAAAAGTATTTGAAATTCTATTACCCAACACAAAGCAGTAGCGTGACGCAAGGTTGTAGAAATCTATAGGTAATAAACTACACGTTCCTGCAAGGCCAAATCTTAGTTTGTCGTCTGTGAGAGTACGAAACAAACACCTACATACTCACAATCAAAAAAAAAAAAGGACATCCAGTTCATGTCTACATTGGTCCATATTTCTAAGCAATACTGGCAAATTATTTCATTCATAGGAGACTTCCAGCGATTACTT
The DNA here is from genome assembly GCA_025769975.1 of Gallinago jamesoni. Lineage (NCBI taxonomy): Eukaryota > Metazoa > Chordata > Aves > Charadriiformes > Scolopacidae > Gallinago > Gallinago jamesoni. The sequence continues at coordinate 56,953,248 of JAOQGH010000040.1, read as the reverse complement.
CATTGCGTCTCTCCATTTTTAAGCAACAGCAATAGTTGTAAGAACTTTGTGCCTTTTAATGACCAACTCACAGAAATCTTTAATTTTGCATCTACTGCCTGGAGTAGGTTCCCCAGTCTTTCTGATTTGGAAACTGAAAAAGCTGAAAAAGGCAGAAGTGAGAGAGGACAAGTGCCAGAACAAAACCCTGAAGTATCACTAGAAATGACAGCCATGCTACAGGGACACTGTGTCCACACAGAAACGTTGGTTTTCTGTGGATAATCTCAGAAATAGAACTGTTTCATTGTTTTATTCAAACAGTAGTAATGTATATTTACTCCAGTCAGCTGCACATATTTTTGCATAAACTAAGGCATGTATTTATCACAAGCTAGCTACTTGTGAGGGCTATATGGATGCTCACTTCTATGTCTCACTAAATGCAAACCATTTCATGAAAAGATTAGTCAACAAAAATTTTACTTCCTGTGCTGCCAGACACATGTGCACAGGCAGTTTCTGTTCATCAAACACACACTCTTGTAATATTTAATTTGTGCTCATGCTAATAAGCATTCACAGCCACCAGGTGTTTATAAAGGGTGTATTTGTGATGACCATTTTTTGTATTGTATTTATGAAGTTATTGTACTTAAGACATTACCCTCTACCCTATCACTACACGCCCTTGTAAAAAGTCCTTCTCCAGCTTTCCTGCAGGCTCCCTTTAGGTACTGGAAAGCCACTATAAGGTCTTCTGGAGCCTTCTCCAGGCTGAACATCCCCAACTTTCTCAACCTGTCTTCACAGGAGAGGTGCTCCAGCCTTTTGATCGTCTTCCTGGCCTTCCTCTGGCCTTGCTCCAACAGGTTCATGTCCTTCTTACGCTGGGGACCCTAGAGCTGGGTGCACTACTCCAGGTGGGGTCTCAACAGAGTGGAGTAGAGGGGCAGAATCACCTCCCTTGACCTGCTGGCCACGCTTCTTTTGATGCAGCCCAGGATACAGTTGGCTTTCTGGGCTGTGCCAGCTCATGTTGTGCTTCTCAACAGAGAGCTTATGGGTCTCTGATTAAAGGGATTAAAGGGAGCACAGGAGCAGTTGATGTTACAGTAGGGGTCTGCTACAGACCACTTGACCAGGGCAACAGGGTGGATGAGGCCCTCTACAGACAGAGAGGACAGCATTGCATTCACAGACTCTGGTCCTCAGGGGGGACTTCAACCACCCCGATATCTGTTGGAGGGAGAACACAGCAGGGCACAAGAAATCCATGAAGTTCTTGGAATGCGTTGATGACAACTTTCTTCTTCAAATGATAGAGAAGCCATTGAGGAAAGGAGCTGTGCTGGACCTCGTCCTTACCAACAAGGAAGGGCTGGTGGGGAATGTCAAACTCAAGGCTAGCCTTGGCTGCAGTGATCATGAAATGGTAGAATTCAAGATCCTCAGGGGAGCGAGGAGGGTGTGCAGCAAGCTCACTACCCTGGACTTCAGGAGAGCAGACTTTGGATTCTTGAGGGACCTGATGGGCAGGGTAACATGGCAAAAAGTACCGGAGGGGAGAGGGGCCCAAGAAAGCTGTTTAGTATTCAAGGATCACCTCCTCCAAGTTCAGGAGAGGTGCATCCCAAAAAAGAAGTCAGGCAAAAAAGCCAGGAGGCCTGCATGGATAAACAAGGAGCTCCTGGATAAGCTCAAAACCAAAAAGGAGGCCTACAGAGGGTGGAAGCAAGGATGGGTAGACTGGGTGGAACATACAGAAACTGTCCAAGTGGCCAGGAAGCAGATTAGGCAAGCTAAAGCCTAGACAGAATTAAATCTGGCCAGAGACATCAAGGACAACAAGAGAAACTTGTAAAGGTATGTCAGGGATAAAGGCAAGACTATGGAAGATGTGGGCCCTCTCCGGAAGGAAACAGGAGATCTAGTCACCCAGCATATGGAAGAGGCTGAATTACTGAACGATTTTTTCGCCTCAGTCTTCACTGGCAAGGGCTTTAACCATGCTGCCCAAGATGCGGAAGTCAAAAACAAGGGTTATGAGAATGAAGAACTGCCCACAGTAGGAGAAGATCAGATTCAACATCATCTAAGGAACCTGAAGGTGCATAAGTCCATGGGACCTGCTGCAATCCATCCAAGGGTCCTGAGGGAGCTGGTAGATGAAGTTGCTAAGCTGCTTTCCATCATATTTGAGAATTCATGGCAGTCTAGTGAAGTTCCCACTCACTGGAAAAGGAGAAACATAACCCCCATATTCAAAAAGGGAAAAAAGGAAGACCCCGGGAACTACAGGCCAGTCAGTCTCACCTCTGTGCCCAGCAAAATCATGGAGCAGATCCTCCTGGAACCTCTGCTAAGGCACGTGGAAAATAAGGAGGTGATTGGTGATAGCCAACATGGCTTCACCAAGGGCAAGTCATGCCTGACAAATTCAGTGGCCTTTTACAATATTGCTACAGCCTTGGTAGACAAGCAGCAGACAATTGCTCTCAATCCATTCTCTGCCCAACCTGTATTTGTGCTTGGGATTGCCATGTCCCAGGTGCAGGACCTTGCACTTGGTCTTGTTAAACTTCATGAGGTTCACACAGGCCCACTTCTCAATTTAGTCCAAGTCCCTCTGGATGGTATCCCTTCCGCCAGCGTGTTGACTGCTTGGTGTCATCAGCAAACTTTCTGAGGGTACACTTTATCCCACTTTGTCACTGACAAAGATGTTAACCAGCACTGGTCCCAGTACTGACCCCTGAGGTACTCCACTCGTCACTGGTCTCCACTTGGACATCGAGCTGTTGACCACAACTCTTTGAGTGTGACCATGCAGCCAATTTTTTATCCACAGAGTGGTGCATCCATCAAATCCATGTCTCTCCAATGTAGAGACCAGGATGTCATGTGGGACAGTGTCAAATGCCTTGCACAAGTCCAGGTGGATCTCTGCTGAATGTACCAGGTTGTAACACACATTCAAGTATGGACAAATGCAAATCCTACCTTAGGAAACTACATCATGATGAAGCAAATGTTATGTTGAAGTGATTCCTATTGATATTGTGAAATGGTTATTCTGCCAGCATCTCTGGCTAGAGCCTGGAAACTGTCCCTAAATGATACAGCAGCACAAAGTTCTTTGTGGGTCAATTTGGTATGTGCTCATCTTTTGGCTCTTAAGCACAGTCCCAGGACCCATTCTGAGAGTTTTTACTTTATTTCTACCTTCCTAAGATGACTCTAGAATCTCATGTGAGTCATTGAGAGATATGACCTGGAACATGATTAGAAATCAAAAATTAGAATAATTACAGAAGTAGGAGAGAGATCACATTCAGAAACTGTGGAACTTCCTGTAATGAACTTATTTATTTATACAGCCACAAGTCAGCAATAGCAAAAAATAGCAAAAAAGAGATAGCGAGGGCTCAAGAACACTGAGTGTAAGATTAGTATTTGCAATTAACTCATCTGTGATGTGTTTTTTGTCTGAATTTTACTTCACACTATAAGTTGTACAGACTAGGAACCATATATGGTTTAAGACGCTACTGTGCTACTGTGATTCTAATATAGTATTTGACACTGATATGCCACAATGCCATATGCAGTTTCCTGATCATTTATTTATGACATGTAGGTAGCACTGGAAGACAAAAGTTGAATATCAAGGAGAGCAAAACACTGCCTTTGTTTCTTTTGTTCTGTTTCCTTAAGTGTCTGCTACAGGCCATACTTAGCGTAACATTAAGAGAAGGCAATATTGGCTCAGTTTGGGAGTCATTGTCTTCACTAATATCCACTGAGCAGATTTACAGCCATTGAACAATGTAATCTAAGTTGGAAGATGCCACTGATGCTGAGACACCTCTGTTAAGATTAATTTCTCATCGAGCAATGAACTATATGAAATCTAACACTGAAAAATCGTTTCTTGAGGTAAGTTACAGTCAATCAAGTCACATGCTAGAGAGCTGCTCAATCTTCACCTTAACATAACCTATATTAGACCATAAGATTATATCTTGGGAACACAGTAAACTTAAACTCCACCAAATGTACTGTTGTAACACTTTCTGGCAGGAAATTTATTGTAAATAATACAGTTAAAAGTATTTGTTTTCTAATTTGACGTACTATGGTTCAAAGATAAGAGTATGATCAAAACTAGTTAAACCAGTTTAGAAGAAGTCCAGGAACTTATTTCAGCTGTGTATTAAAGCTAGTTAGAATATTTAGAGATAGCTTTGGATTCAAAACAGAGCAAACACCTCATGAGAGGAAACTTTCAATTTTTTCTTTCCAAAGAAGTAATACCATTTTTCAAGTGCCACTTTTGTATCTTTCTAATGAATTAATTGATTGAACATATTTATTTAGTGTTGTGAGTGTTTTTTACATTTAGTCCTGAATATAGTTAATGCATATTAGGTATTGTACAAACTGGATGGGTAACAAATATATTGTTTCCAGTTGAATGCATTCTGCTATCTTGCGTATGTTTTCCATGCTAATGTGCTAATTCATTGGTTTTTGGTAGCAACCGTTACGATTATAATGTATAGTCACTAAAGATTACTAAAATGCTACATCATAGAATGGAAGAGACCTCTGAAGGTTATCTTGTCCCCTCCCATGCTCAAAGCAGGACTACCTAGCGCACATTCATCAGGACTGTGTCCAGTTGGGTTTTGAGTGTCCAAAGACAGAGACTCTATTCTCTCTCAGCACCCTGTGCCAGTGTTTTACCACCTTCATAATAATAATTTTAAAAGTATCTTTTTTAATTTAAATGGAATTTCCTGTATTTGTAGCCTCTTGTCCTATCACTAGACACCACTGAGAAAAGTCTGGCTCCACCTTCTTCACTTCTCCAACCAGGTACTTATACACACCAGTAAGATCCCCCTGAATCTTCTCTTCTCCAGGCTGAACAGTCCCAGCTCTCTCAACCTGCCCTCACAGAACAGACACTGCAGTCACTTAATCACCTTCACAGCCCTTTGCTGGACTCACTCCAGTATGTCCCAGTCTCTCTTGTACTGGGACCTCAGAAATGTCTCACCAGTGCTGAGCAGAGAGGAAGGATCAACTCCCTCGACCTTCTGGCAGTTCTCTTCCTGCTGCAGTCCAGGGGACTGTTGGCCGCCTTTGCCATGAGGGCACATTGCTGGCCCATGGTCAATGTGTTGTCCACCCAGATCCCCAGGGCCTTTTCTGCAAAGCTGCTTTCCACCTGTTCAGTCCCAAGTCTATACTGGTGCATTGGGTTACTCCTCCCTAGTGCAGGGCTTTGTGATTGCCTTTGCTGAACTTTATAAGGTTCCTGTTTGCTGATTCTTATCTTTTGCTGCATGACTACACACAATATTAATTTTCCCTTTTACATTCTTGCTGCATCACTTAAAAGCATCAGAAATGCCCATTGTGAGATTCAAAGTATGAAACAATTTCATACCCCTTATTTTGAAAAAAAATATTAAAATACCTTTTAACTGTGTTGGCTATCATGCTGAGCCCTATCAGCTCAATATTAGTGATATTTGTGTTTGATATTTTTTCTCTTTGTTATTGAAATTTTCTGATGCAATTGCATCTTGGCATACCGCATTTTAGTACATGGAGTATACCGAGAAACCTGTGGGTGATAGGAAGAGTTGCTAGGAATGGCCGCTATCAGTGAGGAGTGCTGTAGGGTGAACTGATCCTTTAAGAGGAAGGATGGAGGCTTATTTACAACTTGATCGTGTGAGGCTTAGTTCATCATGACATTTAAGAGATGTGGCTGTCTGGATCATATGACTAAAATAAAACAGTTCAGTAACGAATAAATTTTATGCAGAATAGACCTGTTGAAAGGAACCAGGTATTAAAGATGTGAAAGTTGTTTCTCAATTAGGAACAACAAACTGGCTGAACAAAGTTATAAGACAGGTAGCCCTGTTATAAACATGGGACTAAAGGGAGCCTAATGGGCTCGTGGTTCTGGTGCCCAGCTGTCACAGGCACTGGGTCATAGAAATCACTTTGTAAAATTATTGTATTCCATTTTTAATACAGCTGTACTTTGCTTCTTCTAACCTTCTTTTAATTGTCCTTTAATTTGCAGTCTAAATGCATTTACCAATATTCACCTTTGTTCCTCTGCCAGTACTTGCCTTCTTATCCAATAATCCATTTCCACAGTGATACATTTGTGGAGAGCAATCTTATCCCATTTCAGCTTTCATTTTATTGGACTAGAATAGCTATTTTTTGTAAGCTTTCTCTTGTGTAGAGAATCTCTTTAGTAATCATTCCAGGAACCCTTCTTCACATCTTTTTCAGATTCAATTCATAATTTTATATAGTATTCCAGAAGAAGTTGCACTGAGATCTTACACAGCAAAAATTTTTTCATACCTCTACTGAAAACAGATCTCTTGATAGCATCTTAAGCTTATATTTGTTTTTCTCATAACTAGCTCAGGTCAGCAGTTCATAAAAAGTATGACTTTGATGAGTTTATTTTGGTTTCCTCTTCTGTCACGTAAAACTATTGAGGTTTTAGCACAGTGTTGTTATCTTGTTCCCAAGCACAAAACTACAGTTTTCTATATAAATGAAATTTCTTCTCATTTCTATTAGCCTTGGCTATAGGCTCTTTTAGTATTAAATCTAATTTATAATCATTAATTATTTGTGTTGATGATGTTTCATCACTTTATCAGTGAATTTCATTAGAATGTATCCACATATCAACATTACTTGTGGCTGTTTCCTTTTGTGTCAGCTCATTTCATGCTTCACTTTTCCTCTTTATCTTATTTATTAGTTTTTCATATTGAAATATTGAAGTCTGCTTACTTCTTTTCCTTAGTAATTAGATAGCATACCCTAAGATTTGCTACTTTTGAATTCATGGTCAGTTCTCCCTATATTTCTGGTTTAGTTCCTCTTTTCTTGCATAGGCTTCATAATTTGTCCTCAAGGACGGATTACATACAATCAACATCTAGCTCACATAAACAAGAACAGTCATTTCTCTCTCTACATAATTATATAAACTATACAAGTTCTTGCCTTATTGCTCACAATAAGACAATAACTTCCTAATTTTTTCTGTCATTCTATTAAGCAGTTTAATAACTGTTAATATAAGCAGTGCATCCTCCATCAATAGTATTTTCTCTGAAGTGATTTCTTTTTAGCTTAATGTTTCTGATTTTGTACGTTCAAAATAATTAATGTATTTTCCATGTTTATTCTGTACAAAACAAGCCATTTTGTGCTTTCAGCTGTGAGACAAAATAGGATCTCTTCCTCAGACATATAATCACTGTCAAAAGTCTACAGTTTTTTGGTGTTTATTGGATCTTTTATTCTTTGATCAATATGTTGCATTATATTTACTGCAACTTGGCATGGCAGGGAAAGATCATAGTACTGAAGCAATCAGTGCTGAGGTGCCTCTTAATCACAGGAATATGCCGAGCTGGGAAAAGCAAGCCTGTCAAATACAGGGCACTCTTCTGTTTCCTATGCTCTCTGTCCCCACAGTGCCCAGGTTCTCAAGAACAGGTTTCAGTATTGGAAGAAATGTGACAGAGGTATTTCTGTTTTTACTATCTGATGACAGGAATGGGTGAAGTCAAGTTCAGAAGATGATGATCCACCTAGTAGTGATATGTTACCTTGATGCCATTGCCAGCACGATTACCTAAGAGACTGTGTCTCCTATGAAGCCTCCTGTGGGTGCCTGTAGCAGGGCAATGCAGAATGGCAAGAGTCATCTTCAGAGGAGAAGGAGAACAGAGAATTGAGATCCCTTATTTTTTGTAGCCTGGACTGAAAGAAGAGTGAGTCAAAAACCTCCTGCTTGTTCAGTTGACCCCAGGGATAGTTACTAGGTGAGGCCTTTGAGTGCAGACAAGGTATTTCATGACTGCTGGCCATCAGGTTGTGATGTCTGTGAAAACTCTGTGCTGCTGGGATAGCATAGAGAACTATGGTCTTGTGATCAGGTCATCAATGTATATTACTTCTCTACAGCTCAGAGCTCTTTTGCTGTTACTCCACCAGAAGCCCCAGGCTTTCCACCGTAGGGACAAATTTAATCAGGTGTGCTGATACAGAGAGCTACTGGTGCTGGTTGTAGTAGGGAGAAACTTAAAGACATATCACTTGCAGAGTTTTCTATAGGATTAGGAATTGGATACCCAGAGCAATGATGGAAGGTACACACAATTTCCTGTGACTATGGGACTGAGGGTGCAGAAGCCCAGATGAGCTGCCAGCTTGGTAGGGTGTTTCCACCTGAGGATTGGTTTCAATTGTGAATTAGAAAACCCATCCCTTCTCCTGACTAGGATCCTCCTAAGGGAGAAAACTGATCCCTCTCCTAAGGAGAGAAGCAGCTTTCTGTCACTTGAGGTGTTAATTATGTTTCTTTCTGTTCATGGCAGTACTAACTAGTGGGATTAGACTTGAATGCATTGCTTAGGGAGCAAGGGTTTCCAATCAGAAGCTGAAGCAGTTATATGCCTAGAAGTCAAACACCTTTGCAAACCTTATTCAGATTGATTTGGTGAACTTTGAACCTCAAGAGCAGAAGAAATAAAACTGAGTAGTTTTCTTTTGTGAGGCATTTTAATATTTGTTCTCATTCAACAGTGGGTCAGGATCTCTGTTCTTTGGCCACACTCTGGATCTGACATTTGGGGCACAGCTGGAATTTAATTTTTTTTTTTCCTCACCTACTTGGTGCAGGACAGGGTTTTGCCAAAACTATTATGGCATAAAATATTCTTTTGTACTGTGAGTTTGTTCAATTGAACCCTGGTTTTCCTGATACTATATCAACTGCATTTAGCATAACTATTTCTAGTAGTTGAATGCCTTCACATTCCCTGGTATTTCATAAGAATGATAACTGTAGCACTTCATTAATTTTGTGTGAAATACTGCAATCCATTCGGTAGATAGAATTTGAAATAAATCAAACCTCCATATTGTCTTAAAGAGGCTAACCTTTTCTTTCACTACCTCCATTTCCCGTTCTTATTTCCTCACTCCCTTATCTCCCCCTTACCTTACTAGACTGGGTGCTACAATCTTTTGGGATCTTTTGGAATTGTAGAATCGCAGAAAAATTTTAGTTGGAAGGGAGCTTATCTGGTCCAATCCCCCACTCAAAGCAGAGTCAATTACAAGGCTTGACCAACTTCAAAGATAAATCTGGCTGATCTGGCTGCAACCCCACCTCCTTCTGTTAGTTGAATCTACACTGATCTCTTATCTACCGTTTCTATAAATTCTTATGCATGATGAAAGGGCTGTAGTTGTTTTGGAATTAACCTATACACAGTATAAGCATAGAGCTTGGGTGTTTCATTTTGTTCTTTGCCATAGTGTGTAGGTGGTGAGTTCTTCTGGCTGACTGTGAACAAAGGATGATGTACAATGACAGCACTGCAGGGCTCTATAATTTCCAAATGCTAAATTACAATGCAGGTAAGTGCACCTAACAGTAATTTAGGACAAAATATACTACAGAGGTCTGGAAATTAATCCCTAGTCCAAGTATTACCCAATAAGAAAATTCAGAGCAAAGGTTACCTTGAAAATAAAATAAAATTATGTCAGGATTTGTGATCTCCAGTTAAATTTCATGTAGTAGCATGAAATACCTCTGCTTGTCTGCTACGTCACTGATGGGGAAAAGATAAGGATACAGACAGTTCTCAAAGCAGAGCAACAGCACTAACCTGGTAGCTTTCTTACCAGCACCAGATGCTTGCCAGTGAGATAGGAGACTAATAGCCAGCTATGCTGAGAGCTACACACGGATCAATATCTGCTTCTTCCCCTTTGAAATGTCATTAAATGGAGCTATGCCTCCAGTTGAAGGTGCAGGCAACCTTGTGCTGTGCTCTTCTTGCACTCCCTCTTAGACGCCTTTTTCTATTCCAAGGCCTTACCCAATCATCTAGGGTTGTCTGCTCAGGGCTTTACTGCACCCCACAGGAGGCAGTGTGACAAATTCCCAGCAGGCTAAAGGAGAGACGTGTTCCAGAAGAGTGGAGGCATTTAGCTTAAGCTATAATATATTATAAAACACATGGCAAGCTGAAAAAGCCCTATCTCTCATCACCCAGCTAATTAGTTTGAGTGCAGCACCATGATACTGATTCCAGTTCTGGGGTTAGCACGGCAAGCTGGGCTATTTGATATGTCAGTTGTCTGGGATAGACACACATATAGTTACCTTATAAGGGATACTGGCCTAATTATCTCCCTTCACAATTTTTCACTCAGTCAAAGGAACACCTTTTCTCTGAAAGTCTGAAAAAATCATAACACTTTTGACCATCTTTTAATTGTAAATGCTGCAGCAGAAATAATCAAGAGTTGTACTCCCAAAAGCCTGTGCTCTGGACAAAGTCACATGTTCTCTTCAATATGACACAATCTAGAAAAAATAGATGACAGAATTAGCTGTTTAGTCATACTGGGACTGAGAAATGGTGCTAGGCTTTCACCACTGATCAAGCTTGCTGCCTTATGGACGTACAGAAGGTCTGGCTGATTCTGTCTTTCCATCTATGTGTCAGTCTGGGAATGCCTTTGGGCTCACAAATACAGATGTGAGCTCTAGATCTATCCTGATTCCGCATCAGGGTGTGACTTGACTATACATAATTTCTGTCCTTTTCTTGCATGCCTTGGTTTACATAATAAAATCAGGGGTTATATGTTAGAAAGAGGCTGCAGCACTTGTTAACTTTTCTATCTATGCAGTCAGGGGACAGGGACTCTGAGGTCCACCGCAGTGCACATCTTCAATATGGACTTCTGAAACAGTCTCCATGGCTTTACTCACACATTTCTTTTAAAGTTTTTCTTCCTACAAAAAAGATCCTTTCTAGAATTTTTTACTAATTTCAACTTTCCCTGAATAGTTATGAAAGCTATTTCCATGCTTCATGCACCCAAAGGTTGTCAAAAGATGTAAATGGAGAATCTGCTTTTATTTTTCTTCCTTTGTTTATACATATGTGACCATCTTTTCAATATGAAAATACTTATTTGTAGTCCTACTCTAATGCAAAAGACTTTGAGTTTCTATTACAAGGCTTCAGGTTTTCCAGACTGAGAAATGGTTGGGTTTTATTTTATTTTTTCATTTGGCTTTCACATGTCAGATGCAACATATGGTTTCACCCATCTTCTCTTTCATGTACCTCTTTAATATTCTTTTGGGTCAACTCTTTGTCCCAGGCAGTACAGTATTTCTTCATGACCCTTCTTTGTGTCCCTCCAGTCAAAGATGCTTGTTTTTATTTCTTTTCAGCAAGATAATCTTGCTTATAATTTATGTCTGGGTCCATATCCTAATTCTTCATCAAATGCATTTGGTTTTGGGCTCTTGGGTTCTGCATGGATTTATCCTACAGCAGGGCATTCATTTTACAAGGACTATTTTGCTTGTCCTGGCACCTTTTTTAGTTCCCAGTGCATTAGGGTCTAGCTTTTTATACTGCAGTACTCAGTGTAGTTAAGGCTATCATATTTGATTTTTTCCAGCCTTTAGTAGAGGGTCAGCCTCACTTTGCAAAATACCAGATTACCCAAAACACCAACTCTTACACTTTCATTTACTCCAGTTTCTGGAGGAATCTTGCCATACACGTTAGCATCCTCTGTCCTTTCTTGAGCTGTTTCTCCAAGATGTTACATTATTTAGTAGTTGTGTCCTTCTGCCTGAATTTCATAGTTTCTTACATACTTTCTTTTAATAAGTGCTGCAGGCTGATTATTCCAGATATTCACCTCTAGTTCTTCAGACACATTTACCATACCCTGGAGCTTTCTCCAAAATATTTTATTGTTTATAAACCCACTTCATTTGCAGCTCCTGAACCCTTTTTGATTGTGGTTTCCTTGTGACAGGCAATATTGGGCTTCTGGGATTCAGGGTCTGTCTTTTTTATTCCCAAATTAGGCTATTTCTACTGCTTAGGCAGTGGTGGAAGACTTGGGCTCAGATGCAATTTAAAGTTACATAATCCCAGCTGAATGCTGAAGAGTTCATCTTTCAAGTAATAAAATATTCATTTGTTCCCACTGACATTTTAAAACACATTAAAGAAGCTTTTATACTGATTTTCCCATTTGTTAAAGCTTTTCCCATTTTGTTAAAGAAAAACTCACATTTGGATCATATTTAATCTGATGGCTTCTTTTAAAACTTTCACAATGACGGCCCACCTGTCTGAAATGAAAACAACAACAGAAAATGCTGTGCTTTGAAAACGATTGTGATAATGATAATTTGATTTGAAAATATATGAGTATTGTTGAAATACTCCTGAGGGTTGTTCATGTTTAAATAAAGCAGTCCTCCCTTGGAACAGAGGATATTGTTCTTTGAGTGTGACAGATCTCTCAGAAAGCTGTTACTTGACACACTTTTGGTAAATATTAAAGATATAATCTTGCGTGAAACCAGAAATTGTTTATAGACACAAGAAAAAATTCATCACTGCTGAATGGAGTTCTCTAAAACGAAAATATTTTTCTAGTAATTCTTACCAAGAAAAGGGATCAATAAAACACTTGATGTGTTTTCTTGTAAAATTCATGGAGCTTTTCATTAAAGAAAGTTAGAAAAATGTCCCAGGTCAGTATGTATTTTCTTGCTTATGTCATCAAATTGGCATAGTCCGCACTGAGGGAAGTACAAAGAAGTTAAGGCTGGTTCTAAGTGACAGGAAGAAAGCTTCTCTCCTCACAGAGAAATTCTCAGTGCTGCCAGGTACAAAAGGAAGGTAGACACACATAACTTTGGCACAGAGTGCCCCAGGAAGAATACTTGATACAAAAAGCTCTAAACAATGAAAGAGCATAGAAAGTAGCTGGAACTTGTTATTTTCTTGGATATTCAAGTTGTTGCATGAGAATAAGGAGGTTTTTGATTCATGGAATGTTTCCTCTTTAGTTAAAGTTCTTTAAATCCTTCTGTGATGGAAGAAGTTACAAAGTTTGGGAGGACTCAGATTCTTGTTTTTTGTAGGAAAACTAGAGTTAAGCTGACTACTGCCAGAAGGAAAAAAATTTATCAAAACTGATTGAGAAAGGATCCTATATGCCATAACCAATGCAATGTTGCAGAGTCCAAACGGAAGGTAATAGAGAAAGCCAACTGCATATTTGGAACTCCACTGAGTAAGATTTACTTATTGTATGCTAGAACTCAGCACTTACCTTTCTGATACCTGGAAACCTATTTTCTTATTAAGAGCTGAGGGAATAACTCAAAGGATGATGGCATGTGACATTTAGGTTTCTTCTGGAAAGTGTGGATCAAAACAAACCTTGTTCAGCTCAGCCTTCAGATGTTCATTTAGAAGCAGCAAGAATTGTTATCATTTAGGGTGCAGCTACATTACCATTTTGCTTCAGATTAGGCCTGCACTTCCAAAGTAAGTTTTCTGATCCTCATCAGTTATCATGTCTTGGTTCATGCAGTGGAGCAACCCAAAACTAGAAAATTACTCTGGAAGCCCTCCTGTTGTGCCCCACCAACTAATTTAGTTGACAGCACTAGAGTTAGTCTGGAGTAACCCCCACTTTATATTGGTCTATAGATTCAGTTGTATTTGTTCTGATCCACAACTGGAATTGTGAGGACACAGTTCTCTCATATTCAGGGTTAGCACATGGTCCAGCCATAGTCCAAATTACATTAGAGGAGCTCTGTGAGAAAAAATGGATTCATCTACAGTGATAGTTTTAAACCTTAATTTTTTTGATCATACCTGCCCCTAAAAATAGACAAGATTAAGATTAATATGAGTCACGATAACTTAACTGAATATCTCTGTCATTCTGAATTTATGTGTGCTGAATGCACATTTGAGCATATTAATAGTATAACTTTAAATCTAATGACACTTCCTTCTGTACAGATGGTGCAGCATCTGACTGGGTTCTGCTCTGTGCGTCCAAAACTGGCACTGCGTGTCCTCTCACACAAGATGTGTCTTCTTCTTTTGTTGGTCTCAGTCTGAAAAGTGATTCTTTTTTGAAAATACCTGCTTTCTCACAGTGAACAGTGAGAGTGCTGGGCAGGTTTTTGTCCAGAGAGCAGAAAAGTAGCTGGAATGTCAGGTTTTTTTCATTCTTTTTGCTCTGTCCCAGTTATTATTGATAAGAAGATGTATACTTGATAGAGCTGTCCACATAAAGAACTACTGTAAATCACATCCATGAATGTGCTAGTCACAAGTAGACCAAAGTGTTGTGAGTTGTTACTGATCACAAAACTCAATACTAATGATAATAAATTATGCTCTTTACTATGTACTGATCATAGGAAAATAAAACCCAATGAAATGGCTACCTGAATATCTGTATGAGTCAGGCTAAATACTGAGTACTAATTCTATCTTTCTCAAGGAAATTATGAACATGGTTCTTAGAAGGGAGAAAAGAAACATCTTTCCATTCACAAAGATGATTCAGAATATGGCTATGCATATCATAAAACATGTTCATACAGTCTTAACATGGTTTATAGGCCTCCGCTCCTTCTTTCCCACTGACTTTAAATAAACTTGCTAGCCTAGCAGCAGTTAACTGCAAGAAACTGCCGCTGACAACATGAACCACACTGCCTTTACCTAGATAAATGTATATATTTTGCACAAAGGCAAGAAGCTAAAGGAGCAACCTTAGCATGAAGGTTACATACTAATGAGTTATGCTCATATGTGGGCAGAGAGATGCAAGGAGCCTGTGTTTACTGTAATTTAAACCTTTGACTTATTAATTTACTTCTGTCCATCTAGCTTATATGTATGAGATTTATACTTGCTTCAGACCTGTGCTCTCTTTCTGAGTAGGGAAATGGATTATAGCTACCGTGTGATGGGCTCTGACCCACCAATTTTGACAGTGAGTGCAAATGCAGCTGTATAGTCAGTCTTCTAGTGTCATTTCATTTCTCACCTCTACTTTCTTTCTTCCTACTTGCTCCCTCTGCACGCAGTCTACTTACTAGATTAGAAATATGACTAACATTTAATAGCATCCATATTGCCATTTTCTTCCTAAAAACTTCATTTTATGGCAAAACCAGCTTTCAGAAGGATTTGAACTATTTTATTCCTTTTCTTAAAAACTTCTGCTGTGTTGCCCCATACAATGATGTCATCAATGTTCTAGATGTTCTAGAGCTTCACTCTGTTCCAATGCAGTCTGGTTCAGTCCATGGGAAATAGTAGGGCTGTATTTCCACCCCTTGGGCAGTCAATTCCAGCTGTGCTTGATGCCCATCCAAGTGAAAGCAAACTGTGGCCTGCACCCTGCCTGGGGAACTGCCTGCTGAAAACTGGAGCAGCACTCTTCCTGGAGGGATTCCCTTTTGTGATTGTTGGTACAACTTATGTACCCATGCCTGTAGGACTGAGGTAGGTTGTCCATCCCACTTCCTCATGTCCTCCCCATGGTCACACAGGTAAAACCACAGGGTCTTAGTCACAGTGCTGCCACAGAGGTTGGAGTAGCTGCAGTGCCTGACGCTCTGCTTTCCTTCTCTTTCCCCTGAGGGCACTGCATAATATTGAGCAGTGTTTGGTAGACACTGGCCAGGACTCAGCACAGTGCAGTAAGTTGTACCTCTCTAGAACAGCCACAGCGTTTTCCTTTCAAATATTGTATCACTTTATCAGGGTCCTGTAGTTGTTTGGGGGTGAGGTCCCAGACCATTGGAGGTGAGAAGTTCTCTAGATACCTGCCCACGTTCTCCCACATTCCATGCCACCCATGATTATCCAGCCTCACGGCAGATCTCTGGGTCATATCACTGCATAGTTGTTTAACCCTAAACAAGATCTGAAACACATTCAGGAAATATAGTAATAAGACCAATAAGATTTTTTTGAATATCCCAAGGATATTAAAAATTCTGAAAGCTATTGTACCCGGCTGGAAGGAGAAAAAGGAGGCAAAAGAGCTGGGGAAACTATCTCTCCTGCATTTCTCCCATAGATTGGATGTGATTATCAATACATTCTGAGAGACGGCGCCTGAGGTATGGGCAGGACAGCAATGCCACATAAAAAGTCCAAACATAACTGCCTGAACAGTGATGTTATCATATCATAAATTGCTATTATAAAGGACAGCAAATTGTAATCCTGATGCCTCTCCCAGACATGATAAACAGCACCATGGGGAGTACATAGAGCATATAAAAATTTACATAACACAGGCATACAAACAAACAAAGCAACATTGTGACCCGTGACTATTTAATTAATACAATAACTTACTATAACAAATTTATTTTAACATGTTCTGGTCAGATCTGTTGTTATCTCGACCCTTCATCCCCATGTTGGGTGCCAAAAAGGACTGTTGTGGTTTAGCTCCAGCTGGCAACAAAGAACCACAGGCCACTTGCTCAGAACTGATTATGATACCAACCAGACCAGGAAGCCCCTAGGGTACATCCAAGGGGTGATTTCCTGCCCCTCTCCCTGCCAGCTGTCAGCTATATACTAGGCATGGGTGTAGAATGGGTGTTGTGATCCAGCTCCTTGGGAAAATTAACCCTATCCCTGCCAGAAACAGGACAGCATTTCAGTCATAGAAGTGCAGCGTTTCAGCCCTGTAAGTGCCTATCTGCCATCTTAGTTCTTCCATGTAGAGAAAAGCTTGAAACTATTTCTGAAAGATGATTAATTAAATTACTGTTATGGAAGATACTGCAATAGATTGATGTCATGCTAAAGACATTACTGTTAAAAGTAATCTAATATGCACCCCTTATACTTAACGAAGTTTTTTAAAAAGCACTTCTTGTTTAATTAAATATGTAATTTTATAGACAAAACTATGAGAGGTGGAAATATGCGATGGATTTTTACCTTTTATTTGATTTTTCATTTCAAAGAATTCATGGTAATAGTCTCTCTGACATCAAAGTCACTACTGGGGGAAATACTGGAGCATGGACTTTCACAATTCTACATACACTGATTTCCTGACGTGTTTGAATTCAGAAAGATGAAAAAGATTTGTATATGTTGAGTTAAGGAGATGTTTATCATGCTCATAAGCAGCACACACTTTTTAATGCATGAGTAACTTTGGGACTTTGCTGGGAATGCTTTTACAATTTTACTATGTTTAAATGACTTAGTATTTTACATTACTGCAGGTACTAAAACTTAGAGTAAAAGTGATCTGTTTTAAAAGTGGCTAATGGAGTAGATCCTAGAGAACAGAATCTAAGTTTCTCTAATATCAGGTCTTACAGGAACAATAGAGAATAAATATTCTTGAGTGTTCTCTCTGTGTAGATTTATTCACTAAATGTCACATTAAGTTTAGAAAAGCAGCTATTGAGTCATTCCTGTCATGAAATAATGCTTCATATAGTACTTTCTAGAATCTCTCATGTTGCAATTTCCAAGATTCAGCTTTCTTTTCTTTGCTAACTGGGGTTAGAACAAAGTACAGTCTCAGTTGCTTTTGTCCAGTGCATTTGGATGTTAAAGGTAAAGGGCACACTAAATGCCAGCTTTGGACAATGTACACCTCTGATCTTGTGCTATCTGAAATGTGGAAACACTGACTCTGCTGAAAAAGAATTTGGCATCCTGATCTTTGTCATGAACAATTGGGTGCTCCACTTTACTTAGAACTAGAATAGCTTGTATAAACAGAGACTTAACCTTATGGAACGGAAGGGAAGGGGTAAAGAATGACATGTTGCAACAGGGCTTATTCTAATGGGAGCCTACAATGAAAGGAACAAGATGGATCCTGCCTAGTTGTCACTGCAGGGGAGAGAGGGCAGAAGAAATTTTAGGATGGATACTAAGTTACTACAAAAAGTAGGCAAAGCTACTAATTTGTTAAGAGTAAACCTAAATTTCAGATGTATCAGCAAGACAGTTCTGGCCTCCAAAATCTTCCTTTGTTTCATTTTTAACCAAAATGTCCCTTGTGTGTCACAGTTGCATGTGGAAGAAGAAATTGGAAGTTGTGTGAGCCGATGCAGGCAGGATGCAGGAACGACCACAAAACCATGGATTAAGGGCAAAGAACAAATTTAATCTCAATACGTCATGGATCAGGGAACCTCTGAAGCAGCACACGGGCAGAGGCAGGCAAGCAGGGGACGCAGGCACCATGGAGCGAGAGACCTTATTAGCATGAGAGTCCTTGTTAGCAAGGGAGTAAGGGAGCGAGAGAGCTCCCACCTGCTGTTTGGGCCTGTATTTCAAAGATTCTGGTGGGCAGAGTTGCAGGGGGACAAGAATCTCAGGCGTGTTTGATAAGGTGCCCCTGAGTCCATCCCTGGACTATGTTATCTAAGTGCAGATGTTTTACTTGTTGAGCACACAAAACTAAGCAACAACTAGTATGATATATGTGTTTTCCAGCATCCCACAAGTAAGTCACTTGAGTGTATTTACAGTCCTCGTTGCCCATCTTCTGTTACTTTCCCACAGAAGTGAATGGTGGGACCAAGAGAGCCTCTTACTGACGAATGCCACCTCAGTTAGAGCTCTCTCTGGGAAAGAACATGCAAGAGTAAGATGAGTTGCTTGTTGGAAATAAAAAAAAAATCTAAAACAATGCACAGCATTTGAAAATTATGTAAAAACTTGCCTTCTCCTCAAAGACAGTGGACATCGTCAGCAATCTCTGACATAAATCACTTCTACCTTCTGCCATAATATTTGCACCAATGTGAAAGAGAATAGTGAGTAGAAATACGCAAGTACAGATCCATACAAACTACAGCCAGCAGTAGAATTCATTCTTAGAAGTATTGACCTTCATTGCTAAAATGCCAAAGTTATTCCTATACTAGTTTGAGACTCTCAAAGATCACACTTATGCAGCCAGCAGTGGTGTAATTGTGGCCAAGCAATTCCAGCACCAGAGCAGCTGTAGACACAGAGTGAAATGTAGACATGTTGTACAGATGTACAAGTTGGTATTGCTGTGACAATACGTAGCTCTCCTACTTCCCCAGGAAAGATATGGGTTCTCAACTGGAAGGCCCTTGACTGTGCTCTTACGCTACACTTATTCTCTGTTACAAAGCAGAGCCTAGTTATGTTTCTTCTCTGGAAAGATGTAGAATGAAGGACACTTTAGCAACACGGAAATGAATAGCTGTGGTCTCTGTTTAAAACAGTGAGTGTTAAATCACCTACACACACATTCTGAGCACAGTTTTCAAGACTACAAGCAAAATAAGTAATCACTTTGCCTTTGTTTTCCAGTTTGTAATGCTGGACTATTACCTGTTTGGAACCAATATTATTTGACCATGAAGGTGTTATTTAACTAATGCTTATTTAATGGTTTAAGGGTTTATAGAATGTGTACCTTTACAGTAGAGAAGAGTATTACACAGTTTCAGTGCTGATTTTGCTACAATCAAAATCACTTCCTTATTCAATCTGGGGGATATCAGTTATCTGAAACTAACTCATGCATTCTAGCAAGCTTTTTCATTGCTCTTTTGAGAGAGTTTATGTTGATTTTGAGAGAATGATGAAAATTGTAATGAAAAAGCTAATGGAACTCTTTACTCTCAACGTGAGAGCACCATCTAGCGGCAAATAACATGCCCCGTACCAGGCTATCATGGAAAGATAATTAGGCGGGGGCAACAATACTAACTATACGGTTTCTGAATGCATCAGAAGGAACGACCAGATGCCTAAGTTACTATGGGCTGTGTAGTATCACAACATATAACTACATCTCTGTCATGGAAAAAGCATGGTTGAATTCAGTTCTGTATCCTAGACCTCCTAGGTCTAGGGTATTTTCACAAAGGTACTCTTCTTTAGGTGTGGAGGAAACGCCTAAAGCTCAGATATTATTAAAAAAATCTGAAAAAATCCTCATAAAATAGCTGTTAATTAACAATACATATTTTGCTTAAGTATAACTACATACTACTTCCTTGGGTAATTATTTTTTCTTTTAGAATTCTATTCTAGGAGTTTGCAGAGTCAAGTTCAATACGCTTTTAATAAACATTTCCAAATTAATGAACACTCTGAAACGATCACATTATTGTATGAGGATTGCAATTTACCAATTACCAGTTGCCTATCCAGCCCAGAGAAAGTGTCATTTTAGCATGAAATGTACATCCACACCAGCTCAAGGTAGCTCAAACCACACTAGCATCAGTAAGAGTATCTTCAGAGAGCTTGTTTAGGCTGCCAAGCCATGCTGAAGCACATGCCACCAGGCCTTCATTATGCTTGCTATATGAAGTAGCTGGATTATAAAGAGCTCGAATCATAGAATATCTCAAGTTGGAAGGGACCCTATCCACATTGCTTTTGCAGCTTCATCTAGCTGTGCAGATATGTCCTAGATAGACATTTTACTGCATTATACTTTATAAATTCACTGTAATGATACCTACTGATACCACAGCAATACTCAGTGGTAATGAGGGTTCCTCTAAACCAGCATGATGCATCCCCCTGATTCTGCAGCCTTTTCACTTCCCAGTTTTTCCTCTTTCTCTTCCTATCACTCCATTCCTTTCTCCATACTTATTTCCATTCCTTTCTCCATACTTAATTAGGGATAAATTAAAGGTGGTCAGCAAAGGACTTTCTAAAAACTGTAAAACTGTAACCTTTTTTGTTTCTTTACATTGACTAAAGGAAAAACAAAAGCCCTTTTTTTTGTTTTTTGAGTAAAAGAATTCCTTTCTCCTCCCACATTCCTCCCTCTTCCCTCACTTAATCTTACTAACCTTGGCAGGTCTTGCTCAATCTCTTACTGAAGACAGGTGTGTTGCCCCTTTTCTTGATCATGCACTGTACACATGGGCAATGAGATGACAAATCTCAAACAATTGTTTCCTTCTCCAGTTGATTCACTGCTTGCAGAGGTTAAACAGGAACTGAAAAAAAATCATAATGACCTTTTAGTGAAAAAATTCTTTCAATTATTCAGCCTTTTATTTCTTTCTCTAGGATGTCACTATCTCCTATTCTGTCATCATGAAGTTTTCTAGGGTAGAAAAGGTCTTAATTTTATCATCAAAACACTTTTTACTTTTTGTACTTTTAGTGCTTAGAAGAACAAAACCTAGTCAGGGATTATGTTTTCTTTTAGGGTTATGTCTGTAAATCATGTGGCCTGCACACAGCACCTGCAGAGGGTTGAATATGTAGTGTATGTTCTGTGCAGCTTGGTTTGATTTAGTTTCCTGTGCTACAAAGAAATGTCACTTGAAAAAATGTCACAAAACGCAGTTGTGTCCACACTTTTAAGTCTAGCAGAGGACAAAGTCAGCTGTGAATGTTGGAGGAGAGTTAAAAATCTTCTGGGATTGCAGTTGAAATCTCCTTGAGGGATAATACCAGGTCAAATGATACCAAAAGATAACTGAAACCAAGGATATTCTAAGGATCAAATTATATCCTTGAGGATATATGTGGATCTCCCCAGAGAAATCAACATAAAAGATATATAAGTAAAATTTTATTCTCACTGGAAAGTAAGAAACTATCAGGGTATTTGGCTTCTGTATGTTTTGGTTTTGGCTGGGGTTTTTGGGTTTTTTTTTACTGTAGGAACTAAGTAGAGAGTGGGGAAATTAACATATATCAATAGTTCTCAATTATTATATGTTGGATCACACAATATAGCTCAAGTCCTAAAAAAGTGAAAGATAAATGTTTTCAAAAGCTTCTTAATTACGTGGTTTTAAGCTATTTAAAGTTCTATTTCCACAAAAACCATGTAACAGATATGAATATAAGTAACAGTTTAACACAGTCTGTTTTCATAATGAACAGATCTCTGGAGATACATAATTTTGGAGATAAAGATTGTATTACTGCATCGGAATACTGATGTAAGTGCTATTGTGTGAATAAGATATTGTGTGAATCAGTATTACTACATCTACGGTTTACTTATACCTGATTTATCTTAAATATATACATTCCTTTTTCATACAGGCCTAGTTTCTGTTGGTTTATTCTGGCTAGTAATCTGTCAGTCTTTGCTGTGCAGCTGATTAGAAATGCTCATATGCCTAATTCAGGCAGCTCAATGTTTGTGGCAATGACATCTAGCTGAGAGGAGAAGTCAACAGGTAAGCTGGTTACCTCATAAAGCATTCTTTCTAAATCTGTAAGAGTTCACCCGTCAACAATTAAATTGAACACAGAAATTAGCTACTTCACAGTCCAGATTCAACGTTTGTGCAATCACAGTTCGTTGACTTCATCAGAATTACTGCAGGGTTAACTTGGCCCAGTTTCTCTTATCTTAACAGAGGAGTGACCGTGGAATGGTTTTGTCATTTTCTGCATTATTTGCATAGCAAATTGGTGAGATATTTTTTCTTAGGGATAGGCCTTTTGGATATCTGTTTTCTTCTCACACACGTGACATGATTCCTTCTAAACAATATGAATAAGGCATCCCATATTTTTTCTCTCAGTAGAAAAAGCAAACCCATGCCCGGTGTTCGTGCTGGTAAGTGGATGGCCACACGCTTAAGTTAAAGAAATCCTTTCCATTCTCTCCACGAGAGGGCAGCGTTGCTAACGGCATACTCAGATGCAGCACTGTGCACCGCCCTATGAGCTTTTTTAGCTTTCACTCTCTAGGTAACTATTTGTTCTGCAACTTTTGGGTGTGTAATAGAGAAACGTCTTTAAAATAAAACACAGAGGAAATGTTTTCTCTTTATAGGTATTTTACAACCTATCATTTGCCCTCTAGCAATAAAATCTGGAGGAAAAACATATTAATCACACCAAGTGCCTTTACTCAGATTTCTATTATATGCAAGAACTGAAGAATATCCATGTAAAGGTGATAAGCAATTTTCCCCCAAGCTTCTGAGCAACTTTTCTCATTTTCCCAGCAAGTAAACCCCTATCATTGCTGGCAGTACATGGGACACTTGAATCTTTTATTGTGGATGTCATCAAAGGAAACAACCATATAAAAGAAGGTCCTCAGGTCAAATGTCAGTTAAACCCTAAGTTCCAGAACACACCTCATGCTAGGAGTTGGAGGGAGACTCTCAGAAACCACTGGTGTCCCTAAAATTTCATCAGCTCTGCAGGGGCACATTTTACAGACCTTTAATTTAAGCTTGCCTGTTTTTGAATAAAATGTATGCCTGTTGATGATGTCAATAAACTGGTGACATATATCAGAACTTAATACAAATTGACTTCACTGAGACTAGGCTTCCTGCTGTGCATCCCTGCCTTTACAATGGTAAAAGAGCTGTCTTTGCTAATAAATGCCTGGTGGCCTCTCAGAATGGAAAGCTGGGAGCTAGGGAATTTGGTCTGTAAGCCAAATTCTCATTTAAGGACCACTGGCAGAAGTTGAGGTTGAGTTTCCCCAGCAAGAACATTAGGCTTGTAAGAGCAGTGCTCTCTGAGGAAACTTACTTCTGAAACTGTACCAATAAATAAAAGAAACATCCTGGCATTCCAATTTCAAGGGCTACAGAAGAAAATTTGGTCCATTTAATTTACACTGAAGGAAGTCACAGCCACTGGAGTCTTTAAAGTGTCAGAGCTCTTTCAGGTTAGAAAACAAAAATATTCAATATATTATAACCTGTGTTCATACACTGAGTGAACAGAAAAGCATTATAAAGTGCTGCTTCTTGTTGCATGTGGGATTTAGACAGCATGATAAGCTCAAATGACACCTCCTCCCACATAATATTTGTACCTTTGGGTTTTTTTTCTGGCTCTAAGAAAGATATCTAAAGAAATCAATGAGCTGTACAGATGTAATGATAACCTAAGCCAAGGAAATTGCACGCTTGGCAAAGAATAATCTTTGTGATACATCCATCTCAGCAGATCCACCTTTGATTACAAATATTCATGGCTAATGGTATAGTTTTAATTATAATGGAACTTGTTGAGATGCTGCAAATGCATTCAATTTTCAAAAGCTTTTGTATTTGAATGTTTCGCCAGTGCTTGCTGAAACCGTTTGAGAGGCAATCATTTTCTTTGAAACTTGCCAAAGCCAACTTGTAGCCAAGATATTGCATGATAAAAATCCTAAAAGAGGTAAAAAACATTGATTTAAAAAAATAAATGAACGCACAAGTATTTTTTCCTTTCACATAAATACTTTTTCACGATCTGGATTCTCTTCCTGATGAAAACAGAAAGTGTCCGGACAAAATCCTTGTGGGAAACTCATGCTCCAGTGGATAATATCTCTTGACATGCGATATTCTTAGGAATACAGAAATTACTAAATCAGGTCATACTCAAGACCCATTTTGTCTTCTTTAACTACTACTGACTGCATATTAACTAACTGCATATTAAAATAATTCTGAGAGGTAAGATGGGATCTTCTTTGTTTATTTTAATTTAATTTTTAATTTTTTTAATGTATAGTTTATTTAAGTTTATTATAATTGCAAGATTATATATCTTATAATTTTTTGTTATTCAATTTTAATTATTATGGCAATCAATGTACCTTAATAAAGCTTACTATTATATTATACATCAGATCAACCTAAAGGGCTTTTTCAAGGATTGATACAACTTGTTCACTCTAGAACAAAGGCTGTTTCTGTTGAATGTTTTGCTTAGTGTAAACAAAACTAAATACTGAAGATCCTTTAACTACCTTACATAACTTCTTTCTTTCGCTAGTTACTGCATCACTTTCCTTGTAAATTAATGACATTTGAAATGCCTAGTTGAGCTTCTTTTGTACAGCTAAACCGTCATTATTTTCAATCAACATCTCTTTGTATGTCTTTAAATATAATATATTGTCTGTTTTCCCCTTGCATTTTGTTTTGCATATGAAACTGCTAAGTAACTACCTCAGCCTAGAATCCTTTCTAAAAAAAAAAAAAAGTGCTGAAGAGGCATGGAGATTGTGATCTAACTTGTCTGCATGTTTGCATATTTTTTCCTTTGCTTCAAGAAGGATGAACTACAGGTCGAAGAACCTCACTTATGTTCCTGTACAATCATAGCATGAGTCTTGGAAGCCATTTCTGGGCACATAAGGAGAAAAGTGACAGGGAATACACATCATGGCATTTGTCAATCTGATTGTCCTCTATAATTAAATGACTGTGGGATGAGGAGGGACCAGTGCATGTTGTCTACTTTGACTTTAGCAGAGCTTTTGACACAATCTTCCACAGTATTCTTGTACCAAGATGAGACTCAGTCTAGACAGATGAAAAGCTGCCTGGATCATCAAGCTCAAAGAACAGTGGTTAATGGTTTGTACTTCACCTGGGGGCTGATTACAAGTAGAGTTCCTCGGGGGTCTACTCTGGGACCTATGCTTTTTCAGAACTTTATTAATGATTCAAAAGATTTGACAGAATGTGTCTTCTGAAAATGTGTCAGTGACACCAACCTGGGGGGGTTGTTGCAGACAGGGATGCAGTGATAGCTCAAAGGCAGCCTTGTTTTTCAGAAGGACCTAGCGTTACATTAGAGGAATGGGTTTCCAGAAGCCTCAGAAAATCCAGCTGGGTCAAACCCTGAGTCCTGCAGCTGCAATGGTCTAATCCTTCACAATAGTAAAGGCTGGGAACTGACTGGATAAAGAGAACACTGCTGGAAAGGACCTCAGGTCCTGGTGAACAATGAAGTGAAGTTGAGAAAAATTTATTCAGCCTGGAAAAGTCTTAGAAGGGCCTAGTAATAGCCTTTCTGTACCTAGAAGGAAGTTACCAAGAAGACAGAGCCAGGCTTTTTACCAAAGTGGATTGTGAGAGAATGAGAGACAATGGTAACAAACTGAAATATGTGAGATTCTGATTATGGAAAAGAAGTTTTCCCTTAAAGGTAATTAAACATTGAAACAGGCTTTAAACACTGAAACAGGTTGCCCAGAATGCCTCTGGGATCTTTGTCTTTGCTGACCCACTGGATAAATCCCTGAGTAACCTGGTCTGAATTCCTTTTTGACCCTGCTTTGAGCAGGTAGTTGGACTACAGGACCTCTGAGAATATAAATGATTCTGTGAAACAGGAGATAGTTGAAAGCCTCTTTGAAGAGGTTTTGAGAGATTTGAAAACCCCTTTGTATTGTTTCATGGTCTGTACTCAAAATTAAAAATGGAAGATATGTCTTTGGAAATGCAAAATATTGATGTGATATCATCACCTGGTTAGTATAATGCTATTTTCAATGCAGCCACAGAAGCTGAGTGACTTGTTAACACCTGTGTTTCACCATCACAGAAGGACTAGGATGTAAGTAAATGCCTGTAACAAAGTATTTATCATACTTGTGCAGTGACATAATACAGAGAAGTGTTTTATTACATGGAGGTGGGATTGGTACCAGCAGTAACAGCTGTCAGCGTGAAGCTCCCCAGAAATCCAAAAAATGACCATCATTCCATTCAGTGTTCATATTTTTGCAAAGAGCTTTTACTTCATGCTTCAAAAGAATAGAGCGATAAATTAAGTAGAACAACATGTATTCATATTTCTTCAGAAATATGGTACATAGCACGCTATATGGCTGATTATAAATTAGGAATAAAAACCCAGGAGAGAACCACAACAGAGATAGATAAAATAGTGAAAGCTGATTGAGAGAAAAAAAGTCTGTCTGGAAAGCACAAAACATGAGACATGCATAGAGTGAAAATCTAGTAACACCCAAGAAGCTTAAAAATTTGCAGATTTTGTGTTAAACCGCTGTGAAGACCAATACAGGGAAGAGGAGACTGGAACCCCAGTAGAGTGGGAAATATGTGTCTCTTGCAGGCATTAGATAACTTGTGGCAAAGACCTTGCCAGCATTACCTAATGGAACAGCAATAGAGGCACAGCCCCGGGGTCTGCACTGCCGCCTGCAACGCCAGACTTCACATACCAAACACCTTCAGCATTAGATCTCTGCAACCTTAATGTTACTCAGCGTGGACTGCTTTTATGAGAAAGTATCTCCACTTACACGCAGTGATGCAGGGGCCTTTTGGTGATATCTCCTGTCTTTCTAGGTAGATTTCAGCTTTGAGATTGGTTGACATAATTTTTTTCTATTTCTGCTTGCTCATCTATAAAATGCACAAAGATGTGTAATATACCTCAAAGATGGTATGACAATTACCATGAGTAAGAGACCTGTTCAGGCATTCATGATAACGCAGCTGTGGAGCACTCTTTCCTGGAAGGATGCTATTCCTCTAAGTATATCCTTAATGTGATGAGGTCATATTTGAGCATGTGTATCTTCAGAACTGCCCATTCCAATGCAATGGTCTCTCTTTACATTATTAGGCCACTGTAGCAGTGCCATGTGTGATTGTCTAGCTTGAGAAGGCAGTAACTGGACATAAAATTGCATGCATTAAGGACTCCTGTGGCATTCTGTTTGCAAATACTTCCAACATACAACTTCACTGTAAAATACTCTTAGAGTTTTGGAGAGTTAGAATTTGATCCAAGAATGGCATTTCCTCTTATAATATTCTGGATCCAGAGTTGTGTACAGTTGCTCCTTTGAGGACAGATTTCAAAACTCCAGAATGAGATCTTCCCTTTATTATATGGTGCTTCTTAAATACTGTTGTTCTCCAGAGGAAGAAACACTTCTCCAGCTTCTGTTGTAACCTTAATTTCAAGGACAGTCTTGCAAATGTGCATGATTCAGTTTGAATATTTGCTCTCCCTCAGGCATGTGCATCAAGCCTAGTGTATCAAAAAAATGCCTTTTTTGACCCTACCTAATTTAGCTTGGGAATCAGTGTCATTGTCTGGTATTTCAGATCTACTCTTCTTTTAAAATGCACTCTTACAAATATCTACAGCCAAAGTCCAAATCTTCTAAAAATCATAGAATCATAGAATCTTCTAGGTTGGAAGGGACCATCAAGATCATCTTGTCCAACCATCAACCTAACTCTGACAAAAATAAACACCCACTCAACAAACAAAAAAACACAACACCATCACTAAACCATGTCTCCCAGCTCCATGTCAACATGTCTTTTGAACACCTCCAGGGATGGTGCCTCAACCACCACCCTGGGCAACCCATTCCAGTGTCTGATAACCCTTTCAGTGAAACATTTTTTCCTAATATCCAGCCTGAACCTCCCCTGGCATAAGAAACTCCACAGGCCGTTTCTTCTAGTCCTGTCGCCTGTGACTTGGACCCCCGCCTCTCTACACCCTCCTGTCAGGTGGTTGTAGACAGCAATAAGGTCTCCCCTCAGCCTCCTTTTCTCTAGGCTTAATAACCCTAGTTCCCTCGGCCTCTCCTCATAACACTTGTGCTCCCAACCCCTCACCATCTTTGTTGCTCTTCTCTGGACCTGCTCCAGCACCTCAATGTCTTTTTTGTGGTAAGGGGCCCAAAACTGGACACAGTACT
>JAOQGH010000040.1:56909714-56924753 GCA_025769975.1 Gallinago jamesoni | reverse complement strand
ATCCACAGCCTTTCCCTCATCCACCAAGCAGGTCACTTTGTCATAGAAGGAGATCAGGTTTGTCAAGCAGGACCTGCCCCTCATGAACCCGTGAAAATCAGCATTGTTCCTTTGAGTTAGTACGACTATGTCAACCAAACAACTGCTCCAGTGTGTATTGAACGTAAGCTAAGAGGGATGCACTAATTCTACAGTGGTGTGCAAAGAACCCAATTTGCACAGAGAACGAGTGTGCTTAGAGAACAGAGTTATGTAATTAATCTATTTTGGGGATTAGCCATCCCTGAAGTTCTGAAAAAGGTAACTGGGTTGGACTATTTATAGAGTCAGTTCCTATAGTTACAGCACAGATGGTAGCACAGAACAAAAACAGTTAGCTCAAACTATCTCTTCTGTGCATCTTGATAATTTTATAGGCTCACAAATGTTTATAGATCTCCCAGATACAAAGAAATTTGGGGGTCTAGGATGCTACTATTGCCTCAGCATCTGTCCACACATTAGTATGCCCTGTTTCCTATTAGCTTCTGACCTTGCCTTTGCTTTTTAGGTCATTTGTGTTACAGAGATATGCAGAGACTCATTTTAAAGGAGTTTTCCAATGTATGATAGAGGAGAAGGGGCAGTAATCTTTGGAAAACTAGTGAAGTAATTGCTTAACTATTTTGATCTTTAATTTCACAAGGCATGTAGAGATGATGGGTCATAAGTCTTCCATTACATGATTCTCTGTTTTCTAAGATGCATTGTAGGATCACTGTAAAACTATGAAGCCAGTTGTTACTGCTACAGGATGATAAGTGCGCATAAGTATTAATGAAAAAATACAATTGATACTCAAAGAGTTCAGAATCTTGAGGTCATGCAGGATTGTACAACTTATAGGAAGGGAAGCAACAGTTTGTGGTAGGTTAGTGTAGGTAGCTGCTTCTTATAGATTCTGCTTTTTCATAAATAAAAATTTGTCTCTAAAGAGTTATTGTCATCTTTTCTTAAATATTGAGAAACCATAAATTGTTTTGATAGTAAGAAATAAGAAGTACTGGTTTGATAGCAAGAAGTAAGGGCAGTAGGAAGAGGGCAAAGGAGACAAGAGGAGGAAAGTTATCTGGCTAATGGAAAAAAGCCTGTTCCTAGCATATGGGATACCACACAAGAAAATCAAGTTAGGCACATGATTCTAGAGAGACAACCATTTCAATAAGGACTATAAAGAATGGAAAATGAAGTGCCTTGCTCAGGCAGAATTGATTAATTCTTATCTTCACTAGTTTATCTTACAGGATAAGGAGATCACAATGTAAAACAAAGGATAGCAGAAAATGAGGGCAGAAATCTAGCATAGGTCCTTCACTACTCAGCATTCTATACTGTTATTCATGCACAGTGCAAGCTAAGTGATTTTTTATTTGTTCGTATCCTACCCCAAACTGGAGAGACTAAAAGTGTGCAGTGCATGAAAGTGAGGATCTAGGCCTTTTACAAAAAGCCTAGAAAATGAAGAGTCTAAATTTCATATGGAAGAAGAGACACAGCCTAGGAATAGATTTCATCAGAGGCTAAACAGCTTAACAAGAAAAAATTTGAATTGAGATAGTCTGGATATCTTTGTGAGAGAGAAGAAATATGCATGTCAGCAAGAAAGATCTAAAAGAGACATACTGACTAGTATAATCTATCAAATTCACTGAAACTACCACTACAGTTAATAATAATTTATTGAAGATCATACTAAAAAAGGCCAGGATGATGATCTCTAGAGCCAAGGTCCAATTTTTTCTTATTTTGAATCTCACTGGCTCAACATAGAGACAGAAACATAGAGAAACAAAGAAACAAAAGTAAATAACTGTTAAGCACTGAGACCCATGCATCTTGCCATAAAGTGCATTTTCTCAGGGACTACATTGTCAAATCCAGACAGAGAAAGACCAAAGTAAAAAGCAGAACTGGAAGTGACTGATGCTCAAAATGCATGTAAGGTGCTACACTTCTTGGTGAACTGGATTGTGAGAATTAGTATAAGAATTTCAAGTTACTACTGATATTTCAGAAAGCTCTAAGAAGAAAAACGAGTTTTGAGAAAATTACTGGTCAACATAGAAGGATTTAAAATATAGATATAATCCAAATAAAATACCTGTATTTAAAATGTCTTTTGAGTTCTGCAAAAGAAAATTATTAATTCAATAATTTGATTTTGAAAACTATTAATCATCCAGCTAATAAGTTAGTTAAAAGGATGGATTAAATAAAGCAGGAAAATACAGATGAATTATTGTCCCTTCAGAAAATAGTATAAACATATGTAGAAACGAATTAAGATAATATCTTGAAGAAACTCCAGCTCAAAATACTTAACTACTGAGTTAATCTTCGATAAATCTTGTACCTAGAAGTTATCATTTAAAGGACTTTATTTCTGGCACAAGGTCTTTAATATATAACTTAAAACGCTTTAGTTGCTGTAATTAATATCTCAAATAATAAAAAGCTTCATGTAAAATACAACACGTTTTTTCCTTAGTAACACGATTATTCTAGGGTCTACATCTTCTTGCATGTTTTCATAGCACCTAGCATAATATTTTCTTTCAAAACCAAACCAAAACAATAGTTTTTGCCATTTCTCTGTATTTTCAAGTTGTTCACCTGACTATGGCCTACGATGTTTTGGGGAGATTCACTGGATTGAAGGAAAGGTCTGAAAGTTCATCATTCATTTGTAAATTGTACTCATCATTCCCATGAGATTTTATCAAGCTCCAGATTGCTTACTTGGATGCTATCTGCTCATCTGCAGTGACTGCAAAAAATATGGGAATATGAACTTGAAATGTCTTTTCAGTAGAACGGATAGAAAAAAATGTGGCTACCTGCATAAAACATGCAGACCTTCATTGTTCCATCCTATATCATGCTGAGTCTTCATGGTTATTTTATGCAGAGCTAGCACATTCATTCTTATGACAGTTTTGTTAGGTCAAACCTGATACTTGTAGATATCTGCTGCTCCCTACCTCCCACTTTCAGGATCAAGTGGACATGAATATGTAATTACTCTAACCTTTTTTGGTGGATGTCTTAATTGCATTTAAAATGATGATTTTATTGAGTGTGCATGTATATGCCTGTGTGTGCAGATGTATGCTGAAAAGAGGGTTCCTGTATCCTGAAGTCCTGAATGAGGTGCTTCAGACTGCCAAAGGAGAAAGGATGGACTTCAGACCCACCCGTGTTTCAATGTGAGATGTGTTTCCCTCTGGAATCCTTGTGTGTCTCATCAGGATTGCCATTTCGGTTTCAAGGATGACAAAAAAGAGCATGAGCCCTCATTAGAGCTCCAACTACATCAATGTCATTAAAATGGAATTCAAGCCTGTACAATGTATTTAGAGCCAGTAATAGGCCAATAAACACTCTGGACTATATTTGACTATATATATGTCTGCATGTGCATAAGCTTAATTTAATTTGGTATTGATCCTCAAAATCCAAAGACCCAACAGCAGTTCTGAGTACTGTACCAGCTTCCTATCTTCTGGAAAAGATCATAAAGTACTGTATTGTTCATCATAGAAATGAATTCAGCAAAGCATTGACAGATTGGCGTTTCGGTGTCATGAGGGCTAATATCCCACTAAGTAATTATTGACAGTAAAGTACTTTACCAGATCTTTTAAATCTGAAGTAAAACCTATACTTTCACACACAATTCTATAAATACTTCTACATTTAGTTTACAATTCACTAACAGTACTTAAAAAATGTGCCAATATGTATGTGTTGAAACTAACCACAGCTTTTCTTATTGTTCATGATGCACAATAACATTACAATATTTTGTAACAATATTGATGTTACAATAACAAAATAACTGACCACTGAAGTATGTCTCTGTAGAGACTAAGAGGTACCTCATCTTCATGACTTTCCTTAACAGCCATTTTAGCATTCCTCCAGGCTGCTCTGGACTGTTTCACCAAGCTTCAGATTCTTCTCATGAGAAGGAGATGAGGTAAGCAGGGGTCTCCATTTAGGCTTCAAAACAGCCATGTAATGCTATTTGAAATTCTATGCAGCCATGGTATAGAGTGGCATGCAGAGAACAAACACTCATACATTCATGATCATATCATCAAAGCCTGGTATGTCCATGATAGGTCAATAGAGAAATTCCATGATAAGCTGGATAGCTCTGTTAGGTAACATGGCTAAGTTACATTAAGCACAAAAGGGGGTGTCTGCTCAGACCCTGTCTATGTTTCACTTAATCAGTGAAAACTAGAAATAATGTGGATCACAATTATCATTACAATATCCAGTTTATCTCCCTAGGTAAGCAAGTGTACTTAAAATCAGGTGACAGGGACTAGAATCTACCAGTTTCTGTTTTTAATCTGATCTTTTTCTCGGTGATGTTTGCATTTAATCCATCTTTACCTAAATGGCCATAACCTAGAAACAAACATCATTAATATATACTTTCCCCAGAAAGAAATTAGGGAGATTCAGGAATATTGTGATTCTCAGATGAAAGATTTTATGTAATTGGAGAAAAATATACTGGCAAGCAATTATTTCCAAATTCACATTTGCCAGAAGCTGCTAAAAACACATTGTATGAAGCAGATTGGACACAAACTTAAACTGTGATAGGCCATCTTTTGATTTTCACATAAGTCTCTGTGCTGTTTTTTATCTAACTGGAAACTGGCGTGTGGTTGAGGCTTCATCTAGCTACAAGAACCCTAAAACCACCCGACATTGCTTACATAAATTACCAAACATGCTGCTGTGGTATTTGAAAAGCCACAAATCTTGTCAATCAAATGAAGTTCTAAAGAGTTTACTGACTGTCCCTTTGGCTCTTCATTGTGTCAAGGCAAAAACATTCCTTGGACACATTTAGAAAGGTTGCCTCACCAATCATCCAGTGTGTCACCAATCACTTTGTTCCCTTGCTCAATGATATACTAATATTCTCTTAGCTGTAGTTGCAGTTAGAAAGCATTTAATTTGAAACTACCCACTGGAACAAGCAAAGTGGAAAAAGTCTGCATGTAAATAGCACAGAAATAATCTGACTACAGTATTTAAGCCTTAAATCTAGAGGATGAAGAATTCAGTAGAAATATTATACTTCTACACCAGATTACATAATTGATTTGTGAATATATGCTTCAGTCACTTAAGAGTATAATTCTAGAAAGCTTTGTGTCTTCTAACCATATTCCGATAATGTACCCCAGGATGTGTTTGATTTCAAGATGCAGTATAATATTTGTCCCTGGCAGAATGAATAGGATATATGAAGTAAATTGTAAAGAATTAAGAGTTTTTAGAATATGGTCATTGTTCACCTACCTGGCTGTAAAATCTGTCTAATTGCTCTCTGCTTGTTTTCAACCCTGCAGCCTGATTACATTCAATGGCACAAATTCAACATAAGGGGTACGCCATCTGTAAATAAAGCAACAGAGATTTTTTCATGCACAGTTGATTCAAGTATCTGTACAATCTATAAGGGAAGGTCAGGGAAGGGTAGTTCTCTGACAGATTGAGAAAAAGTCTTGTCAGAGGAAAAGGCCGTGGGCAGCCTGTAATTTCAGCTTCCTCAGTTCTTCAGCCCTCTCCCTCAACTTCAGAAGTGCCATATCCTTGTTTGATGTCTATAATGCCTCATGGCATAGAGGATCCATTACTGTAATAAACTCTGGAGTATATTGCTATATTGTCCCATTTCCAGTATAACATTCTATGTTTTTAGATGGTGATAAAAGAGAGTACTCAGCTCAAGGTTAGATCGTGCCTGAGACAGTTTGCTAATGTGCATGAAGAAGTAATCACAAATTTGAACTACAATCTTCCAAGCATTATTGTATTTCAGCCTAAGTCTCATAAAAAGTTAGCCACCCTCACTTCTTCCTCTTCTAAAGGGAAATAAATTTCAGTATTGAAAATGCAACATATACACCAATAGTTCACAATCAATTTCTGAATCAGTTGCCTTTGTCTGATAGGTATCTGAAACGTTTAAGGGTTTATAGTTTCTTGACTGCTCTATTCAGTTGCACCCACAATGTTTTGTACATTGGCTCATTCATAGCCTGCTGTTTTCCGTACATGGAAACTCAGAATCCACTGTGTTTCCCCTCCTCTTATTCCAAAAGAAGCAAAAATTGTCTCCTGTAGGTCAGTCCTCATTTGTAGGCACTAGAAATGTACCCTCACTAGTAGAAGGTAATTTCCTAAGAAACTTGGGACTTTTTGTATTTATATTCATATTTATATACTCAGCCTTATAGCTACAAACGTCAATCATGAAATGACTTTTCACTACTGAGATAATATTTTATTTTTTCTTTCTGTCATAAGAGTTTATATACAGTTTTTTCACCATAGTGTCTATAAATTTGGATAGTCTTAAGCCTCGTACTGAACAGCATTTCAGCAGCTGTGAGCCCTTGTTTCCTGGGTTCAGCTCTTTCATTAAGTAGTGCCCAAAAGAGATCTGAATGTTTTAAAAGGATGCTTAAGGAAGAGAAAAATTTGAATCTGAACATGAATCTTCATCTTTCTGAATCATTAAAAGAGCTCAATACCATTTTTCAGGTCATCATTACACAGTGGATAAGCTGTGTCCAAACAGAAATGTACACAATTGCAGTATTTTGTAAAAGAACTACATTAATTTGATCCATTATCTGTCATTCCTAATTTGATATGCCAAGTTTAGAAAATATAGAGGACATGGGATAAGTTATTAGCAGTTGTATTTTCAAATAACATAATTTCTGGACATCAGGGATAATAATCCAAATCAAATAAGTTATTTTTTCTGCAGATACAGATAAAGCTATGCCAATTTTGAATGGCAATTTAAAGTTTCTTTAATTACCAACACAAGCTCTATTTGTTTGCAAATAGTGGGGTATATATTTCGTATTTTTGTTATCTTCACTCATCTGAGGCAAACAGTGCAATTCTAATTTGTCATTTGTAGTTTTTTTTCACGTGAATATTTTTAAAGTATCAAGCTCAGCCATCTTTGTTTGAGATCTTAGGAAAAAACTTTTTAGTACCTTTGGATAAAAATGGCAATGAATAAGAAATCCAATTTCACAGGCTTTTTTTTTAAAGACTAGGAATGCAGCAAATAAGCCAGCCAAAATTACATTTTGTTTAAGGGCATCTGCACTAACATACTATAAGTTGTCTGAAGTGAATTAAGTATTTTCAATTACATCCTCATACGCTGGTGTTTTCTCTGTCTCAGTTTTATTCAAGGCTCCAGCCTGGGGCATCTTCCAGATTTACACATGCGTTGTAAGGGATACAACTGCAACTAAAAGAATAACTTCAGCAATTCAACCCTGCTAACACTCACTTTGCAATTCTCACTAATTGTTTATTGCAAATTTTTGCTATTGGTTCCTGTCAGTTTATATGAAAGCATAATATTTTTGTACACAGACACAAGATGTTCTAATGCTTGTCCTGTAGTTAAGGCTTTGCTGTCAGATGCAGATGCTAGAGGCTCCATATGAATGCCAGGCCTCTAAAAATACTGCCTTGAGGCTTTGCATTAAAGGTTTCGCATAAGTTTATTTTGATAAAATCTAAAAACTGGAACCTTTCATTAGCAACTGTGTAGAGATTTTTCAAATCCTTTTTCTGGCATGTCATGCGCATTGTACGTTTTTAGTCACTAAATCCTTCAGGTTAGTATCCTTAGTGACCACATCAGCTACAAATCTCCTAACAAAACATATTATCCCCATAACCTTTGTATGCCTTTTTTTTTTTTTTTTGTGTAGGTGGAAGGATATTGACAACTGGCAGTATAGCATTGGAAGCCATCCCTACCCTGTTTTCTTGAACTTCAAGTGGATTATTTCTTTACTTCTCAGTTTACTATTGACTACAGGAACCATCAGATCTCTTTAGAGTTTTTTGGAGTCTCAGGGTCTTGTCTTTCTTTCCCCATGAAAATACCATCTATGTAAATCAATATTATAAAATATCATTTTTACCTCTTTGTGAAATAGAATTCATTGCATAAATGAAAATAAATGATGCTTTTACCATCCATGGTAAAAGCAATATTTGCTTCCAAATGGTGTGTTAAAATGTGCAGATGTAAACTATTTCTTTTTCTGGAGAAATATGCTGGAACTCAGAAGCATCTAATGTACGAAAAATACCTTGCAGCCAAAAATAATCTTTCTTCATACATATGGGAAAATATTGCTGATTTACACATTTCACTTAAAGTAGCCAGAGAGTCCTATATTTCTTTTTCAAAATTTACAAAGTACTAATTTATATGGCAGTCTCTTCAATTGCGACCATTTTAACTAGCACATTTGAGAGATTCAGGGATATTCATAGGTATAGGAATAATAGAACAGTAAGGGTCTAACACTGTACTGTAACAACTTTTCAGTACCACCAGCTTATCATTAAAAACATGCTCCTCTGTCATCTGGGGGCTTCTTCTTCTCTCCAGTATATTCTTTCAAAAAGAAACCTAGTATCTGACCTGAAGTGACTATTCTTACTTCCCACAAGTATTAGGGATGTGAACTTAATATTTTGTTTTAATCTTGCATTTGTAGATGCAAGATTTACCTAATTTAAGTTGTACCTTCCTGTATTTAACAACACAAAGTTTTCTTTGCAAATCTATCCAACAGCTTCAGAGATCTTGGGCACAAATCTCTGAGTAACAGGGAATCTGAATTTAAAAGTCAAACTTCTTCACAGCTACCCAGGATACTTTCTTTTTGCTGAGACCTTTCTTTTCCCTGTAAATGCCAAATTAACAAAAGCATCTGAGGGTGGGTACATGAGGGTCAGGAGGGTGTGTGTTGAGAGTGACATCAACTGAGACAATAAAAGGGCTTCTAAGTTACTTAGAAGCTCTATTTTAAAGGTTTAAGGGGTCCACTAAACCAATTCAGTAGTCTTAAAATATACTTGACATCAAGAGTCAGTCATCTGCCGACATACCCAAACCAGTAATCTGTTTGAGATACTCTCTGGTAAGTATACTCTATTTTATTTCCAAGTCCTTTAGAAGACTTATTTAGTAAATTTTATCATTGATTCTTTATTCATTTTTACAGCAGCTTCTTTTCAGACTGTCTTAAAGTGATTATTAGTAAGATCAAACTGTTTTATTATCTGAACTAAATTTGTGAAATGAAAAAATCTGAGACAGTGAGTTAGAAATATATTGAAGTGAATCCAACTCCTCAATTTATAAAATTGGGTTAGATGGTCTGCTAGGATCACATTCATATTATCATGTAAGATACCATGCAATAAATGTTTTTCTGACCTAGAGCAAAGCTGCAGAAAATATTGCAAAAATGGTAATGTGGAGTTTTATATTTCTTAAATTTCAATCACTCCATATCAAATTTCTTGGGCTATAACAAAAAGATGCCTTTTCTGGCTGCCAATACTGAAAATCCAGACTGGAAACTGGTATTTAGACTGTGTCATTTCTACCTGTTCTAGCATCATTAGTAATAAATATTTTTCAAATATGCCCCAAGTGGCAGTTTTGCTGATGATGTACATAGCAGAGCAGAATTCATATTGGCAACGCAGGATTATCTCTGAAAAAAAGAGAGGACCTTATTTCTGATTTCCCTTATGTAATTAAACTGGGAATGACATAACTCAGTAGAGATATACCTCTGCAAAATTGTCAAGAAAAGTGCCAGCCTCCTCATTCTAAAGAATATGCAAAAGAAAAGAAATAGAAACTTTTCACATGCATAGTTATATAAAGTATTTCAACATACTTGGAGCATATAAAGTATTAATTATTTTAATAGTAATTATAATAATAATAAAATAGTATTTTTGGAAGAACATGGTGTTTTTCACCCAATTATCCAAGAGATGGGTACCTATATGATGGTGAAGCAGGGCAACTAAGGCTGACCAAAGTTTTTAGATTTGCCTACAAAGTAACAGTAAGTTGCTCACAAAATAAATATTAGAAATAAATTCTTCATTTGCATTCCTTGCTCTAACCCATTTCACCAAAAAAAGATTCTGCAAAATCACTTCTCTGATATCTGTCTTCAACATTTTTATACACTAAATTTCTCTGCAGTGAACAGAAATTATTTGAAATAGAGATTTATACATGTATTTATTTCTATCTTTGTAGACAAAATGACTTCTATAAAAAATCTCATCAAGATTGCAATCATTTTATATGCCGTATGCTTTTTGACAAACTCTGATGGAAGACCAATGATGTGAGTACATTATTATACACTTCCAAAGTCTGGAGGATGACTTTGACTTTAGCTGTTCTTGAGAACATGGTTGGTTGTCTGTATGTAATTTTATGTGAATATGAGTCTTTCTCTTCCTGCTTTTGAACCCTTTGGCCAAGCTGGCTAAATTCTGTCCTCTAGATACAGCTGTAGAGATCTCAGATACCTGGAGTTCTTACACATTTTTTGAAAATACACAGCTGAGGAAGAAAAATCATATAAGCATTCTCTTTGGAATTAGTCACTTGGAGGGGTCCACACGGGAGATCATCTTTTTTACTGTGTAAGAATCTAACTGGAACTCACACTTAGACACTACATCAATCAGCACTGAGACACAAATCCACCACAGGAAATCATGCTTCCTTAGCTCTAGTGTTCACAGAAAACTACCACTGAATAAATGCCATAGTTTTATTAATCAGTTACCTGTTATCATATAAGCCCTACCTAAGCTCATCTACAACAGCTAAAATATGTGATAAATATATAATCAAACAACATTGTCACAAAACTGGACTACTTCTCATTTTTGATGCCTTCTCACTAATATATCCCTCACCAATGACAAATGACCATCCACCCTTCTTCACTTCTCCAGATGTTACTCTATCCCTTACAACATAGAAAGGCTATTGTATTGTGATACCTCATAGCTCTCTATTGTGATACTTCACAAAAGTTCCCAAATCTGGATTTTTGAGTGAAGAGCTAGAATTCAAGAAGGGCCACTATAAGTCTCTTTCTGTGCTTTTCTTTCATGCAGGAAAAGATCAGTGAGTGAGATGCAATTAATGCATAACCTTGGGGAGCATCGACACACTGTGGAGAGACAGGACTGGCTTCAGATGAAACTGCAGGATGTGCACAGCGCCCTCGAGGATGCTAGGACCCAGAGGCCTCGAAACAAGGATGATATTGTCCTGGGTGAGATAAGAAGTCGCAGGCTGCTCCCTGAGCATTTGCGGGCAGCAATGCAGAAGAAATCCATTGACCTGGACAAAGCTTACATGGATGTACTTTTTAAAACAAAGCCATAATGAACAAAGCCAGAGCATTATGTCTGTCCAAGTAAGCACATGTCTGTATATCATTGATCAAGTAGAGCATTTAATTATTATTCATTCAAACTACAAAAAGGATTAAAGGCTCCATTCAAGATTGTAGCCCCATTGAGTTAGACATTTCACAACCAAATAATAAAATGTATTTATAGTCCACCCATGACCATTGCTGCTAATTTCTAGGTATCTTTTAAATGGCTAATTTATCTTATACATTTCCATCATAAAAAGAAAAACAAACCCAAAACAGTAAGAAAATTGAATAATCATTTAAGACCAGTTCTACTACTCTTATATGAACAGCCTTTTTATGTAATCACTAGACCTTCTTGTACTGTTAATCAATAATGAATAAATGCAGTAGAACCTGTCTCCAGAATAGGGCATCATTTTGCCTTGGGTTAAATTTTGTTTAACATATTAATGAAAATATGTGAACTTAAATCCACATTTATTTTCAGAAGAAGGCCAAAAATCAGATGAACATTAATTACATAGCAAAAGCTGCATAATAATAATAATTTAGAATTAAAGAGTGCAAACATAAAAAATTAAAGAAGGAAGGCAAAGCTTAAGATTAAAGTACAATGGGATAAAATTAAAACAAATTATGTGTGAAATAGAAGAACAAAATTTTGCAAAATACCGAAATGAAAGGAAGGGTTTGATTAACTTCCCCTCCTCCAAAAGATGATAACCTATAATTAACTGGAGAAACAGTGGGAGCAGAGATGATAGCATGTATCTAAGTATGGCCCTAACTATATAACTGGGAAATGGTTCTATACCAGAAAATTACAACTGAAACAAAAATCTTGCAATATATATTTTTTGTCCCTCATTTTCTCTGTAAACTGTCTGTCTCTGAATTTCTGTATGTTGTGTTAGACCTCATGTAAGTAACTTTTATTTGTGAGACCAGTGGCTCTCATAAATAAAATTACTCATTTTCATATGCATTTTTTGGTAAAATTGGTATCTCAGTTTGTCAAATCCCCAAAATGAGAACCATTGACATGCAGAAACCAATCTGGGAGAGGAACTATTAGCTGTAATACATTCAAACTCTGAAAGAACATAAAATGGGTGGGAAAATATCAGTTACGATAACAATAATTTTAAAAAGCAGCAAATACAACTTTATTTTGAATGGTATATATGATTAGGACCCTCAATCATTTCTGACAAAGGTTTTCTCAATAGGAATAATGGTGGCTGCTTCTAGATTTTCCATTGCCAGAGCTCAAACCTGCTGCTCTAAGTCAAAGTGTCTGTATGTATGTTTCCATAACGCTTATTATTTCTTTGTTTGATGTCTAGCATGCCTTGGGGAACGTGATTGAAAATTCATAAATCATTATAAATATAAACGCAGTCTGCTGGAGGCTAGAAAGGTACTGGTGACTAGTGAACTGTACTTCATAATCTTGGCTATACTTTTAGTAATGTAAAGGCCTTGACGCTGCAAGCAGATGGTATGCCTGTGCACACCATTGCGCCACACACACAGGCAAGGGTTCCATGCCACTTGTCTCTTTGTAGAATCAAGGACATAAACTGCACTTTCTATTTATTCTTTTATCAGACACCTGTGCTAACTTAAAGAAATAAAACTGCATTTTTGTACCTATGTCTCACTTATGTGTTGCCAAATAAAGTGGACCAAAAGCTCTTGGAAGCATAATAACTGACTGACCTGTAGCTATTCTGATATAATTTAGCATTTGGGGCAAGTTTATTAAGCCATTTTATTCTACTACAGCAATATAAATACAAATATAATGATAAAAGCAATTTTTATTTTTCCTTTTCTTTCCTGCACACAAAATATTGATGGGTAAACAAAGGGTGTTTACCTAGCATGAACCTATTTATGTCCCCTTACAATAATGACACACATGCAGAACCTAAATAGCCTTCAAGTGCCAAATTCATAAACTGTTTCATCTTGATCTAAACAAAGAATTCTATTATATACACAACTTGTTCTCCCTAATCTTCAGCTATCTTGTAGATGAAAGATGCTTACACTAATATTTAAACTTTCTGTACACTTCAAAAAATACTTGTTGCTTTCAGAGGGCTTCAGGGTCAGAAACAGATGATGCACCACTGAACACTATTTAGCTAGAAATATGGCCCCAGACAAACTATATTCAGCACTGTCTCAATTATAGCTAAAATCATGCTTGCTTTCCCCATGTACAGAATAACTCTTCAGAAGGACTAAAGAGAGCACAGTGGCAGATAATTAGTGCTAGGTAATGCCCATTAGAAAAAAGAAGTAATTTGCATTAATTAGTAATGGTAATTATCTAGAAAACAAATTTGCTACGGCTTTTCTGCTTAAACCTCTGATTAGTGTAGCAGCAGTCAAAACAGCAAAATGTTCAGAGTGGGGCAGAGGATGTTATCAAAAATATTTTATCTCCAGCCAATGTCACTGAAGGAGACCGTGGCATGACTCTTGGGTATGCTCAAATTCTTCTCCCATACATGCAGTGAAATGTGCCTTAAATCTATGCCAGATTGTGTACTTGCACGTAAACAATTTAAATACTAAGCTAGCCTGCATTTTACAACAGACTCAGACATGCATGTAACTGCCAGAGGAGACTTCCTATGTTCCCTGTTACAGTGAGATAAATTTAGAAAAGTATTAGGTCCACATCCCTTTACATCCACAGGATCAGCCTCCCAAAGATGGGTTGTCTCTGGAAGACTTACTTCCTCCCTGAAAAATGTACATACTTCCTTTAAGGCAGAAAACCTTGCTTTATGATCTGACAAGGGCTTTTTGCTGAGATTTATGCCCTTGAAGACCTACTCTGTGCAGACAGATATCTATTTGTCACACCTGTTTTTTATAAAATTCTCAGTGAAAAGAAATATAATCGTATCTCTCATTCATGACTCATTGAATCATGAAGCACTAATATCAATATCCATTCTCCAGGAAAGTAAAACAGTAGCGTGTGAAAAAAACCCCAAACCCATAATAAATTAACAAAGCCAAAATCATAAGAACTCTAATAAAAACTAGATCAATTTTAAGATCTATGAGTAAAACCTACTGCTGGTGATTTAACTGCTAGTGCTTTGGCTTTCTTAGATGCTTATAACTTTTTCTCCTCTAAATACTGCTGTATTATATTGCTCAGCTCACTGTTAAACAACTGACTCCCCACCTAGTTAGCGCATTCTAACAGATTTTGTGCAGGCTGCTTGGCTGTCATTGTCTACTGGTGGATTTCTAGAACTGTGTGGTTTATCTCTGTGGCTATTGCTGAAGGATGGAAATGAGATTCATTTAACAGATTCTTGTTTTGCTGTAGGTTTTGGCAAAGCTTCTGTCTTTTATGGGACATTTTGGAATAGCAAAGACACAAATCCTTGCTCTCTTTCCCCCTCTTTCCCTCGTTTCCCCAATCTGCATGGAGTACAACAATATTCCTTGCCTGAAGCACTCAGATGTGCTACTGTATCAGACAAGTCCAGAGGTGTACATTCAGTGAATTTTAGATTAATACCTAGGTATCCCTGAAAGAGGAGCATGCTCTGTCAGATATATGAGAAGCACACAAGAGGCATCGGCTGTGGAATCTGACAGCAAATTTGTCAACTTCCGCCATGAGAGGTTAAATCAGAACCCCTGCTCAAGGTGAATATAC
>JAOQGH010000040.1:56829824-56907797 GCA_025769975.1 Gallinago jamesoni | reverse complement strand
GTTCCTGGGCTGTTCCCCCTCAGGGTTTGCGTGAGGCCGGCTCGGGCGAGCGGCTGCTGCCCCTGCCCCTGCCCCTGTGAGGTACCGGAGCCGGTGCTGTAGTCGCCCGCAGTTGTCTCGGAGTGCTTCAGCCGGGTCCCTGAGGCACGGCATCGGTTATGCGGGCCTTGCTTCGGGTGTCCCTGGTGCCCGAGACGGGTCGTGGGCTGAAGCTCTTGCGCTTCAAAAGCATCGTAGAAAGAGTGCCTTCGTCCGGTCGCCGTACCTTGACAAGTGTGTTATGTGTGGTGCCATAAGCAGGCTCGATACTACTTCAGTTGCTATTTTTAATTGTTTAATGGTGAAACCTGCAGTTGCTATGAGGGCTGTACAGTAACAGTATTATCGCTTAGGACTGCCTGACAGTGATCGTGTAATTCCTGAGTATGCTTATTTTATGTAATTACTGAGCATTGATTTACCTACACAAGTGATTTCATTATGAATTCAGAATTTTTTTTCTACATAACCATATTTTATTTGCAGAGGATGTCAGTTGCTTGTATAATAAATCTATCATAGTACAAATACGTGTTGCAGTTGCCTATCGTTACTTTTTTTTTCTTTAAATTCACTTTTATTTCTAGCTATTGCTTCTGCATCTTTTTCGTTTTTATCTCTGAACCCATCAAAAGTGTCACTTTAGGACTCTTCTTGCAGAGTTTGGATCCAACTCCATCATAGACCTTTTCCAGGTTTGTTTCTGTCACTTGTCTGGGTTCATTGTCCAAAGTGGTGGTTGAGCTTTGTATCTTTTTGTTCCTTATTGCTGGCTGCCTCTTACAAATTCGAGTGCATATTTAAAACCTGGCTTCTTGGTAGCCTCTTGGCTGTTGTCTCTGGTCTTCTTATTTTTGTTTGCCTTTTTTCTTCATAAATCATATTCAGTGATTCATCTAA
This sequence comes from Gallinago jamesoni, assembly GCA_025769975.1. Taxonomy (NCBI): domain Eukaryota; kingdom Metazoa; phylum Chordata; class Aves; order Charadriiformes; family Scolopacidae; genus Gallinago; species Gallinago jamesoni. The sequence goes on along the minus strand of JAOQGH010000040.1, from coordinate 56,906,858 downwards.
AGAGTACTTATCTCCATTGTTGCTTCAGTTTTGGTGATCTTTTCCCCAGAAGACCCTCTCTTTTTATCTTCAATTTGCTGTTGAATTAGATAATCCAGAAATACAATTCAAATTATCAACTTCACACTATTCATAGTCCATAACCTGATAGTTCACGCTTGTTTTCTTTTATGTGAGCTAAAAATCTGTTCCTGCATCATCTTGCGTGGGTTACCTTAAATTCCCACAGCGCAGTCAAAAGGAACTGGCTGGGTTTTTTCCTTTTTTTATGTTTTTTACCTATTTCTCTCTAGTTATAGAAAACTGTTCCACTGTATTTGTTTTGCAGGTCTATCAGTGTGGGTTTGTCTTTGACTAGCTGTCTTTGTTGCAAAACATCACAGAGAATATTTTCTTTTTTTCTGTAAAGACACACAAATCTCCTGCCAAAAACCTTTGCATATTACCTCTCAATTTGTACCATTTCTGTCTCAAAAACCTCATTATAGTATACTACATCCTGTCTGTGGTCATCATTGCCATCTACCAATGGTACTGTTTGAGACTGTTTTTCAGCATGTTTGTGCTTTTGCCTAATATGTCAATGCCAGGGCAACTAGGTGTTAAGAAAGACAAGTTAAATCATCTGTTTTATCACACATTAACTTCCTTCTTGAAGCCCAGTTTTCTTTTTAGGTGCCATTGCATTTGAAAATCGTAAACAGCTAATGTGTGGATGACACTGCTTATTAAATTTGTCGCAAATGTCATCACCATTGTGTTTTCTGTCACTTTGTTATAAACTGTATGCTTTTGTAGATTGTATGCTTGAGACTGGGGCTGTTTTATCGTTTATGCATACATAAAACCCAGAATCTCATTATGTGCTAATTTCTTTCAGCGCGGCTTTCCTTTAGCAGTGTTGCTTAAATCTTGGCCTGGTGCTGTTGCTTATCAATAAAAGTATGTATCTCTTAAAATATAAAATCAAAAGCTAATTTAGAATTAATTTAAAATGTGAAATATTATTTGGGATTTTCTTGATCACTGAGATATATTGTTACTTTTGGGTACAACAATGAGTATGGACTTTGCTTATTTCTTCAAGAAATCTGTCTGATACTCTGTTTCATGCTATTCATATCGTTACTGATGCCGAGTATTATGAAGCCCAGCATCTGTCTGCTTTCTGGTTTATATTGGTGGGCTACAGAGGATGGTGCTAGTAGTAATGTCAGGAAGTTGGATTATGCTCCTTTTTCTGCAGTGATGATTCTGCTTTTGTGTGGGAGAAGTTGCTCAATCTACTGAGCTTTTTACAGGTAGACTTAGGCTGATTTTTACATGGTGAATTCTAATACAGAGGGCAAGTTGGGAATCATCTGCCTTTTGCTTTTTAACCTTCCAATATCAGATAGGCGTTTTATCATCACGCTAGTTTTAGGAATTATAAAGTCAAAGCTTGCAAGATAGTGACTGGATCTGTTGCTCTTGGTGCTATAGAAATAGGAGTATCATCAGCTTCCCATGACTGCTCGATTATTTTTATTTTTTTATTTCTTGTTTGTTAAGAGAAGCTTCTATCCTGACCTACTATGTTAATGTTGAGACTGTTTTGCAAAGGATGTTTCTTAACTATGCTTTAATTGGCCTCAATTTAATAACATTTCAATGATGATAATTTCTGAAGCTACTTTATGTGAGCGAATTGTGGCTGATGTCTGCACTAGTTTGCAAGAAACTCACTTGGCAAGTATGGATTTCCATGATATGTGGTGTTTGCATTATGAGCATATGTACTTTGAACGGTATTTCTTAATTAGGATGTAATGTCACTGTGCTTGCATTGCCAGTAAATCTTACTTGTAAGTTAGTTTTTATTGTTGCTGTTGCTTTGATGACTAGAGGCAGACTGTCACCCCTTACAGAAAGTCTAAATAATCCCAATCTTGGAGTTTTTCTGTCACTACTAATGGCAGATTTTGTGGTAGCTGACTACTTGTCTATTGGATCTTTCTAATTACACTGTAAAAGTGCACCAGGATATTTCACTGATGGAGCAGGTTTGAGCAGATGAGCTTCTAAAACCTGTCCTACTTTAGGAAATGCTTCTAACCAAGGCTTAAATATGAGTAGCTGCCTGAAGTATTACGTGTTAATTACCTAAATGTTGTCCTCTGTACTGACAGCTGGAGCTATGAGTTCTTTGTTCCACCTGCTGAGCTGGTGTCCGGAAGATGACATCTTGGGCCTCTACCTCAAAACTTCAGGCTATTTTAATAATCTTTGATTTGAGCTTTGCAGCCTTACAAGTATTCTCAATAAATATACTGCGGCTGGCTGGCTTGAAACAATATTGATATTGATGGACATTAGCTTTACTTCTTTCCTGAAAGATTTCAAAAGAACATTTTTTGTTCCTCACCTGCAGTACCTTGAAGAGTGCAAGTCCTGCATCTCACAGAAGTAGATGTCTGCTTCTGTCCAGCATTTGATGTTGTCTAAATCTTGCTTAATCTGCTGTGCATCTTTTGTGCATTGTATTTCGTCTTGGCACAGAAGTAAATATGTTTTCAGTTTTAAGTTGAATATTATTCAACATAATCTGTTCTATGACTATTACAAGTTAGTGTATGATACATTGTTTCATGAACTCTTCATGTAGGGGCACAAGCACATGAAAAACTGTTTTGCAATGCCTGGGGTGGCTCTACCACATCGACAATAGGCTTCACAAACCCACTGGGTGTCTGTCTTTACAGTTCCCTTGCATATTGATAGTCTACAGCTTTCATAAATCAGTGATGATTTTGGCTTCAAGCTGCTGTTAGCAAATCTGAAGTGTGCTAGCTGTCTGTATTGAAAGCTTTCAAAATTGGAGTCTGCTTCCTGATTTCCTATTTTACAAAATATTCCCTGGAATAATTCTCTGGAGTACTAGCTTTCAGCAGAGGGATAAGAAATCATTCTTTACACCTAAAGAATTGCTTGTTAGTGAATTAGAATGGTAATCAGTTTGGCCAATATGGCAGTGTTTTGCGGTCTACAAAGGATATTTTGATTTGATTTTTTTTATTCTATATTTCATGTGTTCCCAGTACCTTTTCACCGTTACCAACACTTCAGATGCAATTCCTTCATTTTGTGGGAGGCATTGAATGGTATTTAGGGCCATGTACTCTTGCAGTTTTTTTGTTTTACATGCAAGGCCAGAATGTTCTGCAAAAAATGCTTTCTTTATTGCTCTCAGTGTGAATCCCTGAAAAAAAAAAACCCAACAAAACAATGATTGAACCACAGTTGAAACATTCTTTTCAACTGTGGAGAAAAGTGAATTAGCAGAAGTGTTTTAAGAAATAATTTACAAAATTCTTGTTTCAATAGAAAAAAAGCATCAAAAATATTCCTTGTTTGTAGTCTTACAAGTTTGTTAAAACCTGAAATAAAATTGATAAATACATTTGTTTATAATCAGTACAAAAGTGCTATCAGCAATGGTCAAGAAGAAAAAAAAATTGGCTGCTTTACAGCAAATTGTTTCTTAGAGAAGTGTTATTTGTTAAGAGCCTGCTGAGTGGGAGGATGGAGAGAAGGAAGACACTTTCTTGTTCAGTGTGACATGGTTGTAGCTGTATTAGAAGTTTCCCATGATGTAGCTTTAGACGCTTTCGGATTGTTTATCTTCTTTGCATAACTGTGCTCTAGTTCTGGGTTGTGTGCCAGTCTGGTTCTTCATCAGTGACACTGCTGGGGTTCCTTATATGCTTTAAGCTGGGAAAAGGGAATACTGTTGTTCATGAGCAGCAGTCCTATGTGTTTGTTTCTGTCCTTCTGTGTCAGCTATTGTTTGTAATGGCTTAAGCATGTAGCTGCATAGCAAAGCAGATTGTGAAACTGATCCTAGTAGATTGAAGAACTGATCCTACTTAAAACAGTCTTTTTCTTTGAAGTGCATGTGAACCTGTACCCTCCTGTTGAATCTGTCACTTTCATTAAATGAAACATGGGGAGAAGGCAGAAGGTGTGAGACAGCTTAAGAAAGTGTCTTTAAATTGTCCTTTCAGCTCCAGCTCTCATAAACAAACACCTGCTTTTACACATCTTTCCAGTGTGAAAGCAAAATTCATAAAATCATAGAATGGGTTGGAAGGGACCTTTTTAGATGCCATCTAGTCCATCCCCCCTGCAATGAGCAGGGATATCAACTGGATCAGGTTTCTCAGAGCCCTGTCCAACCTGACCTTGAATGTTTCCAAGGATGGGGCATCTACAGCCTCCCTGGACAATGTGTTCCAGGTGCTTCACCACCCTCATTGTAAAAAAACCAACAAACTTCTTCCTTGTATCTAGTCCGAATCTACCCTCTTTTAGATTAAACCTATAACCCCTTGTCCTACTGCAACAGGCCCTGCTAAAAAGTCTGGCACCATCTTTTTTATAAGCCCCTTTTAAGTACTGAAACGCTGCAGTAAGGTCTCCCTGGAGCCTTCTCTTCTGAACAACCCCAGCTCCCTGTTTGTCGGTGTAGGAAAGGTGTTCCATCCATCTGATCATTTTTGTGGCTCTCCTCTGGACCTGCTCCAGCAGGTCCATGCCCTTCCTGTACTGATGACTCCAGAGCTGGAAGCCATATTCCAGGTGGGGTCTCAACAGAGTGGAACAGAGGAACAGAATCACTTCCGTTGACCTGCTGGCCACACTTCTTTTGATGCAGCCCAAGATACAGTTGGCCTTATGGACTGCAAACGCACTTTGCTGGCTCGTGCAGCTTTTCATTGACCAGTACCCTCAAGTCCTTCTCAGCTCTCAGTCCCTTCATTCTCCAGCCTGTATTGATAACTGGGATTGCCTCAAACCATGTGCAGGACCCTGCACTTAGCCTTATTGAACCTCAAATACTGATGTCGTACTTCCATGGAAGTACGTTTTAAAAGTAAGACAGATTTTGTGAAAACATCAGCTTGAAAAAAACATGTGGTGTTAAATGAGCTGTCACTGCAGTGCTTCAGCAAAGACAGGAGACAAAGCAGGACTCTGCAGTAGTCAGTTGCTGGGAGTGATTGCAGAATGGGAGCTGTGGGGTTCCAGTGGGAAATTGCCAGCCTTTGCTTTCTGTTCCAAACTGTTTTGTGGCCATGCATAGTACAACTCGCTGTGTATATTGCTTGAGTGACTCAATCTAATGAACAGACCTTGTTTTAATTCAGGATAAAAGGTGTCTTTATTTTTGTATTGCTTGTGTATGAAAATGATATGTCATGTTGCACTGAAGTTCTGCATGATGGCTTTTGAAGTAATTTGTGACTTGATGTATTAAACCAGCCTTCTTTCCCCTTCTTCCTTTTCTTTCCCTTGTTACCTGAATGGTACCTTTTCTGTTCTGAAATAAGTTGTGGGTTTCTCCTTGTTAAGCATCTAAACATACCAGATGAATGTTTGTAAATCCTATAAACTTCTGTGTTTGTGTAGTATCCTCATACATTGGTTATGCTTTGATAACCTGAATTTCCAGGTAATAATACAATGAAATGGTTATCTGGGCTGTTTGGTTTGGTTTTTTTTTTTTTTAATTTTGCATGAGAAAGTTGGGTATTTCCTGTAATTTTAAATAAAATGTTTTTTCCTTTCCTGACTGTATATGGATACCTCACCGTACAAGGCTTCCAATCAAAGTGTGTTTAATTATAGAAACCATAACAGGAAAAAACCTCCCAACCCTGTGGTGGAGATGGTATACTTGGTATAAAATCTGTTTTCTTTGTTGGAACTGAACATGAAGTAAAAATTCATGTGCAACTAACATTTTTAATAAGCTTGTTCTCTACCATTCCCAGCTAATACATTTTTGGGGGGTCTAAATTTAGCTAAGAAAATCTAGAAGTTTGTCAGAAGAGTTTTTCTATTTTCTGTGATTAGAGGCACATTTTATTTGAGAAACTGCCTTGTTTTAAAGAAGTCTCAATTCCTTTGGGATTCACTTCCAAAAAGCATAGTTACATTCAATGAAATGGAAATATAATAAATGGGGGTGGGGTGGAGAGATAATGTTTCTAAAATATTTAGCTTAAAATTTTAGAGAAAAATGGTAGGCTTATCTTTCCATTACTTAGTAGGCTTATCTATCTGTAATTCAATTTTTTTTTCCAGATTCTGTGCAATCATCAGCTCTTCACTTCTGGCTACTTTTTCATTCTTGTAACCAGGTCATTCTGAACTATACAACTCTCTTGACACAAGTGTCACATAGGTATGATTTGAACACCAGTCGTTTAAGACTGGCTATCTTTATTGACAGACACAAGGTTGTTTTATCTATGAGTGAATTCTAGTGGGAGTTCAACATAGTATTGGATCCCAGTCGAGGAAGGGTAGGCTTATAATGTCTATTTTTCTATTAAATTTCTGTGACTTTTGAAGAAAAGTCAGTGAAAGTGGACTACACTGAGTGTTTCTGAGGATTGCTGTTGATTCCAATTTGGAGTAGGGACTCAGATATAACTTTTTGTTAATCTTAATTCTGTTTTCTTCTTGGGCAGCCATTCAAATTGCAAAACTGTTGGTCTCTCTTCTGCACTTGGGATCTTTCTTTGAATTAACCTTATACACTTGAAAGAAGACGATAACGTGTTTGCCTTGTGTTTTATAGCCAGTGACTTTTGTTTGGGCACATTGAAATTAATTGTGGCAAAACTGAAGTTGTCTGCCAACATTTATAGAACTATATTTCTTATAACATAATCTTCTTAGTGCAGGTATCAGGAAAATGTATGGAATGTTACTGTCATGCAATTCAGAAGTTATCCTTCAGCATATCCTATTTTCTGTAATCTTTATTTAAAAAAACATAACCTAACAACACTAAATTCTGCATGTCTGTTATTTTCTGTGTGTGGAATTATTTAAAGGTAAACACTGCTCTCTTAATGTAGGTTGTGAGTGCTGCATGTGTGCTTTTCAGAGCAGTAGTGTGAGGAAGCTGGCAGTGGAATGGCAGGACGGCCTCATCCTTATGACAGTAACTCCAGTGATCCAGAGAATTGGGATCGGAAATTGCATAATAGACCTCGTAAACTTTGTAAACATTCAAGGTAGGTGCTATGTATGATCTATTGCATCTCAAAAACTACAATGAAAGTTTATTCTAAAGGCTACTGTATCTGGTTGTGGCAAGTCCTGTCATAAACTTGGTAGTTCTTCTTAAAAGGAATGCTTTTTAATCCTTTTAAAAGATATTTTCTAACATAACTGATTTGTCAGCTTCCCTAATCTGTGCTTAGATTTGTTTTGCTGTTGGTGGGATTTTAGTCTCTTTTTGAAAAACTAAAGGCCTTGTGTGCTTATCAAAATACCAGTTGAGTGACTAAATATATGAATTTTTTTGGGGTGCTTTCTAGGAGTTAATTCCTGTTCAGCACTTTTTAGTTATTGGTACTCTCTGCTAAGTAGCATACTTAAAGTATGGGCAACTTGTTTACGGTGATAACTAATAGTTGCTTGCATGCAAGTGTCATGCTGTATAGCACTTTCTTTGTAAAGCTGTGTGTCAGATCTTGCCTTATCTTGCTTTCACCTGCATCCCTCACTGTAGGAATTTTTTTTTTAAATGCTTCTTGATTTGAAGACATTACAAAGTTGATTAGTGTTTTTCCAGCATATAGTGTTCAAAACCAAGCTAAGCAAAGCAGCTAGTCACCTAGCTGATTGTATGTGAAGAAGCATGTTCCTGGAAATATATAAAAGCATCCAACTAAGTGTGTATCTTCCAAGTACTTTGCCCTTTAAAAATGCTAAATACATCTAAATCATCTCTGTTAGCTAGCTAAAATTGTTAGTTAGGTAAGCTTTCCCACTTGCAAGATGATAGAAAAAGAGCTAAGTATCACATTCAATAACGGCAATTTAATTCACATTTTTATTGCATAAATTCAGATAAGCTGCATTCAAGTGTTGCCCAAAGTATTCTATGGGCAATAAATATTGTGGGTTATTTTCATGTCATTAAGTCTTGGATAATTGAGACATTCAAGAGGGCAGGAAAAAAGAATGCACCAATAATTAAAAGGCTCACAGGGAGACCCACATAATTATATCCCTGTCTGATGTGAATAATGGGATGGTTAACACAGAACCAAAGAAGGTGGCTGCTGCTGCTGGTCTGTATATCGGCTTATGGAATATAGCTTTGTACAACTGATGTTTTTATTAAGATGATGGTGTCTGGTAAGTGATTGATCTGTGCTGCTTATTTAAGATCAAAATGTGGTGCCATATCAGCAGATGAACAATACAGATGTAATAGGGCACTGTATGGGAGTTGGGGACTGTTCACTGTTAGGTCTTGGCGTATGATTGTAAATGGGTAATTCATTGCTGAGTCCAGTTCATGTAGTTCATCTCTGATCCCCCACTATCTCCCATCACTGGTGATCTGGGATAAAACCTAAAACTGATAGTGATGCAGATACTTCGTTATGGAGTGTGTTAAATAATGAAAAGAAGTCATTGATAGCACGTGATCTGAGGGGTTTGATAAACTAAGAGCAAATAACTATGCCTTCTCCATATGACTAAATACAAAGTTAAGCACTTAGGAACAAGGAATGTAGGCCACTTCTGTAGACTACATCAACTGGTGGTTGTTGGTAGTACTGGCACTGTAAAGAACACTGTCTCAATGGGTAGTCAATTGAACGTAAGTCTCTGTTAACATCATATAGTCAAAAGGGGTAATGCAGCTGTTTGCTCTATAGTGAGTGAAGTTACTGGAAATCTGGTATCTGCAGTCCACAGGAAGGATTTTGATTAGAGGGGATTCTGAAGGCATAGCAGTTACTAAATATCATGTGAGACAGGGAAAACTCAAAGGTTAACTAATGGTGTCTTGATCCGTCTCTACAAAGATCTTCGCAAAACCAGCATTATGATAAGGAGCTTCAGTCAGTAGGCAAACGTGTAATAAATTGTGGTGGCTGGAAGCTGAAGATAGGTAAATCCAGTCCAGAAGAAAACAGTGCATGTGCCTTACCATGTGTGGTCTGTTGTGGATTATCTGTTTTGGGGAAATGTTTAAATAAAAAGCTGTACAGCTTTCTGAAAAGATTCTTTGCAGACAGGAATTAACTCAAGGAAGTTTACGGCCTATGCCTTTCAGAAAGGCTGTTGATCTCTTTGTAAGATATGAATTCAAGGTTCGCACATCAGAAGATATGAAATCTATGGCTTTAAAATAATTGTGACTAAATTGGACATATTTATGGCAAAACGCAATTTTTGTTTCCAATAAAATGCTGAACAGCCAGTATTTTATGGAACCTTTTAATGTGTTCAGTAGGGATATAATAGTCAAGCTAACATCTGATTTCCTCCCCCCTCCAATAATGTTGACCCATTTTGGAAAGCTTTGTGAATGAGAATCCGACTAATAGTTTGAGATTGTAATAGAATAAGGAATAAATTAAGGAGAACTATTTTGTAACCTTGTTCCTTTGGGATACTTGATTACTTCAGAGAATCCAATTATTGGGAAAAGTGTACTTTATTCAAAATCCTAAACAAAATAATTGAGTTTTAGGTAACTGAGTATGAGTATAGACATACTACTACGATTTCTGACTTGTTGCTCTTCCTCAGGACAAGTGAAAGTCTGTGCGAAAATGCTGCGTGAGGAGAAAAATGCTTTTGGAGACATAAGTTTTAATGGTATAACTTCAACAGAACTGCTTTGTTAAAAGGTCTGAGTACTGCAGTCTTACTTGTCTTGCACTTTCAAAATATGCCTTGTTATCATAATGAAAAAAAATACTTTGGGTTTGAAAAGTGTAATGGTGAAATAAGAACTTTATAATAAATCTCAACAAAGGAGAATATTTAAGAGAGATGCTTAGCTTGTCACTTCTTGGTGCTTTGGAGTGTTTAATCCTCCAGCCTTAACATTCTTAAAATAGCTTAGATAATTTCCTAGACTCATAGAAAACATAATCTAGGACTGACTGCGAGCCGTCCTTCTGTGTGTGAGGCTTATGTGGCTGCAAGGATGGCCACGGGACTCTATTCCCTTCATTGTGCTGTCTGACTGAGGCAAGGGATGTGTGGCAAAACTGTCTAACGGGGTGTATGTATTAAACAGTTCCACAGGTTAGCATTATCTTTTTATTTCTAGTTTGGCAAGAGTCCAATTTTTGAAACCTCTGGGAAATTGTACCATTGTTTTCTCTCCTTTTCTTTACTTGTTCTGAGATGGGGAATGTAACAGAAAATTCAGAAGGGAGAGATCCAGAAAATAAGGACCGAAAATATAATGCAAATGATCCCTGGTATAAATCTAAAGAACCTCTCAGGGTGAAATTATATCGTCCTAAAGCTGACTGTGACTAATGATGCAAACAGAATCACAGAATCTTAGTCTTGTTTGTCCAAACTGTTACAAAAATCTTTGAGATGCTTTTTATTTAAGTACCCGAGAGTAATGAAAGAAAACTCTCAGAAACCATATGTTGACTAAACAGTGGCTAAGGTTTAGGTAAATGGTCTCTGAATTCATATTTTCAGTATTAGGTATTGCTGTTCTGTGTTTTCCATGTAATTTTTCATCGCTTGTTAGCTTCCCACATGTAATTTCTCTATAGTGCTGTAGTTTTTGTTGTTGTTGGAAGACTTGAATTCTAATTCTGTTGTACCAAGTCCTTTCTTTGAGGTTGTGGTGAAAAATCTGTGACTTACATTTGCCTCTTCCTTAAGATTTATACTGGATTTAATCTCCTAAATCTGCTTCTGTTTTAGTCCCATTTGATAGTTCCTTGTTTGCTCATTCTACTTGGATAGTATTGGATTCAAAGTCCTGCCTGCCCCACTGCATTAATGAACAAAATGTGCTGCGCTCTGATTCTCTTGTCATGACTCTTGAATCTTTGAAGATCGTCAGCTTCTTTGAAAAATTTTCCATAGATGACAAGTTATTGTGCAGATGCTGAATGCTGAGAATTTTTTTCCTTAATATTATCTTTGCGTGCTGGGAGGATGCATTCACGGATTGTGAATGGAAGTGCTACTTGCCTCAGCATTTTGTACGTACATGAAGCATCCCCGGAGGGGTCCTTTTCTTGTCTCTGGAATGATATCAGAATGTATTACCTGTTTTAGAGTACAAGATAGATTTTTATTTTTTTATTTTTTCTCTTTGTAAATTGGGTTTCTGCAGTTGAACATTTTATAGCATGGGGCAGGCTTACACAATATATGACATGAAAAGAACAAGGCCTACCTTCACCATCAGCTCCGGTCATTGTCTATGAATTATCGTGCACCATCTGCTTTAACTGCAAATGTGTTTGCTCTTAATTGCAACATGGTATTGGCAGATCAAGATCCCTAAGTCTAGATTTTATTGTCACCAGTATATGAAGCACTCGGAAGAAAGTGAGATGGGCTGGGAAGAGATGTTTTTGGAATATAGAAAAATGGGCTGCACTCAGTAATGACTTACAAACGATTGGTAGACTGTTTTTGAAAGGTGTCTAAGGTGTAGTGAGTGGTCTTAAACAGTTTTGTGTGGGTTTCTTTTCTTTCTTCCTTTTAAAAATCCTTCATTTCTGAAATGAAAGTTTGTGAACACTACTGAGAAGGAAAACTTAATGACTTGCTGTGCAAAAGCACACAGTAAATCCTCTTAAACATGTTAGGCATGTACAGACATATTTTTCAACTATAACCAGATATTATTTGTGGTGGTCTTTATGGAATCTTAGAATTGATTATGTTGGAAAAGACCTTTAAAATCATCAAGTCCAACCGTTAAACTTTGGCATCATGCAAAACTTCATCAGACCTGACTTTTAATTAAAACACAAAGCACTCAAAAGTTGAAGCTATTGTATTCAGAACTATTATGTCCTTGAATTTTTATGGACTGCTCTCTTCTGCGTCGCTCTCTGCTCCTTTTTGCTCTGAGAGAAGAAATTATAATGTCTGCATACAAGTTCAGTGTTTGGATTTAGTTCTTTTGAATTTAAACTTCTGCAGCTGGTTTTTAATAGATGATGGTACTTTCCAGTTCCAAGGATTAGAATATGGTTCTGAGTTTCTCGGACTTTGATTTTTACCTAACATCCCCTTTTGAAAACGGAGTGGGAATTGGAATATAAATAAAGGCAACTAGTGCTCTTTTATGGAGGTTGTGTATTTGGGTAGCTTGACGAAGTCATGAGGTGTGAGTGTATACCTACCTAAAGGTTTATTTCTTGCTGCTTGAAAAGCCCCATTGGCAACTGAATGCTCATGGGATTTTTGTGTCATCTCCTTCCAGAAATAGAACTGAATCACTAAAAATTTATTACTCATAGTTGAGAGGGCCCACTGAAGACCAGAATTATGTGAATATTTAAGAATTTTGGAGCAGGAAAGTGTTTGCAGAGTTGCTATGTTGCGTTGAGGTAAGGTCTGTAGTGCTCCCAGTTTAAGCAGACAGAATTCTTTCCAAGGGCTTTCTTACTGGAGGTTGAGCCCCAAGTGAAGGGTGACTGCCGGACCGTGCTTCTACAAGATTTTGATGGAGGCATGACCTGGCCTGAGGGGTAGTTTTGCGGGAATCGGGAGCTAATCCCTCTATGGCATGTTATCTCTACCTGAAATAGGAGTAAAGGAGAAGAATACATGCTAATTCTGCTATGGAGAAAAGACCCTTCGTAGGGAACTGGTGCTGAGAGACCCTGGGTGCACTTGCATTTTTTTTTTGCTGCTTGGACGCTGTTCTATTGGAGATAAAAAAAATGCAGGCTTTTCCTGCATGCTTTCTATACAGCTTATTATAGCTACATCTTCCATGGCTTATTTTGAAGGCAAAAAAAGGCTTATAAGAATATGATGGTTATTCTACCCCTGGGGCATGGAGAGGGTGGTTGTGTGAACCCTTACAAGACCCTAAAAACAGGAGAAAATTCACTAGCTCAGGTAGTTGAAATTGTCTGAGCAGAAATTTTCCTTCCCTGACTGAGGAGCTGACTCTTCAGTCTAGAATGCCGATGCTCTCCTGCCTTTCTAATCACGTCTCTTGTTTTTCTTACTGACTACTTCTTTATAACAGCAGTGTTTTGCTGAACAGTACCCCTTATTTCATCATATTTTAATTTCCACTCTACAGCTTATGATATCTTGATTTTTATTTATTGCAAGACTTGCTTTTAAACTGTTCCTCCAGTGTATTGTGGCTCCTTAAAACAGCCTACAGACACTCTGAAAAGAATCATTTAAAAAAAGCTGTAGCATAAGGCTTGTTTATCCTCCCCCAAAGAAAAAACCTTTAGAAAATTTTATCCAGCTACATGTATTAATTTGCTTTGCTTTTTGTGCTTGGTGGGCTTGACTTGTCAAGTATTTGATGACCCATTGATGTGAAAATATGCTACATCAGGACTCGGTGAACTGATTTCTGATCAGTAAGCATACTGATGAATATAATTATATACTAATATTTAGATTGTCACAAAGCATAGTGTATTTTTCCCAGCTTAGACTTGCTGGAAAAGGGATGTTCGTAGTTAAAAAATGGAGGCTGTGCTGCCTTGTTCTCAAAAGGCTATTGCCGTCCCTGCTTATGAACTCAGTGAAAGGGGAATTAGTTTAAAATAGGAATCCTGGCAGACTTTACAGGAACAAATTAACTGTCCCCTGAAACTTGTACGGATTTGGCTATCTCGAACGATGGTGATGGCAAATGAGAGCCGTGACCAGAGAAAGTTAGCAATAACCTTTTCAGATGTGGTGTTTGTGTGCTGAAACCCGACAAGCTGGCAGGACTAGAAATAGCTTGGCAGATGGTACTTGGCACGGTACCGAGCAGCTCTCCTCTCGCACGCTCCCCACCCTGCCTGTCAGTCGCGGCACCCAATGGCTGCCGAGAGATGGGGGAACGGCAAGTATGAATTCAGCTCACAGGAGGCTGCGAGGTCAGACGTCAGTATCGCACTACGCATGGCTGAGTCAGTGACTGTGAGAAATTGAATTGAATTAATACCTAGAGGGGTTTGCGTCTTTGAACACTTAATGGACTGTACAGCTACAATTCTTATCCTTGAGGGGAAGATGATGGGGAAAAAGTAAGGCTCGCTGATGGTGCAGTGAACTACTGAAGAAATGATGGAAATACCAAATATGCTGAACTTAACAAGTAATGCCAAAGAATGCTGATCTGGCTTTCAAAGCAGCCTTCTTGGAAGGAACAGAATTCCTTTGTGCTCTGATTTCAAAATTATTTCCATGCTTTTGTGTTTCCTCCCTGATAGATACAAGAGGAAGGTGCGTATCCGTTAACAAGAATAATCTGTGGGCATTATTCAGGGGAAGAATGAGGAAAAGTACTGTCCTTTGTGTGCACTGGTCAATTGAAATGTCTGCTGACAAAGAACAGACTTCAGGGGGAGGAAGGGGGCATAAGCATCGTCATTGTGTAAGTCCTAGCAACATGAGCAGAACAGATTTCTTCTGAAGTCTGACAGCAATATATCTGTAATTTAGTGTATAGATAAAGCTCTGTATCACATTTCTGTAAGTGTTGGTTGTATGAATTGTCCTAGGAAAGGATTGGATCTAAGTTTATATTTTAAGAAGGGTTAGTTAATGCAAGTTGTAGAAGATAAAGGGAAGAAAAAAAGGGGTAAAAATCTTGGCTAATATTTCATTGCTGCATCCTGTTCATTTAGATAACAATTTAGAATGGTTTTGGGGGTAGTAAGTATATTGGTTTAGCATCATAATTCTGTGTAGATAAGAGCCGGGTTTATAAAAAAGAGTATGTTTATTGGCAGTATTCAGTAGGATGCATATTAAGTTTTTGTATTGGAATACATGCTAATTGTTTTGGCAGTAAAACTAATTCCGTTTAATGACTTATTTTAATAATTAGTAATATATTCAGAGCAATATGTTGTTAAGTATAAATTAGACAAACTGAAGCTCTCCTTCCACAGATGATTCCAAAGCATCATTAAATTGAAGAGCATTTACATTTTTTTAAAAACTGCTCTTCCCTTGCTGCAAAAACGTGAAGTATACCAGTATGACAACTGTGCCATTTTGATGGTGCTCTTTTTCCTCCTTTACATCATATTAAATAGGTTTGCTTAAATAAAGCCATGAGCTTATTTGGTTTTCTTTGCGAGGCAGCTGCTTCTAAAGAAAATGCCTCTTTACAAAGGCAGAGCTCCCTTGATCCCTGACTGAGGGGGAAAATAAATTGTCACTGACTTAAAGTTCTTGAATGGGTGCAGTGCTAGTGCCCCAATGTTCCTTTGGAGCTGGGAAAAACTGTATATTGAATTTATGAGGATAGTCTTACTGTACCAATATTTATAGGATTGGTATCTTGTGTTGTGTTGTCATGTCCATCCCCCTCTTCCTGGTAGGAAAGTAATTGACAAAGCGAGGCTCTCTTATCTTTCCTTCATAAACTTTTGGGTATGACATGGTCTACATATATGGGTTTTTTTCCCAGATTTACTGAATGAGGAAATCAGGCTGTGGGTTTAAAATGTTGGGTCTGGTTTTTTTTTCCCCTCTTACAAATTTAATTTAAATGCAATGTATTATTAAGTATTCAGGAGAAAATTTTGCTTATACGCTGGTGGTGTGTCTCCATCATTGCTGATGGCTTCCACAGCACAGACTGCAGCTGGTGGTCATAGGCTGGGAAATTAATTAGAAGCTGACATTGCAAATACTTCTTTTCAGAGTGAGTTAGAGATCTCTTGCAGGCTTGAAGTAATGCACTGCGTGGAGCACCATTGACTGTTGTAGACTGAAGTTACAGCTTTATGTGGCACGGCAGCCAGGTGCCACAGCTTCCAGGCACTTTTAATTATCACCGGTTCACTGCTGTTTGAGAAGCCCTGGTGTTTTATCTGGTCTGCATGATGCTTCTGTGAAACACAATACTTTCTAACAGTTTGCCTGCTCTTGCAAATGGGGCAGCTCTGCTTTTGTTGGTGACTTTTCCACTGGTGTTGGTAGATGGCTGCATCAACACAACCATGGAACTCCCTGGTGAATGCCAGTTTGGCTTGCCCGCATCACCGGGGATGGGTTTGTAGTTAAAGTTCCATTTTCTACAAACATTAGGACTGCTTGAACAAAATGCTCCGCCAAGTCTTAGTTAGCAACTTAAGTAATCAGTATTTTAAAACAGCAGGGAGAGGGGGAATGTTTTGGTCTTAGTAATGCATGAAATAAAGTAACTCCTAACAACCTTTGCATTGCTGGTTTGGAGCAAAGGGTTTTCGCGTTTCCCTGCAGAAACAACCTCCTGTTACCAATGGCTTTGTTAGGGCAGAGAAAAATTATATTATTAACAATTCATTCTATCAAAAAAAAAAATATTTTTATTTGGTAGTTCTGATGTCTTCATTTTTTTTGAACACTTGCAACTTCTTCTAAAGCTTCTTTACGGGAAAATATGAGCCCTAGGTTATATTTCACATGTACTGGCCACAGATGTAGCTCCTCTTTCAGACTAAAGTAGCTCAGTGACACAGTTTTCCTAGTCAAATATTGCAGGATAAAACTAGTGACTGTCTCTTGTGATATACTAGATTTTTGGTTTATCTTTGTTCAGATTTAAACTCATTTTAGCTGCCCTGTTTATTGTAGAGCAAAGTTGTATTTTGGTGGTAGTATTTACCTGAGTAGGCATACTGTCGAGCAAATGGAACTTCAGATTTTTTTCAGGTATATACGCAACTTATTTTTGCGTGTACTGTGACTGAACAGTGATGAGAGTTAAGACTGACATTTTAGATGGTTGTTATTAAGATGAGTGAAGATTCATGATTCAGATAATCCTGCCTCAAGCCAAACTGCTGGAATTCTCAGAAATCTTTCAATTTTGGCTTGTAATTTTCCATCTTCTGGCTAATAGATAATGTGCCAGTCTAACGGCATTAATCTGTACACCAAAGGTAGGAAAGTACAACATAGAGCAGAGCAAATGAATGGTCTGGAGAGCTGCAATTTGAACAGCTTTTTGAAATTATTTACTGATCTGTCCATTTCAGGAACAATTATTTAATATTTAAGGACCCTGTCCTCCCCTGTCTGGCAGCTTCTGCCTCCACCATAGTGTGATGTGCTGAACTGATGGTTCATGTGTCCATGCTCCAAAGGGATGGACCTGTCTGGTAGCAGGAGGCACGTTAAACTCCACGCTTCCCCTCTCCTCCCAGGTGTGCTGGCCATACCTACCAAGGCAGAAGTAGGTTCTGATACTGGGAAGGTATAGCTGAAAGTCGTGCCTGGCATGTTTAGTCCTTCATTCAGCCGTGACTAAGGAGGAAGCGTGATGCCAGCTGAGTCAGTGTTACTTCCTGTAGCACCTGTTCTTCTCAGCGCCTGTAATGAGATTATTAACTAGGGCTCGCCCTACTTCAGTGTGAACTCTGAATCACTGCTTAGGGGGTAATCAATGTGGCTTTAGGTAGTTTTCTGGATTAAGAATCACATTTTAATTGCCTTCTCTGTTAAATGGTAATTCATGTCTGCTCTGCCAAAATATGTGATAAGCCTGCTTGTCCGTACAGCGGTTCAGTTCCATTTTCTGGTTGTTTCCCTTATTTAAAGCAACTAGAACGCTTTAGCTCTTGAGAAACACTGAGTCATACATTTTGATACTATAAAATGTGGCACCTGTAAAACTTGGATTTGTCACAGCATTGATCCTAGCCCTGATAATATTTCTAACAAAGCGCTGCTTTAACAAAGGCCTGATCACATGTGGCTTTATCAGGATTTGCTGAGATTTTGTCACAAGACTGCTATGTATGTGTTTGAGTACTCCTCACACATGCATACACTCTCCCCCTTGCTCCCCCCTTTGTGGGACAGTTGGTTATGCCATGATGTGCAAATATAAACCCTTTAGGGGCACATGAGATACAGAGGGTTGTTTGTTTGTTTTTTTTTTAAAAAGCGACCATTTCTTGGGAAGTTTCGCTGCAGTAGTAGTGAATATTATCTTGTCTAAACAGGGATCAGACTTCAGTTTCAAGTTAAATTTTAATTTTAGGCTGTAATTCACAGTTTTGATATATTAAGGGCATATTTTGTACCTGTTAAAATGGTTCTATATTGTATGCATATATATATAAAGGAAAGGTGGAAAGATTTTCTTAAATTGTTGATATTCTTGAAAGGGAGGCTTGCAGATCTCATTCTTGCAAACTTTTGTACATTTCACACTCATATTACAGAATTTACCTTTCTCTAACAGCTAAGGAAATGCATTAGCCATGCTGAAATGCTATGTATCTTAATACATTCAAATTGCACTGAAAGTCCTGAGGAAAATTCTGTTTCCTTTTAATGAAAATGGTTGGATCATCTTTATTCTTGGACTGTAAATCTGAGCGTTTCCAGCTGTAAGCGAGGCTTGCAGTTCTTTTACCTTATTCAATAGACCTTTGGCTGACTTCACATCCTAAAGATGCATGTCTTATTGCAGTGTATTTTAAGCTTGGCAGGAAACAGTATTGCAGTAGATTTTCTCTGCATCAAGCTTCTGCTTTATTGGGTATGAGATCCTTCTCTCATTCAAATTGAGTGCGGAGAAGCTTGTGTTCCTTAGCAGAGAGGTACATTTCTTATTCTTTGCATTGTGATAATATTAATTTTGTGCCTTTTCTATCGTAGCCTTTTTGTTCTGATTTAAGCTCCTTTTATTGGTCACAGAAACCTGAAGCTGAAGCACGTCATGCTAGATGTTCACTTTTTTGAATAGTCTTAAATTACTTTATTTGTTTTCATCATTACCTCTAAGCAACTTAAAAAGAGGACATTCTGCTCAACTTGCTTGTACAGTTCATTCTTTTAAAATTTGTTGTGCTTTTTTTTAGCTAGGTCATTATTCCTACCTCTTTGTGTTCTTGAATCCTGCAGCATTCCTAGCAGTCCTATTTAAGGTCTCTTGGTAGAAGTTGTGGGATTTACAGGCTGTGAGCAAGTGGGGCATTGAGGCTCCTGTGGGAAATTATGCTTGTCAGACCTTGTAGCTGTGCAGACGTCTGTCTTGGTTATCCAGTACCTCAGGCTTTTGGAAAGTTCCCTCAGTTAAACCGGTAAATAAGGAGTGTTGTCATGCCCATGCTTGAAAGGCAAATAGCAAAGGAACTGATTTAGGAA
Source organism: Gallinago jamesoni (assembly GCA_025769975.1). Classification (NCBI taxonomy): domain Eukaryota; kingdom Metazoa; phylum Chordata; class Aves; order Charadriiformes; family Scolopacidae; genus Gallinago; species Gallinago jamesoni. The sequence continues at coordinate 56,887,721 of JAOQGH010000040.1, read as the reverse complement.
TTCCAGTGGGGTGCAGGGACACAGATATGTCTGTGTTGTCCTGATATAAAAATTTCGGGTTTATGGAGCACAAATAGAAGGCATAAGTATTTTTTGTAAAATGCAACAGCAGCTGTTGCAAGTTGATACTTAATTTTTAGATAGTTTCTGAGAGATCTTGAAATTGTTTGGGTTTTATTAGTAGGTTTAATAATTAATTGTAAAATCAATATCAGAAATTCAGGAATGTAACTTAGCTTAATCATGGTCTAAAAAAATCTTAAACTGTTACTTTAAAACTTGCTAGTTTATAACAGACATCCTACTTGTTACTGACAGTGCTGTAGGTCTTAGATTTAATAATATAGTTCACATATTTGTTATCTGAGTTATGGTGGCTTATGACTTTTCCTTCAGACAGTAACTGAAAATTTAAAAAAGAATGTGCAGAAATAAACCCTTGGCTGGTGTGACTTGATGTATCAACTAGTTTAACTCTGACCACCTTTGTAAAAGGCAAGTTGCAAGAAAAAAGTCAAGTCTCAAGCTTGAGAAGGGTTTTCTAAAACAGGTTTCATTGGAGTGGGGGGGAAGACTTTTAATTTCATGGCTTGATTTGAAAATTTAATTTAACAGTAAGAATCAAAATTAAATGCTCAGTTGTGTAATATTTACCTGGCCTGGAAGGGATTTAACAGGCAAGTTCAACTGATCAGGCAGTGTCTCTCCAGATCACACAGCAATAAACAGGTAATTCTTGCTGTCTTCTTAATGTTCCAAGTTGTTTTTCTTGTTTGTAAATATAAGCATGAGTAAAACAAAGAAAATGAAGGTGGATAATTCTAGTCTTCAAAACGTGTGTGGAGTGTGAATGCTTTTAAGGTCTAGATGTATAATGTTTCTTAAACTTTGAAATGCTGAATGTTTCCCTTATTTCTGTTTTCAGCACCTCATCTCGTATTGCTAAAGGAATAGACTACACAAAAATGAGCTTTCATGGTGCAAGTGGTGGACATGAGAGATCAAGGGACAGACGCAGATCAAGTGACAGATCTCGTGACTCATCCCATGAAAGAGCAGAATCTCAGCTCACTCCATGCATCAGGAATGTTACTTCACCAACAAGACAGTATCATTCTGGTGTGTTCAGATCGATAGTTTTTTCAGGATTAAAATTTTTAAACTTAATTAGTATTTTGTTAAAAGCATTATTTATTGATTCCACAACATATTGATTCCACAACATATTTCTTGTGTGCTGTTCCCTGGTACTGCCTTCGGTAGGTCATAATTCTCTCTTCAGTCTGCAGTATGTATTCCTACATAATGCTCTTATTTAGTTCAAATCACAAGAACAGTCTAATTTTTCCAAGATTATAATTGACTAAACACCTTTACTTGGTAGGGTTTAGGTATTTAGAAATACAGGAAACACCTGTTTTTCTTAGAAGTGACAAAACTTGGTTTGTTTCTTTGAACTGCAGCACTGAACACAAACTGTGATGTATAGCTTCTATATCATGTTGAGTTGTTTTTTCAGTACTAGAATGCTAAATTTTTGTTGTAAAGGCTTTGGGGAGATGAGATGACTGATGTTTAAGTGGTGGAAACTTCAGGATCTCATATATGTACAGTTATTTTTGAAATTTCTCTAATTAAAATAGATTTGATTGAAAGAATCTGTACTTAACTTACCAAGTTGCTGGGTTTTGCGCCCAGAAAGGCATGAACTGCGTAGATCTCATGTAAATCTATAATTGCATTTCCTGCTTTTTCTCTTTCTACCTTGCTCTCACCTAAGATCGAGAAAAGGATCACAGTTCATCTCGACCAAGCAGCCCTCGCCCTCAGAAGACTTCCCCTAACGGTTCAGTTGTTAGCATGGGGAACAGCAGCAGGAACAGCAGCCAGTCAAGTTCTGATGGGAGCTGCAAGGCTGGTGGGGAAATGGTATTTGTATATGAAAATGGAAAAGAGGGAGCTCGGAATGTAAGAACTTCTGAACGAGTAACGCTTATAGTGGACAACACCAGATTTGTTGTAGATCCTTCTATCTTTACTGCACAACCTAATACAATGTTGGGCAGGTTTGTATCTTCTTTTTTTTCCTTCATATCTGACTACAGAGGAGCCATAAATGCTTTGTAGATATTAAAACTGTTTCAATAGCTGTTGAACTCATATTGCTAGATGATTGGCTAACAATATTATCAGTTTGCAAAGGTCTTTAAAAAGCAGATGTAATTTTTCCTCTGTATTTAGTGGAGATGCCAATAGATGTCTATTACCTAGAGATAAAAGAGTTCATAAGTAAATTAACATGTCCTGATTTACTCGTTTCCTTCCATCTCAATGAGCATTGCTTCTGAATTCAGTCTGCCTTGTTCCATCTCCTGTTTTTAAAGCTAGTTGCTTCATAAGACAAAGTAGTGAGTATAGGTAGTCTGTTTCAAAATAGCAGGGAGGAAGACCTTGAAGGAATTTATTTTGCTTAAGGGGCCTATGCTGACTATGTTCAAGCTCAGCACATCTATCTTCTAAAATGCTTTTTGGACAGGGGAATGTCAGTGTAACAGGTCAGAGCCTTTCAGCCAAGAGACCTAGCACTCAAAATGCTCAATAGTTGAATGAAAGTCCACAATACGTATGTAATATTTTCTGTAGAAACTATTAAGAGCAATGTATTTAACATGTTTGTTTGGTGGGACAAGATTCTGTACTTCTCTTGCTCAAATACTGGCTGGTTTCACATTGTACAAATGTAGAGAGCACTGTTTACAAACTTGTGGAAAGAAAGAAATGAAGGTCTGTGTCCCTTTGGATTTGGCTTTTTTATTAAAATGTAGCCGTTTCTCAGCCCATTAGGACATAATCATATTTTAAAAACATATATAAAGCTATTACCAAGGTAAAGGTAATATGATTAACAATTTCTGCTTTGTTAAAATCACCTCTGCGTGGGATAACTAGTACCTTGGTTCCCTGTTTTGTGAGAAGTCAAGGGGAAGAGTTACAGAGAAAGCCAAAAATGCTTCTCTGTGTCAATAGTAAAGGTAAATAAATAGACGTAATCATTAAAAGAATTAAATCATTGATGTAAGGCATTCGTATATGTGTATGCATGTAAAGATCCAGACTAACAAACCGGAGGTGTATCAGTGTGAAGTTTCATGGTGAAATAGTTTCCTTTTTCATGCCCAGCCTCAGAGTAAGTGATGCTGGCTCTTGCACTAGATTTTTTTTATTTCCTGTATGTTGCTGAGTTATGCTCCCTTTAGGAGTGGTTCAAGGAACAAGCTTATTTTATCTTCTGCTAATTCAGAAGTAGGTTAATAAAAATATGGAAATAGTGCTCTAAAATGCAAATTAGTTATAAACTCACTTTCCCCCAATGTCAGTTCACAGGATGCTGAACAGGAACAGCTTAGCTAGGAGCTAAAAGTAACTAATAAGGATGTATTATTTACCTTTTAGACTGCCTTTTTTGTGAATATTATTTATTCTCTTGGAGAGTGGTCAGAAAACATGTCGAATCATTAAGTGAACAAAGTTACTTCGTTCTCCACTGTAGAGGTGCACAGTGCATCAGCTCTGTTGCTTTGAGTTGTGAGTGTGAGAGCAAAGCTTTGCCATTGGGGTGTATTTGTAAATAAAACACAGAGTAGATGGCAATACTTTTTTAAGCATATGATGTTATTCTGTATCATAGGTGTGTTCTAAACAGTTAGGGTTTTTTCTTGGTCATCTAATGGGATACTGTAGATACTGTTTGGGACTTGTAGTTTTTTCCTTAGTCCAACTTTCCTTGCATCCTGTTGGGAGAAATATGCTGTATATGCTACCCTTAAGTACGGCTGTTTTCTATCAATCTTATTTTAACTTTTGAATTAACTAAATCTTCTTTTAAATGAAGTTGAGATGAGTTACCTGTACTTGAATGCTAAATTCTGTTTCTTAAACTGCCTCAAATCTCTTTAAATAATGAAAATTCCACAACAAAACCTATTCTTCCACAAATGCCAAAGAAGATTTGTTTTGCAGTCCCCCCACCTTTGGCACTGGCAGGAAATGGCCTGATCTAGCTTTTGTTTTGATCAAAGGATATTGGCAAGTTAAAATTGAAAGCTAAACCTAGACTTTCCTGGCTTAAACTATCCTGCTTTCCATATTACAGTAGCCTTGCTAAACAGAAACTAAACTGAACAGCATACGTACGTACAGGAGAGAATAGACTTCTCTGCCAATCCAGTATAACTTTTCACATTTTACTTTTCAGATTTACAAAAGAGAAAATCATAGTAAGGAATTCTGACCAAATTACTTTTATTCTTGAGCAGGATGTTTGGATCAGGCAGAGAACATAACTTTACACGTCCTAATGATAAAGGGGAGTACGAAGTTGCTGAAGGAATTGGTTCCACTGTGTTCCGTGCTATTTTGGTGAGTTTTTCAGGGGCAAGTACTGTTAGGACAAGCACTGTTAAGAGGCATAACTTCTTGATTTCTCCTTACTTGCATATCTGGACTTTGTGGGTGGAATAAATACTGTTGTTATTGTATTGTTCTCTAGAGGGGAAAAAATGCATGGTAGGAAAACACATCTCAGTTTTCTAGACATGTGCCCGTGACAGCCAGGGAAAGAGAAAGCACACATGAAACAAACTGAAAATATACCGCCAGAAATTTGTTCATCTCCTATGCATCTAGTTCACCTTGTTCAGATATATTCACCCCTTCTTGTGCTGAAAATAGATTAAATGGGGTACTAGAAGTTAACTTACTGCAGGTAAGAGGAGAAAAGTAAACCAGTCTGAGAAGAAAATGCTCATGATGTATTTCGTATCTACATGAGAAAGTAGAGCTACCATACTGCTTTGAGAGCAGAATTGGAATAGCAAAAGCTGAGTGAAGTATAGATAAAAGACAGTATACACATACCAAAATGATCAGTATTGATAGTTGTCACTTGGAGTGCTCTGCTCCAGAAGCAGCTGAGAAAATTGGTAAATTTGAGGACAGTAAAATTCATGAAGTTTAACATATGTTGCCCCTTGACATTTTAGGGGGTTTGCTTGTGGAGAAAGCATCATAAATGAAATGATGGAATGTTTCTGTCAGTGAGTATTGAAGTGCACTGTGTTTTTGTTTGCTGTATTACTGTAGGATTACTACAAGACTGGAGTGATACGCTGTCCTGATGGGATATCTATTCCTGAACTGAGAGAAGCCTGTGACTATCTCTGTATCTCTTTTGAGTATAGTACTATTAAATGCAGAGATCTCAGTAAGTACAGAATTTATTCAAATAATTTGAATTATACAAGACTAACTTAAGCATATATATGGGGGGTTAATTGTGAATTGTATCTTTTATTAAAATAAGGAATGTGGCTGATAGAACATGAGCAAAATCCATCCTTTTTAATCTCTTAGTAATAAAGCTCCAAAGACCATGGATGCACACCTTTTGAAAAATAGTGTTTTGATATGTAATAGTATGCAATAGTATGTAATCTTAAGATGCTTTTCTGCTGTGGTGAGCTCTATGGAATACTTAAATTCTATGGATGCATTTGCAGTACTGGTACAGTAATAGTAGTGGTATCCTTTCTGCAGAGGATAGGGAGGATAGTTTATTCAACTCCTCACTTAAGAGAATTAAGCTGTGTTGCTAGCAAAAGCTGCCCAGCCTTGCTGGTGATATGAGCTGCACTGGGGTTCCCAGTGTGTACTGTCTCTTCAGCTCGTTCCTCCCTTAGCACAGCCAAAGTTTTGGCCAATGTTTAAACGACCTGTCCCGTGCCTTTGGTTCCTTTGATCTCAGGGTGTTTGTGCAGTGCAGAGCCTGGCGCCGGGCTGAGCTGGGGCATTCCAGCTGTGAGATCTGTGTGGGGCACCCGTGCCTTCGCCAGCAGCGACCTCACGGCATGTCACCTGCTGAGTCACACTCTCGGAGCACTTTGTCCTTAGCAGGAGGATTTAGCAGCTCATGCTGTGTGGGTTTTGATAGGCTTTGTTTTTACGCTACTGCTTATGAAAAGCGGGTTGCATATGCCACTCTTCCAGCAACTGGCTTAAATAATGTTTCTTTTAGGAAGCTTGACACAGTTACCAAATGTTTAACAATAGTAAAGCACAAAGGAGATCTCCTCAAGGTCACTCCACTGTCTGCCCAACATAATGTTAGTATCTGCAGGACAATCCTATTAGTTTGAACTTCTCGTAAACATTTGAAAAAGTTCTGATCCTTATACAAACTAATAGACTAAAGGTCTTCACAGCTGTCTGCGGTAAATACTACAAAAACAAAACCCAGAACTCCTGTCTGTCTTATTTCTGCCTTCATTTCTTTACCAACCTTTCAAATGTGCCTATGCTTGAATTTTGTTCCAGGTGCTCTCATGCATGAATTGTCAAATGATGGTGCTCGCAAGCAATTTGAGTTTTATCTAGAAGAAATGATTCTCCCATTAATGGTAGCCAGTGCCCAAAGTGGTGAGAGGGAGTGCCACATTGTTGTGCTGACAGATGATGACGTTGTTGACTGGGATGAAGAGTATCCTCCACAAATGGGAGAGGAATATTCACAAAGTAAGTTTTTCATTGTTTCCACCAAGCCATGCTATAGTAGAGGTAGCAGTAAATGTGCCGATTTAACTTTTTTGTACGTAAATGCTGTTAGCAAAGTCTTTATAACATCCCTAATGCCTCACAAAAACTTAGTCTTGGTAGTTCTGCTTAATATTTTGCTTCACAGAAGCATATGTTGTGTGTTACATTCAAGTCTATTGAATGAAGTCTGTAGGGGAAGGAAATACTTTTTCAGAAAGAGCTTGATGAAGAAAATGGATAGGAGTCATGGTTACTGTAGGAGAAACAACTAGAGGGGTTTTGGGGGGAAAAACTGTGTTAGTATTTCAGAATTACAACAGTTTGTATAGATGAGTTAAAGCACTTGTTAGTGGAGTGCCCTTCCTGTCAGTGTGCTCTCTGTAGCTGGAAGTGTTGCTTCAGTGTGAAAACTCGAGATTCAGGGTTGTTTTTGGGGATGTAGAAGCTTGAGATACTCTTTGTCCTCAAGTGGTTACAGTTCTTATTAGAAGGCTCTTCAAAGTATAATAGTTTTGTTTTATTTTGGCTTTTTGATGAAAAACACCCAAAACACCAACAAAATTAAAAAGTCCTGACACTTTTGGAGGATGCAAACCTGCAGCTCTTCCTAAAAAGGAAGGTTGATATGAATATAGATCAAATGTGGCTGTTCTACTGTAGTAACACAATTGGCTCGGGTTTTTAGTACCTTTTATGTCTCAAAGATGTCAGTTAAAACCCCTTCTACCTAAGTAATAAGTTAGGCACATACTTGCCTTTTACACTTACACTTTGCATAAACAGAGGATTTGGGTCTTTGCAGCTGTGTGGGACTGATGGCGCCGGTCCCTTCTTTTAAGATGCAATAATCAAAATTTCAAAGGTGTCCCTCTTGCTTGGCTTCACAAGTCTGGGTTTTCCAAAACTGATTTGCAGATCGCTCTTATGTACTGGCAAAAAGTATCTGCAGATTACATCAAAAAGGGGGAAAAAAAATGAGATGTCTTTTTTTTTTTGTGGAGGCAGAGTTGTGAGTCTATAGTGTGGTTTGCTCTGTGAATTGTCCTATTACATTCCTAAATCCAACAAAAAAAAACAAACCCTAAGTGTATAAAACAGAGTAAATTGATAGGGAGAATGACATGTGCAACGAACCAGTTCTACAGTCCCTTCAGCCGTTTTTCTCTGACTTCTGTGTTGGATATTTTAAGGAGTTTTTGAGTCTCTCCCAGTGTTGGGAAAAAGAAATACTAGAGTAAAGCAAAACAGTGAAAAAGATAAAACTTTGTGGTTTAAGACTACAAGTTTAATCTTTGAATACAGATTTTCCTCATTAAAATCTATTTTTAGTTATTTACAGCACGAAGTTGTATAGATTCTTCAAATACATTGAAAATCGAGATGTGGCCAAATCGGTTCTGAAGGAAAGGGGGCTCAAGAAGATCCGACTGGGCATTGAAGGTAAGGGGAGCGTTGCTCGCTCCTGGGGGGGAAAGGTTTGCTGCGCTTCTCTGCTTTATGATTGTCTCTGTGGCTGAAGAAATAAGGGTTGGTGGTGTCTTCCCTGTTGAGGTTAGATGAGAAAATGGCCAGAGGGGAAGTGGTACCCAGTGATTAACTGACCCAGCTTGAAAACCCAGTTACAGGCTCGTGTATGTGGCTGCTACTGGCGTAACTTTAGTGGTTTTTACTGACTTACAACTTGCATCTCATGCCATTTGCCCTTTGGTTTTCAAGCAAAATCTTCTCTGTACTTTCTCTGAAGTAATGAGTTTTTACAGCTTGTATATTCTGTTCTTTGTCTGGTGCCCTTCTCGGGGCTTGAAATGAAAAATTTTGTGTTAAGCAGTAGGTAAATATTTTCTTTCAGGAAATACAGAACTGTAAATGGATCATTGAAGTGCAAAGAAATATTAATCTGAAATAAACATCTTGTTAGTTAGGAGGCTGATCTGTAAGGTCTCAGCTGTGGCTTTGTGGAAGATGGCTACATTTCAGTCTTAGACCTCATGAACGTAACAACTGGATTTCTTTGCATTTCACTTTCCTTCTGTTGACCCAAATATTAAAAAACCCAGCCTTTGTAATTTGCAGGATTTCTATCATTCACTCACTGAGTTGTCATAGTTACATTTGTAATTTTCCAACCAAACCCAAATGCTTTTATCTGCTTGTGATCTCTGAAGTAGGTAAATGTGTTCAGCTGAACAAGGTGTGAGCCTTCAGACCGACAGGCCGTGCAACTGAACAAGAACTGGTTCTGTCTGTAATGCTGGCTAATACTGGATCGCTTCTGCTGGCGCTTCTTTTAGTCAAAGAACAACTGTTTGACTAAACTTTAATGCCAGTGCCCCATAATAATACAGAACTTTCTAGTAATGAAAATTATTGCCTAGGCAGAGGGGAGAGATGACTCAAACACAGCATAACCAGAATGGGTAATTGGTCTAAAACGATGTATTTGCATCATTTGGAGGAGCGCGCTAGGATTCCACTTGGGAAATTAAACTGCAGATCAGAGCGACGCTGTTCTCTACTTTTTGAGATCTCATTTCCAGCTTTTCCAGGTCATAGTGTTTTAAGAAGAGGCAGCTGCTTTGGGCTCAAGGAAGGAGCAAGTAGCTTTGCCTGTGATATCTGGAAGAGTTGCGTGGTGGCAATATATTATCATAGAATCATAGAATGGTTTGGGTTGGAAGGGAACTTAAAGATCATTGAGTTCCAACCCCCCTGCCATGGGCAGGGACACCTCCCACTAGAGCAGGTTGCTCAAAGCCCCATCCAGCCTGGCCTTGAACACTTCCAGGGATGGGGCATCCACAGCTTCCCTGGGCAACCTGTTCGAGTGCCTCACAGTGAAGAATTTCTTCCTAATAGCTAACCTAAATCTCCCCTCTTTCAGTTTCAAACCGTTGCCTCGTCCTGTCACTACACTCCCTGAGAGAGTCCCTCTCCAGCTCTCCTGTAGGCTCCCTTCAGGTACTGGGAGGCTGCTGTAAGGTCTCTTGATGCATTCGTTATCAATAGCACTGTAGCCTCTTTCCTTACAGTGTGGTTGGTAGTTAAACTGCAGGCTGTTCCCTTTGCACAGATGACATTGAGAACACCACGATGGCATCTGTTCCCATTCAGGATGTTGATGGTGACAGTGACAAGTGCTAATCTGGTGACGATGCTTCCATGTTCTTTTTGTGAAAAAACTACCTCTGAATTAAACAGCGGAGGGGAGGGTAACTGCTGCTGCGCTCTGTCTCTCAGGTTACCCTACCTACAAAGAGAAAGTGAAAAAGCGACCTGGCGGCCGACCGGAGGTGATTTACAACTATGTCCAAAGACCTTTTATTCGCATGTCCTGGGAGAAGGAGGAAGGAAAAAGTCGGCACGTTGACTTTCAGTGTGTGAAAAGCAAATCTATCACAAATTTAGCAGCAGCGGCAGCCGACATACCCCAGGACCAGCTTGTGGTAATGCACCCTACCCCCCAGGTGGATGAGCTGGATATCCTGCCCATTCATCCTCCGCCCAGCAACAGCGAGATGGATACCGAGGGACAGAACCCACCGCTCTGATCTAGACTCTCACTAAATCAAAAGCATGCTCCTTACAGTGACTCTGTACTCGACTCATACTACGCTGCAAGTCCAGTTTTTTCCATTGTGTAACGGTGTTTAGGATATTGCAGTACGGACCTTTGAAAAGACCAAAGGGAGTACCCGGTTGTTTTTTGAGAGTGCAGATCAAACACCCTGAGGCTACAGTTACATACATGTACGTGTTTACCAGTAGGTTTGTGACATTGGTGATTCGTATGCTGGACTGTCCTCGCTCTTCGGCCCATCAAAACCAGTGGGATGCTGGTGGCTAGTGTACATCAGTATTGTTACACGGGGGTTAGAATGCAGAATTGGAATTGATAGTAGCACTTTATAAATGGTCGATAAATGGAATTTGAAGCCATTTTTTATAAATGTATTGCACAATACTAACAAAGTGCTTCTATCAAAAGTATTAACTGTAAATAGTTTTGCTCTGAATAGACTGACCCTTTTAAAGTTATTGTATATGGTTGAGCACAAAACTACTTACTACTGGGTTTTTGGATTGAGGACGTGATTCAATTACCCATGTAACATCTTGTTAAATTTGAAGTTCTTTAGTGAATTTTTTCACTTGTTTGCAGCGTGAGCCATGTTCAAAACTTGTGAACAATGGATAGGGGCTTTATCTTAAATTTTGCCTTACCTTAATCTGTTCACAAATATTTATTTAATACATTTTTCATAAGTGTCATGAAATAGGAAAATGCAAATGGTTCATTCTTCATTTATTAATGATTGTAAACAAGTTTTTCATGCAAATAAAGTTTCCATTATTTTAATGGGTTTGAATTATCTGTGAATGAGCCTAAGTATATGGATGAATTTTGAAAGTAGTTGTTGCTTTTCTTTCCTCGGGGAAGGATGAGTAAGTTAAAAACAAGCATTTCTTAAAGAGAAATGCCTTTTCTTAGTATAAGAGTAAGCAATAATAGCTTCTCCAGAAACTTACTGTCGTGACAAAACCTTGGAAGTCTCTGTAAGCGATTGTTTCTCCTCCCTTTCCCCCCAAGGCTGAAGAAATGATAAATAGGCAACTGCTTCTAGCATGCACCTTCGGCAGGGTTTTATCAAATTTATTTATCAAAGTAAATGCTCCATCTTAGAACAAGGGAAACATTTATTTTAAAAATATTTAACTGTCTAATACATTACACTTTAACAATATTTATAGTAAAGGATTCTTACAAGAAAGAATAAACAGCTTTATGGTACAATTAGTATAAGAAATATCCACATGGGGACTGTTTTGCAGTGTAAAAACACACCATACATCTGAAATGGTCATTTGCATATAAAAGCTACCACTGATGCCAGTGAGTTGCACAGTGATTTAAAAAAAATTTCAAACAACAGAATCCAAAATATACAAGTATTGCAAGCTATACACAGCTAACCAAATCAACACAGAACACTGTAGCAGGTTATTCCACTTTGTCTGAAGTTACACATGGTAGGATGAGTTGCATTCTGATACAGCTTTTATGAAATCCATACATAAAAGCTTCTCAGTCCAACAAGTTTCACAGACTGTAGAACTCCACCGATAAATGCACTTTGATATTTGGATGTTGAAGCCAGGTGCATCATTTACAAGGGCCATGGCAAATCACTGAAGTCTACAGGGCCACCAAGACCTGCATCTGCTTCAAGAAGGCTCATTATGACTGCCATTGCCGCTTCATCGTTGCTAGGGCTGCTGGATCCTTGATCGTTGTCGATCATGTCAATGCCTATATGAGAGTTCTCCCCTGTAAGCATAAATACAGTAAGTTGTCAGAAGTTCAGTGTTACTTTGTTCACTTCACTTGCTCTGGGCACTTGCCGTGTGACGAACAAATTTTGGGAATGTGAGTCTGATATCCAGGTTATCATAATTTCAGGAATACCACTGAAGCCTGTTGTCGGGGTACAAAGGTTAGGTCACTCCTTAGAAAGTGACCAGTATGCTTCATAAGGACAACCTCATCTTGTTACAGTTGTCTATATGTGTTTAGTTGGTATTGAGGCACGTATTAGTGCACAACTTCACTTACCAAGAATAGAGGAGTTGTCAGAATACGGGTAACCAGAGTTATCTTGAATTTGCCCAGACAGTAACCCAGCTGAAGAAATATCTGGAGTGCCACCATTCAAGATCTTGGAAGAAAAAACAGAAGCCATAAGCCAGCATGAAACATTCTATTGAGTTTTAATTTGTCCTCTATTGGGATTTTTAATACAGAGAATCTGGATTTTCTGGAAAAAAAACGCTACCTAAAGGCTAGCTCATTAGGCTAGTTATAAACCAGGAACTACTTCCTCTATGTTATGCCCATCAAGCAAGTGTCAGATGGACAGTACATGGCCACCAGAAACAAGTCTGTACTACACACTAAACTTCTGAAAGTAAATCTGCAAGTTATAGCAATTGCAGCTAACTACAGAATGCTCTTGAATTTACAAATGCACTACGTGTAAATTACTGTCAACTAATGTCCTTCATTTTAGGAGTGAAATCCTACCAGGTACAGACAGACTGCATGAGCTGAGCGTTGTTCCTGCACCACAAGCCTAACCAGTTTTTGGTATGGAGCAGCACTGTGTACACCAGAGCTCATCAGAAATCAAAAAACCTTCCGAGGATTCTTAAGTGGTAAGGGAACAGCTGAACTTGAACCACAGTTCTGAACTGCTCCGATGTGTGTTCGCTGGAAGGCAAGTACTTGCGAACTCCCTTCTGAGGGCAGCTTCAGCTGGAACTTGTATTGTTTCTAGCAAACCTAGAAATACTGAGCAAGTACCAGAAATACCCAACTCTCCACGTGTATTTTCTTTTATTCTGTTACAGTAGCCCTTTTTATATGTAGATGTTGAATTATTGTAGCAAGAACAACTGCTCCTAGAGGTATAACTCAGTTTGTTCCAACTTCAAGTTTTATTTCAAAAACAAAGCAAGCCAGGAATAGACAGAAATAGTTACTGTCAGCTATACGCTCCAGTACAAGCAATTCTTGTGTATAGTCATAAACATTTCTGGGGGAAAAAGTACGTCTGAGGCAAAGTTTGAATGCACAGAGTAAGGATTTGGATAAGTGCTCTTCTTGCCTACCATAAGCACCAATTTACTAGATGACTTAAATGCAGCCAGTACAGCGTTCAGGCGGTTTAAGTGTTGGTAATGGTATGTGAGCGCTACTCAAGTCATCTTAGAAAAAGGCATAGTACATGGTATGGATTTAAAAATAAACTGTCAGTGCACAGTAAAGCATCTAATTGTCATATCTTGTGCTGCAGCAGTACAGTAAAACTGCTGCGATTCATTTGAGCCCAGTCAGTGCTTAAACAGTGGCATTTCCAGTGTTCGCCAGTGTGTGGTGTTAAAGAGTTTTTGGAGGATCAAGAGATGTGGAGGGCTGCTTCTGGCAGCTCTCTTTAAAAAAATAATAAAAAAAATCTAAAGAGCATGTGGAAAACTGCCAGTGTTTAAGAACTCCTAGTCTCTGCACTTTAGGGACTACTGTAAAGGAATTCTGGCCACCAGAATACTTTGACTTGCTGTCAGACTTGCTTCAGCCAAGCAGCCACGCAGAGTTCCACACAATTTTGTGTAATTTTGTGAAGATGCTCTTGTGCTGTCGCTACTGCTACAAGGCTGTTTGTAAAGCATGTTCTTACCTTCTTGCCTCCCGGGGAGGAGGTGTCTGGTGGTGGTGTGCTGGTGATGTTCAGTGGGCTTGAGCCGCAGCTAGAGGGTGATGATCCTCTTATCCTAAAATACGGATAAAATAAGGAATGAATTTACCAGCAACTTTGAGACTCGGGAGTTTCAAATGCCGACTTTAGTATAAGATGGTGTGAGCATGAACTTCATTTTTGTCATTTTCTCGCTTTTTCAGTGTTACTCAAATCAGGAGTAGCAACGTTTTTATTTGCAGTTAGAGAAACACTGAAGCGTAAACTGTCCAGCTTGCCCAGTTCACAAGCTTTACCCCTTTCCCACTTTTATTTGCTCCTTCACAGAGACTAAGAAAGAAAAGATCCTGGGTACTGAGGAAACCCTCTTTTTTTTTGTATTTTACTTCAATTTAGACTTGCTAAGAATTCAAGCTGCCTCAGTCACAGTAACCTAGACTCCTTAAGCGAGTTACTGCTTCAGAAGTTCACTGGCCATTTGGTACAGTTAATTATTTGTTTTTAAACTGGCTGAAGCAGCATTTTCCACTTCAGTTTTCCATAGCTTGATCAAATACAATTTTTTTAATTAATGAATAATGTGTTAACTATAGAACCAACAAATTTCTAGACCAAAGGGAGGAGAGGTATTTACAGAGAAAAGCAATGGAAATGGGAATCTTATCCTTGGCAGAGCGCCCCTGGGAAAGCTGAACAGAAGGCAGCTTTGGAAAATAGTAACAGCTGCTGAAAAAGGACTGGAACTAACCCAGGGTCTTGAAATGACATGAAAACATGGGTGGTAAGCTATACTACTACACTCACTGGGCTAATTAAGTGTTCTACAGCTTCTAAAAGGGATGGTTAAGTTTCAAAGTATTGGCCTTGGTGGGGCCTTTTCGGTTGTGGGGGTGTTTTTTTTTCTTTTTTTCTTCTTCCTATTCTAATAGACAGGGAAGAAGCTGTATGTGATAGGTCTGCTCTTCCCTTAAACAATGACATAAGTAGTCTCTGGCCTGCAGCAGAAACAAAACTATAGGAAACAGACTGAATGTTTTCCTGAATTGCAGCTCAGTACGGTTAAAATACACATGCTGGAGGAGACCACTTTTATAGGAAAGGGAACAACTCCCAAGAGGGAATTAATGAAGAATGGAGCATGTTAGGCGGTAGAAATTAAGTGATACCCACTGCTCACACGGGTGAGAGATGTGATGGGTGTTGTGAGAAACAGCTATGTATTACTGCAGTCCATTCCTGAAGGGTGCTACAAGAGTTCTCATTTAAAGCAGAGCTACATCCTGACTTTTAGACAGACTGCCCCTGGGGAGGCAGCGCTGGCTTAATCATTGTGTCCTTGCTCAAAGAGCTGTGGGAGAACTGCACAAGCTGAACTTGCCTATCTAACAACTCTAAAAGGACCTGAGCAAAGTGGATCATGTGAAAACAAACATTACTTTTTTGGCACCAAGTCAATAGATTTGGCATTTGAAGGTTGTGCCACTTTCACCCTTAAGTGATTGGAAAAAGAATGGTCTGGATTTTGTTTCTCATTAGCTGTTCTTTTTAACTACCATTTCTGGTAAACAGATCGTTATCACCATTACCAACATTAGTCTTTCACAGTAGAAAGCTGGGAAAATGTAACTTTTGCATTCTTTCACTCTGGGCTTTGAGAGCCTGAGGTATTCTGAATAGGTATCTATAGCTGTCTACTTATAAAATACAATTGTATTGTACTGATTTTCCTCTAACTTAATTTTCTCTCACCTGTGAATCTCCATGATTTCTTCAGCAATCATCCTCCCTATTTTACCGGCCCCAGCTCTTGTTCCACCTGGAATTCCAGGCACAGTGGGATGGGTCCTTTTTGGGCCACCTGAAACAAGTAGTTATCTTAAGGTCAAATAAACACTTGCAAAATTTTTCAAAAAAAAAAATGTTTATGTTTAGGCATGTTTTGAAAAGCTGCAGGACCTTCTGAACTGTATTTACAATGAGGGCCTTCAAATCTAGGGAAAGCTCTGACTTGCACTGAGCTATGCTATGTCTCTTAGACACCCCTCTGTGCCAGTGGGTACACAATGTATCCCTGACTTGTACCAGATTCCGGTTATTTCAAGCATTTGGTAGCACCTCTAATCCAGACTTGGTAAAGAATAGCTTGTCAGACCTGCTTTACCCTGTGCCTGAATTAATCTCCAAACATCTCTGTTCTTTGCTGTGTGATTTGCCAGCCAATATTCCATTCAATATGGGATAAGCCCAAGCTCCCTGATGAACATAAATAAACCCCCTGTAGGTAACTGCAAGTATATGAAAATGGAGGAGAAAGTGAGGTCTAAACAGTTAGAAGCTCACTGTTATTTTAATGTGATTTGACACCTGTACAACATTTGCGAGGTAGCTGAGAAGGAGCTCGGTATATTCCAAGACATTGTGCAGAAAAGATCACATACTGAGAGAGCAAGCAAGCCCTTGTTATTGCTTATGCATAATGGGAAATTGCCCTTTTTTAAAAGAAATTAATATTTAACAATAGCAACCCTCATTATCTATGGCTCAGACCCATCAGTAGGTGAGAAGGTTCTCCTAAAAGGTGATCAAATGCTTAGCAGAGCCAGAACCACCTGAAATTAAATCTCACCCAATTAACTTTCTTTTCTGGAGACAAGAATTGTCCAGTATGACAATACTAAACATCTGGTTGTGGCAAGAATAAGCTTATCCTACTATAGAACAGCTTGTTCTATATTTTTTCCCATTTTCAGAAGATTCAGACATCACATTAACTGCCATTACTCCACCTTCGATTACTAACCATTGTGCCTACATGGCAGCTTCTCTTCCTACCACTGTCAGCTGTCCCATGCTTTGCCACCCTTCCCCTTCTACAGTTTCATGTACTGAACCTCTTTTTTCAGAACAGATAAAAGTAAAAAGTCCATCTTTGCTGAAGTCTTGCACCGTTCTACCAAGGGTACAACTTACAAAGTAATCCCAGATGTGCAATATCCTCGCTCTACAGCTATAAAGGCATAGCCGATAGCAGTAGTATCTAGTAAACAGTGTCTCTAAAAGCAATGGTTCCCAACTCTTTGGAAAGAATCTCACTACTATCACTACCTCTCTTCTCCCCATCTTTCATCTGTGGGCTGTCACTACATCCTTCTATTCCACCACGCTTCACTCCTGCACCAGTAATCCCTCATTATTAAATCAAGCTCTGCTCTGCACTATGCCGCCTGCCGCTGGTTAGAGAAGATGGCTCAGTGATGTGCAGCAGTTGTAACAAACCCATGATGATCACCAGAGGTCAGTCTTCATATCTTGATAAAATGTCAGTCAAATCAAGGGCAGGTGAGGAGCAATAAGCCAAATGGCCACACTGTATGTATGATCCATTCACCCCCTGAGTAACCATCTGCACCAACCACAGACGGTGAATTCACTCTGGGATGATGTACAAATAGTGCCATGCAGGAAGGCAGACGTTTCCGCCGTGTCACTCCTCCAACCCTGTTTATACTTGTTTTTTTTAACTGGTTCATTTACTTTTCTCTGACCAGCTTACATCCCAACTTGATGTTTAAGTTCAACAGGGCAAGAACTGCATTAGCACTTTTTTTTCTCTAAGACTTATTTTTCTTCAGTATATTAACAAATTTTCAATGCAGCAAATTTGTACATGCAGGATTAGTTGCTAACAGGTCACAGCTGCCAATGATTTCCTCACAGTACAGTAGTTACCTTCTCCAGCCTGAAGCACACTGTCCATGCTGTGAGGAGAAGCCGCAAGCTGTGGAAAGGCTGCATCTCCACTATCAAGTACGTTGGTGCTGTGGATTTCAAGAATTAGAAGACTCAGTGACAGGAAACCCCGCAAAACAGTCACTCAGCCAGTGAGGCAGAATGGAATCATAGAATCATTGAGTTCCAACCCCCCTGCCATGGGCAAAGACACCTCCCACTAGACCAGGTTGCTCAAAGCCCTACTTCAGGGTTTGAGTGGAAACAGGGAAAAGGCGGCAAAGCTATCAGCATTTACAAACATCCACTAAGGGAAAAATACTTACGAAACGACTGTGTTTGTTGAGACAATATATTCTACTTCTTTGGTCCAAGGGTTCATGAAACTGAACCAGCGACTCCGCAATGTAATAAAAGAGCCATCTTTTATTTTAAACTTGTAGCAGTTAGTTGTAATTTTTTCTCTTGTCTGCAAAACTTAAGACAGGCAGACAGAAAGCAAATAAACTGTGTGTCAAACAGGCACCATGACTTTATAAGCAGAGCCCTTATCAGAGAAAACTCAAGTTAATTCCTCCCTCCACCCCTGAAGAAAAATGCTATTTTTGCAGTCATCCCCCCTCACCCAATCTGAAAATCATATAGTCACTAAAAATCCATAGAAGTCTAAGATAATCATATTGTTTGGCATATGCAGCACAGTGTTCCTAACTAAAGCATTTGCAAGCACAGAGATATCCATATCTTTTCAAATTTGTTTGGTTTTCCTAATACAAGTGTTCCCAATATTTCTACAAAATTTCTTTATGGAATTATTAATAATCATACCTTGTCTATGGCATTCTGCAAGATGTGCTATATCATCTTGATGAAAATATTCGTAACACGAAGTACCTAGAAGTTCCTGGGGTAAGTATGCCAAAATGGCTGTTGCCCTTGGGGAAAGGAGGTAGAGGAAAAAATCAAACAAACAAAATCTTTTTGAGTTGAAGTATTAGTAACAGATTACTAAAACTCACACTGAAGTTGCATAAGCCTCAAGTAATGCGGAAAGGTATTTTCAGCTTAGAAGGTTAAAAAAAAAAAAATCATTAGGAACACTCTTTCATTCCCAGGTGCTTAAAAAAGCATGTAACACCAACAGCCCTCAGATATTATATTTGACTGATCACCACTGGATGGGATGTAAGACTTTCTAAATAGCTTTTCTTAGAGTTTTTATTATAGTTTTGAGAATTTAAGCTTGAACAAAGCTGACTTGCAACAGGCACAAGATAATACAAAGCCTTCTGCATAAGATGCCATTGAAATACAGACACCTAAGGTTCAAAGAACTGCCGTGTTCCTTTGTGTACTCACAGTGCCGTTGCTGCTGCACAGAGGCCAAATTGTGGTGTAACAAGTGTTTGGGGAGAATTTTCTCACCTTAAGTCACAAACCTTAAGAGTGGGAAAAAAAACCAAAACACCCTACACCAAACACAAACCCACCCCATAAAAAAGAAAGTTTAACAAATAGAAGTTTCCTGAATAAGTGCTGAAAGACCTACTGTGACTCATTTAAAGTTTTGTTCAATCAGAACCAGCCACAAAGTCAACTCATTTTCTTCCTCATCAGAAAACTTTAGAAGGAAAGACGCCTGTGATCTGCAAGGTGGGAAAGGCATGGATTCTTCATCTGATTCTTAGGTTGTGTTCAAGGAGCTGTTGGCAAAGTTGGAGGATATCTCAAGAAACTAGGAAAGGATGACCTTGTGCATCAACTTCGTAACTGAAGCCTTAAACTAAGTTCAAGGGGAAAAGGCAAAGCAACACCACAGGTAAGGTGACAATAAGGTATACAACAGCCTAACACGAGGTGAAAGGGTCATTCTCAACAAGAAGCAGCTATAGTGGGCCAGTATGTTGAACACCTTTTATGTTGAACACCCCTACAGTGGCCAGTGTGCTGCTTCTATGTTAAAACAAGACAACAAGAATTATTTCTTGAGCTGTTAATGACTTAGAAGCTGTAACAAATTTATTAAGAGCGTCTCATCTAATCCAGAATACATGAAAAATAACAGATGAGGGTGGGGAGAGGGAGCAAGGGAGAACTGCTGTCACCCTGTACATGAGGGATGTGTACGCTTGCCTCCAGCCCCTAGAAGATAGTGTAAGACAGACTTTTGAAGGTATCTGGGGAGGCAGAGTACATTACTGCTACCATGGTGCACAGCCGCCACTCCCGAAATCATTCTAGGACTTCCTGGTGAAGGGAGATACAGTTGAGAAAGGAACAAGGCAGGACAAGCCATCTAGGAAGACCTTGAAATGTGTACCAGTTCATTTAAAAGATAGAGAACACGGTCAGAATCAAATCTGCAGGAGCCCTAGGGAAACTGCTCAAGAACATCAGAATAGAACATAACATGGCTGAATGACTCCAGGGTAAGAGTTTGAGATCCTCACTCACAGGAACGGAGAGCAAATGAACCTAGTGAACTAGTGAACTTTGATTTTGAACATTTCTTAGAAGAAAAATTACTGAAGGAAAAATGATAGTTCCTTGAATAAAGCAATGCAAGAGTCACAATTCCAAACTATTCCAATGCAAATAAAAATGTAAAGTTAATAAGGAACAAACCTAGGCAGATCATCACCTCTTCTGCAATCTAAAAAAAAAGCCCAAATGAAGTATTATAAGATGTAGAAATTATTACATATTAATAATTATGAATAAGAACAGCAGGAAAAGCACTGCAGCACAAAACCTATAGTATTTAAGTGCAGGTCATTTTTGTATTTTCCCAGGCAGTCTAAAAGCATTCAGTACCAACCAGGTGGCTTACACCTGAAGTCCTCAATGACAGAGAGCTCTAAGACCTCAGCCTTGGAGAAAGAAACATTGCAAGTATTTACATGACAGAAATTTTCAAACTAGCTTTTGTCTGGTGAACCTTATCCCAGGACACTTAAACTGCTGACAGCTCCAAGACTGCTTTGATGAATTATCTCCGAGAGCCTGTGGAGAATCACAAAGCAGCAAAACACAGAGTCTCTAAAAAGGAAGAGCTAGGAACCAAGTCAGCCTTATTCCAGTAATTTTCCAAGAATTTCAGTAATCAAACCTTTTAACAGAACCAGAATGGTGGGAAACTTGACACAGATGAGTAACAACCAATATGGGCATCACTAAGCAACTTGTCAAACTGTTTACATTTATATTCATAGAAGGATAAACAGGCTTTTTGGCATGGAGAAGATGCACCAAATTACAGCAGATGTCAAAAGACTTAGTAAGACTTAGTGATTTCAATATCTGACCATATTCTATTAAGCCAGGAAGGAAACTGTTCTTGTCCTTCTTAAATTTCATCCTTTATTTACTTTTTTTTCCTTAGCTTGCTTTTCCGACTTAACAAGGCAGCTTTTCATTTTGAAGCTGTAATATGATGTCATCTCCATAGATAATAAACTTAATTTTACTCTCACATTCATCATCCAGAGTCGTTAGAACTACTGAAGAAGTAAGAGATGGGATGGTTCTCTTTCAAGCTATGTTCAGAGCAGCCTGCCATTTTGACAGTAAACTGGTAAGCAGTTCTCTGTGGTAGCCCAGCTAATTCTTCTTCAGGACCATGCAATCCATAAGGACAAAAAGCATCACTGAGTTTAAGAAGTGTTTCCTCCCCAGATTCCCTTGGGTAAATGACAAAGGAACAGTGCAAGTCTGTATGAACAAAAAACCCCAATACAGAAATTAATTAAGAGTTTTCAGCTTTTACAGGTGCCTAAATATTCTCCAGTGGAAGCAGGGAACATTACTTCTACAAAATTCCCTTTCAAAGAGCCCTTTGAAGCAGTATACACATTCCAAGGTCTGTAAACGACAGCTGGAAAAAAATTAAGTAAGAGCATATGTGTTTAAATCCAATGAATCAACATTTTCTGACTCTTTAATATCTTAGAAATATTTCAAAATTATCCAATCGGGGAATACATCTGATCTTTTGAAAAGAAAACTCATTCAAAAACTTCCATACTTTGGCATGACAGAACGGCATGCTTTCTGAGCAACAGAAGTCTGCAAATGTTCTCGTAACTCCCAGAGTGTTCACCAGCTCTAAGTGCTGCTGCTGAGGAGCTGGTAGTTCAAAAAGATTTCCATCAAATTAAAAAAAAAAACCAAACAAACAACCCAATCAAAAGAACCCAACAACCAATCTAAACCCAAAGCCCCCAAGCCCAAAAACCCACCCACCCCAATGAGACAGACAACACACACACACACACCACCACCCCCCCAAATACATTTTTTTTCCTTACTGCACTTCCTCTAAAGACTATCAGCTGTTATTTCCTCTCAAAGTCCACTAAAAATCAGCTGACACAGCAGACACACCCCAAAACAAATTCCAGCAGGCAGATTCTGGCAGAGTTTGGAGCCTGGCCGCCTTTTACATTACAAGCAAGTAAGCCTAAACCACAGGCAGCCTGAAACAGCCTCATCTGGGCAGTCTCAATCCATCTTGACAAGGAAAGGAACCAAACAAGCCCTTCTCAACCAACCCAACAGAAACCCTCCATTAACATTCTTCAACCACCTTTTTTCCTTTGACAATGCCAGTTATTTTGAAGGAAGACCCAGGTCATGTCTCTCTACTTCTTAAGAAAATTCAAGCAATTTCATTTGAAAAATATAAGAATTACCCTTTTAGATAAATAGATAAATAATAGATAAAATCGCTATTTGAAAGAAAATACCACACTGGTAGAAGTTCTCAAACCATTTCCAAGAAGCAAAGCTTATGAAAAGCTTATTTTCTTATAAATACAAAAGATCACATACAGAAGTAGTAATTCGGCAGAATGTAACTAATTATATAGTTAAATAAATGTATATGCTATCAAAGCCTGATGCAGCCTGAGCCATAACTTAACTCTATAGTCTTTGCAAAACTTTTCAAACAAGAAAAAGGTACTAATTACAAAGTCCAGTTTAAAAACAGGACAGCATATTCTTCTGAGGATTACACATATACATTCTGTTAACAAATGGGCAGAAATGATCCCTGGATTATTCTGTCTAGTAAGCCATATTTTGAAGGTTTTGAGTGGGTTTTTTTTTTTTAAATTTAATCAGAAGTACTGAATAAATAAACAGTAATAGCTTTGAGCTGGGTCTCAAGAACCAAAACAACTTGCAGTCAGGGTTTAGTAAAAAGCTGCAAAGAACAGTCATTTCTTTTTTCAACAGTATTTACATTGCTTAAAGTAAAGCTGTCAGCGAAGCACTGCTGGACAGTGATTTACTGTGAAAGTTATTACAAGTATTCTTACCTCTGATCTACGAAAACAAATTTCCCATCTATTGCATGTCGAGAAACATATTCTGTAGGTTTCACCCTGATCTCACCGTTGACCGGCTGTGGTACTACATGAGGATGCAGCCGTCCAATTGCAACAAGACAGCTTAAATTACAACCCTCGTTATCTGGTTCATTATCTTCATCTAGTCCCATTTTTGTTGGTGGCCAGCTTTTTAAATATCCTGTACTATGAATAGTGCAAAAGCTTTTGCGGTCTGCTGTAAAAAGAAAAAATAAACACACAAAAAAACCCACAAAACAAAAAAGCAGTTAGGTCATGGATATTGCTTTCAAGAACTTCATCTCAGTTCTCCTAATAATGCGTCTCCTCTCTTATCCAGGAAATCTGCAATACTGTTCACTAAGGGATTTTTCAGCACTCCTGCTTCAATGTGGTTAATCTGTGCTAATTCAATAACAATTTATCTCTGCAAAACCATTGTTTATGCTGAAACACCACATAGTTCAGACCAAGGTTGCTTTTGATAATCTTTAAGTAGAAGCTGTGTCACATTTTATTGTTTCAGCAAAGGATGTAAACAATCAAAAGGATTGTTTGAAGAAATTAGTACATGAATAAATAGGATGCTTTTTCAACTTAACATGAGGCTCCTACAAAAAACAGGAACAATTTGTTTGGCAGAATATACACTGTTCGGGGTACACTGGGGACAGCTGTACATGGAGGTGAGGATGAAGATTCACAGTGAAGTCAGTATCTGAAAGGAGAATTCCTATCCTCAGCCCTGATCAGGCCTTGAAACCACAAGGAAGATGACTTTCATAGAGAGGTACAGTAAAAGGCTTATCCAAAACTGCACAAACTGGCTTCATTGGGATAAGCACTAAAGCACAATCCAAGGTTCCTGCTGGGTTCAGACACAGCTTGAAATACTTGGGGCAGCTGTCACATCCAGAGACAAAACAACTGAAGTTGCCTTTTGTTCTCTACTTGACACTTTCCACTAACTAATACCAAATGTATTATCCAAAATACTCAAAGAAGCAACTTTCAAATTGGGACTAAATATATATTCCAATACGTCCACAATAATAGACTGCAGAGGAAAAAAATATTACCAATTTTGATAATATTATGACCAAACACTTCTGGTGTAGAAATGCTATGTTTTCAGTACTCACAATGTACCAAAACCACAGATGAAATCACAAAAAACTTGTTTTTTAAGCTGGATATATATCCAAATATCACTTGTCAAATATGGAGCAGAGAAATTGAATAGGTAACATGTCTTTCTTGGAGACATTGGCTAGAAGGTCAGGACTAAATGGTACATGATCAATGACTGGAGAAGATGCAGTAATCATACCAGAACTGCCAGCATAAACTGCCTGCAAAAATTTCAAGAAAGCAGAGAGAAGAATTGGGCTTTATGTGCTAATACAGTATGTAAGAGCTACTACTGGGGGGGAAGAGAAAGGGAGACAAGTATTAAGAAGTAACAGATCTAGACATAGTTCAATATTCTAATAAGAAACATTGACAGTGTTCAATAAATGTAAAAAAATTAACCACTGTAGATGAGCAACCGTACTGAAAAAACCAAGCCTGACAGCCATTGCATTTGGTAATAAAATGTATAATTGTTACCTTTCTTCTTTGAACAAGTTGAAGGAAAATCCTTGTCTTCTACTTTGACTGAAGGTCTATTGCACTTCATCCTACAAAAGAAGGACCGTCTTGCTCCAGAACACAGTCGTGACGGCCCGGGTGTTATATCAGTTTTAACTGGGAGTCCAGCTGTAGCAAACAGAGGAAGACGCTTTTGTCAGGTAAAAAGCTAACCATACAAACGATTACATCATACAACCCAACTGTATGATGTTTCAATGTTGCTGGGACTTTCACAGAAGTCCTTTTATATACTTTTCCAGAAGCAGAAGTCCTATTTTGGAGCTTTTTCAGAAATGAATAAGTGCAGAACTCAACTGACCATATCAACATTAGAATTTCTGATTACACTTTCTAGAATGAAAACATTGACGCAAGCTTGAGAACACGGGGTTCTAAATGCAAAGATTAATCAGAAGATTATAAAAATCCACACAAGTTTTGCAATAAATGTGATTTCTTTGAACACTAATCAACTGATTAAAAATAGAGAGATTATTAACCATGAGCAGAGCAGTACTTCATACATATAGTCACTCAATGGGCCCATAACCCTTCGGACTGGAAGGCTTTTCTATCGCAGCACCCACCCAGAGAGCACATATGCATGCACAGAGCGGAAGAGACTCAGTGACATTCCAGATCCACCTCAACTGGTGTGTTCCAAAACAGCAGGTTTCTTCATTGTTCTGATGGAAGGGGGGAAAAAAGGTAGCAGGGACTGCAAATCCCCAAGATCTCCAGTTATGTGTAAGAAGTCTTCAGCTTCGAAGAAGTGCATATGAACACGCCCTGACCTTTACCATATTCTTACAGGAGATTCTTAGATTCTTTTCTCTGGAAAGTAACTGGAGAAACACGGTAGCGCCACACACACCAACTCTGGGAGCCAACAGCAGAGTGCTGGTAGAAACAGAGCTACAGGAAGATGCTCGGCATGCATCAGAATCATGTGTATCAGCAGTGCCAGTGATCCAGCTGGAGCTCCAGGGGACAGTGTTTCAAGAGCTGATGGAGTATTTAAATCACATAACAACTTTTCCACAGCCTGCTATCCACTTCAACCATTTCTGCATGGGAATGTGTATAAACAAACAGCTATAAACATGTACGTCCTGCAGGCTTTTAACATAAGGAGGAAAACAATACCAATATTGTAGTGTAAAGTTTGCCTCCCTTAACTTTAGAATGGAGTGAGGTCACCTCAAGGAGGTCAGACCATCCTGCACCACATGCACTCCAAAATGCTGTTCAGTGAGAGTACAAGCTGTGTCTGAGTCACTCATGCCAACACAAAAATAAATACATACATACTAGTAGTCTTAAGAATATGAGTTCTTGAAATTCTACCAATCAGTCTATCATAGCAGATGGGAAGACTGCAATTTGTAGTATTTATTTTTGCGCTAACATTGTCAGAGGCATGCAAGAAAAGGAGCTAGCACTGGATATACATGCTTGACAACCAGACAAAACCAGGAACCAGAAAAACTTCAGCTGATCCAGCTGGAGCCTCTAGGCTCACTGCCCTGGAATGATGTCCCTCAGCTTCAGTTTCTGAAGTTGAGCCGGTGGCTTCTTTGAGATGAGATCCTAGAGATTTCTGCTCCTGACAAGCATGAGACTTAATGACCTGGAAATCTGCAGTTTTAAGATACCATCTTCTACTTAAGCAATGCAGACTCCTGTTATGAGAGTGAATTAAACACCCACTCACCTCAAAAGCAACACAGATACAGAACTACTTTAAAACACTAGAGTGGAACAGAGCTAAGAGACATAGCAGGGAAATATTACAAGGACCCAATTACAAACCTTTTAAGAGAAAGGTTAGGTCATAGTGCCGGTACTAAATAAATAAATTCCTTTATCTTGACTGACAGCTAATGACCAAAATAATACTGAGTGTGTTCTGATGATTGAGAATGACAGATTAGAACAAATACTTCAAGGGGAAAAAATAAACCTTTGATGCCTGGAAAAGATAAAATACCACATAGGTGGAGCCAGTTAAACCAATGCATCTATACTGGAGTGCATGCCAAACCTACTAGCTTCTGTATTCAGGTATCCTACCAGAAAGATGGGGAGGGACTCTTTATCAGGGAGTTTAGTGATAGGACGAGAGGTAATGCTTTCAAACTGTAAGGAGGTTGATTTAGACTACATATTAGGAAGAAATTCTTTACGAGGCTGGTGACTCTGGCACAGGTTGCCCAGAGAAGTTGTGGATGCCCCCTTCCTGGAAGTGTTCAAGGCCAGCCTGAATGGGGCTTTGAGCAACCTGGTCTAGTGGGAGGTGTCCCAGCCCATGGAAAGGGAGTTGGAACTCGATGATCTTTAAGGTGCCTTGCAGTTCTAGCCATTGTATGTTTCTGTGGTTAAATGATCTGGTTTTTTTTCCTTTTCTTTGCATTTTTTCTGTCTTTAAGATAAAACTCCCTTTGCATCACACACAATCTAAACAGCACCTGTGTCCTGGTTTGAGAACCTTACACACAAAGTTTTGATATCAGGCAAATATTCAGACTACATGACACTTTTTCAAAAGGAAGTAATACTTACTTTTTGCATCTATAAGTCTTTCTCGTGGTGCAGTGTCAGAAGAAGAGAGCTGCTCCTTCACTTTGGCAATGTCTTTAGGGTGAAGGTAATCAAATAAACTTTGACCAATCAAATCATTCTGCGGAGATTGAATATTCAGTTAAAAAATAAAATCATTGTTCAGTATATTTTCCAAATTTTAGTATCCTGTATTGAGTTTGTGTGACAAAGTTTTGGTAACGGAGGCCTACAGGGGTAGCTTCTGCGGGAAGCTGCTAGAAGCCCCCCCCCGTCTGATAGAGCCAATACCAGCTGGCTCCAAGACAGACCCACTGCTGGCCAAGGCCGAGCCCATCAGCAAGGGTGGCAGTGCCTCTGGGATAATACATTTAAGAAACGGGGAAAACCCCTATGCAATGGCAATTGCAGCCAGAGAGAGGAGTGAGAACATGAGAAGAGAACGAGGGAGGAGTGGCAGACACAGCCCGTGATGAACTGATTACAATCCCCATTCCCTATTCCCCATGTGCCACTCAGGGAGAAGAGGTAGAGAAATCAGGAGTGAAGATGAGCTCAGGAAGAAGAGAGGAGTGGGTAGAAGGTGTTTATAAGATTTGGGTTTATTTCTCATTATCCTAGTCTGATTTGATTTGTAATAAATTAAACTAACTTGCCTGTGACAGTAATCGGTGAACGATCTCTCCCTCTCCTTACCTTGACCCATGAGCCTTTTGTTATATTTTCATTCCCCTGTCCAGCTGAGGAGCGGAATGACAGAGCAGCTTTGGTGGGTACCTGCCAGCCAGCCAGTGTCAACCCACCACACATCCATTCTAAACAATCCTTTTACATACAGGTCTAACCAAGGAATACCAAACGTTTGAGATCCAGGATTTAATCAAACGTATATTTTATCTGTATATTTTGAAGTTATGACTACATTCCATGGTAATTTATGTCATTATTTTCAGTAAGAGTTTTGCAGAAATAGCATGTTCAATCCACCACTAACAAATATTCTGGTTTCTCTTCAGTCTCACTTTATATGCTGCACAGTTGAAGTGAAAAAAAAAAAAAGTAACTGCAAATGTTCTCTTTCAGTATTTACGTGATGAGTAGGTATATAGTATATACCTAACTGGCTAGTTGATGAAAATTTTTGAAGCTAACATGGTTTTAAAATTTGGCAAGGAGGATTGATGCCCCAAAGAATGAATAATGTAAGTTAAGCATCACATTAAGCATATATTAGAAACCTGGCTTTGGTATAATTGCTTCCCAGCTTCCATGAGCAAGTATGCTAGCAAAACCAGAACAGACAGAAAGAAAACTAAGTTAAAAAATTCATGTGAAGCTACTGGAAGAACTTTAGACTGAGTTTTCAGTATTTGCTTACATTCCCAATTAGACAACTCTTTTACAAGCCTCAGGGTAAGTCCCTGATCAGAATGCATCAATCAGTGAAGTGAAGTTCACCTCCTTAGTTTGAATGGAAACCAGAAATAGTCTTCTTTGATGATGTGGGAGAGAAAAGCCCTTCCTTTGCAACAAATTTCTGCTTTCAAGACAGACTATTCACATAAATACCCCTCCATATAAATGCACAATCATAAAAAGCTTTCAATCTCTTAAGGTCCCTTCCTGCCCATGGCAGGGGAGTTGGAACCAGATGATTTTTAAGGTCCCTTCCAACCCAAACCACACTATGATTCTATGATTACTTAAAATGGAAAAGAATACCTGACTGTAATTGAGGATCTTGAAGACAGATTCTGAAACAAACAGTATCTTCCCTCTGTCACAGCCCACAACAAAAAGAAATCCATCTGCTGCCTAATTATGAGAAAAAAAAAAAAAAAAAAAAGAGTGAATTACTAAGTTATACATCCTCATTGCATCATTATAACCTTTAAAAACACTTTATATACAGTGGAATTTCTACACTAGGAGAGCTGCCTTAACATTTAGAATGAACAGGCAAGATATGAAATTACAATAAAGTTTTCTTTGCATCTGAAAACAATTTTGGCATCATTCTGGGCATCATGCCCAGAATTTAAAGTCACTTTTATGGGAAGAAAGAATCCATGTCTTGTACAATAATATTATGATTCTGTTCAATAATGCCTTCAATTTAAAATATTATTTTAACGGTATTTATTCCATAGTTCCTCCTTTAGAAACCAAACATAAGCTGGATATTTATTTATTTATGTGTTTGTAGGCAGTAATTCTCATTTCTATAGTACTCTTTTTCAGTCACATACAAGCATGCAGGATTAGGTCCTAGTTTTCTAGCTTTAGAGTCACAACACTGCTGAAATTAAATTCTGCATATGCTGCATACGGACACTGCAGTGCTTCACAAATTGCACAAGCCACTAGAACAGCTTAACTATTGACAAGTGATACATACTCTCCATGCTACAAAAGAAATATAGAGCAAGCAGCCAAACATACTAAGTCTTGTTACATCAGTGACCTCAAAAAGGGTGTTCGTTATATCACTGTAGACTGAAAATCATGTCAAGGTAGCCCATGGCAGAAAGTCTGCATGAAAACAATTTATGTAATTTTTGCTCATTTCATGAAATAACTGAAGATTCTGATGGTTACCATTAAATTCTCAGATGTCCCTCTTAAATTATTCTGCCTAAATTAAGAGATGCTAATCATCATTAAAGCTCATTGACTTTATGCAGTAGTCTTGCAGATTTCTACATTATCCTCCATAATCATATCTCAGATTAAGTATGTTCTAAGGCAGAAAAATACCGGTGCTTTGCTTTGGGAGATTTATATCCACAGCCATTAACATCTCTTAATTAAAAACTGAAACATACCCTGAGAATAAGATGTTTTAATTCATCATCTGATAAAAAAGCAGGCTTATAGTTTGCTTCCGTATATGGGTTTGTAGCACCTAAAGAAAACAAACAAACAAAAAAATGCCCTTATCACAAATTTAACAATACATACTTAAATGAGCAATTTTCCTTTGGCTTCTTATGCTGTTATTCATTGCAGGTGTTCTTTAAAATGAAAGTTGAATTTTGGCTTTGTTTTAATATCAACACGAGCTCTGTTGGTATTAACTCAAAAAAGGATGAAGCTTTTTTCTAACTGCAGAAGTACTGCATTATGTACCAATGCAAATTAAATGCCTTTCGAAATACAAGTGTTCCTCAACATGCATTTTAACCCAAATGCTATGCTGGATTTATCATCTATTTCAGAATTAGAAACGAAAACTAACAGACTAAAGAATAAAAACCTTCTAACTATTTCTTCTGTTTGTAACTCAGTAAAACATGACAAGGTCATGTAAACAGCTTGTCAATTAGAAACTTAGAAATCAGTTCTCTTATTCCATATCAAAGACAAAAAAGAACATTACAATGACATCATCTCACAATGCCAAAAGCCAAAAATTAGCAACAAATGAGGCAGCTATTTATTAAATAGTATTTCTTCTCATTCTTTTCCCTTCAAGACAAAAAAAAGAGTCAAATTAGTAACCACTGAAGTGCTAAGAAGTACTAACCTAACCAAATGACAGTGGCTGAAAAAGTTAAGCCTTCCAAACACAGTAGGATAAATATGATTGGAAGACACCAGGTCTCCTATAAACTAGAACACCAACTCTTCCTTTAAATTAACTGCATTACTATCTTTTCTCAGGGGCATATTTCTCAAAGGCTTAAGCTTTCACCATCATCACCAATTGTACCCAAGCACTGATTCACTCTTATATGGAACTTTAGGACGTACAGAAAGTTGCAACAATCCTAACTCTTCCAAACCTGTGTGTTTCCCTTCAGGTGCTTGTAACAGAAACTGGCTAGAAGGACTAAAATAAAGCTTTCAAAGTATTTTTAATTCTTTCACACAGAGCCAAAGGTATGAAAACAAAACCTCAGAAGTCCTGTAGAAATAATAGCTACACCTAAAAATCTATCCTCTCTATCCAAGAAGTTCTGCACATTGCCTGCCCAAGAGCATGGCTCAGTGCTACACAAGATTCAGTGTGCACTGCCACTTGAATGTTTTTTCTCTCCCCCCAGCCTCAGCTGCCTTGCTTTTGTTGAATCTAGTAATGGTAATCAATCAGGTCAGGCTACAGAAAATTATTCTTTCCTCACTCACAAGTCTTCCAGTAAGATCAGGATTTTGGACCACGAACCAGGAAGTTCTAAATGAACGTGCAGCATCAAATGCTAAGGAAAGGAGTCCTCTCCCCAAATGTATTAACTTGCTCCTTTTTGGCAAAAGCGCAAAAAAGGGGGAGAAAAAAGCATGGCTTTGGGGAAAACCCATTTTGCCATCCTCCTCGATTCCTGCCCTGCCCCTTGCCCTCTCCACCCCAATCAGCTTACCACGTAATGTTTTCATATGCTGGACAGCCATTCTCAGTACAGTGAGTTTATCCAGCTTCCGAGACATAGCGTTGCACGTTGGTACCAAAGATGCCAGTTCATCTATAAAACTATTCATTTTATCTCTACGCCTTTTTTCAATTTGACTGTGAGCCTCCCTAAACAAGTAAGGTGGTGAGGAAAAACAGAAAAGCATGAGTAAATAAATAATATTAAAAAATCTCCAAATCCAGTATAACAAAACCACAAAAATAACCTCCTCCTGATAATTAAGTTGTCCATTTCATGAAGATAAGAGGGTATCTACATACAGAATTCTTCAAACAACTTACGTTCATTGTTTTTGTGGGAGTTATTAGCACATACGTTCTTAGCACATATACTGAAACTTCACTGGAATCTTAAAGGTCACAGATAAGCAAATTCCCATGTATATAAATATTGAATAAAGCATTCAACTAAGAATTTATAATCGTCACACTATATGAATGTACTAAGTATTGAAAGCTATCTTTTGCGCTGACAATATAAGTCTTCTACTGATCCTACAGCTTCCCATTTGAATTAAACTCTTCCTAATCAGGAAAAATGATGAGAAACACTAAGTTATTTTATTTTTGTTTTCTATTTTCCTATATTATAGTCACTGTTAACACTTTTAACCCACTACTGAATTTGAAAGAAACAAGATTAGGAATGTAACATTATCAGAAACATATAAAGACTTCAATTTCAACTTTAATATTGGCAGAACTGACCAAAATCAAGTTACCGACCAATTTATCATTTTAACAAAACTATGTGCAGTTTATACAAGAAAAATGTTAACAGTGCAAAAATATGGAAAAATGAGAGAAAGTGAAAGTTAGAAAAAAAGATTTTTAGGATAACACATGCAAGTATTTCA
The DNA here is from genome assembly GCA_025769975.1 of Gallinago jamesoni. Lineage (NCBI taxonomy): Eukaryota > Metazoa > Chordata > Aves > Charadriiformes > Scolopacidae > Gallinago > Gallinago jamesoni. Next base: position 56,855,341 of record JAOQGH010000040.1, on the reverse strand, counting down.
TATATTGCAAAAGGCAAAAGATCAGTTGTGTTCAATAGATTTCTTTAGAGTATTACCTTGCATTTTTTATTCTGCCTTGTTGGTCTGTATACTCCAATCTGTTGAGAAATGGTATCACAAAGTTAAAGTGTTGAAAACACAAAAAACCACTCTTCTAATGCACCTTACATATATACTAACTCTCGTTAAAATATTTTTTTAAAAAAATTTGAATATTTAACATTTCTTTCAGAAAATATCATTATTTATTATATTGTGGCTCAAAAATTAACAATCTTAACCCTTTGTCCCAGCAAAGAGACAATTTGGGACACCTCACCACAATGACACTGAAAACAGATATCTACACAGAGAATCCTATGTCAGTACTGTGGAACTAACATTTTAGTGACTGTATCAACAGTACCTTCCATGTTGGTCATCTTTATCTGTATCCATACCTTCCCTGCAGAAACAGAATGAAGAAATATATCACAAATAAAGCAGAATTAGCAAAATTGTTATCAAACTATCATAAAATTAGAATAAAGTATTCCTGTCATCTTTCAATCCTAAATACAAAAATAAGAATAGAAAAGCGAGAACTTAGAACTAAAGAACTTGTGTGTTTTTTGTAATATTAAGACATTTTCTTACATTGGTTGTGTCTCCTTTGGAGCTAACAAAATGGCATAGTTTGATGTGTCTGACAGTAAAACATGCTGCAGTTCAAAGATATCATCTGTTATAAAAATGTTTTTCAATTTCACTGAATTTTTAGTTAACTAGGGAGAAAAGAAAAAGCCGTATCAGAGCAGATTTTTCTTGCCTTCATCAGAAATAAGGCTACTAACTTGCATTTACTATTGTTAAAAGTTTGACCACAGCCAATTATCAAAGTGCTTAGCATAAAATTCACAAATTTCCCTGAATTACTTTGTGCAGATGCCAGTGTGTTCTACACTTCAGTTTGCCTTCTGGAGGTTGATACTGGGAGTAGAAGATGGTAATAATCTAGACCAGTGAACCACTGGAAATGGCCAAACACACAAACAGAATGAGATACTGTATGAAACTAACCAGGCATATTTTAAATTAGTACAGCTTTCAGCGTAGATACATGGATTACTTTTGCCTCAACATGGAGCAAAAAATAATGTAAGTAAGAAGGCATGAAGAATTAAAAGGATGCACGTTACTACATTTTAATATTGTAACCATAAGTACAGAAATAATGAATGTGTTCCATAGAGGTATCTGGCGCAAAAAAGTTGAATGCCTAAGACTACAACACTGTTAGACAAAAGAATTAGGAAGAGAATGCCTTGATATATAAATCTGCACAATTGTGCTTAAATGGACTCTCTTAAGCCTGGCTTGTTCTGGTTTAATTTTTACCTGCAAATTTTAGGAAAAACAGAGGGAAAAACAATGAAAAACACTGAGCATCTTTTTCAAGTGAAACTGATTATTAAAACATTTATACTTACTCAAAAGGAAAGCCATCAAGTCTGAAAAGAAAGAAAAATAAAGTACACCATATATAGGAATTAAGAATAATGGCTTACATTTTCTGTTGAAAATCTCAAGCTAATTTACATTCTATTTGAAATGAAAAGCACAATGAAAACAAGACAGTAGCAGTGAGCATATTGTAAGGTGACAAGCTTGTTCAAATGAACCTACTTTCTGAAAGAGTAAATCTGCTTTTTAAGAAGAGATAGCAGTTTATTATACTTAATATGAAAAACTAGCAAAACAACTAACCTAAATTAGTTTATGCAAATCATTGAAATATTGTTTCATCTTCAGAAATAAAAGATCTGTGCTTTATGCGTGTTGCTCCTGTAGTTAGATAAATGGGATCTCAGAAGACTCTAAGGCCAGAAAGAAAAAAAAAACCCAAAACAAACTAAAAAATGTATCCTGAGTTTCTCAGGTTTTGATTCTGCCCAGCAGAACAGATGAACATTTTTTCAGTCAGTACTAAAGTCCTAATTCTGAACTTTATACAGACTTTATCATATCATAAGGAAATTAAACAGAATTTCTACATGCGAACTAACTTCTGGCATCGCTTCAAGACTGTAAACTGATCCTGAAATACCACTGAGCTTTAACGTGCTAAGAGGCTATTTTTTATAAGATCCTTATGAAAAATCTTCTCATATTAGCCATTAACATACCAGTTAATCCTGTTCAACATTGGTTTCTTAACAAGAAACACAGTAGTCTTTCATATATTATTCATTGCACTTGTAAATCAATTATCTTTGCTATTAGTTTTTAAAAGAAGTTTGAATAATGCTAAAGGTTTTCTCAATTTGCACATTTGGGTTACTGTCTTAGTCAATGGCTCGAGGCACTTCTGTTACACACAAAGAAACAGCACGCAGGTCTAGAACAGGGCTCAGAAACAGAAACCAGGCATCCGTTTTCTATTTGTGGTGCCACCTTTAGCTACAGGATGCTTGTTGTGACAAAATTTATTTTAGTCTTAGAAAAACCCAGAGAGCAAAATCTGAAGAGAGGTACAAGGCAAGTTACAAATGCTTCAGGATAGTTTGTTTTCTGATCATATATTATTTCAGCTGAAAACACTACTCCCAAGAAAATAAATTAACTGTTTATAGACCTGCGCATGAAGTCTTGGATTCCAGCATTTGACTAAAACAGACCATAGTGGAGAACAGAAGTGAAGTGAAAGCAATAGGTTGGACAGGAATTTTCCTGGAGGAATGGCAGGAGAAAGAACTGAAAAGAAACTGGTGTGGAGAGCTGAAAGCGCAGCTGAAAATGCCTGCTCGGACTGGAGCGGTGAACAAAGAACTGCACTAAAACAGTCAGGTTCTCCCTCGGTCGGGGAGGCGGCACCGGCGGCGAGAACCGAGGCGATCTCGCGGGGAGGGCTGGCTCGCGCTGTACGGAGGGGTTTCCGGCCTTGGACACACACCCCCCCCCCCCCGCCCCACTCACTGCACGAGCCTCAGCCGGAACCCGGAAAGTCCGCGGCAGCCAATCAGGCGCGGCCGCGGGGATTTAAACGCAGTCAGAGCAGACACTCGGCGAGGTGGCAGCTAATCGGGCTAGCGACAGGGGGCTAAAGAAAAGAACAAAACCACAAACCCACCAAAAACAAGGCACTCTATGACTTGGAAAGTCATAGATTCAATGGATGGACCACTCAGTGAATAAGGAACTGGCTGGATGGCCACACTCAAAGGGTTGCAGTCAATGGCTCGATGTCCAAGTGGTGACCAGTAACGAGTGGTGTTCCTCAGGGGTCAGTACTGGGACCAGTACTATTTAACATCTTTATCGGTGACATGGACAGTGGGATAGAGTGCACCCTCAGCAAGTTTGCTGACGACACCAAGCTTGGTGGCACAGTTGACACTCTAGAGGGAAGGGATGCCATCCAGAGGGACCTGGACAGGCTGGAGAGGTGGGCTTGTGCAAATCGCATGAAGTTCAACCAAGCAAAGTACAGGCTCCTGCACCTGGGATGTGGCACTTCCAGGCACAAATACAGGTTGGGTGGAGAATGGCTGGAAAGCAGCCCTGAGGAGAAGGACTTGGGAATGCTTGTGGATGAAAAGCTCAACATGGGTTTTCAACAGAAACCCAGAAAGCCAACCGCATCCTGGGCTGCATCAAGAGAAGTGTGGCCAGCAGGTCTCAGGAAGTTATTCTGCTTCTCTACTCTGCACTTGTGAGACCCCATCTGGAGTACTGTGTCCAGCTTTGGAGTCCTCAACACAGGAAGGACATGGATCTGTTGGAACAGGTCCAGCGGAGGGCCACAAGGATGATCAGAAGGATGGAGCACCTCTCCTATGAGGACAGCCTGAGAGAGCTGGTGTTGTTCAGCCCTGAGAAGAGAAGGCTCTGGGGAGACCTTAAAACAGCCTATCAGTATCTGAAGGGAGCCTACAGAAGAGCTGGAGAAGGACTCTTTATGAGGAAGTGTAGTGACAGGACAAGAGGCAACAGTTTTAAGTTGAAAGAGGGGAGATTTAGATTAGACACCAGAAAGAAATTCTTTCCAGTGAGGGTGGTGAGGCACTGGAACAGGTTGCCCAGGGAAGTTGTGATAGCCCCATTCCTCGAAGTGTTCAAGGCCAGGCTGGATGGGGCTTTGAGCAACCTGCTCTAGTGGGAGATGTCCCTGCCCATGACAGGGGGGTTAGAACTTTATGATCTTTAAGTTCCCTTCCAATCCAAACCATTCTATGATTCTTCCCTTATTCCCTGACTTTACTGGTAAATGAAGCATAAAACTGGACACTCAACAATTAATTTTTTTACATATTTCATCTAACAGGCAAATTGCCATTGAACAGTCACATTTCTGAATAACATTTACTGATATATACATATAAAAGTAGGGATCAAGGAAGTCTACCTTAAGTTCTATTTTAAAATAGGAATATTTACTAGCCACCATTTCTTTTGCAACCCAACATGAACTGTGGTATGATGACAGCTGTTGTAAACTTGTTTTACTCAGGATTCAAGGAAACAGTGTTTTCACATATTTAATAAAATGCACACACAACCTAAAGGGCAGAATTATAACTTACAAGAGCAAGCTGTCTTTTGGAAAACAGGACTTGAGCAATGCTTCCTACCCAGAAGAATAAAGATGGAGAAATCCTTTCTAGAGAAGAGGAAGTTGGTAAGATTGAGACTGTTCACTGAATTTTGTAGTAGTCAATTCAACTAGAGGGAGTCACGTACTTTTCAGGAAGACTAAATGTATATTAGAGAAGGTACGTATGCTGTATCTTTGTGGTCTTTAAACAGTACTTAACATTTTGCAGGTAAGTTCTCCTATGCACAGGGAACTTAGTCTTAATTTTCATGCTCAGCGAGGATTAAATTCTGCCCCTCTCTGTAAAAAGAGCTGTCAACAATCCAAAGGCCCACAATGATAAAATCTGTGCTAAGTTACATAAAAACTGACTACATACATGTGTTATTAATGGATGGGAGCCATTCACAAGTTACCCTGCAGCTAGATTTTGTTAGGTTACAATACATATGAGGTTTACAAAGCAAGTAAATAGGTCAGTCTCGGCATACACTAGTGCAGAAGACATTACACATTTGGAAATTTGACAAACTTTGCTATGACCTTCATTATGCTAAAGCAGAGTTGGTGTGATTTCTTTTTATTTCAAACACCTGCCCCAAATCAGAAGCAATGGCTTGGACACTGCTTCTGAGCACTGGTATTAGCAAGCTTCACTTAAGGAGAAACAACTTTCTTGAAACAAAACCACCTTCTACCACTGATTCAGAAGAAACCAAGTTTTTATTTTATCAGGAATAATAGCCTATAGTCAAGGACCAACACAAGATTAAATCACTCGATTAAATGAAAGACAGATCTACTGCTGCAAACCAGTGACTACTCAGATTTATGTTCAACTGGGAGAGCAAAATAGCTTCATCAGGCAAAGGTTGGCAGTACGCTGATAGGAAGTGACTAAAAAGGCAAAAAAAAAAGGTGAAGGAACTATTCTCAGTTTTGCTTCTGCTTTTTAAGGAGTTTATTATCTTCCCTCCCACTAGTCAGACATTCTGTTTTCTAGGTAAATGGTTAATATAATCACTGTACATTTCATCAGTATTAACCCCCCCCCCATCAGCCAAAGGCTTCTTTTCTCAGCCTCACACCATTTGATAGACCTCAATTCTAGCTGCACTGAGAGGAAGGCTTTATTTTTATTGTTAAATAATGAACTTTCCTCTTAGTGCATAGTAGCTTTTTCCTTTATTAAAACCTTTATGACAGGTTGCCAAGAAAATATTATTTAAGAATTGCTATAAATATTTCTATCATCCCCACCATTGTATTGTTTTGTTACAACCTCTTTTTAGCAGTACTAAATCAAGATAAATCCTACTTACTGATAATCAGTAGAGCTTCCCTTTCTTTTCCTATTACAATCCATTCCTGAAGTGCTAAGGGAACTGGAGATCAAGTCAGCAGGGTCTGGTGACATAAAGTCACTAATTGTAGAAGATATGTCCATCCTTTGGTCTGCCATTGGATTGTCTAACATAGAAAAGAGAAAAAAAATGACATCCAAAAATACATTATTGGAAGCAGAAGCTTACATATTTTTAAACAAAAAACCTCCAAATCTCAAACTTAGTATTCTTAAAAAAATAAAAAAATCATGATTATGTAATTTCCTTTTCTGTAAAACAGAAAATAGGCAATTTCTCCTTTTCCAGGTACTAGTGTATCAAATATTGCATACAAACCATGACCATTCTCAAAACACATAACTTAACATAATTGTTTTTAAAGAATTGTTAGCATGATCTTTAACTAAACCAGGTTTGTTCTTATGTTAACTGGCCAGACAACTGTTTCTATCTAACATAAATAAGCGATAAGTTCTGTCTGTCTTTTGCTGACTGGCAACTCTAGTTTTAGTGTGTCTCTCCATTTGAAAGTCATACTATCAAAGGCCATAAGCTTTGAAAGTTCTAATTCCACTGAACTTTATGGAAGAGAATTCAGAAGATTTCCATAGCACATCAGGTTAAAGAAACACATCCACCACAGCAGACATCACAAACAAAAAAAAAATAATAACCCGATAATGGTCTAAGAAGAATAGTTAGAGGCGCAAATAAATCTAATTAGTTTTTTAATCCAAAACATACACATTTTAATCCTTTAGACAGCAAACAATTATATTGTTGGAAGAAACCCTGTGGAAAGCTTATTCATTACTAAATGGCATCAACTGTGAAACAAAAGAGCTTTTACCTGAAAGCCTGTCTTGGAAGCCTAAATCCACCTGGGGGAAATCAATGATGCTCAGCCTGAAGCAGCTGATCACCTTAAAACTCTTCCATGCTTCATATTCTGTTAGTCAAGTACTTCCAAAAACCTGAATGGGAAGAAAAACAGCAAGCTTAAAGAACACTTTCAAAACCAGTTTGTTTAAAACAATTGCTTTTGACACAGTTTACAACAGCAAACAGATGTTTTCTACTCAAGGATCAAACTTTAAATTCCTTATAGAAGTAGAAGCTTTATACATCATCAAAAGGGTTAGATTTTGGGATATGCATCTCCAATGGACCAAGCTCTGGAATAGAAGGAATCTCTTCAGCATCGCTTCCTTTTGGGCCCTGCTTATCATTCATTGTTTGGTCTTTGCATAAAACTCCTCCGCTCACAAACAATGATCGGATCGGAACACATCTGTTGTCAGATGCTACTACAATGAGTCAAACTGGTGCTACAATGCAAAAGACAGACTTCTCCCTTCTCTCCTGGTTGCCTCGCTTTTAAGGTGGCCACAGCAGTAAGACAGTTTGAGCTTGGCTTACTATTTTATTTTCCCTTGTAACAGCAGCTGGCATTTTCAAAGGAAAGAGGGGTTAAACATTGTTCTATTCTGCAGGCTTAAATTTTAAATAAAATTCACAACCCATACTATAACCCAACTCCTGGACTGTGTCTTCCAACTACACTGTAAACTTAGTGGCTGGCCTGCAGGTGGATGTCCTTTCCTTCCAGATTTCTGTCATAAAGCAAGTTTTTCAGGAAAGCTTACTATGCAACACTTAAAAACTGTTTTAAGTTTGTCTCTTGCAAAAAAAAAAAAATAATTGAAAGTCTTTCGGATACACTGTTTTCTGGTTAATCCACCTGTGAACACTTTGACTGTCTTTCCCACCTGCAATGACAGCAGAATTTCACAATTACACAGCTCAGCAAGCTCCCACGACACACTCAGAAGTTCCCAAGTCAAACAACCGGTATTCTGGCAACATGACCACATCATAACAAATTCTACTGAATCACATATATTGACATGTTAGCAGTTATAAGACAACAGAAACCTCACAAAATCCAAAGTCAATGGTATAATTTTCTTCAGCTCTGCCAAAATAGCAAATTCAGAATTTATTTCAGAGGTTTAAATCATCTAAATTGCTGGTCTTGTTACAGTAATAGCAGTAAGGATCACAGCTCTTAAATTTAAGGCTGGGCAAGTCATTGTCTTAATACCACCAACGTGGGAACAGAGGATCATTGTTGTTCTAGAAGCAGAGCTTCCAAACTGCTGCTCAGGAGTTGTTGTCCACATCACCCAACAAATTATCTGTGATTCTCTCTCAAAAATGAAAAAGGAGTCAGGTATGTGTGGGCATGTTGGTACAGGCAAGTTAAGAGGCCAGCTGTCACCAAAAGGGCACTAACATAAGCTAAATCAATAAAATTTAAGTCAAATTATAAAATGCCACTGAATCCATAATCACGGTTTATTTCACAAGGCTTTCATTCATACTAATACAGTCACTCATCGATCAGGCCTTCCGATACCAGTCTTTTCCTAGTTGTCTGCTTTGTCTCTCTTACTCAAAGTAGTCCAACAATTATACACTTGATTATGTTACTGTGGTTTATGAGATTACTGCAGCTTAATTTACAAGCCACCAGTTAAACCACAGTGACTGACCATCTCTCTGTGCTTGGTTCAGATGCAAAAACATTATCTTCAGCCTCAGCTGATGTGCAGAAGTTTGCTACAGCTAAACTTAACTTGGCCTGTGGCAAAGCCATATGAATCCAGTGACAAAAGTACTGTCACACTGAACTATGATGTCACGGGTTTGGGGGGGTTTTTGTTTGTTTGTTTGTGCTTGGTGTTTTTTTTTAAAAAAACCCAACATTGTCCAATTGCTCTGCATCCATGATTCTGTCTTAGAACCTAATATACAACCCAAGCACTGTATAATGCACATACTAGAAACAAGTAGTTTCTAAAATTTCTGGCCCAACCACCCACAATTAATTTTCAAAAGTTCCTGAATGCCTCTATATGTGAGGATTCTTGTTGAACTCACATTTTACTGCTTAATGTAATTTCATGGATCACTTATGGTGACCTCAGACAGAAAGTTGGGATGAGCCAGAATTAAAAAAGGAAAAAAGGGGGAGGGGGGAAGGTTTGTAAGTTTAACACAGTTCTTTCCCTTTAAGAATGCCTGCAACAGTCAGCATTTTATAGCTTAATAACCAGAACACCGCACAAGTCACTGGTGTGCTTTAATAAAAAAAAAAAAATATTGCTTTGTTGTTCATCTCAAAATAAAAATTTCAAAGCAGTTTTATAGAAAAATTCTTGAAATCAAGTGTCCATTCAGCTGTGCTGCTATTTTAAATTATAAACAAATGTCTGTATTTGACAGTTTCAAAGCAATTATTTTAAGTGTCTTGACCATTTAAGCAGAACAAATTACGTAAAACCGAGAATTTTCAATTTCTTTTCAAGTCAGCTCTTACTCTACCACATCCCAAATGCTCATCCCAGTTCTAACAAACACAGTCCTACATTTTAGCATTACAGGAGTTAAGAATCACCCTTGTCTCTTGAAATGAGGTTTAAAGTTAAGAAATTGTCAACCCAATGAACAGAGCAAAAATCAGGATGCTGTGCTGTAATAGTGACCAGTTCAGAGAAATATTTTCTTGCAAATAAGAATGCCTTATTTTCAAGGCATTTTAAAAATTCTGAAAAACTGAATATTTTACTATCTTTTTAGCCTCCAGCTGCTAGTGGTTCAACAGCTCAAAAAAACCCCAAATCCCTCTATGAGAAGGAACACAAAAGTTACCCATATAGATAAGCCAAGTCTAAATCTTCCATTTATGATGCTCAGCCTGCTGCCAAAGTACTTCAAGGACCTACTTGAAAAAATGCCATGTAGTCCACTTCCTGATTAAATTCTCCTGTAGATGAGAATCAAGTGATAATTTGTCATTGTATCGCATGACAGTGGATCTCCACAGTCTGTTTGGGACTACTTCCTTCAGGATTCCCCTCCCTTGCATTCAATCTTTCTCCAACCCCCTGCAACAAGGCTAATGAGACAGTAAAAACAAATCTTACTGTTCATCCCTTAAAAAAAAAGAAAGTTAGATGACACGTGACTAGCTTAATCATGCAGCAAAGCTGATCCCGAGTACATAAACACCTCTGAGCAAATCAAGGTCAGAGCTAAAGTAGGTCAACTACGACTGCCAAGCACCCATCTGGGAGTCAAGACCTCTTTACAAAAGCACCAATGGTTTCAGTTGACTCTTGCCTAGGGGTAACTATCTCCAACATACATACATATTTATTCTAGAAGAAATGCAGTTCATAACTTTATGAATCAAAAGTGTCTCATATCTTAAAAACAGTATTTCACAGTGACAAAGGAAAATGATGGTGTGGTTTCCTTAAGAAGTAATTGAGACAGTAAGTCACTGTCCCTATGCATAATGGCTGAATCAAAAACAGCTACAGAACGGAAATCATCTACTTCCATTCAGAGCAATATTCCGTCTCCTAAGTTAACTGTGACAGTACAAACTAGCAAGAAACAGAAGAATAGGCACTGCAGATGGATGTATACTCCAAATGTGCACACACTCAGTAATGGGGGGAGACTTCTGCCCAGCAGCATAAGGACTGTAAGCATCCCTATGATGATTTCGAGATGCACACCGGCACATATGGGCATGGCTGCTGCAAGTAACCAGCCATTCCTACATCACAATCTTTATTATTAAATACTTTGTAGGAATCGAAGGAAGATGTTTGAACTAAAGCAGTGGTGTTTTCCCTTCAGTATTTTAGGAGCAGCTGCCAGAATACTTCATATTTGCCCAATATATTGATACTATTTTGTTTTAATGGCACATTTGTGTTCCTTGAATGCCCTAATATTATTTGCAAGAACACTCTGTACTCCCAGAAGATAAAAAACCCTATGGCTTCCTGTCACATGCAGACGCATCTCACTGCACCCTCTGGAGCAAAGAAGTGATTTTACCCTGGTTTGCTATTTGAGGTCATCCTTTCATCACTCACTCATGAGCACGTTTGCCAACTTCGGCTACCTACGATCCACATCTGAGTTTTGGAATTCTTCCATACCCAAGCTCTTCGCAACATCAGTAGCTTATGTTTTGACCACGTCCTTAACCATGCATACAGAGTAGCAGTGATCCAACCACCTTCTGCATCTCTCGTGTTAGCAGCTGCTGCTACCCAGCCCCTCACAAGAGGGCACAAGGATCTCCAACTCCGTAGAAGGCAGAGGCACAACCTTCAGCTGTTCAAGAGACTTACTGTTCTAACCACTGCTCTCCATCTTCCTTAAGGAAAAAATAGCAGGCTGGAGAGAAGCATCCCATGAATTTAAACCAGCTGCAAAGCTACAAGATGAATCATTTTGACTTAGGGGAAAAAAGTCTCCAATAAACAGAAGGAAAATTCCACAGGCACAAAGAACATCTTTCAGCTCTAGGAAGTAAACGTAAAGGCAGTTTCTCAACACATCAACATACTCTGCACACGCACTCCCCTACTGAAAACAAGGCGGTTCATCACTACTGCCTCTGAGAAAAGACAGAATGAGTCATATCATGGCATCACCCCACAGGAGTTTTCCAGACTGTCATAGTGGTAATGGAGCCACAAGACAAGATTCTGATTTTTGTCTTGTTCATACAGCACTTAGATTTCCAGTACAAGAGGGGCATCAGATCCCATCTCTCCTTGATTAAGAGGGGAAGTGCATAAAACTTTTACTTCCAGCTATTTCAGCAGAGAACTTCCCTGTTCCAAAACCAAGAATAAGTGGTAACTAAAATAAATTCCTCTTGCACTGGGGAGCTCAGAGCTAGCCTCAAGAACACAGAGTTGTCCCACCACTGCTCAGTAAGCAGGAAGGGTCTCTTCCCTCAGCCTGCTGACAACATTACTCCTAATGCAATCCAGGAGGCTCTTGGCCACCTTCGCTGCAAGGGCACCATTGCTGGCTCATGGCCCCCCAAACTGTTTTCCAAATGGTCAGCTCCTAGTCCATCCTGGGGCAGGGGGGGGGTTCCTCTCCAGATGTGGGAGTTGGCATTTCCCTTTGTTGAACTTCATAAGGTTCTTGTCGACCCCCTCTTTGGCTTGTTGAGACCCCTCTGATTGATAGTACACCCATGTGGCCTATCAGTGTCTCCTCCCTGTTCTGTATTATCTGTAAGTATGAATCTTCAGACAGCATGGAAAGAAAGGGAAAGAGGCTGGTTCTTGAAAGAGAACTGAGCAGGATTAACAGCCCCCAAAATCCTAGCTCATGTTCTTCTGTCAGTGAAGCAGATAAATGTTTGTTTCAAGGCCGGTGCAGTCCCACAGGAAGGCCTTACAGATGGAGATACGGACCATTTTCACAGAAGAAGATGAAAACCAGAACAAAACCAAAGCCAATTCCAGGAATCAAACCTGTTTCGACTGAACAGGGTCCATCTGTGCCATGGATGAAGTATTTGCCTGTCTAGTACATACCTCTAATGATACGGCTAAAAGTCTAGCATACAATTCTATGGAACAGCCACTGAGGCTGGAGACTGTATCGGAAGCAGCATCCTGACTAATCCAGTAACTCTCAGACACAGAAGATTCCATTTCCTCTTACGTCTCAGGACCATTTGCCTCTCTGCTCAGTTAATCTACCCAGTGAATCCCAGCCAGAAGAGTGTTTCAACAGAGTTCGCTAGTTTGCAAACATTATTGAAAGCTTGATCTAACATAAGCTTCTCAACAGCCAATATTAGAATCTTTGAGCCCTTATTCTTTGAAGTAAGGTTATGTTGGCCCATTAAGGTATTTCATTTTGGGCAGCCATCAAAAGGAAACATCGCAAAGGAACTAATCAAGCCCTTGTGAAAAGGTGGTGAGGCACACTTGTAGAAATCAGTACTAAGATGCTGCTGTCACCAAAAGAACTTTGGGCTCCTTCAATAATCAATCCTTCAATACATGTTCTCCCTACATTTCCAGAAACTGCTTCCACAGGGAAAACAAAATGGACATGCCTTTCCTGAAAGACCAAGTTTCCAGGGATTTCTGCAGCACACCCACTAACCACGGTTGTTACCTACACATGAAGCAAACTATATCCTCTCTACAGGCTTCTGGGAGCAACAAGTACTGGTTCACACATCACTAGATACCGAGTATAACTGTATCAGTGCTAAGTAATTCCTAAACCCAGACACAGCGACCAGAATGAGAGTAACCAGTTCAGATGTCTCTACCTAGAGCAGTGAATTCTGTCCCAGAGCTGTGCACGCATTTTACTGGATGCCTTATGACATTTTACAGACACACCAAGATCCCCACAAGTATTCTAGGAACATATTTAGAGATTTCATCTCAAATGTCAAGAAGATGGATATTTTAAGGAGGCTTTTTACACAAAAAAAAGTATAGCTGTCATACAAAATCTACAAGATAACAGCTGATCTCCTACAAAAAGTAAGAAAAATTACACTAAGAATTACACCCAGGTAAAATTATCAAAGCAAGATCCACTGTCAATTAGCACACTCCTTCATGCCTTTGGATGCCTTATTTCAACAGGTCCTGCTGATCAAAAACATCTTGTTTGACTTCACTGGAAATGGATACAACCAAAATGGAATAAAAATCAGATATTCTGAGAACAGCTGCTTGTAGGAAAAGGACTGAACTCAATATCATAAGTGTTTTAATTATTTACAAAAATAAATAATCAAAAGAACCAAACCAATTTAAGTCAATACTAGAAATATTTTGTTCAGCACAATACCCCAGAATTTGTGTAGTGCAAGTCACAGAACAAAATAATCATGTTTTACTTTTAAAAATGTTAAATGCTGGTAAAGTAAACTCACAAAATCTATGTTAAGGTGTAGTATTTAATATTAATTTATTCCAATCCTTCAGAAGACTTTGTGCATGTGTGGGAAGGAACAAAGTATTAAATCTTCAACACTGGGGAAGAAGGCCTTAGACTTAATAGACAACAGAAACTTTTAAGTCCTTTGGGCCAAAGATCTAATTCTACTAATTTAACACCAAAATTCATTTATTCTGTTAGCGATAACTGACCTAAATACAGCTACAGTAAAAAATAAACAAATAAATAAAATCTACTTCAATTGCTGAGATAAAAACTTAGTTGGAGTTCTCAAACTGAGCCTCCAAGCCAGCTCCAGACTTCAACGTGTGAAGGATGTACTGTTTGACAACCTTGTCCCTCAACCCTAAACATCCAAAGGATTTTGGGGGGGGGCTGAAAGACAGAGGAAAATTCATCCTACCATGTGGGTAAATCAATTATCCAGCATTAACATGCTTTAAGTAAAAATCTAATCAAAGTTATTATTGACTTCTTAGTGGCTTATATATTTCCGATGTGCTTTGATCAGAGAACTTAAAAAAAAACACAACACAACAAAACTCAACAAAAACTCTCTCAATTGAGGAGGCAGTGGTTCTGTGAAGTCTCCCAAATTATACACGTTGCTTCTAACCTGTCAACACAATAAGATGTTTCATCTTGTACACTGCAGAGTCTACTTCAAAGCAAATTTTTTTAGAAAATTAGAAATTTCTCCTTAAGAAGACTGTACACAACCTGGACTGACATTTCCAGAGCAGGAGAAGCATACAAGATGACAAATAGGTAAACTACTTAACTCACTCCTCATGTTTCCACAAACAGTGGGAATCTACAAATCAGTGCATCTTTAACTCACAACTGGGAATGCCTACCTTTTGCACTGGCAGTTCAAAAGATGCAGCTTTCATCAGACTCCTAATTATGAGCACTGGCTTATTACAGACAGATGCTTTAGACTTAAGTTTTAAGGGTATCTTCACCCTTCAATTACCTAAACTGGACAAGATAAGTTTCATCCTGTTAAACACACATCTTCAAATTTATTGCTTATGAGTGAATGCCCCAAAGCCTAAGTGTTCATTGCAAGTATTATGATCGTGATATACTCTGGGGAGGTGCAAATTCTCCTTACTGTGGCTAAGTGAAGCTCCTGTATCCTCACAGTTTGGCAAATATTCTTCCTGCAACTCCCTTGAGTTCAAAATCTTCCAAGTTGTCTTTTAACGGCAGGAAGGAAAAATCCTCTCACACACAGTGCTAAGAAACATATCTTCCAAATAATATCCATATAAAGTACCAGTCCAGCAAAACCCTTTTTCATTTTCTTCAAAGGTAGTAGCTGTACGTCATTAATATGTACCCAGTCCAATTGGTGATTAGGCACGCCATGGAACCCATTCTAGGATTTCTTCCTCAAGCTTATAACTACTGCTTGTGCTTGCAATAGGATGTCTTGATTTAAAGATTTCAAGTGAGAACAAGCTTTAAGTCCATCCCCTTTTCTCACTGGCAAAGCACTATTTTAGTAGTTACTCCACTAGTTACTCTAGCTTATAGTCACCAAATCTTTCTGTGCTTTTGTCAGGTTTTCATTTTCTTCTCCCCTTCTCGTACTGGAGAATTGTAGGCATCAAAACTAGACAATAAATTCACACTCTGGCAAGACTAATACTACCTAAGTAATATTTCCTCACTTGAGGAAATCAGTTCATGCATTCAGGGCTGTTAGCCATTTTTCAGTGAAGTAGGTTGAACCTCTACAGACTTCTTTTAGTCTCTGAAGTGCATATATTAAGGTGACAAACTGAGTTTTTTGCATTTTCCTTTGGATTGAATCACCTGGTCCAAATACTGTTACATATACTGTTGATTCTGTTTTCCATTCACATTGTTACTACAACAAACGCAAATGCATTTGGCACGTGCAGAGATTTATTGCTAAACAAACTATAACCGAAGAGTTTATATCTTCAGTGAACAAAGCACACAAACAAAAGGGAAAAATATCACAAAAAGGAGTGTAGACAGGTGGTTATATTTATACTTTATACTTCCATTTCCAGTTTCTGCATACCCCCTCTGGTCCTGCTAAATTCCATCTCTGGCTGGAAGAAGCCGTCCCTGCTCTCAGCACTCTGCCAGCCTGACAAAGAAAAGTTGACAGGCTGTCAGTTCCCCTTTGATCCTAAAGTAAGCCTTGGGAAAAGGCAGATATTCTCAGCCTGCCTGGAACCAAGCTGGGGTATTCCCCACTCAGCTGGCTCTCTACTGTTTCCTCCAGAACACATATCCCCAACAGCTTCATTTTCCCTGAATGGTTTCCTAAAAGCTCTTTTTGACTTAACTTTATGCAAAATCAGATGTCAAACCTATATGCATCACATCCATATGAACACCAATATTTCTTCCTTCAGACTATGTCAGCACTATATTAGGGACTCAACTTCATTTTTGTCCTTGCACTATACCACTGCTTTTTGGATAGGAAAATATCACAGCTTTTTGTCAAATATGTAATTGATAGTCTGCTAAAAAAAGAAAAGCTGCAGAAGAACATACAATGATGGCATAGCTACTGTATGTGTTAAGTTAAAGTTTATGTGTGGAAATGGAGAAATGTACAACTTAGAATTATTTACAAATTTCCAGCTTTAAGAAAATAACTCACCACCAACAACACCACCACTCATGCAAATAGCCCCAACTATTTGTCTCTGCACCTGGAGTCCCTTTGGTATATGTGGAACAACAATAAACAATAACATTAATAAGATCAGCAGCTTGGTTTCCTGAAGTCACACTATTTGCCACTTAAATCTACATCAAACTACTGAAAACTGAGACAATGTGACAATCTAGCACTTGCACGGTCTCCATAAAACACGTAAAAAGATACAAACATAAAAAAAACCAATGACACACATGCCATTTGCAGTCTTGTTCAATGCTTCAGAAATAATAACCTCCTCCATCCCTGAAATCCTGTTTTTTAAATGAGTGATCTGCTGCTAAGACTGAGAAAGGCAGCATTTCAGAGTTATGACAGCTCATACTGTGGCATTATCCGATACTCTGCTCTTCGGAGAGATTCACATAAAGCAGTTATGAACCACAGCAACAACGAACACTGGGAAGCAGGGCAAGTTCCCAACACCCCCAAGGGCCAGCACTAATATTGATACAGCACATTATGAGTGGAATTGCTATAGCTGAAAACTACCCGGTCAGCGCCCAGCCAAAAGTCCTACTTAGTATTGCCACGGGATGAGGCAAGCAGAACTGCAGGGCAGCTTCTTCCAGTCTTACATTATACCTTCACCAGTTTCAAGGGACTATGAAACCAAAATGACAATTAAAAGGAGTCCTTTAGCAGGACATTAAAAGTAAAGTTAGATGTGTCATCACACCATACACTGAATGAAAAAGTGACATACTCTTGGCTTCTTCTGCCACAGCACTTTTAATGTCTCCGTCTCTCTTATTTCTATGCAATGTGGCACATCTCCCAAGTGATTCCCCAAAAACCCTATAGTGTGCACTTCACAAAAGCTAGCATATAGGAAATTTTTGCTTCTGAGGCTTTGTAAGTCACAGCACTCAAAGTAAGACTTGGTGGAGTAAATCAAGTGACAATTTAGAGAGAAACTAACCAGAATGTTTCCTGTCTTTTCCATTCACGTCCAGAGTTTGTCTAGCTCAGGATAAGCACGATGTATTTTTCAAAACTTGACAGCAAAGTTCCACAGAACAGTTGATATAATGTCAGTGCCATCAAAGGGGTGGGTTTGCTCCCTTTTTTCTTCTGTCATCCTCCCCCCACATTTCCCTTCCAGTACTCCAGCACAGACTTTTATACAGTCCCCAGAGCCCGTCTGTACAGTGTGTCAAATCAATCTGCTCATCAGGCTGAATAATAACTTGACAGAAAGCACAGTCTTCTGAAGAGTTAGCAAGCTCAACCATCTTACTGAAAGGTCAGATGATGCCCAGAACCAGTGCAAAAAGCAAGGGGGTGAGACATGCCAACAGAAGGGAAGGGGCAGAACTGTCACTTTCAACAGCAGCGAGTGGTTAAAATGTCCGTGTTATATCCCTTAACTGCACTTTCAGACTATCCACAGCACTCCAGAAAGATTTGTTTTCAACATGCAAATCCCTGCCTGGTTTGAGCAAGGCAAGGTGTGCTGACACCCTTCTACTGATCCACACCTGCTCTGTGACATTTTGTCTGCTTAGGAAATTGTTCTTTTCTGAATGACAAGTTATGAATATACTGTAGAGGAGCGTTCCTACCCACTCTGTATTCATTGCTTCAGTGGGAGTAGAAGCTTTATTTTCTCGAGAAAGGCCTAAAGCAATAGGAAAGCCATTTATAGAAATTGCTGATGAAACATATTCTTTATTTGCGTGTCTGTACATTAAATGCTGATGTTAAACCACCAAATTTACAAACCTGTACCATTCTGCTGCCAGATACACTTCTGCATGCAAGCCTCAAACTTGCATTTTTCCAGGCAGGTTTTAAATCTCTGATTCCGATTTAAGTCAGCAGTCAAGTCTGAATGCCCTCTTTTACATTACAACTGAAACTGAAATGTGTTTTAAAATTGCTATTGTACTTAGAATGAAGATTTACATTATCAAATCAAGGCAGCCCTTAATAAAGGCAGAGTATGCATCAGGGAACATCAGCAATTCATTTAATAGAGAACTTATGCTACACAGACATCTTGACTGGTTTAGAAAAAAAAAAGAAAGAAAAATACAAGAAAGTAGGGAAGAATAGTGTGTCATCAACAGAAAAAAAAAATAAATTAAAAAATCCTGCCAATACCAAACACGGGCAAAAGAAAAACTTGCTCACCCAAAGAAAACACAGCCATACACATCACAAAAGGACTCTTGGTTAAACTGAAGGCTGTTTTACTTTTATTTTTAATGATTGCTTTTGCTTAGATTAAAGATCCACCCATCCAACAACCCCTTTGCCTTCCAAAATAAGAGGGGATACAATACAGAGCAAGGGGACATCTGAATAACAGTTGAAAGTAGAAGTTTTTCCAACCCATTGTTATAGTCTAAGAAAGAACATTCCATGACCTACGCAGTCTGATCCCAAAGGACCTAGGAAGAATCACTAGACAGTTCACATTCCTCCACAAAACGTTTAAGTAGGTTTAGATGATCTTATTTCCACAAGTATCAGGCTTGTGCCAAGTATTAATAATGTAGTCCCTTAGTTACCACTTACAAATGCTCATAATTATTTACAGCTCCTGAACAGTACGGAGGAAGACTTGGATATCATCCAACAAATCCACAGTAATTAAATTTATTAGAAAATAGAAAACTTTCCAGTTTCACTCAGTGGAACAGGACAGGCAATGAGTTCTGTACAAAGAATAATGAAGCAAGCTAATACTCTTCAGTTTAGAAAATTGACAGGAATAAGGTATACAAAATTATCAAATGTCACAGGGACATCAAAGCTTGGTTGAAAACGATGTAGCTCTTCACACATGAGGTGGTAGGCTGTGGAAGCTCTGCCAAATAATAGGGAGGTTAGAAGTTCATGTGGTTTCCAAAGAGAGGTAGGGCCAGTTCACGGAAAGGAATTCTGCTGAGTGGTACCACCACATCTGACTCGTGAATCCCTTAAACTGAAAATAACTGTGGGCCAGCATGAGAAAACGCATGCTTGCCCTAATTTCTTTGCCAGGCAGCCACTCAAGCCACTGCTTGAGGCAGGACTCCACAGGAACTGGGTCTTCATTATGGCATACAACGGTCACTCTTACCTTCTTTCAGTATTAGGAGAAGAGTATTATCTCAATTTCTAAGTATTTAGAGAAAAATTCTACTTACAAGAATGACATACAAGGAATACCCATAGTGAAAGTGTAAAGTTTACAATATCCTCAAAAATTTTACCTTAAAATATCAAGGTTACCTCTGGTTTAAGTCAACTAACCTGCAGTTATCATCGTGACATCACTTAATACCTTAATACTATGTGGAAGACTTAAATTCTGTACACATTACACTGAGTTTAGTAAAGCAAACGTAAATGCTTAGATTACCAGAAAAAATGTAGCAAAAAATTTATATGTTAGGTATCTGCTTTCGTAAGTGGAATACGAAACCCACTTTAGACAACTAAATTCCTGTGCAGCACCTACAAACAATAGCACCGAGAAGGGAATCATGCAAAAGTCAGCAGGCACAAACCACCTAAAATAAACACTGAGGATGGCTGTCCCATATTTCACCTTGCTAAGCACTTCAGCTAATACACACAGTTCTCTACTCACCTGAAATCTTGCTTACACAGTATGAAATTACATTTCAAATCAGCAAGTAGAGCTCACAGTTCTTTTCTAAAGAGGCCAAAGGAGCCAGCAAATGAGGGAAATTGTTACTAATAACACATGGGGAAAATCCCAACCACACAAACATGCCTAGAATAGAAAAGAAACACGTGTTTCAGGGGAACATATAGTAGATGTAAGTATTTCTGGCTACTTTCAGAGTCCTTTTTTTTCTGCAATGTTCACTTCAGAACACGATTTCATCTCATGCACTATTTTGCCCTGACTTTACTAGAGAACTACATACTCCTTCCATATGTGTTTTGCCTCAGTCGCTCATCTGGTGCTCAACTGAAGAGTTAAGGATATCAGCTAAAGCCCCTTCAGCTGTCTTCAAGGGCTCTGTCTCCTCTTCCACATGTGTTGAATTTATTCATTGTCCCTAGAGGTACAAGCTTAACCTTACAATAAAATCTGAAGTAAATGACTAAACAGAAAATATTTACCTTGAGTAGCTTAACTGACAAATACAAATGTCCTTTCATTATCTTCATGTTAAATCACTACATTTTTGTTTTCTTGAATATCAGGTCCTCAGGTTTCTCTCTCCCTTTTTCCTCCATAATGCATCAGTGCTTGAAATTTTGTTCTTATACAGATCATTGGTATTAAAAGTTGATATTCTTATCTCAAAATAGAGGAATGTTGTATTTTGCTCTCTTTAATTAGTAAGATTATAGACCAAAGGCAAGGTATGCTTTGCTTTTCAATATTGCTGAACAAAACTTGGGTATCACACTTCAGCTATGCCTCACAGAATAACAATATGAGAATCTCCAGTAGTATTTTTAACTTTTTAACTTGTAAGTTAAAGCTGTGTGTCCTTCAGCTTCCTTCTACTCAAACACATAGTACCACAGAGATAAGTATGTAAGTTTTATCTTAATACCAAAACCTGATTCATTCAGATTTATTCCCTTGCATGACCATGTATTCTGATCTCCTCTGCAATAGCAGGCAGCCTCATGACTACTTTATACGACAAACTGCCATGCCATAATTCAGGCCAAAGTTTATTTTAGAAAGATATCTTGGACGAACTGATGTGTTGCAAGAATCTATTACCCTCCTCCTATCTTTTCTATTCCAAAGCTTAAAGCTTAGTTCTTCTTTTTCAAAACTTCCAACTTGTCTAGCCTGAATTTGAGTAGGGCACCTATCAGCTACTAAACCTCATTTCATTTTCTCCTACCTTACCTTATCGGGTCATCAAGGATGAACACATCCTTCTTTAGTTGGATTTGTTCAATCTCCCACTGTAAGGTTGCATTTGCAAAACACAGTTCATTCCTTGAACTCTTCAATTTTCTAGAAACACCTTATGAAGTCCAGGAATGGATTAAAGTTATGTCATAACTAACATACTTATGACATACATAGATCAATATACCTTTGAATCCAACTTGATCTCCTTGTTTACTAAGCAAGAAAGTAATTTGTTCACTTCTCTGCAACACTGCACTGAGAACTGCCAGTCAGTAGCATCCTCCCACCCTCAGCTATCTCAAACCTTCATCTTATAATTGTGATATACAGATAAACGACTCTTGGGCAGCTAGGTAGAAAGGGTACATATATTTCTTAAGCAAGGTCTTATCAAGCCACATAGGCTGTTGGAGCGGTAACGAAACACACCAACCTACACCACTTGGCTCTCTCATCAGTAAGAGTTTCTTCTGCCATCATACAATCAATACAGATCCTGACTAGCATAACATCAAGGACAAAGCAAAGTGGAAACTGCCAGAAATAATGCTACTGACTAATCCTTGCTTAGATCACAAACAGTAATTGTGTGAATCAGTTAGCTAGTTTTTTTTAATATGGGACTACATAGATTTTTACAGTGCAGCACAGACCTCTCTTTGGGAGAGTCATGTGACAGAATTCTTACATTTTTTTAGGAGATGTTGCAAATCTAAACATTTAACCCTTTGTAACTGAAGTGTGACTGCAAGAGCTGTTAATCTCCCAGCTTCATCTTTCAGCTGTGTACTCACATATAGCATTGGCACTTATCTAAACCCACACTGAACTGTTCAGAGAACCAGATTCAAACTAATCCTGCCAAAACAAAACTTTTTTAAAAAGCTACAAGTCTGAGTAGATCACAGTAAGGTGATTCAAGGAGTCAAACAAGTACCAGCATTTTCAAAGGAGCAGGAGAGATGATGAACTCAATAGTAAGTGTACAAATAACTTAGCTAGCAAATACACACCTGAACATGAGAACACACAGGTTAACCTCTATAGAGATATTATTGGAAGAATAAGTCTACAAAGTCTCCAGTGAAATAGAATTATTCCATGAACAGTCTGAAAAGTGGTTTGCTTTTGTTTGTTGTTTGGGGTTTTTTTTGTGAGCTGCTGCTTTGAATAAATTTACTCCTTTTACAGGAGGCTCTTTTATCGACATCCGAGTTAAAACAAATCAATCTCCAGTAAACAAGAGCACAGTCAAGAAAGAACCTGTATGAATGCTATTCAACATCCAGAGAAGCAGGAATGTGAAAACTCTGAGCAGAACGCAACAATTCAGGAAACCAGCAGACACTGACCACCCCTTTTAAGAGGGGAAGACAATGATTAGCTGACATGTGGAAATAATTCTGATGAGTACACTTTTGGAAGGATACATGGAAAATACAGAACTCCACCATAAAGAATGATTGAATAGAAACTTAAATGTTGTTGCCAAATACAGACTCACCCAAATTACATCACAGGGAGGAGTTAAGAGAGATATGCTGTGTTGTATTTGAAGGTGGAAAGCTACGATACTTCAGTACAATATTCAATTGGGTTTGCTAGGTAAGGAAATTAAAATTTACTGTGTTTATTCCTGATGTTTCTTCTTTAAGTAGAAACCTGCTAGTGCATCCAGGTTCTTCCAAGTGTTAGAAGGCCAGGAAAGTTCCTTTTTCTGCCTCCTGAAATTCGGCAAAATCCACTCGCCAGCCCCTTCTACGGACAAACCTGCGAACTTGTACCAATATTATTCTCTGACCTGGTTGCCAACACAGTATCACTCCAAAACATTGCCATCACCACAAAACACACACAAAAGCAAACAAAGCACTCACAGAACTGAAACAAAAGAATAACAAAAGCCACATGATGCAATTTTAAGGGGGGGAAATTTTAATTTTTGTTCTTTTGTAAATAAAGTCAGAGACCCGTTACCAGGTTTTCCAAAGTCACCAAGCAACATTCAGCAGAAAAATAGAAAAATAGGTTTCATTGACAAAAACCAGAAACCAGTACTTTCCCAGGTTTGTCAGGGGACAGGGCTACAGGGAACTAGCAAGCCACAGAAATATCCTCAAGCTAGAAGACAAGTCAGAGGACTGAAAAAATACTTGTTTTCAAAAATAAGAAGTACGCATCTGAAAGCCGTGCCAAAGGAATTAGATTACACAAGTTTTACAGAACACCATGAATGAATCCACGGAGGCTTAACTACTTGTTTGAGCAAATCCTGTTCTGAAAGACACATTAATTTTGCCTAAAAAGCACTTGGCAATTCTGTGATTCTGTGAAATTCTGCTAGACTAACTTAAGCATTTAAAGGACCGTCAAAAGTCTTTTAGGCTGGATAATGATCAGTTCACCTACAGACAGAAGATTGTTGATATGTTACAATGGTAACTAGGTCTCTAATGAGATGCCCAGATACTACTTCTTCACTTTTTTGTTGCATGGAGTATTTTTTTTTCCCTGCTTCTGAGATGTGCAACTGCTTTGTCCTTACCAGTGTTCATATGCTCTAGGAAAAAGAAAGTCATTAATTCATTTAAGCAGAAGGCATGGATTCTCTTGTTATCTGCTGACTTAAACCTTTCCTTACTTTCTGTTTAAATTCCAAATTAAGTCCAAAAGTTCTAGTAAATCTTTTTTAAAAGTGTGTATCACAGCCATACAGAAAACAGATTTTTATGTCACTGAACACAAGGACAATTCTCCTGAACAGCTAATTAATACGAATATCAAGAACAAACTAAGATGCCAATATTTGTCTGAAGGGAAGCCTAAGTAGGTTTTAGAGTTTTCCTTTCAGGAAACAGAATATGTAGACAAACTGAGAGCAAGTTGAGATCTACACCAAGGTAGAAAAGCATTCTTAAACAGCAATTCAAGACTAAATTGTTTTTAAAACAGACAGCTCCCCTCCTCTAGAGAGCAGAGATGTGCGCAATTAGTGGACTGAAGTCTACACCATGTATTATCTTGGTGGAAAAGAAGATTGTCTTTCTTTTAGTCTCCTTCCTATATTCCATTTCCTCTAGATTTCCTGGCAAGCCTAACCAGAGATATTGCTGAGCCTCTGCCATTTTTAGATAAATTATCAGTTTGACAACAACTTGGACATGTGAGTGTTCAGCTCCAGTAAAGTCAAGTGATCGTGGTGAATGAGCTCCTGAGAGATTTCTGTATCTGAAACACTTCCATACTTGTTCATCTGGAAACCAAGAAGCACATGGGCCAGTGAGGAAAAAGGGAAAAGGGTCAGAGGTCTAGCTGAGTTACTCTTTCTTGTTATGAAAAAGATTTTTTTAAATGGCACATAAAATAGTGAAAAGCTCCACTGTGTAGCTCCACAGATGAAATTAAAAAGATGTTTATTTTTGTGGCTTCTGGTATCAGTATTAAACCAGATTTTTTTTTTAATTTTTTATGTAGATTTATAAAAGTAATGACCTAACACAGCTTAATGCGAAAACATTCTGCCATAAATCATCTTCCACATCAAAGTTGCGATGTAACATATTTAAAACAGCACTCTTCACTTATTGCCTCTGCCACCTCTCCTTCAGGACTCCCCATGTGCAACATGTGCTGTTTCCTAACCTACAAAAGCACAAATGTCTATGGAGCCACAAGGTGTATGGTGTCAGTGAACTGAGTAATCTCAAATCAGACTCTGGGGGAAAAGAGTTATTCTTGGCCAACAGCAGATTCCCCAATCTAGTACCTTTGCCGAAACATTTATGGAGTTTGAGTTTTGCTGGGAGCTACTTTGTCCATAGCAATCCAGGTCAAAATATCAAAACTACTGCCCAAGTACATTCAACTGTCAATGGATGTTTTAAAGGACAAACTGCTGGGCACCAAAACCAGAGAATTCTTTTTGGCCATAGATTTTTTGCTTTTTGTCATGTTGAAGTACCTGAGCATAGCCCTGGTGATACTGCCCTGAAAAGTGGCATTTCCTGCACAGGTTCTTGAAAGTCTCCAAAAATTCATCAGTCAGACTAAAATTCTTAGGAGAAACATATATATAAAGGACACAGATAACTTTCACGGTGGCATCAGCAGTATGCTGATAATTCAAATCTGCTCCAAGCTGGCAAATTGATAATCTCTACCAGGAACAGGAATGTAGAAACATCAGTTTCTACAACAACTGACTGTTGTACTGTTCGT
>JAOQGH010000040.1:56801956-56829814 GCA_025769975.1 Gallinago jamesoni | reverse complement strand
CCCCCCCCCCCCCCCCCCCCCATTATTCTTGATGATGACAACAGCATTAGAGGAAGATGAATAAAGAGCTACCCTGGCTAAAAAAACAAAGCAGGCATTTGCTATGGAAGAGTCACATGGTCAAGTCAGATAAATTAGGACAGGAATTACTTCATTCAACAAATAATGCCAAATACAATAATTAAGAACTCTTTACTGCCAGCTGGGATATCTTAAACAGACTAATGGAAATAC
This sequence comes from Gallinago jamesoni, assembly GCA_025769975.1. Taxonomy (NCBI): domain Eukaryota; kingdom Metazoa; phylum Chordata; class Aves; order Charadriiformes; family Scolopacidae; genus Gallinago; species Gallinago jamesoni. The sequence goes on along the minus strand of JAOQGH010000040.1, from coordinate 56,829,580 downwards.
CCATCTTTCTTCAGACTGCTCCCAGGACAGAGGAGCTAACTAAGTTGCATATGTCTCAGATGCAGGAGGGGTAGGGGTGGGGAGGAATTATATAAAAGCCCTAGCATTTCTAACAGACATTAAACAGAAAATTCCATTAACTCAATCTATTATAAAATCATTACTCTTATTTCTCTCTTCCTATTAAAAATAGGAATATCCAATTGCTGGCCTTGTATTTCTAAAATACAAATACCTTATAGAACTTCTAGAGTTTGGACCCAAACTGCATGGCAAGCATTTGATAACATTTTGAGCAGATTATTCTTTAACGATTGGAGAGCACTTCCAACAACTCTAATGTTTTGGTTTTTTTTGTGACAAGTCCCTCTAAGAAATCAGTGAACTGACTGGACAGGTTTCTACAATAAACTGTAATATTCAGTGGCTACTTTGGTCATTGCAGCAAAAGAATATTTTCAAATAAGAGAAATAAATTCTAAAAAAAAAAAATAAGGGGAAACTACACTATTTGAAATAAAAAACCTCCAAGCTAACTTATTTTCACACATGATTTTTCACTAAAAACGGTACTGTGAGAGTGAAGGGCTATAACAGACATCATTTAAAATTTCCTAATGTCACATACGATCAGTAGAAATTACATATTATGTAAAAACTGTTAACTGAAATAAAAGTTCCATAAATGTAAATTTTTAGAGCACCTAACATCATAAAACTTCACTTAGATTTTAAAAGCTAAGGTGATTAAGACTTTTCAAAACTCACAACACCATAGAAAACTGGGAATAGATTAAAACTACAGTATAATGATACCAGAGCCTTCAAAGGTCAAATTTAAGTAAGTTTCTATATTTATGAATTTGGGCCATATCCTGATTATAACAGAAAAAATATTCTGAAGTGTGTTGACAGCACAGTGTTAACATTGAATTTTTTTCCTTAACTCAGTGAATTCATTTAATCTGTAACAAACCAATTTGTAAATGCAAATTCAAAGATTACAGGAAATGGCTTGGCAACAAAACATATTGGGAAAGGGAACAGAGGAATAAATAGCTGTCCTGTTTCTCAGTCCTAGAACCCCAAACTGGAAAACCTAACACAGTCAAGACAAAGTCAGAAAACATATTCTAACTATAAACCTCAAAGACTAATGTCTGGGTTTTTTTGCAATGTGTTCTGGACCCCAGAATTTATCCCGGAAAAATGACTAGGCCATTCAAGTCTACTGGCAAAATAAACATTTCTTTTAAAGGTTATACTGAAACTAATATGCCAGTAGCCAAATTGCAGCATAAAGCCCAAATCTTCAGGGGATTTAAAATACAATTATCAGAGGTCCTTGAGTGAAAGGTAGAAATAAAAGTAGAACTTGAACCAAAGCCATTTTGCTGTCACTCTCAACACAACTACAGTGCATACACACAACATAAAGAATAAAAGTTATATTACTTTTTACTATATAGTTTTGCTTAAAATTGGAACAGAAGTACTAGATTTCACAATGCTCCAAGAAAAATCTATAGATAACAAAGAGAAATCCATTCATAACAATTCAAGGAAAAAACCCAACCAAACCAGTTCAAGGAAACTATTAACTAACGGTTTTAAAGACAGAAAAAACATTTCTCAAAAAAAGCTACAGTTTTGTTTTCTTCAGTTTTTTCTAGAAAGTAACTTTTCTCTCTCTCTTGACTCCATTAATATCCTACACTACAGCATTATTTAGCCATTTCTACCAAAGTTTCATTCTTTTTTGTTAGGTACACTAGAAAAGGCAAAGCCACTTTAAGGAAGTCTCCAAGACAAAACAAACTTCAGATCAAGACTAATACCTATCTCTAAGTTCTGCCTCCAAAACCTACATCAATCCCAAATGGGTAAGGCTAACTTCAGAGTTTTCTGAGTAGTATCAAGATCACAATCAATCTTTAAAATACATGGATTCCATTAACTCATTTTAAGCTGACAGAGAAAGGGATTAAGGCAAACGGCTGCAACTGAATAAGCATATATGATGTACTATAAATGCCTTCCTATTAAAAGTGATTTGAGAGACATGATGCCAATCCACACTGCTTAGGAATTGCCAAACACATCCTTCCAAGTATTACAGCAACTGCACATTGGAAGATGTGTTTCCATCACAGCCACACCAAGTAAGGACTGCTAAGGATTCAGTAGTATGCTTGCTACTTCCTTTTTACAAGGTGCCACTAAATTGCCTTGTACCTGTGGAAGACAGAGCCTACTAACATTTGCAAGGAAAATACTGTCAAAGCAAACATGAAAACTACAACCATCTTCCTCAACTGCTTACATTTGTATGAATGGGTTTCTTTACAGTTAGTAAAGAACGCCAGCATCTTAGACCACAAGAAACGTGGCTTGTTATTTCACCATTCTAAAATCCTGCCAACGATATTTCTTGCTCTATAAGTAGCCAACTGGCACCACTCCTACAGAAGACCAACCTACTAAACTATAGCATGACTTCAGCTCAGGGTCACAAGTTGTTCTGACACCAGCAGCTGACCTAGAAGTGTGTCTGACATCAGAGACATTGAATAACAGCTTCTCAAATGGCAGGAGACTGAAAAGGTTACAAATTCTGTATGCCTTGGCTAAGAAATATCTTTTTACAGCTGCAAGGGAGAAAGGATGACCTGAACATAGAGAAGAAAGATGAGTCCTTGCAGGCAAGGAAGGGGCAGGGTACATAGACAGTCCTGCACTGTTCACACGAAGAAGACATAAACAGCCAGTTCTTGAATTGAATTAAACTATAGAATCACTACAGGAATTTTACCAACAGTAAAACAGATTTGAAACAACAGCAAATGCAACAGAAACTATCAATGTTCTTCAGGACAAAGACTGAAATGTCAGACTAATTTTTTAGTTAATGAATATTCCAGACTACCAAAGCCTGATGATGGTGTTTTGATCTGCGTTCTTCTGCAGAATAGATTAAAAAAGAAATTACATTTCTCAACATCTGGTGAAAGATCAGGTTTCCAAGGAGATGAAGTCTGGGCCTTGGATAAGTAGCCTTACTGCATTTTTCCAACAAATTGAGGTAAAAAAAGGCAGGTGCAATACGCAGTTCATGCCAACAAGCTATTCATCTCGGTATCTACCTCATTCAATGTAAAGTTCAATTAAATATACACCTCAGGCTATTTGACAATATATTTGGCAATATTCAGAGTGACTAAATACAGATAAAAACAATTTGATAATTACAACTGGCATCTTTTCCTCCAAAAAACAAAAAAAATCACAAACAAAACTTAAATAGGCTGTCTAAATAACTCAATACACTAATTCTTAAAAAGAAAAGCATTCTCATTTTGTAAGGGCATCATTCTGTGCTCTGTTTCAGTGTCTTCAGTTTCACCTGCGTAACACTACGGCAATATACAAAAGTAACCAGTTTGCATTTGATGTAACTAAACCTGAAACGTAGTACTACTGCAATGGAAGACTACTACCACAGCAGTATATACATACAGACACATAACAGGCAGAGTATACATCTCTGCTCTACTTTTTCAGTCCATTATCTAAAACCTACAGCAACTCTTAAAAAGACTGAAAGACCCAGACTGAAAGCTCTTCAACTGCTTTTGAAAATGCCACAAAACACCTTATTTGCATCTTCAAGCACCTCTAAAACACAGGCCCTAATCTTTAGGGTCTGATCAAGCAGAGCTTTCATCAACTAAGTGTAAAAGTTGGTGCCGAGTTCCAATCAGTATCATCTCAGCTACTGTATTATCAAAACCAATTATTTTTAGTCTTAAGTTTCCTGTGTGTTTCAAAAATGAAACTTTCAAACCATGCTTAATATATCAAAGTACACAAAGAAACCTTAAGTATTCTCTGTATTCTGTAAACTTACTGAGAGCGAGGAAGCCACGCAAGCTTAGAAATATTATTTATTTTGGGCTTCTATTTGCAATCATTTGCAAATAGAGCAAATTTCAAATGCAGCCTTTACACATCTTTTCTTGAAGACAACTAACATTACAGAACTTTAAACTTTCTAACACTTTGAAATACAGGCAGCTGCCTTTTACTACTTTTCTGCTCTCTTTCAAAAGCAGATCTACGGACAAAACTGATGATAAAGGTTAAAAATACAAGTTACAGAACTAAAAAAGAAAGTCAGTATGGGGTGCACCAAATTCACTTTGTTTGACTAAACAACAATGTATTATTCCATCAGGCTTTCCTGTACCTCCTGTTAAAGCATAACCACACAGATAATTGGCTCTGTGCTGAAACAGCTTAAAACACTGAATTTCAGCATGAAAACAGCACTTCTGTATTCATCTAAATTAATTAACCTACATGTCTCTTGGTGTTTCCAGCATACTTGATATCAATTCACTTTGAAAACTGGTCTTACTCCTCTGCAGCACGCAGGCTGCCGCTATCATATTAGGTCTCAGCTTTGTCATCATAGTCTTGCATAGTGTTAAGGAACTTTGTGTAGCTTTAAGTTCTGCCAAACAAACCCAATGAGTGTTCACTTGTTCCTATTCCAGGTTTCCCAAAGGAATCTTTGAGAGCAGGTATTTGAAGAAGGAAAAAATTATCCAATAAACTCCTCCTACAAACATCACCATCCTAATACATGCTTAGCAATGGTCCCCAAATTAAACCGGTCTCTTGCTAGCAGGTGGTGACAGTGACTTAGTAGCAGGCCCCAACTTCAGCTCTGACTTTATGGAATCCCAACTACAGCTAAGTTAGCTTACTGACACTCCCCATGTCCCCCCAGAGGGCCTTGTAGAGAAGAACAAAACAAAACAGCTATCCTTATGTTCTCTGTGGTACTTCTTTCTTATTAAGGCAATCTCCCAATGTACTTCTTTTACAGACCTTGAGCCTACGCAGCACTATACAGCACAACTGTCACACAGACAGACAATGGAAATGCACAGCATAGAAGAGAATACAGCATAAACCAGCATATTAATCTATAACCACAGTATTATATTGGGTTATTTTACGCACTCTATTCCTACAAGTAGGCATACAAAAACATGAGTGGTCATGAGAAATACAAACCCATAGAGCTCAGAAGTAGTAAAGACTTTCCCTTAATAGGCAGTTGTGGTTTAGAATATTCAGATGAGAGGTCTATAGTTTGACACTTCAAATAGCTATTTACATTTGCATATTCCTAGAGCATACAAAACACAGATACTTTCTAGGGCAGAGTTTAACCTCAGCTTTCTGCAAGACCATGTACAGAGTCAGCCTGTATTAACAGTTAATTAAAACAACCTTTCTTTTTTTCCCCTACAAACTTAGCTGCAGACTGTGTAGTACCAGTCACTCCCCTTTAAAAAGCCTTGATAAAAGATATACTAAACAGGCAGGACAGGTACTTTAATACTAACCTATTAAGGAAAAAAATGAAAACATAGTTTCATTTTGAATGTGCAAGGATCAGCATTTTGAAAAAAAAAAATCTACTTAAAGACTGCATGAATTTTGTAAAGAGATCAGATTCAAAATTGTTTAAAAAGATGATCGCTGTCTGTAGTTGACCCTTTCTACCCTGGATACTAAGAAAATACTTAAAAATTTCTGTAAGCATATTTGCTTCAAAAGCACAAAAACACACACACAAACGGTGTTTCTTCACCGTTATTTTCAAGTACTAAAATCTTTCCAAAGCTGTTATAATTGAGGCACAGGAGTAACAGAAACCTCAGCAATTAAAAATGCAGACTGATTCCCCTGCCTCCCCAAGCGCAAAAATCCTGATCTTGGGAAGCCACCTTAATATTCCCAGTATCCTACACTGGGTGTCAAACAATCATTCTCCTGTTGACGGCAGAGATACACACACGGCTGTCAGAAGCAGCAGCACCGGCAAGGACCCTGGGGTGATTCTGGAGGTGACCAAGCTGTGACGTTGGGAAGCGAAGAACCCCCCAGTTGTGGGACTGGCGAGTTGGCTCTCCCTGTCTACAGGTAGGACTGGCCTCTGTGCATCAGTACAGAACCCACAGAAATTTCCAACTGCTACCATCATTTTGGGGTTTAACACACACACTCTCCTCGGGCCTCACCCAAAGCAGACTTTACCACAAGGCACCTGATTTACCGGGAAAGATCCAAGGGATCAGCTCCAGGACAGATGTTCAAGGGACCCATTCCTGGTGCAGGGGAAGGGGCACCAAGGTCTCTGCTCAGTGACTTACCTCAGCCTTCATGTCCCTGAGGAGGCCACCTCACACCCGGGAGGAGGAACAAGCCCGGCAATGCCACCACCGAGCTCCTGGACCCCCGGGTTTCCCCCTTTTGCCGAGCCCAGCACGCACAGACAGAGGGACCCCCCAGCCCCAGCTCTGCCCCCGGGGTCCGGCCAGGCTGCCGCACCGGCAGCGGGCCCGGGGCCGGCTGCAAACGGCCGCCGCTAGCGTCCGCCCCGTCACCTCCGGGTCCTGTCACACCGCCGAGACAGCCCGTACCGGGGCCGCTCCGATCGCGGCACCCCGCCCCGGTGCCAGCTCCCAGGGACACGGCCCGACACCGCCGCCCCCGCGACCCCCTCCCCTCCCCCCCCCCCCCTTCCACCGCAGCCCCCACGGGGGGCAGGCAGCTCCCCACGGCCTGCCGGAGGAGGCAGCTCCGCCGATCCGGCGGCCACCCACCAGCCTCTGCCCACCCTCCCGAGGGGCGCCGCCTCCTCAGCCGGGCAGGCAAGATCGCCCTCCCCCAGCGGCCCCACCGCCTGTTAGCGCGCGCCCCTCACCCCCCTCCCCACGGTCGCCCACCGCCCGTTCACAGCTCACCGCGATCTCCGCGCGCCCCCTCGCCGCGCCGCCCGGGGTGGAGGAGGCGGGGGGGGGGGGGGGGCGCCGTCCCTCGGCAACGCGCTGCGCGCCCGGCGCAGGCAGCCCCCGTCCCTGACCTACTTTCCGCCTGGCTTGCCACCCAACGGCGCACCACTAACCTACTTTCCAGCCAATGGCACCCTCCTCCGGCCCCGGACCGGACGCGCCCGCCTGCCAACGGGCGAGCGGCTCGCCGCCGGCTTCGCCCAATAGGCGACCGGCAAGCGGGCAACGCCCGCCCTCCTGAACGGCAGCTAATCCCCGGGCGCCCCCGGAGTGGGAGCCAATCAGAAAGGCGGATGGGAGTTTTGATCCCGCCTCCCTCGGCGGAGGGCGGAGCTGGCGGGTAGAGGGAGGGGCGCGTGCGCAGTGGTGGGGAGGAGGGGGGGGTCTCGTCAGTCACCGGCCGGGACCCGGATGTGGCGGGGCTTGCGGCGGTTTGAGCGCGGCAGCTCGCTCAGTACCGCTGCTGGGGCTCGCCCGCTCTTCTGGGTCATTCCTGTGGCATCGGCCCGCGCGGTGACGTCATCTCCTGAGGCGTTTAGGTCAGAGCACCATCCGTGGCGGCGGTGCTACTCACCACGAAGTGAGTAGGCCTCGCTTCTCCTCAGTGGCAAGTGCCCAGCGCCGGAGCCCCGCGGACCTCCCTTCTTGTCACAGGGGGCTGGGGGCTGCCCTCCGACGGGTGGGAGCCTTGCTGTCTGGCTTTGCCCTGTTGGTTGGGGGCTCCTTGCCCTCGCTCTTCCCTGCCGTGGGGTCACCATCACAGCCTTGTCATTGTAGAATGGTTTGGGTTGGAAGGGACCTTAACATCTAGTTCTAATTCCCCTTTCATAAGCAGGAACACTTTCCAGTAGACCAGGTTGCTCAAAGCCCCACCTAGCCTGGCCTTGAACACTTCCAGGGAAAGGGCGCCCAGGTGTGGGCAACCTGCTACAGTGTCTCACCACCGTCAGGTTAAATAACTAAGCTAAATCTACCTTGTTTCAGTTTAAAACCCCGATCTCTTGCCCTGTCACTACACATAGAACCATAGAATGGTTAGAGTTGGAACTGGTGCCTGTCTTTTCTCCCACTGTCGCCACAGCTGCGTCTATGGGCTGTGCTGTCATTCCCCATGGTGGCGACCTCCCTTGGCAAATCTTGTGCCCACCTCCCATGTTGTATGTATGCCTGCCTCTACACAACTGGATGTTGTATCACGCACTGCATTTTGTAAGACCTTCCACAATAGCCTCAGCACTTTTCGGAATGTCTCAGAAGCATATGTGATACTGCCATCAGTTTCAATACCATGAATGCTCCACCATCTCCCAATGTGATCATATAACACCAATGCTGTAAACAGCAGTAATTTTATTAAGCATGTGAAAAAGTGGAACATAGTAAAGCTATCTACTGCACCATGATATAGTCCAAATTTAGATAATCAACGCAACAGTGCTGGCATGTAAAGAGGATGTGTTGCAAGAACATAATCACAGTGTAGCTGCTTTCAAATGCAAACATTTGCTTAATATGATTGTATTATTGCTACATCAGATTATCATTGCCACATTATAATTGTCTTTAACATTTCCTGTCCTATAATGGCACGTCACAAATGTTTGGTTTACATTTACTAGTACAACATCACTGGAGAAGCTTGGATTGTAGCGTTCTCACAGCATGATTGTGGTTCCAATCAATTATCACAGAACATGAACTCATCCTATGACAGGATTAAGGTTTGGTTTCCACCTAATTGAACTGGGACTAAACACAGGCAACAAGTGGCCCCTGCTGGATGCAAACTTCCTTTTCACATCAGGATATTCTTATTCAAGATAAAACCCTCCAGCAGAACAAGTTAAATGAAATACCATGCATTAGCATAATACAAGTATATACGATGAAGAAAAATGAAAAAATCCCTATTTTTTTTCAGCAACTGTTTTAGTGATGCTGCTTTAATTTTTTTCAGCACCCAGAAGTTATGGAGGTGAGAAGTCTCCTTGACCACTTCTTTCTCACAAGTCTTTGTAGTCTTTATCGTTGTTTCTGCCCACCTGTAGAAATAATCTTCCGTATGGACTCAATCACATACTGCCTGTTTTAATGAGCCCAGTGACTGTTGTAGGGAATGACGCCAAGAGTAATGATCTTTAGCTATTTCTGTAGGAAAGCAGCTTAGCAGGCCATATGTCATATTTCCCAGAAAATGATTGTTTTGAATTGTTTTTATACTGTAGTTTCTATTCATAAGATATTAAAGAAAATAACAGTATCTGGTTAATCAAATTCTGATTTTCAGCATATGATGATACATGTCAGTCCTGTGGCTTTCTTTAAGATAGGTTTTCTCTGTAAGTTCAGCGGAGGGAATTTCTCTCTGTAAGTCAGTAAGGCATCTTAAAGATTACTATTACACCTTAAAATTTTAAGGGTGCAAATTTTATCACTGAAGACCTAAGAAATGACAGTTTGAAGTTTAATGAGACTTGAGTTCAGCTACTGTTGCCAGAAAAGAGTTTGCATCACCCTTCTACCATGCATTTCTAAACACAAAAAGCAAATAGAAGAGGTAAGGCTTGAGCAAAGGTAGAATACTTTCTCCTTGAAGGGTGGTACTTGAAGGAGCACTTGAAACTGAGATCACACTGCAAATTGTGGAACCTTCTAGAAGGAATGGCTCAGTTGTGTGCTCTTCTCAGGGCACTGTGCAGAGGTGTTTCTGATACAATAGCAAAAGCATTTCCTCATCCAGTCAACTCTGACCTGATTAATTTTCAGATTTTATGCTTTTTTTTAAACAAGTTAGTAAATTAGGTCTTAAGCAGAAATTCAGCTGCCTCTAACCATGTTAATGTGTTAATGGTTATACCATGTTTAAACACCAGAATTTAGACTCATTTCTGGTTTAAAATTATGATTTAAAAACAGGAAGAAAGTGTGCTATGTGATGATTGTAATGAAAATTGTGTTTTATTAATAGAATATTGGATCAACTAACCTATGTTCCAACTGATTCATTTTCTTTACTGTAGTCACATTTGAATGCTACAGTAACCACTTTCTTAGTTTTAGGGTTTGGACTTAGTGTCAAGAAGAGTAGTGGGTATGATCTTCATTAAATGCAGCCTACCTAAGGCATAATAAGGCTATGTTTCAGTGGTTTCACTTTAAAATCTGCAATTTTTAATTGATTTCTTTAATCTAGATATCTCATTATCTCATTACATGCACAAAAAGGAGCCTAGTTTCTCAAACAATAACCCAACAACTAATTATTTTTTTTGGTTGGTTTTTTTTTGGGGGGGGTTGTGGCGTGGTGGTGCCTTCAAACAGTCTCTGGTGTATCTCTGGAACAACAACAGATGTTCAGACGTAACTTGCCAAGTAGTACTTTGATGCTTTAGTTGTGTTTTCTCTAAAACATGAATCATGACCCCAATTAGAGATACAGAGTGACACAAATCTGTCTTTGTAGTCTTTGTAGTGTGAATTTTTGTAAAATAGTTTGGAGATAGTACTTTATGTGTAGATTTTTTTATGCCTTCCAAAATATGTCCAAGACATGCTATATATTTGAGTATTTGACTGTGGATCCAGATGCTTTATATTTTAAAGCATTTTAAACAGGGGCTTTTTGTTTACAGGTTTTCAGGCATGCAATATTAACTTGCCTGTCTTACCCTTTTATCCAGTCTCTTCCTCCACTTGATTCTTGACACACCATTATGATCTTACCTGCAGCAAGAGAAGTTATAGGTCGTAGAAAATCAGCAACACTTAATAGCTTGAATACCTAGATTTCTTGTTCTGTCTATACTTTCAAAAACCCAGAGATACACTGAGGCATATTTCTCACTCTGTTACACAAAGCTGGTGCCACGCTTCAACCTAGTTACGAGGACAGAAGGAACTGGAACTTAACAGCTTGGTACTGTTTGCCACAGTGGTAATCTGTTTACTATAGTCTGTCCCAGCTCACATGTGGCTGGCTCAAACCTCTTCAAAACAAGAGTTTTATCTTAATGTACTATTCCTTACTCATTGTTTTCAGGGTTCTCCAAATTCTTGAGGTATTACAACACCTAAGCCAGGGGAATATTAGGTTTCTCCTCTCTTGTTTGTATAAACGTTTCTTAATTCAAAGAGTGTATACTTAGTCCTACCACAATATTTCCAAATTCAAGCATTAATAATCCTAACTGTACAATAAATGTTGACTTTTTCATGTGACTGCTTCCTTTTGAGCTTTTAATAATCCATTCTTCATCCTCACAACCTTTGTCATAATTTCAAGGGCTAGAATCTTGTTTCAGAAAAAAAAGAGTAGATTCTTATACAATCCATTGATTTCAGCCCTGTGGTCTCTCAGAACATCAATTATTATTCTGAGACTCAATAGGAACTCACAAGAGTTGGCAATCCAATATCTGGCAGCATAACAAGAACAGGAAGAAGAAGCTAATGAAGAAAATGAGGCTAAAGCCAGAGAGTTAAAAAATTCTAAGTACGTCTGCAATATTTTTCCAATCTTTTTGGAAGACTCAGAAGAAAGAATTTCTATCTTTATCCAGATTCAAATTTAATGGAAGTCTAAGCACTTTCAGAGTTTTTACTTCAGTAAAAATATAGGGAATTTAATTACAGAGACTGGAATTCTGACCTTGAAGGAAAGGTGGCAAATTTTAAATATGTTAGAACAATTCTACTGAATAAAATACTGTAAATTTAAAATCTTGAAGGTTACAGCCTTTTCAAATAACAACATTTTTCCGTTAGGGGCTTGTCTTCCTTATTTTTTTTCCTTTTCTTTTTATTTTTTATCATAATATTTAATAAAGTTTAATTTACCAATTTTTAAATTAAAAATAATCTGTATCCATTCTTGGAGTAATTTTGGTTCAACACCATATCATTTTATTTTTTTTACACATCGTTTATAAACCTAGAATTAGCTAGTGTGAGATTCTTGCCTCCCTGCATGAGAAAATAATAAAAAATTCTAGAAGCTCTTTTGTTAAGAGGGAATTAGGCCAAAGACACTCTTGAAATTGATGGCTGCATTTCTTCAAGATTTGTTGAGAACACTAAGATCCAGGATGGAGTTTTAATGCCTTTTCATGGGAGGAGGTGTTACAATTCTGTATGGTCTGTTGGCAACTGCATCTTTGACTAAGACTAATCTGTTTCTTTCTAGCAAGGAAAGCTGTAGCTTTTATAGCTCAATATTTTTTTTTATTATTTTTTTTTTTAATCTATCTAGCATCCTTATGTAGTGGTCACAGCTTCACTTGAACACTAGTACGAGAAAGAACCTTTGTCCTAGAACACAGAGAAAAGTCTGCTAGGCATTAGTTGCTGCATTTCGGGAGGGTAACAACACTCCTATGGTAGGGTAAAGCTTAATTTATTATTGGAATAAAGCTTCATTTCTTCATTTAAGAATAGCAAAAGCCATCAACTCTGTAAGCTACATTTCACAGAATAGCCAGAACAAGGCCATAAATATGCAGCTTTGACTTGAAATGGGGGTAAGAATGAGTGAGGAAAAAAATCAACAAGGCGACTTTCCTTTTGGTGATGAAATGATTAAGGCTTTTCAACCGGCCTTGGCTTGGGTGTTTTAAGGGGTAAAAAGAGGCAGAATCAGTTGAACAAAAAGGGATAGCTGGAATTGTAGAAGTTATTTAAATATTTGAAGAGTAATTAGTTTTAACTAGTTAACAGCCACAGCCTGTATTAATTAAATAAGTATAATATCCCCCTTTTTACAGATTGGAAAAAGAGGCCTGGAGATTAAATGAGTTGGCCAGGATTACACCCACATGCCAAGTCAGACACAAAGCCACAAAGAGTACCTCACTGCCAGCCTTTAGAAGAGTTTGGTAAGCCACTCGGCACCTCTGGTTATTTGTTTGTATCACTTCCACAAAACGTTTCAGCTGTTTTCCAAATATTCTGAAGAGAAGCTATGAAATATTTAAAAACTGGGGTCTTGATTCTATTTTCGGTTAGTGCTGATAGCTCTAATAAGAGCTTAACAATCCATGTTTTTATTAGAGCATAGTGTAATTTGAATCCATTACTTTAGAATTTCTAGATTGACAGGCTGTAATATTACAGTGACTTTATTTTTTGGTATTTCATTTTGGAATTGTGCTAGACCTTATTCTGAACTTAATTCTTATGCAGTCAAAATTCGGCATTGATTTCCTACTGATTCCATTAGGCATTTGGAGTAAGGCCTGTATGGTTAAGCACATGACACAGGTTGTACTTCCCCTCAATATGACATGTTTTTATACTCCTGACAGTGCTCTCAACATTGTCATTAGCTGTAGACAGGAACCATTTTTTAAAGAGAAAGAGCAATGCATCTTTTATGTTCATAGTGAGCTATGATTTCTCCACTGTCTACAGACTATTAATTAAATAGTCTAATAATACTGCTTTGATGCATGTTAATGTTAGAGAAACAACACTTTTGTGTTGTTGAAAATGCAAGCTATTTTAAAAGTAGAGCAAAAGCAGACTATTTCTGAGGCTTATGGGTATATCAAGCAGTAGGTGTGCCTGGCGTGTTGTAAATGGGCAAGGTGGGAGGATTCCATTTTGTTATTAGTATATGTAGAAAGACAGGAAGTACTTAGGGAAGGTTTCCCTCTTGTTCCGAGTTCCAGGAAAGTTATTCAGCCAAACACATGAATCACAAGGCAGACTGGAAGGGAGTTTCTCTGTGGCATGAAAATAACAACTGCGTTTTAAAGCCTGAAAAGCCAAACAAATTGGTGCTTTTGTTCTGCTGCAGATTTTTCATGGAAAATAGCAAGCAACCCCAGGAATATTTGACAATGAAAAGCCGTAGTGCATGAAATGTGAAGTTTATATAAGAGATACCATCTTACTCATCAGCTGCTCTATTTTAAGCCCTGCTCAGCATGGGGACTTTCATTTTGTCATCTGTTTGGATAGCACATGGTACATTAGAGTTTTACGTTAGCTGACATCTTTAAAGGATACTTAACATAATCCTGTAAATCTATTCTCATAGTTGTGCTCAGTCACTCATATTCCAGCTTTGTGTGTTGTCTTTTCCCATGTACATTTTCTGTCCATTTGATGTTTAAAAAAAAGGTCAGTGTATCAACAACATTGAAGTTAGTCCACAGTAATGTTAGGCTGTGATGTGATCAAAATATATATATATACAGCATATGCTATGAAATGGATGTGCCATTTCAGTGACTGAAAAAGGCAACAAAAAGGAATCCATAGTAACGTATGTTGGGGATAAATTCCAGTGACTAGCACAAATAACAGAAAAGACAGTATGTGTTAATTAATTATATACAAAGACAAGCTACATACATGATTTAGATTCACATGGATATATTTACATTGTGTAAGTAAGAAATGGATGCCAAATTGCAACCAAATTCAAAAGTTTAGCAATTATTAAGTATTTTGCCTATTGCCATATAATCCTAGGACTTCGTTTATCTGCTCATGCAAAGAGGAAAGCCTTTCCCATCTCTATGGATTTTAAGCCCCAGTCAGCTCTAAACAAATGACAAAATAGCCATGACAGAAGCTAAGAAAACCTGTTGCTGAAGATGCTTGGGAAAAAGATTGATTAGAAGGAAGGACAAAATATGAGCACTGTTGAGATACGGTGGGCATTGGGCCCTTGTACACAATATGAAGTGGAGCTACCTGTCCAGCCAACTTGCAATGCTTATCCCTGTCTTTCCCCATCTTCATAGACCATCCCTGGGCTCCACCAGCCCTTGAGCCCTGATGTAGTTGCTGACTTGCATGCTCTGGAGCTATGTACTAGTGAAGCTGCGGTGTACCAGAATGTCACGCGGATGAGTGCAGATGCTATAAGGGTAATTTGACTCTTTTCTCAGCAGCAAAACTTGGCTAGAGGTAGAAAGCTACTTTTCACATTTTATTTCACGCATGAGTGAACTGGCATCCATTGTGTTTCATATGTTTAACTGATCTTGGTTGTTGAAATCGTAAGCACCAATGTTGTACTTAGTGGATTCTCACCAGGACTGTTGCTACAATCTCTTGGGTTTTAATGGGAGGGATTTAATGAAAGAAAACAAGGGGACTTTAATCCTCACTTCTTCACCATTAGTGGTAGCCAGGAGGCTCTGCATCATATGACTCATAATGCATTTACACAGTCTCTCAGCTCCACTTTCATGCTGGACTTGCATCGGCCAGTTGTTTCTCCTGCAATTGGCCAAGCAACAGCAGTCCCAGAACAATCTGGACTGACTGATCTTGGAGAGGGAGCCCAGAGTTCTAGCCTGCTTTTTACTGTGTGTAATTTGTGCTTCTGAGTCTGCAAATCACATGAAATGGAGCTTGCACTGCAGTAAATTTGTACTTGAAGCAAAGCTACTACATCTGATACAGGTCCCACCCTCTCCACACCCACTGCAGTGACTTCAGAAATCTGATTATTAATTATGTGCATGTCACTGGGAGTGACATAAATTTTAACTATTATTGTATACTACACTTCTTTGATACCCATCTGATGTCTGTATTTCCAAACGTGGCCACAAATCTAAAAATTATGGCTTTTATAGAATTATTTCTACTAGTATAAATTATTTTTCTATTCTTTGCAAGGAATTATTTTTTCTTTCAACTTTTGGAAAAAACCCTAGTTCTCAGCACAAAGAGCAAAAGGATACTCTTCGACACTGTTGGATTAGAAAGAACATGAAAGTGACCTGTTAACTGTTCATTTTAGACACGGCATAGACCTATCCATTCATCCATGAACCTATGTTTGGAGACAAGCAAAGAAGGGAATGGGAAGACAAGTCTGGATAATATCCATACTGTTCTTAAGTCAGCCTGTTGAAGTTTCTTGAAAGTGTGATAATGAGGCTTGAACATGGAGTCAGTCAGAGTGAGTGGAGGGATCATCACTGAGATATCCATTGTTGCCAGATAAATAAGTGGCTGTGAGGCTGCCTCACAGGCCCAGGGCAGTGCAACTGGTACAGTCTAAGCAGATGGTTATGGCTTGCTCCAAGTGCTACAGGTTTCTCGAGGATATGTTAATCAACACATTTAAATAAACAAACAAAATCTGCCCTTTTTTTTTAAATCAAAAAATGCTAGCAATCAGTTGCACTTCTTGTCTGGTATTACTTTAATGATTTTCACGGAAAGCTAATGAAATTTAAGATACTCCGTGTATTCATTTAGAATGTTTATTTCCCACACCGTGCTTGCTTGGATGTGTGGGAAGTTGTCTATATTTATTTCAAAGGTTTATGTCATCTTCAGGTGTCCTCTGGATCACTGTATTTGCTTCTCACTGAAATTGAGAAGCAATGCATGAGATTACAGGGGAGTCTAAACAACTTAATGATAGACAAACTTGCAACACCCAACAAAATGCTGCTCCTGCAGGCTGCCTCAGTCAGAGAGCTCAACCAAGCTAACCTGCCTCTGTAGCAAAATTGGTATGATACCTAGAACTCTTTTCGTTCTATGAATCTAAATTCTTTGCTATAACTCTTCTTTGACTTTTTAGGAGAGTAATCATCCTTTTAGGTATGTGGTTTGCTACTGTTATTTTAGACTTGATCTTTTAATTAATTCAAACTCCAAGTTGGAAATAGCTTGGGGTAGCCAATTATTTTGGATTTCCTTGGGTTTGCTCCGATAATCCTTATGTTGTGTCATACTTAATTATGTTGATGGCATAAAGTAGTGTGCAGTTTTTCCTACATAATTCTTTTAATTTTGTCTTGGAAAATGTTAAGCCTGTCATAAATAAGACCTGTATCATCCCTAGTATAATTTTACTTACATGTAATATAACCACTGAAAGTAGTTTCATCAGGTTTTACTTCAGAATTTAATGACTGTTCTCTATTGTTTATGGTTTAATATCAGCTATTGGTTACATGACTACAAAATCAATGAAAAACGTAATAGAAGATATACTGATGTATAAATGCCAAGCATGAAAGGATTAGTAAAGGTAGGTAAGTGTATTCATTACAACATACACTTTGCTGAAATCATGAGTTGAATGGCTGCTTTTTAGAAATCTAATCTACATCTCATCAAGTGAAAGACTCCCCTATGTGATCTTTGGATCAGGTCTTTGGTGAAGGAAGGTAATGTTCTTATGTATTTCTTTCTTGTTTTTATGTGTCGTATTGGGAACTGGATGCAAAGCTGTTGCACAAGGCAAAGACAGCATCTGTAAGTATGCAGATCAAGTTATTATTGAGTAATGAAATGCAGTCCACGAAAAGAGCTGAAAGATTGCCAGTGCTCCTAGATTATCAGTGCACAATTAGACTCCTTTTGTATTTCAGTTGTACATACCTATTTAGTAAACAAATATTCCCTACCCATGCTCAAAGTTACAGGGCAATCTCATGCCTAGGACACAGAAGATCCACAGACCTATGAAGTTGCTTCAGACCCAATCCTTTCTTTTGAAAGTAAATTATTTACTTAAACATTTCTGAAACTGGGTTTCTGACCTTTTGTTTATTTGTAGTTAAATGGGGATAATATTACTTTACTTTGGGTATTGCTTCAAAGCATCCTTTTTAATATTTTTAAAGTGTTTTAAGATTTGCCACTGAAATACAAGATAAAAATGCAAATCATTGTCATGCTTTTTTTGCCTGTGTTCTGTTGTGGTACACCTAATTCTTCTTTCATGTTGTCTTTTTGTTTGTGATATTAGGTACTGCCTTGAGGTTCAGAGGATAAAAGGCTAAAATGCCACAAATAATGATTTAAGAGAAACAGTAATTATATTAATTAGCCAATATGAAGATTTTGCTACTAATGGGAAAAAAAAAAAAGACTTCTATTACTTGGCCTCTGTTCAAATATTTCTACCTATTGCATTTGGCATTTCTCATGAATATTTGATTAGTGAATTCCCAAATAGGACTGAAAAATTTTTATCATGCACAAAATAGAAATATCTGAAAGTGTATCCAAGATTCTTCTGGAACATTAGAAATGCATTCTGCTGTACGTTCCATCTCATGTAACCTTATGGAATCCATTTGGCTTTTGAAATAAATCATATTTTTGTGTAATGTTTGTAATATATTACTGGTATTGCAGTAATTAGTACAGTGCAGTAGTATCTCTCATTAGGGGTGGCTTCTATTATGCCAGTTACTGTACCAGCAATTAGATTAAGAGGTAATATTTTTGAACGTGTTTAAGCAGCATAGGAACCCGTTCCAATTAAAAAAAAAAGAATTAGGCACTTGGAATTCACTATTTTATTGAAAGCCCATAATGCATAGTATTTTATCTGTACAATTCATTTCAAGAATGGAGCAATTGGATTTCTTCAAATTTTATCCTGGTTAAAATGTTACACTTCAAGTATTGGATTTGGGGATTTCCATAGACATAATATTGAAATGTAAAATGTTACATGCATTAATGTAATGAATGTACCCTTAACTGAGCATACCTGCAAAGGTATACAAGGCAGCTCTGAAACTGAAGAGTCAAATAAGGTGACAAAGAAATTGCAAGAAAACATCCAGATGGTCTCTTCATTTTTCATGGCATTAGCTTCATCCTAAATTTAAAATGCTATGAAGACTTGAAAAACAGTTGTGGTAAATGGGGAAAACGGGTAGTAGCACGGTGAAGCAGCAGAGTATACATGTGAGAAACAGTGACTGCGTATTTCATTTAGCCCAGAAGATCTCTTTATTTTTGGCATACAATTAGCCCTAATCATGTGTTGAGTTATAACCCGGTGTCTGGGATTCGCAACATCTTGTCTAAAGCGCTTTTTTGTTTGTTTGTTTTCTCTTTGTTTGTTTTTCTGCAAGTACAACTACAAGTAGAATTATATTTACATGATATCTCAACTGTTTACAACCCTGGTCAGCACAGCCGTGCTGACAGAAATCTGCGATATACTTATGACCTAAGGGTCTGTGCTTTGCTTCCATAGAAAACAAATAGACAAATGGACAAAGAAGATGATAAAATGCTGTGTATCATAAAAGTCTGCAAAATTAATCTAGCTTTCTTTTCTTGCCCCTGGGGAAGTAAAACTGACATATAGTACAAGCTATATAAAATCCTATGGACCTACAGAAAAGAAAGGGCAAACCAGGTTTTCCTTAAGAATGTTAAGCCTTGTGGATCCAAATGCCTTCACTGCATGATTTTAAAGCTTATATACAAGTCTGTGCTGAGCTGATTTTAGGAAGCGTGGCATTGTCATTTGGATCATCTGGGCATATAAATTCCTGTGCCTCAGAAATATAGCTGGCTTGGAGGTGAGCTTGGCCTTCCTGAAGCCAGGAGGGGAACTGGACGAGTTCTGATTCTGTACTTACCACTGGGGTAAAGAAAAGAAGGGCAAGGAGGGAGGTCTGATCAATTTGTCTAATGATGCTAATGCTCAACGAGTGAGAGAGTATCTGTTTGATCATGCTGACACGTTTTGGCTCTTTTGACTCATTGTACACCTGTGTAATATAAGTAATGTGCATATATGTTGTATCTTTTCGCTGTGTATATTCATCACTTTATTGTTTCAAGTAGATGTAATTTGTTGAGATGTATTACTGAAAAGATTTTGCATCTGCTGTAGGTCATAGTGTGCTTATTACAGCAAGGAATATAGGTTTTCATTTTTTCCAAAGGTGTCTCTTTTTGAGGATGACTGTGTTTAAGGATTGTAATTGTGATAGGTTAAACAATGTTTTGCAAGTTTGGCCTGTCACAGAGAAGGCAGTTAGTTATGCACATGCCTTATTATTATAAGGCAGATAGTTTGGTCAATAAATCATCAGCTGAGTGATTGCTTGTCTTGAGTATTTCTGTGTCTGTTAAATTTGTGGCTTTCTCCAGATGATGAGAAAACATTCTTGATAATGCTTTGTACCAGCTAACTCAGGTGTCACTGGCCATTGGCTGCATAATCTCCATAACTAGAATCTTAGTCTAAGAAAACCCTTTTTCTTCATGGGGGCCTTTTTTAGTCTTTTTAGGCATATTGTTACTGTTCCTATTCACATCATAACCATTTTGTCTCTGCTTTTAAACAAGTTCAGATGCACTCGGTGCTTTAAAAACAAACCTTTGGAGGCATTTCCCTTTATTTTCAGTGAGAAGCCATAGTAAATGCTATATGCTTTTAAGCATTCAAAAGGCTTTGTGGACTTCACTTTCTGTGTTGTTAATGCGGTTGGTACAGATTCAGCTAGCTTTCATGTGAAGCGAATTCATCATACATCTATTTTCTGTCTCTCAGCACCTCTGTTAGTTTGATGTTGGGCTCTGACTAGCTCATTATATTTCCATGGTTACAACTAGTCACAAGGGTTCTGTTAACCCCCAAAGGCAGAGTGATTATGTCTTTTTTTTCCTATAAGAAGCGTAAAATTAACAAATTAGACTATACATATATATGAAAAGATTGGTTTTAACATTACAATAAAAACTTTTAAAGGTAATTTTAATTCACTCAGGAAGTGTTCAAGTCTTTTGCCACCATTACGACTATGTCATGGGTTTTGTAAAGATGATTTTCTATTCAAAAACCTGGAGGATCTTTTTTTTCTTTCCCTTTCAATTGAAATTTGTGATAGATTTTGAAGGCCATGGAGCTAGAGCAAACAATGCAGGTTCAGACCTATTCTATAATTAAATAGACAAGGATTAATTATTAGTATATGTGCTATTGTTTTTTTTAAAGATAGAAAAATGGAGGTAAGAAGCATGCTAACTTGCCAACTAAGAACTTCAGGTCTCAAAATGCTCTGTCTCTTTCTGACAAAAGGCTGACAGGAAGCCCTTTCTGACTTTGAGATCTTATCTCTGGTCAAAGCCTATATTCTTCCCAATAAATTAAGTGCAGAAAGGTGCATCATCTATGAGTGGATAAGAGATGCTGTAGACCCTTAATAGGAGAAGGCAGCTGGAAGGAGCAATGTTTTTCTGAGAGGCTTTCTTTAGATAAGATTAAAGCAGTAGCAGGTTTGATGATTTTTATAAAGAATACACTTACGTAGCTGTGATTTGATCTTGTCATGAAGAGCTCTGAATCAAGGAGAGGTTTCTGGATCTTCCCTGGACAGAACAGGTAGTGAATTACTGAGGGCAGAGAGGTGAGAGCAAATGATAAAGGAAAGCTGGAGAAAAGGAAAAGGAAAAAAGAAAAGAATAGGAAAAGAAAATCTTGTGTACTAAAAAGGTTTTGTACAGTGATAGAAGCATTGAGTGGAATTGCAGAATGTGACCATGCTAAATAGTGGAATAAAGCCCTGTCGGGGAAAGAGGATGAGACTCTCTGTAATCACCTATATAGAATTATTGAAACAATGCATACAGCAAAAGCACTAAAATCTTCCTAAGTGAAGAGGAGAAAACTCCCCCTTTTCCTTTCTTTTTGGCAGTTTTCTTTTTAGCTGGAGATATTAAATAGCTGGAGATACTATAATTGCTGAATTGCGAAATGGGTAGAGCATAAGCTGCTTCTATGGTAAAGTAACTAGTAACACTGTAAAATAACTAGTTGTTTAAATAGTACATCTATAGGAGAAATAAGTATATTAATGGGGGAAATGGACCAGAATACATGTATCATATTCTTTCTATTCATTTAAAAGATAGACTACAGTAATGACACAACATTCTTTATCAACAAAGTGTATTATGAATGTTAATAAATGTTCAGAATCCCAGTGGGGTGCATGGTTATATTCATATATAATGTATGAGAGATGATAAAAGTATTGTGTCTAAACACTCCTGAGCAGAAACATAGTTGAAGTACACATATGAACAATTACTGGAAAATAGAACAATAAAACTCGAGTGTGATAATTGTGCTGGCTACTCCCCATTGGTCAAGACTGTAACTGTCATATACTTAGAGATGTTAGATTGTCAGATAATGTGTGCATGCCTGATGTTTTAGGGGCAATGATGATTTCTTACACGTGTGGAACAATAATAATTATGTATAGCGATGCCAAAGCATGCTTCCAATCTGATAGTTCAGACATGAGCCTAGGGAGCAGGATTTGTGGATCTGAATCTGACTGACTAGGTTGTGGCAGGATGCCACACATGCCACCAAGCATCTAGAAAGGGAGCATACTAGTGGCAAAGAACAGTTTGCTGATGTGACTTTTTAACAGCCTGTTTCAGATCCACCTGGGATTAGAAATGGCATCTCTTGGATCTCAGGATTTTCTCTCTGCCAGGTTCAAAGTTCTTACAGCTGTGGATATATTAGCTTGCTCCCAAGAAATATTTGGGTGTTTTTCAACTGAAGGTTACATTTCTTAAAGTTGGTGGCTACTACTCACTTTATCATGGAGTTTTCACCTAGAGCACTTGCAGAGAGATGAAAAAATTTACCCACTTTTCTGTGACTGTATTTTTACTGAAATCAGAGCAGTCTAGTTCCAACTTCTTGTGAGTATATCTGTAAGAACTGCAGTGCAGGATACTCAGGTTGTTCCAGTCAGTAATTGCCTGCACAAAACAGTTAGAAAAGGAAAGTATTTTGTAGAAGTGTAGTTAGTTAGCATGGAATCATTCTGGAATCCTGTAAATCAGCATGATAAACTCAAATTATAGTAGCACGTGGTCAAATCAATTCTTCTATCTTCAGAGTGGGAAAATTAGATCTCTTTGGAATTTAAATGGGTCTTGGAAATGAATTAATACTAAACTTATTATGCAGTAATCAAAATACAACGTTTGATTAAAATATTAAAATAATATTAAAATAGTATTTTGTTATGTTTCATTATATCACTGTGAAGTGCTTCTAAAATTATTAGTATGGTTCAATCCTACATCTCTCAAACTTGTAAACAGATTGTGAATCTATATGGAGAAATATATATTTTCCCTCTCAGAGTGCTAGCTTTGCTATTTGCCCAGCAAAGATCCTTGGCCTTTCTAGATAGCAAAAAGCATTTTCTAAAAACATATTTCTCCAGGAGATGAAAGAGGCAATACCTCTCTTTATTTCCATCATAGCCTAGGCTAGCAAAAGTCCTGACAAAGGTAAGACAAAGACTATTTTCTTTAAAAGTAAAGATAGATGTTGTTCTGAAAGATGGGAGGTTGGAGCTGATCCTCTGAGTGCTTCAGATGATAGAGTTTCTGACTCTGTTCACAGTTTGGAGTAAGTCCCTTCAGCATAATTCCTGACCATACTGTAAATATGACTATATGAATAGCTGTTTAGTTGTTTATAAGCCTTTTACAAGAATATTTACATTTCAAGTTGGAAGAATTTTGTTCTTTGGTGCCCAGAAGAACCAGTTTGTTTGTTCTAACCTGTCCTCACTTGTCCAGCTATTCTCAATGTTTGGAAAGCAGCTTTTTGGGGTTTAGTTGTTTATTTTATCACAAAATCTTACTAAGTTTCTAAACTCTGATGTCCATGAGAGGCCAAGACCCAAAGATGATCCCTTTGCAGGGTTGTTTTCAGAGGAGCAGAAACAGAAAATCAGGAAATCTTTTTTGTTATAGACAGATTTTAAAAGTAAGAGTTTTCTTGTTATTCAGCAATATTTTTGCAAGTTTCCATTATCATTGTTCATTTTGCACTTAACACTTAAAGCAGATGTCTTTCTGTGTTGCTCATATACCTTAGCAGGGCCTAAACCTAAAGCAGATTGTATGTAAAGCATTCTGCAATACTTCCTTGCTCGTGCAGTCTAGTTCTGGTGGTTAAGGTGAAAAGGCTATCAGGGAACCCAGGAGGGAGGGTCTTAATAAATTTTATTAAGATTTCTGACTCACGAGGGACATTTCGATATTTATATTTATGTCAGATGAAGTGAAACTTAAGATTTTTAACCCACCTACGCAGGAGATGATACTCAGGTATCTGAGCATGTAGTTGTGTCTCAAAACTCTCATTATCTAAGTGTTTATTGAGGTTACATAGAGAAACTTAGATTAGATTAAAAGAAAAAAAAATAGCAAATATAAAGCATTATTGATGGCCTTTTTACAAATATAGCAATAGCAAAAACAGAATCAAGGTTTACTTTTATTGCATTAATATATGTTTGTGTTTCTCTTGTGTTTAGAAAGATCCTTTTCTATCCATAAACAATGAGTGACAGATCAGAATCCAGAGAAGTGATTGTAAGACAATTCAGTGCCCTGTGACCTCCAGCAAATTAGCCATGGTCAGTCTGGCTATTTTGTTGACGTTCTCCAAGTTACTTGTTCTAGGTATTTGTCATGTCTCTTGCATATGTTGAATGAACCAGGAGGGGGCAGAACTGCATAAGTTTAGTCACTTTCATGAGACTTACAGGCATCTGTATTACGTGGTTAAATGAAAAGTGGAAAACTGATCTGTGGTTAAATGAAAAGAGGAAAACTGATCTGTAACAGAAGATTTGATGATAATTGTAGTTTCCTGTTCACCTAAAATAAATTACTTGGATATTCAGAAGCTACTTACATGTATTTTCTACATAGGTCTTCCATTGCTGCTGTGCTGCCAATAAACATTTCTGAAGGAAATGCTTTCTGGATTTTGATAGCACTGCTAGGAGAACCTAAGAAATTAGCTGGATTATTTAGTGTACACTTAAAACAGAGTTGTTATTTTCACTATTGAAAGTCATTGTGAATTTACTTCATTTTTGGTTTGGTATTTTATGGGGGTTTTTTGTTTGGTTTTGGTTTGGGGTTTTTTTCATGGTTTTTTTTTTTTTTTTTAGCTTCTAACTGTAGTCTTGTTTCTCTTATGGTTTCTAAAGCCATTAGTTTGATAGTTAATTTTTTGCCTTTTCAGGTTTATGCTATGTTGCAGAAATGCTATTTTAGGAATTATAAATAGTCAATAGTGTCCTCTGTCTAAACTAAGAGAGAATGATTTGTTTTTTCTTTAAAATTGTGGATCAGGAATGCAATCTGTGATGTGAAACATGCTTTGCAGATTGTATGGGAGCTGTCTCTTCAGCAAGCTGGAAGATAGTTTCGTCTGCCAGAATCTCTGTTCCAAAAGTGCTGTCAGTTCAGATCCTTGCATCTGGGTTTATTGGACCAGTATTATGTCATCTGCATGAGCAATTTTGACTGCATTGCTGGTTTACCAGATATTGGTGTACTAATTTGGAATTATATGATTGCCATAATTCCTTAAAGATACTTTTTTCCATGAGCAATAAAAATCTTGCTGGAGTTGTGACTTATATTATTCTAATAGCAGATGACTTTTTATGGGTTGTGTGACCTCTGTTCTTGAAATTCATATGGTAAACTTGTATAGTAGTGCAGTATAGTTGTGATTTACAGTACATCTGTATCTATGAGATACAAACCCAGCATCTATCTGACGTGTAACAATTAGGATCCTTAATAAACTGCAGGCACAGAATGCCCATTTTCCAGTAGAACAGCACATCAGGATCCAAACAGTCATTTTAACACTGTTGTTAAATAGGAGAGCAAATCTTGAAAATCTGGACTGAGTGTAAACTGATGCCATTTGTGTTCCTGCATTTACAAACAAAACACTTTGAAAGGCCATCCTCCTTTGGTTCGTATCACGTGAATGTGGCAACCCAAACCTGACAATTCCTATGCCCACATTCATTTTCACTTCAATCACTTCAGCAAAAGCATCCAGCTGAAGTTTAAAAATGCTTCTAATATTAACTCTGTTCTTTGGCAAATTCACTTGTCAAAACTTCCAGTTTCCTGTTTAACATTTTCAAAAGGCAGTTGTATTCTGAAGGCCAAAACAGCACTGTACTAAAATCTGTATATAGGGATCCAAATAAATCTAGCATCTTGAGCTAATTTTTAGTTTTCTGAAATGCAAATAAACACAAGCTTTACTCATCACTGTAAACTTGCTGAATGATTCAGATGAACAGATGAAGCCTAGGGTGTATTTCTTTGAAAACATTATTTTGAGAATTTAATCCAATAGATTTTTTTTTAAAGCCTTTTAATTGTAGAGACCTAGACAGTAATTGCTATTTTTCTGTGTATTCATTACAAGGATCTTAATAGATTTAGACACAAAGTGCATTATTAAACTTTTTGAAGTAAAAAAAATTCTGAAATAAATATTATCAAAACCCAAAAATGAATGCTTGTATTTCAGTCACATTCACTGGATGCTCTTAATACTAGAGCAATGTGGTTCCTGGTTTTGTGATATGTGTTTGCATGAAAGAAAGGAAAACATAACATTACTGGCAATTTTAAAGGTTTTCATTTCCCCCCTCAATTAAAATCACGGCTTATTTTGCAAGTCATCTATATAGTGAAACAGTACATAGATATACGAAAATGATGGTTTCATATCAGGTATTATATATAGAAAACTACTGAGTAATGATTTCTGCTCATATTTATCTGCTTTCAGAATCTGGCATATGGGATCACCTGGCATATGGGATGCCACAAACTTCTTATGTGACTATATAGTTATTACTCAATCTTATTTCATGAAAGATATGGTCAATATTGTCAGAATGATAGTAAGAGGGTGAGCAGAGTTGAGTAAAACTTTAGTAAACCTGGAGGAATTGGTGGCTTCCTAGGAGCTTTGGCTTCTTCAGAGAAACAAGCTCATTTCTGCTCTTACCAGATCTCCTGTGGCCATAGAATGATAAGAGTACTTTTTCCATAGCTAATTTTCTTACCTTGTTTCTGAATCTCAAAAATTCAGTGCCACTGACAAGTTCTCTTTATTTCAGACTAGAAGGTCATGATTCATATCCTGCTTCAGCAGAAGAAAGTTTTCTTTCCTTAGTGAGAAAATCATAAGATGCGAGTTTCTTTTTGCTTTTTAGTTTGCCTTCTCCAGTCTGACTATAATTTTAGCAGCATAATAAGTAAGTAAAGATATCCTTATGTAAATAAATTTTTTTGTTTGTGACTTCTAATTCAAAATTTTCTTCTAATATGAATTGTTAATGAATGAATAATGTTTGAAGCCATGAATAATTATGGTTGATTTATTCAATTTACTTTCACCTGTAATCTGGCATATTTTATATTACCTGTTTAGCATTTTAAAACCTTATGAACTGCCTCAAGCATTTCCTCTCATGTTATCCTTCTCTGTCAGACAAATTGGCATATAAACTAGTGAACTTTAGAGAAATTAGCATGCTGAGATCCTGTTTCTTCCACAATTCCCAAGATTTGAACTACAATGAATGATGCAATTCATTGGTCTCTCCACCAGTGTAAAAACTCACATTCCTAGCCACTATCAATGCCCTAGCCAATTTTGAGTTACTTCTTCAAATAAGTAGAAGTAAGAAGTAATTTCTTCACCCAGAAATGCTTCTTGAATGAGTGGAAATCGCAGGGTCTATTCTCAAATACAGTGATTTTGTTGTATACTGCATCAAACCTAATACAAGTTATACTTGGAGTGGCTTTTTCTTCTTGAATTTCCATCAGTTTCTTCTCAAGAGTTGATTTAAAGATGTGAACAATAGACAGTAGGTGGTTTAGTTCTTTGTCATATGAAAATGTCAATTATTTTCTTTCCTTGGAAGATAAGTGTTTCTAAAGTTGCTTAAAGGTTTGCTTGTTTAGGGCAGCTCTGGTTTTGTGTATGTTCAGGAACAAATGTAAAGCTTTTGGAGGGAAATTATACTGTGATGGCTTTTATGAAACACCAAGAAAGGATCATGCCCAACTGGGAATACCTTACCAGCTGGGAAAAAAAAAAAAAAAAAAAAAAAGCAAAGAGGCCTTTATATTT
>JAOQGH010000040.1:56769432-56801538 GCA_025769975.1 Gallinago jamesoni | reverse complement strand
GCCCAGCTGGGAAAAAAAAAAAAAAAAAAAAAAAGCAAAGAGGCCTTTAGAGTTTCCAGGTTAATTTGCATTAAGGAGGTGAAGTCCAGGATGGAGAATTCTGTTGGTCTGCAGAGGTATAGGAAAGTAGTTCACCCTGTTTCCATCCTCATTTAGCCTTTGCTTCAGATTTCTCCACTCTTGCTGACTCCCCCTCTTTCATTGTTTGCATATGCACTCTCCTCTGTTCTGTAATATTTGTCCATTTCTGGGCATGTCCATCAGTTTCTGCTGTGCCAGACCTTATGGATAGGGTGAGATGTCAACCTAAAATTGACCGATTCTGCTAAGATGTACTTTGTATTATTTATTGGAGAACATGGTGAAACATGTTGGTCAATTCTACATTTGACATTCTTCTGCTGTTGCTTAAGTGGGTTGGGGATATTGCATGAAGCCAGATGACAAAATGGATAATGACAAAATGAACCTTGGATGAGATAAATGAAAACTTATGGGGAGAATGTTGCCTTATATGAAATATTCCTGCTTTAGGGAAAAGGATTGGCAGCTTGACTAACCCTGTTGTTTATTCACTGAAAAAGTAACTTACGACTTTGCAATCTGGTTAATGTGCTCAATTTAGAACAGTATCAAAACACTTGCAAATGAAATGTTGATTTCAATTTTTAAAAACCATGGACTGTTGTTCTTTTTGTAAGCAACAGACAGATGCTAAATCCTTTTGGTTTTAATCTAGCTGTTTCTGTGATTAATATTTATGCTAGCTGTTTACTAGCAATATGTCTTATTTTGGCCTCTGTCCACCTGAATACTGGCTAGTTACTTCTGTTTTCAAACACTGCATAGCAATGCTGAACTCTATCTGTAATTGGCACTATAGCATTGTATATTAATTTCTCCAGGGCTGAATCATTTTTTCCCCTTTTCATTTCCTTTTGATCTTCTCATCTTTGTACTTTTATGTTACAGTGATTAACTTTTTCTGTTTTGTTTTGATGCAAACTACCCCTTTGCTTATGTGTGTATGTACTCGTGTATGTATGTGTATGTGCACACTCCATTACTGGGGAGAAATGATAGTACTTAGAAACTTGTCCAGCTTCACTGTCTTGATGGTAGAGTCTGTTTTCAGACTGATAAACTGAAATAAAATGTGATCTTTATATTTTACACAGAGACAGGAGGTTAGAATTTAATTTCATGTCTAAGTTGTATGAAATAGTATTGTAGAATTGTATGAAATTGTATAGAATTTTTCTGTCCTTTAAATCTAACTCATTAATGGTGGAGATATTTGCTCCTAAGTCACTCAATTTGTTCTGAAAATCCCACCTACCAGTATTTAAAGAATTAATAGTTTCATATAACTGCTTTAAGTTGTTCTTCTCTTTATTGTAAGATAAATTCAGTGAGATATTTCTTAATCTTTGAAAGTACAAGCATTCAAACTAAGAGTAAAATAATAGAATCAGATCGTTATCATCTGATTTGTGACTGCCAAACCTTACAAATAGTTCTATAATATTTTTTGTTATTTAGATTAGATTCCCTGAGAATCATATAGTTCATATCTACTGTAATATTTAAGCATACTAGTGAAGGCTATGAAGAAAAGAAAAACTGGAACTCTATTGTATAGTATATACACTATATAATATATCAAACATTTATCTTATAAATAACAAATAGCTTTTTTGTATCTAATGTTTTTATAATGTTTTATGATTAAATTTTTGTCTGGATAGCCTAGCATTTATATTCCAAATGAGATCTACATTTAAAAAAGCCAAATGTAATCATTGTTTTTAGTATGGCTTGTGTGTCATATGGATGCTGGATTCCAAACAGCTCAAGGTTTTTCCCTGTCTCCAGTTTTATTCATTCAAATATGGTTTGAAAATTAATAACCTTGCTTTTGCTTTTTGAAAATTTTTATGATGAATTAAGTATTATTAGATTATAACTTTTATATTTGGTCTTGAAAGGCTGTAGTCTGTGATAATCATAATAATGTGATTTCTTTTCACTCTGGGAATGCTCAAGTCTTTCTAGTCTGATCACTGAAGAGAAATCTTCGGTTGTTTTTAATAGTTTCTGAATTTAAGCATTTTATATGAAACTTTGTTGTGCTGAAATGTCTGTGTTTGCATGTACATTTTTTTAATATTTTATCTCAAGATATCTTCTTCACTGGGTTTGTGAAAACGGGAGTTCCGTAGTTAGCCTTTACAGCTGATTTTACTGCCAGATGCAGTCCTTTTAAAGGCAGGAAATTTGCTAAGTCTAAAACTTAGTAGTATCATACTATGAAATAAGTGCTTTAGTGTCAGGGAAGGAGAATTAATCAGATCTTGAATATTGGCACACATATTCTTAGCTAGCAGTATTTACTGAAACATACTTACTTGAAATTATTTAAAACAATTCACCAGAAAGGTATTATTCTAGATACCTTTTTTACATAAAGTTAAAAATATGATTCAATAAAATAATTTAGGTTTTGAGATAATAATTATTTATCTTATGATTGAAATCTGTTCATGTCTTATTTTCCTCCTCAGTTTACTGTCTTCGATATTTCAAATTTATTTCCCATTCCCCCCCCTTTTCATTTGAACATATTTCTCAGCTACTGATATTGTTACTAAATTTTATACATGAGTGTAGCTCGCACCACAATGCAATGTCCTATTTAGCAAGCAGAACACCTGTGCAGTATTTTCAGTTTTAAGTGGTTTACACATGTGATTATTAAGTATATGATTCCAAAGACAAATGCAGGCTCTCCCACTAGTCTGGAGTTTCTGGTGTGGTCTTATTTCACAGGAAGAGGTAGTTTTTTAGGTCACTTCTAAGGAAGTTTGTCTCAGCAGGCTAACAGTCATAAAAAGGAGAGCAGCACAGATCTGCGTGGTGCCCACTGCAGCACCAGCTGTAGCAAAACTCCCCTCTGCTCTCCCCATGCACTGCCCAGAGCTTTGATCACTAATGGCCTTGAAATTTTTTCAGTATGTTTTGCCATATTCTCAGGTGTGCACAAGCCTGAAATTAAAAAGCACTCATGACTTGTGCTTTAGTTCCAAACATGCTTGTTGCGATCAAGGGTACCCTTTTCCTGTTTCTGTAAGTTAAAAAAAGTCACGAGGGCTTTCCAGGTACCAGGCATGGCTCAGTGCCACCACATCATTATGCAAATTTAGGGCTTAGAGCAATCTTGATAAATGGTATGTTTTGCATGTGTAAATAGTTAACAGTTCTATTTCCTCTTTTTATTTTTTACAAGTAACTCCCTTGTGAGCATCCCAGAAATGGCAGGTATCCAGTGGGTTTCTGATACCTTCAAGCAATACTTTCTCTTCAATCAGTTACATCTGTAATTTAATGGCTTCTAACAATAAACTCTTTTGGAACCCCTTTCCCAATGGGTAGAAATACACGCTGCTTTTAAAAATGTTAGTCTATCAGCTGTGCCAAGAAATTCTCTGGCAAACAACAAATTATGTCCACAGATAGAGCCTGACAAAAAATTCGCTTCAAGCCACAAGTCAGAGGCTTAACCATTGTTTGTGTCAAGTTACTTTACAGCTTGTGATTTTGGTTAGCTGGATGGGAATGTGGCTGTGAAGCAGTGTCCTTTGTTTGAGACACAGGCTCAAGCTTTAGGCAGCTTATAGAGCCATACATAAAATGTCCTCTTTGCTTTCACTTAACAGGATGCCGTTCACCTTTCTGCTCTGCTGAGCACAATTTCATGACTTCACAGCCCAGGAATTAAACCCAACACACAAAGCAGCTTTACCAGTAATTGTCTGCAGATTAAATTAAATGCCTGTTCTCGTACAGTGTATCTGAATCGTATCAGACCCACTTCTCAGTTTACGCACTTGTTCCTGTCAGTAAGAGGCAGCTACTGAAAAATTTTGCAGTCCTTGGGAGCCTATCCCTCAGTGATTCTGTTAAAGTACTGGGGATTTTGTGTGTTCAACATGATGTTAATTCTATTGTGCTTCATAATGAAAAAGAATAGCTTAGTCCGCTGGTGTAACACCAATGTCTTTTATTGATGTAGCTGCTGTCAGTAGCTCTGATTTATGCTTTGACTTCTAAATCTCCACAGTCACAGTGTTTGGCAGTTTCAAATTTTGTTTTTAGTTTTGTTCAAAATTTTGCGGAATGAGTAAAGATTACATTTCTTAAAAATCAGATAAATTGGTGTAAAAAAATATCTTGACTAGTTTAATTAAGTTGTGTCTTTTTCCTTTCACTTTTGTGCATTACATTTTCATATGTGGAGAGTATAAAGCCATTAATTTTAGGAAGAAAACATTTAAATATAACAAAGACCCTGTCAGTTTCTGCTGAAATGGATTTATGCATGTGTTTCTTCCATTTTTATTTTCCCATTATTGTTTACTGTATAACTGGATTATGCAACTGTTCCAGAAATTCTTGACTCAGAGTGTGCTGCTGCAGCCTGCTTTTTTCTTAAAAAATGTATCTCACCACTGGCTGTCCAGCCGGTATAGCTGATGAATAAGAGTTTGGGGCTCATCATCTTTCTTAAAATTTTACAACCTCTAATTTCTCATTAACAGTATGCTTCACGCTTGCCAAACTTATCCCACCAATCTTTCAAAGACCAGGACATTACCACATTACTCAATATACTCTTTGCATAGTTTCTGTAATGATGTTATATGGAAAGTCATCTCAAAACTTGAATTCAATGCTGTATTCTGTAAAGATGCAAACAGAATATGGATTTATCTTCACATTTCTTAATGCATAGGAGTCTGGTGAAAAATTTAACCTAATTCATTCAGCCTCAATCAGAGTTTACAAATGCCCCTAAACTGTGATGGTTTTATTTGTGAAAAATGCCAAAGATCACTCCTTTCAAAAGAATAGCGTAGTCTTTAATGACCAGAAAGACTTTACAGTGATTTGTTTTTTAACATTAAGGTTTTAATTCCTCCAAGTTTTAACATGTTCTTGTGAAACAGTTAATCGATTGGACAACACTGAGTCAGTTTAAAAGCGGGTCAGGATTTAAGGTACTTTTATAATTGCACCCTGCTTTCTAGGCAGTAAAAGGGATAGAATAGACTTTTGAAAATAAAATGCAGGTTAATTGTTTTTTACTAATATTTTATTTCTTTAAAAAAAATTAAGCTTTTTTAGCTGCATAGAATATGAAACTTCTCACTGAAGGAAAAAAACTTCTTTTTTCCCTCTTAAAATTGGTGGAAAAGATTTCATGCATATTATGCCAGGAATTTCATGTGCTAACATTAGAACAAAGTATTAGAACAAATTATAGTAAACAAAGTGTTTTATTTACTGCTGTGCAGTCATCTTCAAGCCACTTTTCTAGCCTTTCTTTTAACTAATACTTCTGGAAATGACTGGTGAATAGGTGGGGAACACAAGATGCTCTCGGAGAGCTACTGTGTTTAAATATTTTGGCAGAAGGACTTTCTTTCATTCCAAAATCATGGCAAGTTTTTCCAAAATGGTTCTAAAGTGATAGAATATAGATGTATCCTTTCCTGAACAAAGTGCCAAAATCTATCAGATGAGTAAGAATACACTTCAAAGTTATGACTTTGTCATTTGGAGGGGAATATTGCATTGGAAGTCTCCATCAGCACAATGATATATTTTTGTCAGCAACACAGGAAGGACTTCAAGAAAGAAAAGGAAAATATGAAGACTATATTTCTACTAGGACGGTGACATCAAAGTACTTTCTTAGAAAAATATGTGAGGATGCATGTCTTGTGTCTGCAGAACCAACTGCATAGCCTCCTTCCAGCGCATCCGTTGTATTCACTCAGCCTGGCTTTGCCAAAGGTATCTTGTTAGGAAGCTGAAAGTACCAGCAAAATGAGAACCCATGAGAACATTGTTATTATCTTAAATGCCATACTATTGGGGCAGTATGTACACGATCATACATGTTATTCCACGCTAGACTTCATTGCCTTTTTTTTTTTTATATTGCTAACATGGTAGATTTACTTCTTCCTACTCAGTCTCAGTCTGATTCAACCTTTGTTCTCCACTCACATGACCAGAACTCTCACCCAGGATGTTATCATTTCATGTCTTGACAACTCCAGTCATCTTTGTTCTAGTCTCAACAAATACTGGCTTGCAACATTTGTATCTTTTTAAACATTTTTCTTCTTGTTATTTTGATATTCCATTGTTCCCTCTCTTGTACTGTGGGATTATTTGCTTTAACTTTTTAGACCGCACCTTACCATCTCGTATATACGTGAATTGCTGACTATATGGCATCTGCAATGCCAGCCTTTATTGCCTTTTAAGTGTTTCCAGCAAGTATCTTTAAATTTCCCCCTCTGCTATTGCATGCTTTTAACAAAAAATCCTCAGTGCTATTTCATTGTCCTTTCATTCCTTCCTAATTGGGACCTCTAAATTCTACTGCAGTTTTACAATATAAGAGTACTAACTTATCATAATACTTTACAAAGCATGTGAGAATTCTTGGCTACTACCAAATGAAGCTCTGGGACTACATTCAACCAATACTAAAGTCGGCATGACCCTTATTAGATACACTGCAGTCATATGCCTTAAGTACAACTTGTCCATTACAACATTACTTGTATAAAAGCTTACCAGGAAAATGTTGTAACTGAATGTCTCATCCATATCAGTCTATCTAATGTACTTTTCTTGACAGTAAGTTGATAGTAAGAATGTATTTGCTATTTTTGTGTGTGCATTAAGGATAAGTAACAGACTGGGGCACAAGTCTTATGAGAAGCAGCTGAGGCAACTGTGATTGTTTAGTCTGGAGAAAAGGAGGCTCAGGGGAGACTACAGAATCATAGAATGGTTTGAGTGGGAAGGGACATTAAAGATCATGGATTTCAACCCCCCTGCCATGGGCAGGGAACCTCCCACTAGACCAGGTTGCTCAAAACAGCATCCAGCCTGACCTTAAGCACTCCCAAGGATGGGGCACCCACAATTTCCCCAGGAAACCTCTTTCAGCTTCTCACTACTGTCACAGTAAATAATTTCTTCCTAACATCTAATCTAAATCTAGCCTCTCTCAGTTTCAAATCATTACCCCTTGTCCTATCACTACATTTCCTGATAAAAAGTTCTTCCCCATCTCTCCTGTAGGCCCCTTTTAGATACTGGAAGGCTGTTATAAGCTATTCCTGGAGCCTTCTCTTTGCCAGGCTGAGCAACCCCAGTTCTCTCAGCCTATCTTCAATAGGAGAGGTTCTCCAATCTTCTCCTATATTTTTTCTAATGAGTGGAAGAGGTAGCTTCTTCACTTTACTTTCTGTCCTTGATGACCTCCTTGTAAGGTGCTTTGCTTTGCCCAGGCATTTAGTACAGGTTCTGGGTGCTTGTCTCAGGGTGCTGATTTGTGTTACATTGCAGGACACATACAATTAGGCATCACAGTGTCAAATGGAACAATACTGAAGCCCTTTTGTGGATTCTATTATAAAGCTTTTCTGACAATGAGAATTAGGGTCATATTTACAGTGATCTAGATGTGTTTAATGATGAAGATAGCCAACTAATAGTATTTTCAAAGAAGTATAAGCAGCTTCTATTGTTTTTACATAATTTTCTAATTTCACAATCCTCTAGGTCCCTCTCCTCAGTTTCTGTCTGCCTGTGAAATCCCATAATTTTTTAAGAGGCAAAATATTTGGGTAATGAGCAAGTGGAAGGGAAACTTACCTACAGTTATCTACTTATGTATCGCAGCAGCTTTGAACTACTTCATTACATGTTCATTAGTTCATGTTACAGTTGATACCAAGTCAATCCTATTAGTATTTAGTATGTTACACAGCTTTGGAAGTGATAATATGGGAGGCTTCTGGAAGGAAGTAGTTTGTAGCCTTAGATTGCTATGAAAGATTTCTTCTTATCTTCATTACAAGCTGCTAGAAGGAAACCATAAGCAAAGACTCTTAGGGATAATGAAGGAGATTACATTATTGCAGAAAACCATGGTATTTTTATTAGAAGGAACTGTGCTATATGCTGCCAAAAAATAGCAATGTATTGAACTACTGTAAGTAAATTTCCCAAATAGGGTAACAGCAACTTCATAAGTAATTATTTCTTTCTAATCAATGATAGCATAATCCAACAAACTATTTCTCATATTCAGCAAATCTTAGCTTTCACTTCTGATTTTATTTTGAAGGGTGAATTCCATTGAACTTCTCTTAAGCACTTATGTTGATATTTCAGTTTAGCCTGGACAGGATAGTCATAGAAACTAAGGTTAGAATGTCATGGTTAAGCACTACTGTGGTAGAGGCAAAGAAAGAATAGTATTTTTAAGTCAGCAAAATTTAATGTGTTTAATTTGCAAGTGTGTAACAGTACTATATGTCAGTGATTTCTGATAACTTTTAATTGTGAAAAGGCCTATACGAAAGTCATCCGAAATTTAAATATGCAGAGAAGTATTGAACCAAGAATTATTGTAAGATTGTATGAAAAGTAGAAAGTAAGGAAAACATGGCAATAAAAAATGTTGGGATAAAGGCTGCCTATAAACATTCCCATATATGTAATTATTAACAAATGCAGTCTGTGAATAGTCTGCAAAGTTTTTATTGAAATCTGAGACTATGCAAAAATGCATTAGAAAATGTTTAGCATATTTAAAGAAAAATTCCTTAAGATTATTTGAGATTGAAAACTACATTTGTAGACTGTGATAAATGCAAGAGGGATGTTTTGTAAAATGGACCTTTATTAAGCTTGATCACTGCCAAATAAAAATCCAATTAAAGCATTGAAAAGATAAAGAAAGACCATCTGTGAGGGAATCTGCCACAGATCTAATGATAAGCTAATTTTTCAGATAAAGTGGGTACTATAGTTTGCAGAGGATGAAGTAGAGAAGTTAGAAACAGCTATGTGCAACTTCATAGAGTGCTGATTAGAAAGCAAGGTTGAATGATGATTAGAGTGCTTCACATGGTCTGATCAAGGTTAGTATAACAGTATGTCATGACCTGCTTTGTTGCTCTGGCTACTCAAATGAGGTTGCTGAGAAAAACTGAAACATTTGCTTAGAGCTTAGCCTAGATTAGATGAAGGTAATAGTATGGTATTGTAGGTGTTTTCTCAACTGCTGAACTTTGCCTGTGCAGATTGATAAGTTAGGTAAATGAGATAAAAAACTTCCAAAATTGTCATATTAGTAAAGGTAGGAGATTTGCTTGTTACAGTACCTATAAAAGAATCGTTGATCTTCTGCAATGTAGACCTAATTTACTCAATAGCCAGCTAGCTAATACCTAGTAAGTATGCTTCAAAGTCAAAACAACATTTAAACACTATTTAAAACACTAAATAATGGAAAATATTCTACATAGAAATCTTTGAGTCTGTGTGTTTTGTAAAAGCAGCATGATCAGGACCAACAATTCTCCTGAAATGTTCTTTAGACCTTGACTGTCTGGAGGTGATCAGGAAAATTAGAGGTATTAGGATGATGTGTGTGATTGAAGAATTTTAATTCCCACTTCTTACTTGCCTTATATCCCCTTCTCTTCAGTAAGCTTTACTAAAGATCTTTAACTGCTTAGCTTTCGTTAATATTGTGTATTTCGGTAGTGAAGAGCTTGATATGTAGTTATATACTCTCTAATTAAGATAAAAGATCTTAAAAAGAACAAGTAGAAGCACCCTGTCATGGGATATAGGAAGATAAAATATATTCTATAAGGAAGTTAAGTATGATAATAAGCATTTAGCTGTATGTTTAATCTCTGTATATATTACATCAGCACTCTTCTGATCACATCATTCCACTTTTTAATAATGTTAAGCCTGCATATATTGCATTTTTATACTTCTGTAGTGGAAATATTATTTCAAGGGTGACTCTAAATATGTCCCAGTCTTTGTAATTGGCTTCTTTATTTTATCTAAGCATTTTAGGTGTAGCTAAACAAGCTTCTTGTCATAGTCAAAACTGCAGGTGCCACCTGCCATTGCAGGACTCATAACTAATCCAGTATTTTCTTGTCAAGTGAAAAAAATTAGTATTACTGTAAAGTAAGCTGCTTAAGTACTTTGTTGCATCCATCTGCTTCTTTTCTTTCTTTTCTTTTCAAAATATACATCCCAACCACAGCTACCTTTGATCCTGTCAGCTATTGTTCATGTTTAACAGAGAGAGAAGTATGTTGCATGAATAGCACTTGAAGCTTGATTTCATCAGCCAACATGTATCTCTTTATTTTAGTATCATTTGTTTTGTTTTGAGTTTCTCTTACTTTCTTGATACCATAGGAGTAACTTTAGGACAACCTATGGCAAAGTGCTCAAGTTAGTAAAATCAAGAGGCAGTGCAGGAGACTCATTCATTCGGATAAAGCTTGCAGAATTAGTCTCTGAAGCCTTTTCCCCACAGCTGTTTTGCTTGAAGCTGGTTTTAGGTATAAAGCCTCAGTTCTGACCTTTGTGAGGAAATAATGAATGGCAAACAGTTAAAGGCCAAATGCCAACCATAGCTGTTGCTTTTTGCAATACTGCTTAAGTAAATTTAAGTTTGTGAGAGCCCTAAAACAGCACTTAATCCAGAGGTGGCTGTATATAGACATTGTATGATCTTTCATAGCAGTTCTGGTTTGTGACTGGCCAATCTATGAGTCACAGTAGCCAAACTGATCCAAAAGAGTTATTGTGGATTAGGTTCATGTCACTAAGGTCAGACGCTGGACCTGAAGTATGCATAGGCATGTATCTCAATTCTTTGTCTTTTATATTTTTCTATATAAAAGTCTGCCCTAATATGTTTACCTATTTTCTGACGTTTTCCAGCCCTCAGTGATGGTAAGAACTATGCAGGCCTTAAAACACATTGTGTAATACATGCAGTATTTGTTCTGTTCTTAACATGCTGGATTTATTTCATATCAACCTATTGGCCTCTATCTACAAAGCACTTGCAGGATACCATAACATATAATCAGTGGACAATGTTGGCATTCAATTAGTTCAGTACTGGATCTATGTAAAACCAAAACTGCAAAAAAAAATATTGTATGCTGCACATACACAGTTTTGATAGCCCAACAAATCCCAACAAATGTCTCAGACACAACAAATGAGATATATTTTTCAGTTTGGACACAAATTCTTAGTCATTGAAGAGAAAATGGAAGGGATTTGCTGATAACTGGTTCCATCAAAGGAGAACTCAAAATACAGGAACTACATTTCTGCACTAGTAGAAACTGGTATAAGATCTGATCTGTCTTATTATAGAAGCCTCTCAGATTTTTTGTGTCAGTAAGCCTACTGGCATTTTACAAGCAAAGATGATCCCTACCAATTTCAGATAATGTGCTTAAATCTATAGTCCCACAGAAAGCCTTGTTTTTTAATAGTAGTAATCCTTTAATGACTGGGTGTGGAAACACCACAGGGCCTCTTCTAGGTTCCCTGGTGAGAGGCTTTCTGTGTATAATCTGTTGCAGATGTTTTAAAAAAACCCTGTTATAAAGCTCAGTAAGTTTTTAATCTTTTATTTGAATATTTGTAAAGCTATTATGTTCGATCCATTTAATGATATAAATGAACTTTATGCAATGCATATTGAGTTGTAGAGTAAGTATTGGATGAAATAAAGAGTTAAACAGAAGCTAGCAGAAAGTTTCGCCCATTGGAAGAAACGGTCCTTTAGAATTGTATGTAAAGAAGATGTAAAATATTTTTGAAAGAGGAATAGAAGATAAGAATATAGGTTTCTTCATTTTTATTCCCATTTGTTATCTAAGGTTACATTTAGAGAAAGTGTAAAGCAGCAGTGTTTTTGTGGCTTTTAGATCCTGATAGCTTTTCCTTTCATTGGGCTCCAAATATTTCAGGTATCCTGCAAACAAGTGTGACATATTTGTAATATTAAAATGTTTACTAATAATATTGTTTGCTATGCTGTCTTTTTGAGCACCTTAGAGTTCAAGTATAGTTCAAGGAACAACCAACATTTTTTTTAAACACAGCAGGTTGAACGAACAGAATGATATAAATTTATCCTGGCTATCAAGAGCTGGAAACATTACATTAGCTTAGGAAATATTATGCAGCATCTGCCAAGTGTGTGATCATATTACAGTACATAAAAGTGCCTGAATTGTACCTTATTTAGAATAAAGTACACTAAATACCTTCCTTAGAACTTTTTTGCAATGTAAGATACCTACAGGCAGTGAAAGTATCCTTTCTTCATTCTCCTGGAGTTATAAAGCTCATTTTACTTGACAATTGTTTATTTCATCTGGAAACTCCATAGCAAGTTTATAGTAGGACTGGCTAGAGGTAATTTTAAAACTGAAAATTAGTACTTTAAACTCAGAAAAGATTATTGGTGAAATAGGGAAAACATTTAAGAAGAAAAGCTACCATTGACATTTTAATTTTAGTTACTTTTTGTAACTAAATTTCTGCATTTGTAACTAACTGCTGCATAAATAAAAAGTATCGCTTTCTTTCTGTTGATCTTTTCAAATATATTTTAAACAAATAAAATATGGTAATTTCTCTCAATGCAAATTGAGAGATAAATATTGAAAAGCATCAAACTTTAGATGCTCCTTACCTCTTCCTTCCTTATTTCTTTTCACTGACTTAAGTCTTTTTTCCCTAACTGCATAATAATTTCTTTTTCTTTTGCCCCATTATGAATACTATTTTTTCTTTTCAAAGCAAGGAATCATAAAGAACAGCTTAATGTCCAGCCTATTGTAGATGGCTGGCTGCATCACTAAATCATTAAATCCCTCAAATACCTTTGAACAACTGAAATGTTTAACACAATAATAATTTTTAAAATCTTTGCAATTTTTTTGTTATGATATTTGATGATCTATTTGTCAAATACTATATGTAATTTTTCTCTAACATTCTTTTTCTGGATCTAGAGATTAATTTACTGTTTAGCATTTCCTATCTGTTCAAGATACTTCTGCCAAGATCAGATATTTTAAGTGAAGAGAATATAATTTCATCCTCAGTTTTATATACTATAAAAGTAGAGAAGTAGAGTAGTAGTAGAGAAGATTTTTACAAGTAGAGAAGATTTCTATACTGTAGTAAATACATGAGAGATGCATCTATTTAGGAAGCTATTGATTCTATAGGAATATACTGCATGTACCAGTGTGATTTGGGGAAAAGCTACAATCATGTCAAAGAACTAGCAGAAAAATCCTCATATGAATGTTATGTGCATCTTAATTCAGTATTTGAATTTGGTGTTAGCAAAGACTAACAGCTTGCCATGATGGACGAAAAGATAAAATACCATTTATTGCACTGTGCCAATATTCTGTGCTATATGTGAAACAGTAAGCATTTGAAATACATTGAGGGATGTCCAGGACAGCATGCATCTTGCAAAATAACTGAAAAATTTGAGAGGCAGTAATTTGCATTCTGCTTGGGGCTATTAATGACTTCCTAATTCCTCTAAAAATTATTAAAAATACCACTAAAGAAATTTTTAATGAAACTAAATGCCTAATTACAGTTTTATTAAAACAAACACCAGAGGTGGAAGTTCCCTGGTCACATTCAGTGACGTGACTGACAATGGTTAGGAATTTCATGCTATGTTCTTTATGTTTTTGAGAAGTTTGATCTAAACCAATTATGAATTTGTTTAGAATTTAAGCAGAAGACCAGGCACAGAGGGTTTTTCTGCTGCTCAGTGAACATTAAATCTGTGAACTTCCTCGTTCAGCTTTCTGATCAGGGAAATGGGAATAATACCATGCTGGAAATCTTTTTTAGAGTTGAAGTTTCTGAGAAGCCTTGAAGATTAAGTACAAAGTATTATTATCCATTGGTTTTGAAAACTAATCAATAAGCAAAAAAGAGGAGCAAGACTTGCCTGAGGGAGAAAATGCTTTTGTCCAGGACACGCATGGTAAAAACTCCTTTTTATGAACAGAGACAGGGCAGTATCCTTCATTGTGTCAAAGAGCAGAGTGCAGGACTTAACAAGTTACAACTGCAGTAGTTTGGTATTTGAGGCCTGGGGTAGATGAAATCCCGGGTAGTGATTGTATTTTGGTTTTATGAGTGTCTATCACAGAACAAAAACAAAGCGTAGTGGATCTTAAATTTTTCATCCCTCCTGTTTCTGTCCCCCAGACTGCTGTTTGTCCCATTTATCTGAAGTGGATATACAACTCTTAAGATATTGGTCATAGCCACGTCCTCGTGTCCCTTAGGTTATACTCCGAGAGCATTTACTCAATGCCATGCTGTCAGGGTACTGACAGGCTCTGATTGCCCTAACCAGCCAGAAACCATCTATCTCTGTAATTTTCTTCTACGACCTCTTTTCACCATCCCAAGCAATGTGTTTGAAGTCAGCGCTGGTGTGGCATAGCTATGTCAGGCTGCTGTGGGACAGCCAAGTTGTGAGAAAGCGCTGTGAGAGGTGGAAGCAACTACATGGTGAGAGCCAGCTGTGGGAAGCCTCACCTCTGTCCCCAACCTTACACCTCTGCCCACTCACTCAGGAGCGGTGTTTAAACTTGGCTTCCTGGCTTGTGCCGGCACCTGCCTCGTTGCCAGAGACTTGCCTGGCAATGTGGACTCTCGCCCAGCTCTGTTACCATCACAGGACCCGCTCTGCCATTCTTGTTTGAGTAGTGGGGGCTGTGTACCGTGTGGGTGAGGTCACCACCCTGCCTGCCACGCTGGCACCCTCCATGCCTGGCTTGC
Organism: Gallinago jamesoni; assembly: GCA_025769975.1. NCBI lineage: Eukaryota > Metazoa > Chordata > Aves > Charadriiformes > Scolopacidae > Gallinago > Gallinago jamesoni. The sequence continues at coordinate 56,786,769 of JAOQGH010000040.1, read as the reverse complement.
CTGTCCTTAGGGAGCAAGGACAGCTGGAAATGTGAGATCATCAGGCTGTATTCATTTTGGAACTGGGAAAATACTAGAAACATTCCTTACTGCTTATATCTTTAGACCACCTTGTTTACTTAGGTAGCATGCTAGTTTGCCTGATGTTCTATATGCTGCTTAGGTAGGGAAATGAGACTCAATATATTGTACTTTCTAATCATGGAGGAAGAGACAGCCCTGGTTTTCCTGCATTTTTGTAAAAAACTTGACAAATATACAAGTAGTTAGATGGGCCGGGGTGTTTTTGTAATTTAAGTAGAAGACCATCTGAAATTCAGGTAGGCGTAGAAATAAGGAGCATAAAGCTGTGTGTCTGTTCTACTGTAAGTTATATAGAAAAAAATTAAATTTGATGTAGAGAGTAGCTATTCCCTTTCTGTGCTGCCTTAGTGTGATGATCTCAGAAGTCTAAGTGAACAGGAACTAGTGCTACTTTGGATGTTTTTCATTCCTTTTGACTGATTTTTGGGGAAATTCCATATAAATAAGCATTTTAATTAAATTGTTGAAGTAAATGTTTCTAATACAAGCATAGCTGATTTAATATAGATGTATATCTTGTGCATGTATTTTCAGATTAATCATAAATTAATTTTCTGAAAGTTGGAATTCTACATGTTGAAACATGAACTTCTGTTTGCGTGCCAGAAAAGTGAATTTTTGAACTATGCTGCTGTTTGTTACAGAAGCAAAGTAACAATGTAGACACATGCATGCTTATGAATGTCCATATTGCTTTGAGGAAATGCCTGTATTAATCTCAAGTTGTTTGTGAAATATTTCTGTGATTGGTACTTTGGTTCTACCCCTAAGTATTTAGTTCTTCTGGTCATGTTTTTTTATTAAACAATGGATCCTGCAATAATTAGCCAGAGCAATAGTAAAGGTAGTTTTATTTTAGTGGATATTTTGTTTTGCTCTGTTTATCCTCAAATGGAGTAATGTGGTAGCATTGATGAACTTCACAAGACACAGCAGATGTATGATAGGGCCTAGTTTAGCTATTATATTGGCATTTGTCAGTCTTGGGAAAGGGAAAAGGGAAAGGGAAAAGGAAAAGAGAATGCCTGTGCTTAACAGAAAATAGCTATAACTTATCTTAAATATCTCTAAACAAAGCATTATTTGTCCTCCTTCCAATTTTTTGCCTTTGTTTTGATTTGTCTTGTTAACGAATCCAGTTGTTTTGTCAGCCAACACAGAGGATCTCCGTTTTCATTATGCATAGAAGTTTCTCTTCACCCCTAGTTAGGGTAGCATTGTTTCTCTAGAGTGTCAGTAGCTGTCCTCACTCCCATCAGCACCGCACACCCACTACCTCTTCTCTAAATCCTTTACCACCTCCACACTATCAGTATCTGATGGGTTTTCTGTTGCTCAGCTGTTTCTGCTGACTAGTCTAATGCTTTCAGTATTAACTCTGCTGACTGTGACTCTTTGACTAACTGCACTGCTAGGCCTTCAGCTCTGGGTTCCTTCCCAGCTTCAAGTCCCAGTACAGCTCCAGCTTCACAGTAATGCACTGCTTCTGTGCCAACTTGTATGTTCCTTTATCATCTGTTTGCCACATTTCAGTCCCACTCTTGGCTTGAGTCACAAGGCTACATTGATTTTCTCACCCTTTTTCACTTGCTTTTCTGCTTCCATGCCTTACTGATCCCTCTGCTGCTCCCTTCTTTCTGTCTTAACCTTTCATCTCTCTCTATGTCCAGTTGTCTTCTATCATCAGGAACATATTCTTGCTACTAGTTCCTTGTCCATTGCCAGCCAATCTCCCTTATTTCTTTCCCCTCTAAATAATTTCTGGCCAGTATGTCACATCCTGCTTTATTTTCTTCTTTCCTTTTTTTTGTTGATCACATTAACTTGTGCTTCATCTTAAATTACTGTGTTGAAAGGTGAGAAATTTGAAACCAATATGAAACATTATTTTGGGGCAGTACATTCTTCACGGAACATCAATATGACCTGGACTGTGTTTCTTTTCAGTCCACAATAAATCACCTGCTGATGTGGATAGGAGCAGTTGTATGCTTTGTATTACTCTAAAGCATGTTGTATCATGGCACTGTTCAGCTGTGGTACTCTTTCTTTGTGTTAGACACAGAAAATAGAGTGAGACCTGGTCTCCAGTCCTATGACTTGAGAAGGACACATCTGCTCTGATGTTTAGTAACTTTTAACTATCATATACTTTATAGTCTGTAAATATTTTCCAAGATATGTATTGATTACATTTTAAAGAAGATATAAGTAGATTACAGAATAGGTGTTGCTATGGGTTCTTGACATTCTGGAAAAACATGTGTAGCCAGTAAAACTGCTATATGTTCCTCTAAATGTTAAGGCAAAATTTATAATTATAAAATTCCTAAGTTTACATTTAGTTTGAAATACTTCAGAAGAGATAACAAGTAAAGCAGTTCCATGAACACCTACAAAAAAATCCTCAATTTGTGCTTTTAGGTTGTTTTGCAGGCCATGCAATAAAACCAGCACAGATAGCTGATATATTGTGGTTCACTTGCATGCATATACCTTTTGCAGTACTTTTGTGACTCATGTCCTTGTTCTAGAGTAAGTTCCCAGTGAACCATTCCTTTTCATTTTGTAAATGTGTGGTAGCCCAGATTCTATTTTGAAAAGCGACTCTCTCAATGCAACATGTTGATTTCAGATCACAATTTTTACATAAAATTTCTTTAACTTCCAGCTCTGCAAACTTGTTCTGGTTACCTGGAGTCAAGATTGTGCAACCTTCAATAGTAAGGTTCAGACAGAATGTAGGTACCGATCACAGAAATTGCTTCACACTGCTTGCAGACACTAATTAACATTTCTGTTAATGATATGTGAGACAAAAAAGCTATATAAATTGATAAGAATAAATACACAGACAGCAGAAGTTTATGGTAGGAATGTACTATTTTTATAGAAACACTTCTCTGACTACATTTACATTTTAGTCTTGTAAGTTTAATTAAGAATGAAAAATTTTCTATTTTAAAATATGCCTGAAAATGAGTAGAGGTAGGAAGAACCTCACAAAAGCAGAGGCCAGAAGAAAGGCAGAGCAGGGGTACAGGTATTCTTGAGTGAATGCTTTTTTGTATATACAGCATAAGCCAGTACCAGTAGGGGCCTTAAGTCTCCTGAATACCTCTGCTCCTGGTAATTCCATTCCTTAAGTATGTGGGCAGCAGCAAGTAAGAAGACATTTTCATGTTGAAAACGAGGAGACAAAAATCTGATGGACGTTACTCAGTGCTACATTAAGATGAGAGCTTGCTTCCTTGTGACATTTCTTGTCACAGTCTTAGCATGTTATCTTTAGTGTATGCTAAATCATTCGCTTTCCATGCGTCATGGCTCTGGAGCATAGGAAATAATATAAAAACTGATGCTACATTCTTAATGTATGAGGAGAGTTTCTGACTATTAGCTGAATTGACTTGGATTTACTTTTCGAGAAGAGAGCATTACTTCATTGTCTAAAAACAGTTAGGAAAAAATAGGATCAGAGTTAGGAAAAAAATATGATCACAGTTTATTTTTCTTACAGGTTTGTATAGGTGACATAGCTTAGCTGCTGTCATTTCATTAGATCAGTGTATTTTGGCAGAAGGTTTTATGTCATATAGACTGTTCTGTATGGGATCCCAGCTACCATGACTTTGGAAAATACCCATAAGTCTTACCTCTCAACAGACTATTGACACATCTCATTTTATACTTGTCAGTGTGCTCAGAAATCAAGCATAATATTCCCCCAACATTTATGGACTGTTGAAGAAGTATAATGGCCATTTGATTCAACATCAAACATGTTGCAAATAGACCTACTGTTTACACTGCAGCTTGTTAGAGAAGGATCCCTGTACATCTGCCATCTGCCAAAGAGGATAATGTGTTTTGTAACTGGCATTCTTATTAATATTGTAGGCAGCAAACCTTGCAAATAGGGCAGGAAACAGGAATAGGACTCATGGTCTGAGCCAGACTGACAGTGTTTTGTGCAACCCTGGGAAAATAGCTTGAGCTGTCTGACCTACTGGCTTCTTACATTGTGTGGTCAGAACCGTTTTGTCCTGTTTTGTCATTTTCTGGTGGAAAAAAAAAAAGCTACGTGTCTTTTAAAACACGCTGTGATGAAAAGCTAGCTAAGAATTAACATAATTAATGCTCTTGTAGAAAAATTCAACTGCATCTTTGAAACTTTACAGTAAAGTGAGCCTTACTTGTGATAGGGGAAGAAGGGGATCTTGATGGTATTCCTACTTATCATTTAGTTCCTATCATAATTAACAACAAAGTTGACTGTGATCCTCAGTCTGCTTTTACAGTCACAGTATTGCTGAATTCTATAAGCTAGCAGAGAGAAAAAAAAAACCACAAAACTGGTCACTGCCTTCTAAGTGGACTCTAATAACCATTTTAACAGTCCTCCTTTCCTCAAACAGAAATGCTTTCCCACAGAAATTTGCAGAGAGCATAGAATTGCTTTATATTATTTAGTATTTAGACTGCAGTCCAAGGCTTGGAGATTTTACATCTAGCACTGATGATATCTCTTTGTAGGTCATTAAGCTCTGTAACGCAAATGAAAGATGCCAAAGGAGCTGTGTATGAAGCAAATGCACACTTGCTTTTTGCTGTGGTGTTATGGTGCACTTATTGCTGTGTGGTTATCTAAATGATAACATATTTGGCAGCGAGAAGAAAATACCACTGTATGAGATAGAGGAGAGAAGGTTTTTTTAGTGTGAACTTATGTCACCCTTCTTTTTGTAGCTTATTGTCTGTTGATGAATTTTAAAGAAGCCCTTAAGGATTTGGCACAGAATAAAAGTATCATGCTAGCTTCTCAAGTTAGACTATCCCTTCACCTTACCACACACCCAAACCTGGTTTGTGTTGCTTGTTTTTCTCTGAGCTGGACTGAAGAAGGAACTTACATAAAGAAAAGTGATCTGGAAATTGTTACTATAGTTTTCAGAGTCACTTTTTTCTGACATTCTGATTCAAGATTTTTCTGTAAAATTCTCCACCCGTTACAGGTAACAAAGATTTTGCAATTGGTGCCACAAGTAGCTCAAGTGGTTATCCCACATCGTAGTACCTCATGCAGGCTGATCTTCAGAAACAATCAATGTGTTCTGGTAGAATTAGACATACTTATGATGAGTAGAATGCAGACTGGATGCAGCTGCTAGTTTCAGCCTCAGCATTGCTGATGTTTTCTTGACAAACTGAGAGTGCTCTGCCTCTTTTCCATGTTTATCATGTTTAATAAGTATATAACCTGTACAAGGGGGTACTGTTATTTGAAAATGAGAAGTTGATTTATATTATTAACGTATAAGAGAAAATTTTGCATCTCTTTTTCACCTATGATTTAACTTCTGATATGGCAAAGGCTGTTTACCTTCAGTATATAGTGTTGCAAGTGCCTAAGACCTGCCTTATTTTCTTTTCCACAGCCAATAGTTTTACTGTCACTAACATGCTCCCTTTTTATCAGAAAGCCTAATGTAAGAGATATTCATGAAACATTTAACAACCATAGCATATTTACAGAAGCTGCAGTGTTAGCAATGGTATCAAGTCCTTGATAGCTGCCTTTGATAGTTATGGCATAGAGTATTATGTGGTAGAGAGGGGTAAGAACACCTGGAGCAAGGAGGATGAACAATGAATGGAATTCTTACTTACAACATACACATCTCACTGTACAAGCTTTGACACTGCTTGTACCAAAATCTTCTTTAGTGCAGACAATCCAGTAGCCAGACAACTCAGGAACACCATTTCCACTGTCCTTTTCCATCCTCCCTTCTAACTCTGGGCCCTTAAGACTCCCCAGCAGAGGTCAGGGAAAGCCCCTCTCTTGCTCTCACAGCTGAGGCTGATAATTACAACTGATACTCAATGCAAAGCAGGTGGTCAGCAGGGAAAGCTGCTTCTCCTTGACCCTAAGTGGAAGTTTGGGCTGGTGTCATTTTATGCAGTGGTTGACCTCAAGTGTTAGTTGTACTAGAAATGTAGGCATTTATTGGATTTTACAGAGACAACATCAGAACAGAGCTCTTTAGGTAAGAATGGATCGACTGTGCTCTTGCCCTTTAGTTAGTAGATAGAGAATACAGCTGGAAATAACTAAAAATAGTAGGATTTTACTTTTTCTAAATGTCCGTTGATAAGTAGATACTTTTGGTATCTTAAGTGCATACATTCAATTCTTTAGGGTTGTTTAATGTTTTCAGTTCTGTCAGCCCTTGAGAAGACCTGAAGGTAGTCAATATCTCTGTGAATTGTTGAGTTGTTTTAAAGCTAGTCCTTAATGTCTGTGTTGGTGTATCTCTATTGAAATGGCCTTCTTATTGCTATAGACTGTGGTAGCTTAAGTACAAGCACAGACATGTTGCTGTGTTAACTGTTAATGGATAGATTGGTCTCTTCAGATCTATATGTATTAGATACTCTTTGGAATAACTATCTGTGCTATGTTAAAATAATGAACGGGCCAGAAAATGAAACAGATTGTGGGAGTTCAGTAGCTGATCTGTAGCGGAGCTGTGATTGTTCACATAAATTTCAGAACAATCTCTGGGCTCTACTGAGTTCAAAACAAACTCTAAAAACTACTGTGCAGGAAATAGTAATGCGAAAAGGTTTATATGGGGTAATGAGTCCTGGCTTTCAGAGATTTCTTCAGGGTTGTAGGCATATATTATTGAAGTATAAGTCTCTGGAGACTTTACCCGCTTAGGTTGTTATACCCCTACAATCTCTTCAACTTTCCCTATGTGCGATAACTTACTATTAGCATTTTTGAAGTTTCTTTTTGCAGTGGTAGTTAGAATCTGGGGATCTAGTTCTGTGGGCATTACGGCTTTGCTTCATAACCAGTAGCCTTATTGCTGTGCTTGGAAAACAGGACTGTTTTCTGGAGGGCTGGCCTCCCCTCCTTGTACCACGTTCACGTGAAGCTCTCTACTCTGTTGTTTGGGTTTTCTTATGTCCTTTGGATTTACAGACCTACTTAGAGCTGGGAAGGCCTGAATTGCCATTTTATTTGATCTTTTTCTAATGTAGTGCAGGGGTTATGGTGGTGGAAACACTGCAGTGATGCACCTGTGATTTGAATCTAGGTTCTGTGATCTTTATCTGGCTTCTGCTTTTGTGGAAGGGGAAAGAAATAGACAGCCCTCAGAGTCTTAACCTTTCCTGGGTTTGTCTTTGTCTGACTGAAACACTGAATGTATATCAATTCATTATTACTCCTTGAGCAATATTATGTTGCCAAACTCCTTTCAAGCACAGAAAGATTCTCCAGTATGAACAAGCTCTTAGAAAGTTTTTCCAGTAATATTTCGTACAAGACGCCACCAATGGTGAAGTTTACCAAATTACCAATACTATACTAATCCTCTTGGAACATGACAATTATCACTTCTAACATCACATAAATGGTGAACATGTTCACGAGGGTTTATCATCTCTCCCTCCTCCTCTTCTCGTTTAAATATGGGAGGAACAAAGAAATGCCATTAGCTATTGAGGAGGAGGAATAAAGTGGAATTCCTCTGCTTGATCTTGCAGTAGCTGCTGGTAGCAGGAAGTGAAAAAGCAGTGGTGGCTCTGGGACTGGGCTGGCTGCTGTTCCCAAGAAAAGCAAACCTCTGTGTATTCCATGCACAAATACTACATGTAACCAGTCCTCCCATGTCATTTGAAATTGGAGAAGTCTACAGAGTATCACAAATCCCTGACATTTACAAAAAACAAGACCCAAAGCCCATTTTCCTTGGAACTTTGTCCACAGTGAATCATCCATAGTGTGTGTGGCTCTGAGGTTGGGTTTTTTTTTTTTTTCTTTTAAGGGGCAGCAAAGCTGTAAAATTTTTTTCTTACTTCACGTTTTTCAGGTGATAGGATTTAACATGAAATTCTGGTTTGGTTTACCCTTTGATAGCCTGTCTGAGTGATTTATAAAAACTTTTACAGAGGCACCACCATCTTTGATGCTTTGTTAGGAAGCCAAATCCCTCCAGGTGGCTTAGACAGATGCTAGCACCTTGACTACGCCCTAGTTTGTATACTGTTTTAATAGTTACTAATTACCTATTCAATGTCATTACCATGTTTCTGGTTTTGGCGCAAAATTACAGAGCAAGTTACAACAGTCATGCAGAAAGATCACTATGTATTCTGCCAACAGTAGAAAAAAAGAATTGTTAGGGTGCTTGCAAAGTATATTGAGAAGTCAGTATGTGTACTTAGCTCTTAGAATGTGTGTTTATTTTAGACTTTCTGCATTCTTTATTACTGGAATTGAAGAACCTGAACAATTACCTCTTTTAAGCGCTAGAGAGCAGATCTACTTTAGAGAAACAGCATATTTTTTACAGTTTGGAATCACTCGGCAATCAAAATCTCCTTGGACACTTGTCAGAAGTCTGTGAATTTTGAAAAGGTATAGTGCTGTATATTATTCCAAGATCAGAGTATTAAGGAAAAAAAACCTGACCCTAAACCATCCCAGTCCCTTATGTTGTTAGAAAATATTCTGTGTAGAAAAATAAATCTTGTTTTACTGTGGAAGGAAATAATCCTTAACAAGATATAAAGGAGAATAAGATTTCTTTTTTCTTTTCATTTCTCTTTCCCTGACTCTGCTGTGTCAGTCAGACCCTCTACATAGCAGGGGTTTTAAAACGTGTTAATTCCCTTGTTCGTACCCATTTCTGAAAAGTGTTTCCTAGTTAACGTCCTGTAGAGGGAGATTGTTTCCACAGGGCTAAGTATTTGGGGCAGAGCACCATGTTAATGCAGATGCTTCTAGTTTTAGCACTACCTTGTCTGACACTGCCCTGTGGGTATGTGCCAGTGCGGCACTGCATGGGGTAACCACACATGAAATACCTTTCATTGCAGATTGGGTAGAACATCTGATCTGATTAATTGTATGTCTACAGCAGGAAGTTTTCCTGGCATAACTAAGATGATTAGTGGTGTGATTTGTTTTGGGAGCATTGCTATGCTGATAACACACTGTTTTATTTTTATTAAATGCAACAGTGGAAACACTAAGAGGGTTTTGGCTGGCTTAGTTAAACAGAAAAAAATTTATAGTCAGAAATTGACCAACCCCCCTCTAGTAAGATCTTATCTAAAGTGGAATACTTAATTTTTACATTTAAATTGCATTTTAGTTTTCAGAGTTCACTTCCACATGAAAGATGCAATTAATAATTACCAAAGCTATTGTCTGCACTATCTTTGATGCAAGAATCCTTGTGCTTGAATTTACCAACTCACAGGCAATTCACATTTTGAAATGTAGCTTTTACGTCTGTGTGATCTAGTGACTCTAATTCCCTTAATCCCTGGAAGAATAAGAGTAGTGCTCACTGTGGCTAAGATCAAAATAATTGACCCCATCATCTATGAAACAAACACAGATTGTGGATCACAAGATTTGAACCCAGCCCTTTCCCCTTACTGTTGCCAGTGGAGAGTATATGCCTCAGTCAGCTCTCCAGGCTTTCCCATATAAAGATTTTTCTGTCATCCATCATGCTATTAATTTTTACAAACCTGTTGCTTCTTACTTCTCGTTGGTCCTTTTTCTGAATTTTCAACTGAAAAATCATTAAAAGCTTCCAAAAACAGGGAGAGAGATTTTGTGTTACTGCTTCTATCAGTATGTTACACTGCAGACTGACATAAGTTTGGGGTCTGGTTGGGTTTTTTTTTGTGGCAAATGCATATTAAGTTTGCTTATTCCCACAAATGTATTGCTTTTGGCATCCCCATTGGCTCTCCACCTGTTTACTGAAGCTGTTTTGTAAGCTGAACCAATGTAATAATTACCCTCTGACAAGTGCAAGCTGTGGTGCCCTGGGAGGGAGGAAGTGAAGAACTGGAAGTTGTGGTGCAAAAAAGTACAGGAGATACCAGCGTGCTCTAAGCTGGCTCCTCCACCTGCAGGGAGGCATGTGGAGCTGTACCTCGCAGGTTGAGTTGCCAGGATAGCCTAATCCTGTGTCTTAATCATCACGTTGCAGAGATTTATTTGAATTGTTGTGTCCTCAGTGGTGATCCTGTGTGTGTCACTAGTGCTTCTGGAAACGTAGCTCTCTTCTTTTTGCACAGGGAAAAAAAAAAAATTAAAGCTATCTTTTGTTTTTTCACAATGAATTGTGGGGAAAGTTTGTCTCCTTGTAAGTTCATTGGGGAAATTATGTGGGAGGTCAAGTAACAACAATGTTTAGCCTTAGGCTTACAGTCCTCTTAAATATGAAAAGAATTTATTTATTTATTTATTTGTGGGTGAGAAAGGGCAATAGCTAAATAGGAGCCTAGGGTAACTGCAGTGAAAGCGTATCCTTGGGGGGTCAACACTGCCATGAACACAGGATACACTGTTCCCTATTGTGCATATTTTTTGACAGTATCTTCTGATTTATTGACTGGCATTCACTATAGGGTTAAATCTGAATAGAAAGATAAAGTATTATGAAATAAGAATATAGAAAATTCAACTTGCAAGCTAAATTACAAAGTGTACTGACTTTATTTAACAAAAGAAAATTCTTCTTTTTGAGCTCTCTTAGAATAAAGTTGTCTGCTTACAATTTCATTTTAAAGCTTTACAATTTGATAATTATTGTTGAAGCAGTGGCCATTTCTTGGCTAAATAAAGGCCATGCAGACATACTTAGAATGCTCCCTGGCTTTAATGGAAGTAGGAATTGAAAGTACTTGGAGCCGGTGCATTTGTTGTTTTCCAGTTAAGGAAGTTGGCAAATGATGTTACAAATTTTTGGAAGAATTGTGGTTTTACAGACAATGAAAGCAGTAGTTAGAGCAACACAATGTCTAGATAGTACTGCTGAGAACATAATTATGATTGGCTTTCTGTTGTATAACTGATAAGTTATGTGAAAACCTCAAATAAATTATAATTGTAGGATGATACAACAAATAGCCCTGAAGTCTGACATTTGCAAGGTCAAAAAGGTTATGTGAGATCTTGCATTTTTCTTGTTTAAAGAAACAGTTCCATGACAAAGTAGCTGTAGGTACTGTACCAACCAGGCAAACAAATCTTACAAAGAAACTATCTGGTTTAGAAGTAAGTAACAGTTTGCATTAAAAGCTCTGAAAATCCAAGAGTTGAGTGGTTTTTTTAAATGTTGATCACTTGGACATTATTAATTTCTATAATTAATAATCTTATTTATTATTTGAGAGTGCTTTGGTTTTTTTAAAGTCATAATTACATCAACAGAAAGCACTGTTAGTGCTTTGCCATTAGTCTATACGCTAAGATGCCTTGAATGCTTTTTAATAAACAAAATCAATGGGCTTTGCTTTGCAATTATATTGCAGCAAAGTAGTTTTGGTTTAAAATGTTCCTTTCTAGTGTATTTCTTCATACAGGCTTATTTGCGATTTTTCCTGTGCGAGATTTGCTTTTTATTTTGATAATTGGAATTTAGAAGTGCTCTGAGAATTGAACTAAGATTTTAAGCTAAAGATGATATACCTACTGTGTACATTTGTGTTACTTTGATTATTGTAGAAGAGAGTAATAAAGTTCATATTTGCCTTCTAGCCATATTTGTTTAATCAAGATAATAATAGGTTCTAGGATTTTTATTTCTGAAGTCATACAATAAAGTAAGAGAAAGGACTGCTGTCTTTCAAGTTATAATACTTGCAAACACTAAGAAGTGTTTATCCTAACCTATCCATAGATAAAAATTAATTTCAATTTTACTTGTAATTTTAAAAGCTTAAAAAAATATATATATAAAAATCAAGCTTAAAAATGGTGGGAGAATTGTTATGTGCATATAGAACCCTGGAGTTTAGGGGATCCCTGCCAAGTGTTTGAGTTTCCCAGGTTGTAAACTGAGGGAAACTTGTTTGGCTTTTGTTAATGGCTGTTATTTAGAAAAAAATAAAAAAAAAGAATAAAACCAAAACTATTTATAGCCATAAAGCTTCTGTGATACTCTGATTAAAAAATAATAATAATAAATTATGCTACTCTGTGCTGCCTCAAACCTTTGATTTTATCTGAGTGTAGTGTTTAGCTTATTTGTCTACTTTTCAGTCCATGATGGAAGATGTGAGTGATAGACAAATGAACTAGGTGTGTTATTATCAAACCAGAAATGGGCGAACATCTAGACTACATCTTGGTATGGAGAGAACATAGTTTTCTAAAAATCTTATTTTTGCTACTGTGAGAGTTTCTGCTGAGAAACAACACAAGTGAATCTTTAAAAAGGTTACAATCTCCCCTTTATTATTTACTGCTAAGGTATTATTTCTTAAGAATTTGAAGCGTATGGGCATGACTCTCTAATAGATGATAAATGTAATTTTAAAAAATAGAAATACCAAAAACTTCCCCTATTGTTAACACATGTCCAAATAAACCTTCTATCTCCTAGCATATTAATGTGTCTGCAGGAAGTGTTTTCGTAAAAAAGAAAAAAAAAATCAGTCACAGATCTGTACTTGCTTACACTCTTGCTGATCATTCCATGTTGTAAAATAGGCATATTCCCAAGAATTGAAAAGCTGGGGAAAATGGTTACAAGAGCAATTGTACGTCCTCATTCTAACTAGCTCAGAAACTACGAATTCTCTTGTGGTTGGGAACTGGTACAAATGGCTTGCTTGTGAGAACAGAGGGATGCTCCAGAAATTCAAATTATAGCAAAGATATCTAATATTCATTAATAGTTATTGGTTTTGCATGAAGAAGTTGTAGCTACTGATTTCTCTTTGATTAGAATGAAACGGACAAGTTCAGCTCTTTGAAATTTTGTTTATAGCAGTTCTCAGTTTGCTTTGCAAACGTTTGCATCACTGTGTGCTGTCAAAATTAAATTAAAATCCTGTAATATCAGACAGTGATTAGTTTTATAGTTACGTATGCATATTGGCAAGGAGCAAGGATACTGCAGGAGATGAAATGATATGTCTGTGTAGGTAAGCAGATGAGATCGTCTTCTCCAATGAACCAAAAAGAAGAAGAACCGACAGTGAAACTTCTTAAATGTTCTCGGCCAAGTAGAAAAAAAATTTCAATTCTAAAATGGAAGAAAAGGCTATAAAAACATAATTTCTGAGATTTTGGTAATTTTAAGGGAGTGATTTCTCAATTGCATGGTGTTGGAAGTGCTAATTCTTTGCAGAAGTCTCTCCTAATACTCTTAAGATAGTTGGGCATCCTGCTATCCACTTTAAGTGGAAGTTTAACTGGGATAATTTTTGAAAATGAGAAAATCTTACACAAATAGCTAAGTTAGATACCCATAAAGGTAAAATAATTGCTTGAGACAGAAATTCACAGAAGTCTCTTTAAAACACACAAACAAAACCTAAAACCACTTCCCTGTCCTATTGCAACATGAAGATGGTATGTCACCTCTCAGAATGGATGGGAAGTTAATACATATAAGATGTGAGCAGTGCTTCTTCCTGAAAGTCTTTCATAAACCAGGTGGTTTTGTGCAGGCTGTAGAAAAGTAGAAATTCATGTATTTATTTTTTCTTTTGGAATATTGCAAAAGAACTTTGTTCTAGTTTCCTCTACCATTGTTCGTATCTCTTCACGACTTCTTGGAAATAGTAGTGGTTATGTGAAGCTGAGTCCAGATCTGGATCTGAGTGTGAAACTCTCCTGTAATTTTTGCCAAATAGCTTGTGGTTGTTGTGCACACTGGAGCTGTTAAGAGTAGCAATGATCAAGCTGCAATGCAATTGCTCTGTAACTGTCTATGCCAGCTCCCCAACTTGCTGACACCTCTGTTACCATGCGGATAGTATTTTCAAAAGATTTGAACAAAATATAGATAACAATTAAACAACAAGTTGCCTTTCATCTAACATCACTGAGACCTCTGTTACGCAGAGGAACCTCAGTGTGATGGAAGAGAACCACAGTACCTTTAGAATTAATCTAACGTAATTTGGGGGTTTCAATACTGCTTTTTTTAATAAGTAACTTATACTGATTGGACGATGGGAGAGGAAAGCAAAGTCTCAATTAAAACACTGGGGAATGGTGAAGAATAACCTAGGCAAATATCTACTCAGCATCAGAAGTGGTCTGGGGCCAAGAGAGGACATGTGCTTGCAGCCTGAGACTATAGGCTAATCATACATGTTTAGCTTTTCATAAACCGCACAACTTCAACTTATGTTGAAGTAGCCTCAAACCATCATGAAAACTACTTCAACAACTGAAGTTCTGAGTTCTTCTATGGTGCAGTGTTGATTCAAAGGAGGATAGTTAACATTAGAGATCCTGACTTTATTTAGTGCTTCAACCAAGGTTCAATATTATTGTTTCTTAGATTTGACAGTTATCTTACGTTACTAAGGCCTTTTTTCATCTAAAATGCCTAGTTTGCATACACTTAAACCTCAGTTTACAGTTAATTTCATGTAGTACATACGTCATCATGACTGTATGCCAACATCTACTAGTCCCCTTAGCAACACCTATATGAAGCATACAACCAGAACGTAGACTGGTTGTCTGTCTGTAATGCAGCAGTGAAAACTCACAGCTCATGATATATGGTGTTTTAGTAGGGAAAGGGTTAATTCATTACAGGAATGCATTTTTAATTTTAAGGAATAAATAAAGGAAACTGTTGGGTCTTAACAGCTGGTGAAGAGTACTCAGAAAGACTTGCAAGCTCCTACAGCAATTGATCCAGATCAAGAGAGGATAAACTTTGAAGTTTAAAATATCCTCCATGCCTGAGGAGGGACCAGTTTTAAGTGCTCATGAATGGGATAGATAACTGATTTGTAAGAGTGGGAGTTAATTTATGGATATGAAATCTGCTTTTTGACTTTGGACTTTTAGATCTTAATCTTCTGTAGTAGATCAGTAGCCTGGGTGAATATGGGGTGAATATGGAGTGAAAAATACCATAGATCATCTTAGATTAGTATAGACCTTAAGAAATATAAATTACTTGACTTGCTATATTTATTGCCAGATCCAGGAGTTTGAGTTTTCCAACTTTTGATAATCAAAATTTCTTGGTAGACCAACAGTAAGCCTGAAAAACTCAAAATTCTTTTGGTGTTCTTTTACAATTCTACTCTATTTTAGCTAGAAAAATAAGTTCATTTAGTTAAAAAAAAAAACAACTCTTGGGAGGAAGGGGAATATCTGTAATGGGCAGAATATCTTGTTCATTATAGAGTAAATCTTGGAAACTAACTTGCAAGTGTGTTGGTAAACTTCATGCCAATTTCTGAAGAATTTTTTTTTCTGGAAATAAAATTATTGCAATAAGTTTGTTTGTTTGTTTTAATTAAAAAAAAGCTCATTGAAATGATAATGTGTAGTATCACATCAACCAGAGCAAGTGACCAGTCACATGGAAAAGGTGATTGTTTTTTATTTGACCAGTCTGAGCTTTGAAAATTATAGTGAGATTTTCAAATTTTGAGCAGGAAGCTTCCTCCAGTCTTCCTGTTATGGCTTTGCATTTTGACGGGAATATTCTGTTTTCAGTCCTTGCCAGTGTTTGTAAGAGGCTTTTTGACTTTTCTATGATTTTCTGTCTTTAAAAAAAAAAAAAAAAAAAAAAACAAACAAAAAAAAATATAACTGCTGTTTTTATTCTTTTCACTGCCCTCATTCCTCCCCACAAAAGCAGAAGTGAGGCTATTAGGAAACAGCCATTTTGTAAGCAGAGGGACTAAATCCTTTGACAGCTTTCCCCTGCAGGCTGGAAGTCTCTCAATCTTTGTTTTACCGCACAAAGGTGTCTTTTTTGTCATAAACATATGCTTTTGTAAAACTCTTCTTGGTATGCCTTGATGAAATTATGCCCGCCTTTATCAGTAATACCAAGAGCCTCTAATAACAACAGGAAATTGAATACAGGTAGTTTGGAGAAAACACTCGCGCTAACGTGTCTGTACTCTGTTCTGTTACTGCTTAGTGTGTGATCTCAGATTAGGGAGCATGATAGCATGTTTCTGTTATGAATACTTCTCAAGCTGTATGACAAAGTACTGCAACAGAGTTGAAAATGTTTTAAACTACTCTTCACCAGACAGCCGTGGATGTATCATTATATTAGGCACTGACAACAATAGTATAGTGGAAGGGGAATGAGAGGCATTTAGCCTCAGATAATGTGGAAGGGTGTTGGAGATGGGAATGGAGGTGGGGGTGTGATCATCACAGCCACTTCCAATGAAGATCTCCATGTCATCAAATTATGTTCCAAACAAATAAAGTAACAAGAATACTAACAAAACAGGACCCTAGCTTTGCATATCAAGCTGGAGTGGAAGGTGAGGAAGAAGAGGTTCATCTTGCACAAAAGGACAGAGAGGTTAATTGG
Organism: Gallinago jamesoni; assembly: GCA_025769975.1. NCBI lineage: Eukaryota > Metazoa > Chordata > Aves > Charadriiformes > Scolopacidae > Gallinago > Gallinago jamesoni. The sequence goes on along the minus strand of JAOQGH010000040.1, from coordinate 56,770,321 downwards.
TTCGGAAAAGTCCTCATGGCTAGAACTAGATAGCCAAGAGCCTAAGCTAAACAAGATCCTGAAAGAACAAGGGATCTTACTGTAAAATATAATCTAATATTGCCTTTTCTTATTTCATTTTCCTTTTTGTATGTTGTCATTTGGAGTTTAACATTTTGCTGTGTTAAACTTGGACTTAAATTTTCTTGTTTGAAAACTCTCTCTCATCAAGTGTGATGTTGATTGAAGTTCATAGGGTTTTTGTTAATATTGCCTGAGTCTAGACTTACCTTTAGACATATGCCATGACATGCTTTAGAATAAGGTCCCCTCATCATTTGAGGTGTTTCTGCTTAGAATATGCCAAGTCTCCTGCATGAGGTTAGGACGCAGCTACCTGTGTCTGCAAAGCAGAGTGTGGGAAAGGAGAAGCTGATGTGTATTGCATGTCTGTCTTATGCTGACTTGCAACACAGCTAGGTTGCATATCCAGGTCAGGAATTGGGATGTACTCCTGGAAAGCAGAGAACAAACCCAATGTAGCTACTTCAGAGGCAATAAATCTATGTGTACAACCTAATGTGTGATTGTAGGCAAGTGGAAATGAATGCAAACCATAATGAACTTGGGAATTTCACACTTAGGGGAGAGTGCGCTGGTTCCAGCTAGGGTAGAGTTAATTTTCTTCCTAGTAGCTATTGTGTTTTGAATTTAGTATAATGCTGATAATGAGAGACTTGGATTGGATTGATGGGCTAACATTAATGGTAGGAGCTTCAACAAAGCCAAGTGCCAGGTTCCTGCGCTTGGGCCACAACAACCCCATGCATCAGTACAGGCTTGGGGAAGTGTGGCTGGAAAGCTGCCTGGCAGAAAAAGACCTGGGGGTTCTAATTGACAAGCAGCTGAA
>JAOQGH010000040.1:56467806-56769332 GCA_025769975.1 Gallinago jamesoni | reverse complement strand
TGTGGTGTTGGGGAATATGGTGTAGGGGAGAACTTTGTAGAGTAGGGTAGATGGTTGGACTCGATGATCCCAAGGGTCTTTCCCAACCTAAATGATTCTGTGATTCTATGCATATTGTTTTAGTTGCTGCTAAGTAACGCTTATATTAAGTTAAGGAGTTCTTCAACTTCCCATAGAAGCTGGGAGGGAACAAGCATAAACAGGACAAGCTGGCTGGAGGAGGGAGCAGGAAATCTGTGATCGCTGCTTGGGACATGCTGGGCAATCAATCATTGGGTGGTGAGCGATTGTACTGCATCACTCATTGTCTTTCTATCATTATTGTTATTATTATCTTCTCTTCCATACTGTTGTATTAAACTGTCTTCACTTCAACCCAAGAGGTTTCCTTTTTCCCCCCTGATTCTTTTCTCCTGTCCCACCAGGGAATAGTGAGCAAGCGGCTCTCTGGTGCTTAGTTGCCAGGTGGGATTAAACCATGACAGAGGGTTAGAGAAGTGAGAGTCTTCAGAGCTGAAACTCTTCTGCAGCCCTGTTCAGCCAGGGAAGTTCAGATGTTGGCTGAGCTCAGGATGGGTCTGCTGCTCAGTACGTTCTTGCAGCTGGACTTGCCTTTCTGTGCTTCAGTCTAGGTTTAGGGAGTCAAGGTTTTCTGAGCAGGATTCCCAGTAGCTGGAAAGCAGGGGTGGGGAGTTGGCTCAGGATGAGGCTGTTAGGCCAACACATATTTGGAGATTAAGCCCTGCTTTGGGGTAAGGTTGAGGGCTTTCAGAGATGGAATTGCATTGGAATCTTGACTAGTCCAGAAAGCTGATGGTGTAGTGTGGAGTTTAAGGGCTGATATTGCTGAAAATCATGTATAGGAAAAATCTTCCTGTATGTGAATGCCCTGCTGTGAGAGAACAAGCAAACAGTTCATGCTTCTGGCAAGATCCAAATTCACACTTAGACAGTTATTCTTATTTCTTGTTTTAAAGTTCTCTTCTCTTCAAATCTGAAAGATAAGATGAATTGAAGATTTTATGCAACTCTAGGATATTTTTTATTTAATGTCAACTGTTAGTGTGTTGAGTGATATATCTTTGTCACCTACTTATGCCTGAAATTCTGCACTTACTTTTCATGTTATTTATTTTGGAAAACATATTAAAGTGCTCTCCTCTCACTATTTACATACAGAAGAACAACTTGGCATTTGTAGTTATCAAACTGACACTTAGGGTGGAATAGCAATTCATTCAGCACAAGCCAAAACCAGGAGATTTCAAAAAAAGTCAGCATCACCATGTAATGAGAGAAACTATGCCAATTCATGAATGCAAATCTTTAAAAGAAAATTCAGCAAAACTTGGCCTCTATTGCGTATTAGCCTCTGGCTGGTTTAATTTATCTGGAACATACTCAACTCTGACACTAGCTGATCCTATTACACTTTTTTCCTCCCCCTTCTTGAGTATCATCTCTGCACCATTGTTTTTATATACGTACCCCTTCTGTGTCACAGAACAGTATGCTGACAGATGGTACTTAGTCACCTGTTACGTCTGTTGATTATATGCTTTGATCTAAAATTTATTTTGCTCTTTTTGGCAGCTAAGCTGTTTCTTAATCCATTGATAAAACCTGCTTAATAAGCACTTACCAAAGACATTGACATCACCAGAAACAGACTGCGTTGGTGAAATCATGACGTGATGCCCATAAACCCAAAAGAAGCCTTGTATTCAAGGCTTCAAGCAAAATGCTTTCTTCTGAGAAATAAGTAACAAGAAGTTTTATTCTTGGTTTGCATAGTTAAGTCTGATGCTTCCTTGTATTTATTTGAAATGTATCAACAAGAAGATTCAAATAAATGCTTCCTTATGAGGAATTTGTATCTTGCTATGCTAAAAGTTTCCTTTTCTGTGTGTTAAGATTATTTGAAACAATATTTATTCTTCTTTAACTATGTGTGAAAATATAATTTTGTTGTCATGAAACAGCTTTAAGAAGAGAGCCGTTACCTTATCTTCAGGTGGCTCACTGTGACTAAATGCAGCTGATGGTTTGCCATGAGAAGAGTAGGCAGCTAAAACATGATGAGACTTTTTTGTTCTGTTTGGGCTTTTTCTTGGGGTTTTGTTTAGGTTTGTTGGGGTTTTCTGCAAAAAGGAAAGCTTTCTGGGTTTTTAGTTTCAGGGTCCTATTACTCATTAAGTTCCTTTGGTAATGACAGTATGACTAATAGGAACCAGTTAAAATAATATTTATATATATATCTTGGCAAGGCAGAGTTATAAATTTTTGATATCTTGAGGACTTCATTTCATTAGCATTTTAGCAAAATCAGGTCTTTCCTACTAAGCTGCTTGACCATCTCTGGCCAACTCATACTGTCACCAAGCTTCCCTTAGAGGGTCATATAGTACAGTTTCACTTGCCATCAGTCGGATGGCAATTCCCTTCATCCAATTATCAAGGCATATTTTGTCAGCATGTAAGCAGTGTCTTCTGCCAGCCTTGGGAGCGTTCCAGTCTTGCAGACTTGCAAGGCTGCAGTGTAGGAAAAGTGACTTCTTGTTTAGCATTCTCTTTGCCTGGACAGCTTGCTCCATGTTCTGTGAAAAAGCATTGGAGAGAGCCCAGGTAATTACACTAAGTGACACGATGCCACAAGAGATTGTCTCCTCTTAAATGATCCATCCTCAAACAAAATATTGAAGTTTCCCTGTGAAAGCTGTTAGATTCTCTACAGTGAAATTATTTTATTTTTATGAAATCTATTTTAATGCAAGAAATACAAATTAATAGAGAGGATTGTTAGGGACATAATTCTAGAATATTTAAATCTGAATCTGGCCATAAGCTGCAAATCTCAATGTGTTATTAGATTCACATTGAATTGTGGTCAAAATCGCTCTTCTGTCTCTGAAACTAAAGAGACAAGGAAGTTAGTACCTATTTTCCTTTATTGCCCTGTGACTGTTCACTTGAAAATAGGAGTATTTTTAGAAATTTTTCCCTATGTGATTACATACGTGAAATAGTTTAAGCACCAAGGTCCTGTAACTTTTTTTCTTTGATAAAGAAGAATCTATTAAAAATGCTGAACAGATTAAAAAAATTAAAATTTGAACTCATATTTTTAATAATTGTACTGGTTTGTCTTCCTTTTTGGTTTGGCACAGGAATGGCTGATTTTAAAATACAGGCTAGAGGACTACTAGTTAGACTGTAAAATACTGAGAAGCATGTCAAGGCATGACACTGTTGCACAGTTAACGATCATTGTTTTTTGGCTTGTTGCCTCTAGAGTCGTACTGACAAAGGGAGGAGAGGGGAGTGAAGCAAGCAATTTCGAGCTGACTGTTAAATAAATAAAGATAGGCTTAAAAAGAAAAGGAAAACAAAAACACCCCTCAACAACCCCCAACAAACACAAGCTCCGGAAACTCCCTAATCCATAACAAAAGTACTCCCAAAACACAAAATGCTGTTCTTCATGAGATATTTTTGCCTGGCAGACTTGGGGACATGTAAACTGCTAGACGTGCCATCTGTCACGCAGCCATTTCAGTGTTTGGCACTGGCAAGAATGTTTGCACAGTGCAGAGAGGGTACAGCAAGGGTGGATGAATGCTAGTGTGGAATAATGCTTACTTGTTTTTTTCTGGAGGAGAAAAAGGAATTTGTATGTATGTATTTGGGGGAAAGGTAAATGTATTTTACCTTAGGAAGTTCTCAGTTGAAGAATGAGAACGGACCTTGTGGGGGTTTTTGCTTTCTTCTTGGGAAGGCTTTGAACTTCCACATGAGATAATGTGATGAACGTGAAAGGCTAAAAAAAACCCCAACACAACACATTTTAAACATACACTTCTGGTATTTTTAAAAATTAGTTGTCATATATGTTTATCCTCTCTACAGTGAATTTTGTGGATGTCCACTGGTTTGAATATGAAATAATCTGATATTTGACTTTTGGCTGACAAATACATGTTTAAGTGGTATTAAGAAGTGAATATATTGGGGAAGCATTTAATAGTTTTGTTCAGTCATTTTTAGGTTTTTTCCTCTGTTTACTTCATTTATGAGAGTATCTCAACAAACAGTAGGCTAAAGGAAGAGATACTTTTTCTTCCCTCCCTGTGTGACACTGCTTCTCCCAGGCTCCCAGCTCGTCTTTCTGACTTCTTTTTGTTAGGAGCCTTCTCCAGCTTTCACCCAGATGCTTCCCCACCCACATACATACTACGATCTTAAGTGAGATCTGTCCTCACTCTCATGCACGAGAAATGTTCAATTACTGCTTCCACCTCTTTTCTTTACCACAGATCTCCAAAGGCTGGATGAGAGTCCTTTCATTTACTGTTTCCCAACATCTCTCTGTTCATCATGTGATGAACACAAGGAATACTGCGATTCAGTGCAATGCTGAATTTTGCTACCCCTAGTTTAGGTTGAAAAAATTAAATTTTTGCCTCTTTGACAAGAGTCAGTTCCAGGTGTAGCAGAACGCAGCTCAACTTTAATATTGCTATAATTCAATGTCCACAAAGTTAACATCCTCATTTAAAAGCTGCTGTAGAAAGATTCCCCAGTGAGCCAATCCTCAGTTCACAGACAAGGAATTAAAGATTTTCAGGGCTTCAGATGTAGTCAGCTATGCATTAGTTTTATATGAAGGATCTTAATGAGAAGATGCAGTGGTAAATAAAGCAATCAATGCAGTAATTCTATATTATCTAAAATGATATCCCCACATCTCGATGATATTCCCACATTTATGAAGTTTCAAATGTTTTCATTTCAATGCTTTGTAAATAATCAGTTGTCATGATTGATGCTCTGGCAGCTAAAAAAGATGGAAAAAAAATGATGAAAAAACTAGATTATTAGGTAAATATTACTGTGGGTATTTTTACACTTTGACACTGAAGTTATCATCTTGAACTGTACCACTGCCAGTCCTCTCAGACAATTCAGCCAGTTCATTTTTCTAGAGTGTGTGCAGACTTAATACAATATTTTGTCTACTACTACCTTCTGTTTAGAAAATATTGTTTTATAGTTGTAAGGATAAAGAAAATGTTTAAAATTCAGGTTGGAAACACGTTCATCTGAAGAGATTATAAGGATAGATTCAACAACTGTGGATTTGCCATATGTTTAGGAGTATGGCCATGAAAGCTTGAAGTAGTGCTCCTGGTTTGGTTTTCTTTGGGTTGTGGTTTTTTGTCATCTGGGCTTTTTGTTCCTTGTGGACAAGTGGGTTTTAATAAAAGCTTTTGTTTGTTGGGGTTTTTTTTCCCTTCACAATAATAATGATAAACGTGACATGCTAACAGGCAAATTGGTTGCAATGCGCATGCTGAAGAGGGAGGCCTGGGCCGGGAGTCAAACATTCCACATCAGTCTGCAAGATTAACACGTTTGTAGTTTAGCGTTTTACACAGTTTTTATTGGAGCCTATCCAGATATTTGTATGCAAAGAATTATTGCTCAATGACAAATTGTGTTGATACAATCTAGTATGTCGGGAAATTTCCACTCTAGTATGGTTGTGTGCCAAGTATGATACCTTTTGGGAATAAGAAAACAAATGACGTATTTTGACCTCAAAAGATAAATGAACAGCAACAGCAATTTTCTATAATTTTGGAAACATCACAGTTTCTGTATCCCTAATTGGAAGCAATTAGCAGTTTTGCTATTTTCTGCTAAGATTGTAACACAAAAAGGTGAAACCATAAACCATCCTTCAACATCTGTAAAATATTCCTCTTAGGAAGAGGAGTGTCTGCATGGATGCCTACCTGTGTTAGCTGTACTCCAAAGTGTGAGTGTGCAAATGTACCACTCTCTGCCTAAGTGGATCCAGATCACAGAATCTTCATGGTTGGAAGGGACCTTGAGATCATCAAGTCCAACCATACACACACACACACACACACACACACACACACACACAAAGAAAACCCCACCCAAAGATCTTGGGTACTAGAGCATGCCCTGAAGTGCCACATCTACACGTTTCTTAAATACCTTCAGGGATGGTGACTCCACCACCTCCCTGGGCAGGCTGTTCCAGTGCCTGACCACCCTCTCAGTAAAGTAATTCTTTCTAATATCTAATCTAAACCTCCCCTGCTGCAACTTCAGGCCATTTCCTCTGGTCCTGTCATTATTCCCTTGGGAGAAGAGGCCAACACCCACCTCTCTCCAGCCTCCTTTCAGGTTGTTGTAGAGGGCAATTTAGGTCTCCCCTCAGCCTCTTCTTCTGCAAACTAAACGCACCTGGCTCCCTCAGCCTCTCCTCATGTGACTTGTTCTCTAGACCCCTCGCCAGCTTGGTGGGTCTCCTCTGGACACACTCAGATACCACCATGAAATTTGCTTTGTGGATGTTGTCTGCAAAATTGTCACCATGTTCATCATCATGTATACTGGAACCAGTTCCTTTTCAGAGCAGGGACTGTTTTTCCTAAAGTGCTCAGGAAATACAGTTGCTACTTAGCTGCAAACTGATTAACTGCTGGTTTACACAGTATTTCCAAAAGTATTCTGGCACATTGCTGCAATGATATTTAGAGCTGCACTAAATCAGAATAGTTTATTTGATAATTAATTAGAGCAGGCATTAGTTGACAAGAGAAAATGACACATATTATATATGAGCTAGTGGTCCCTGGAAGCTAAGATTCCATTTTAAATCTGTTCTTCTCTCCTTTACCTTGTATGTTTTTTACTGTATAAATATTATTATGGAGTTTATTAGTGGATGCTTGTTTCTCACTCTCATTCGCTTCTCACAGCTCCAAGCAGCAGATTTCTGCTCCTAACCATGACAAAAGCTACTGGAACTTTTTGGTGATGGTAACCTACTCCTTCAGCAAGTGCAGCACATCTGCTAGTAGAGAGACATTATTTCATAAAGCTTCATATAAACCTTTGGACAAACTGCAATACTGTAAGGAACAATTGTATCTGAGTTTTTTCAGGCAATGCTGGTGTTCTACCACATGCACTGTGGACAGTGAGAATTGGAAGAAATGACTGTTCTGGATTTTTAGAACCAAATACTGCAAAACAGACATGCAGGCTGAGGTTTTGCATAAAGTACTTAAGAATTCTGCAGTGATCTAGCCTTAGAGGTAGTACTAATGGGTTTCCTACAGTTTTTCTCTCTAACTGCATTTGCAGCAGAATCTGTGTAGAAGAAACTAAGCCTGAAAGAACTGTGTGAAAATGAAGTATATTTATTGTACATAACAGTAGCATTTTTTCACCTTTTTGATAAAATAAACATTTTGATGACATAAAATGCTGGTTTTTAAGCTGAATGACGAAAAGAGGGCAGTTGCACTTTTTAAATCAAGTTTTGAAGCTGAAAATTCAGTTTTCTTAAATAACTGGATATGCGACGTCTAGGATTTCAGTATTAACTTCAATGGGGACCTTTCAAATAATTTAATTCATGTGTACTCTTCAGAAATGTTTTTTATTTGGCAGTGAAACAATTGTAGGAACAAGGATTAGTTTCTGCTTTGTAAAGAGATTACACTTACCATTTATTGCATTTCATGTTTATGTTGGAATACACTGACATTACATAGTAAGTCGAAAAGGCTTAACTTTTAAAATGACAGCTGAAGTCTTAACACTGAAAGCTCTTTGATGATTAGAAGAAATGTTTTCTCTTGAGGAAGAGTGATATGGGAAAAGAAAAAGGTGCTAGTGGGATTCAGGTATCTGTCAACGTTTTAATTACACAGCTCACAGTTTTGAGTCAGCGTACTTAAGTCTTGCTTTGTGTGTAGCTTTTATTTACTTCCGCTAGATAATTTTGTAGTTGTTACCTACTGGGCAAAGTCACACTAATGTAGTAAATAATAACGGTAATACTACTTAAAGAGCAGGGTTGGTGGGGCTTATTTGGCTTTTGGTTTGGTGGGGTTTTTTGGTGGGTTAGTTGATTGTTTTGTTTTGTTTTGTTTTTTTGTTGTGTGTGTGGTTTCTTTGGTTTGGTTTTGGTTGCCTTTTTTTAGACATGGTGAAGGGAAATGTTTTCAAGGTAAATTCTTAGGAATTGGCAGGCATGTGATTATAAATGTTTTGTCAAGTCCTATATAAACACCTATTCTGTTTCTATGTGATGAATTTTATTTTGTGTACCGGTTTGAATGGTGATAGCTCTGTTACGTGGTTGGTCCTATGGCTGCATTTGTTGACATAAAATATTGGCTCACATGCCTTGTGAGGAAAAGATAAGGGTCTTTGGTTTCAAGGGCTGGCTCTGTTTTTATGGAAGTGGTGATAACACTTTTTAGCCTGTTCAATACCTTTCTTAAAATGACCCACAGTCATACAGGTAGATTCTCTACTTGTTGAAGTGCTTCAGCCATTGTAAGAATCCCAGGAACAGCTAACAGAAAACTAATCTGTCCATCTCTCAGGACACTGTTTTTAAGCAGGGATACTTGTTAATCCTGCCTGCTTCATGTCTTACAGTTCTGAAAGGCTGGAAATAACCACATTTATACCCAGTAAATACATTGCTATTATAATTAAAAAATATAGTTTTAGTAGGTTACTAAGAATTCAATGTAACTTACTTACATATTGAACTCCACAAACAATTCTTTTTATAAGCAGGACGTAAAGACGCGGATGCAGGAATCTATCCAAGAGTGATAAGAACTGATCAAAATTGGCAGAAAAGGAGAATAATGATTTTTTTACTTTGTTTAGTAGTTTAGAGAAGTCAGTCAATCTTGTCATTGTGATGACTTGGGTGCATATGATTCTCATTTTCACAGAATAGCCAGGGTTGCTCATAGCACAATGTATTGTCTAATTCATACTCTCCTCTGAACTGTGTATTTCTTTTTCTGTTGTTCTTCATTGCCTTTTTTCCCCTCTGTTATTTCTTCATTCTTAATATCTTTTCTCCAACTCTTTCTGCCCAATTCTTTCTCCCCCAACTCTTCACTCGTCTGTTTCTAATTTTACATACTGGAAGTGTTGCTAGAGTAATGTAGAATTCCCAGAAAACAAGGCCCAATTTCTATCAGAGAGTCAATTTCTACTTCCTGCAAAATAATTACATCAAAAATTGCTTTAAGGATATAGAGTATCCCGTTCAAGTCACAAGGACCTGGACATGAATTCAGGAGATCAGGAATACCTCTAATCTAGTTCTCTTTTATGATATGTTGATATACTTGTGATGCGAAAAGGCTTCCTCTGCCTAAGAAAGACAGTTGTGTAGAGACTTCTTTGTCACAGTAAAAACATTGTGGTCCTGCTGCTTTTGCCTGTGCCAGGGCCTTTGAAAGCTACCTGCTACTGTGAGGGGGTCAGCATATAGGCAGAAGCACCCCAAAAGCCATTGTTGGTGCCCAACCCATCCCTTGTACCTCTTCAGTTGGCTTATTGATACTCTGAATTCCCTTCCCTCTTCCCATTCCTGCAAGAGATCAGGCTGGCCCTGGTCCCTTATTCTTATGAAGGCTTGCTTCTGCTGCAGAGAAGCCATGAGATGATTCTGTTTGTGTGTCAGTTTTTCATGGTTTATGTGAAAGGGGTTACTGACCTTTCTGCTTCCTTAGAAGGAGTGATTTTTTTCACAGCTGACATTACATGGTGTAAATAACATGGCTGAGAGCTGTAAGAATTGAATGAGTGAGCAGGAAAACTCAGTGACCTTTCAGTCCAGCCTGGGGTGACGCTGCTGGTGTGTGGCAACAGTTCTTTTGCCTTTCCTTCTCTTCAGCACTAAGCAGAAGAGTTCTGCTGTAGGTTGAACAGCCTCGCACTTTCTCTTCCAGAGCACGTAGTCAATACCCGTATGATGAAATATAGAATACAACCTCCTTGGTCTATAGACATCATTATACCCTTACTGGTGGCAGTAATGTATCTCCATGTGATATTATTTCATAGATTTTGTTGCAGAATATTTACATAAGAAGGATAATCATTGGTTTGGGCAGACTCTTTTAATATAACTTTCTTATGGAATGAATAACCAGCTACAGTTTCCTGTTGTTACCTGTGCTTTCCATTGGATTTCTGCAAGCTCTTTTCAATATGCTTGCTTTCTGAAGACTTTTCAAGAAACAAATATGTTTGTACGCATCTATATGCGTGGAAAAGAACAAGTCAGGTCCATGAGGAACTGAAAGCCAAAAAATCCTCCACACTGTAATAATGAAACAACAATAAAACAGCCGTTTGTGTAGTGCAAAACACTGCTGCTGCTGTTTGTTACTAAATATTATGGAAGAATGCTGAAGGGGGTACATAAACCAAAGTTGGTTATTTTTCAATAGTAGTCTCATAGTATTTTTCTTGGTAATCACACTTGCCCCTCCTCTTTCAGATCATCTTTTTTTTTCCATTAGACAAATCTCTTAGCTGCCTCAACATACTTTTATTGTGGGCTTTTCTAGAAGGAGTTAGCATTTCTTGCTACAGAAGTTGGCAATTTTTTTAAAACCTCCTTCAGTTACTTGCTCTCAAAAAAGAGTGTTGCTCTATTTTCCTACTGTGAGATCTTTTGATGATTCAGTTCTCTTTGGAAGTATTATTGGGTTTGATCTCATACTTAATTTGCTCTGCAGTTCTCATGACCTCGCAGCTTGCTGAGAGCTTGCTGGTTTCAGAAACGTGCCAGTGTTAGTTTTGCATTTAAATCTGTTGCTGTTTACAAGCCAAGTGCTACGAGGTGATTACAAGAGCCTCACTGTTGTATTTTTGCAAAGAATGGTGATTTTTATGGTTGTGTTTATGAGTATGGTGAGACCAGGCCTGTTTGTGTGCACAGTGGAGGCTACACCAGTGATACAGGACAAGACCTTCATGGAGTTACAGGGACTTCTGAGAAAAGTTTCCAGCTCCTTTCAGGCCTTGACAAAGTTACTCACACGGGAGAGCTTTACCAGTAGCAACTTGTTGGAAGGAAAGCAGATCCAGGTGGCTATTGTGTAAACGTGGGGAGACCTTGTCTGAAAGGTTGTTAAAAGGAGAGAAAATTAGAAGAGGGCAAGTAGGTGTGTTAGCTTGTCCTCAGCTCTGGGCCTGCTTATACATATATGAGAGAGTTGTCTGTGAGAAATTGAATATTGAGATAATTTCACAATTGTGACTAAATGAATTTAATTGAAGTTATTTATTGGTCTTTCTCCTTGCTCCCACAAACACTTACTCAGGATCTTTATGTGGCTGTTAAAGGGTCGTTAGAGTAGAAAAGAGAGCATGTGTTTTACTTCCCTCACTATTAAAAAAAACACAAACCAACAAAAAAACCCAAAAAACAACAACAACAACAAAAACCCACAAACAACCTGGCTGGAATTAATTAAAGTGCTAGGTTTCAGATGTGCTCCAAACCACTGGGGACATGTAAGTGAACAGTGATGGAGAAATGGCTTCAACTTGTAACTGTCTGTTGACTGTAGTCCTTATTTGTCAGTTAATTTTGATCATAGGTGTTTTGAACATTAGATGTTTATTAATGCATCTTTCTCAGATTTGTTGGAGAGAAGACATCTACTTTCTTGGGGAAAAAAAATAATTAAGAACTACTTAATGCATTAGTATGATTCTTTTCCATGTGCATGATCTTAATTTCATTTTGAATAAAATATGGGTTGCTACTTTGACCTATTCAAGAATGTGTGTGTGCACCATATCATACACAAGTTATCCCCATTGGTCTTAAGGCAGAGTATCAGGCCTTACTTTCCAAAGTCTTGTAATTCTAGGATGATACTCCTTCAGATACTCCCTGGTCACAAAGCTGAAATGATTTTAGAATTTCCATTATATCTGTACTATTGACAAATATTTTTCTCGTTACAGTATGGAGAATCTGGATATAAAAAGTCTTCATTCCTAAAAAAAAATTTGGAGACTTTTTTTTTCTAATTTATGTTGAAGGAACAAAAATTTGTAAGTAAATGAAAAATCTATAGGAAATAATTTTTATAATTGATTTCTAAATACATTTAAAAGTATTAATAAGTTTATTTACCTGGTTTTGGCTTTATATAGTGAACTGATAGAGGGCACCTGAAAGTTTACCTTGGTGTTTTGTTGTTGTTTGTTGGTTTTTTTCAGAAGCATACATTCTGAAAAGTCAATGGTTTTTTAGTGGTAAAGTAGCTTCACTTTTTCTACAAGTCCTTCCTCTTCATGGGTTGTGGAGCAGGCTTTGTGGAGTTATCCTATGGCAGCCATGAACTGCAAATGCCAGGTTACTGTTCTTGGATTTGAGTTAAAACAGTAGCTTCCTTTCACAGATCTAGCCTCACTCTTTGTCCTTGCTTATCTTGCATGTTTTGTATAGGGCAGGTGGTTGGGAAAAGGAAGAACAGCTTAAAGTGTGCTCAGTATCTATTGAATTAAAAAAAAAAAAATTACCCTTATCATTTAGATGAGTACAATTAAAGTACGTTACCCTACTTAGATTTCGACTAGTTTGGGTTGAGCTGTGCAATGTGTAGCTGCAATTGTGCTGAACCGTAGATATAATGGTCCCTGAGAATTCTAGTTTCAGGTCAATAACCTTGTCACTGTACAGTATATAAGAATTTCAATGCATACTATTTCACTAGTCCTTGGTAAGCTGAAATCAATATGGGTTCTTGCACTTTTAAGCAATATACTGTATAAAAAAACCCATGCAAGGTGATCTCTTTGGGGGGTTCTTTTTTTGTTGTCACTTGAACTATATGTAACAAGAACCACAGGAAAAAAACCCAGCTTTCCAAAGAACATATTCACAAAAGCGCTCGGTGTCATTCAGCATTACCTTGAAGACCAGGGCAAATTGTATCTTAAAAGTACAGGGGGAAAGAGGGAGGTACACAGAAGCATGATTGTACCCAGTCATTTGAGACAAATGTCAACAGCTTCACGCTACACAAGTCGGGTATTTATGTCATAATGCTTACATTAAAGAAAAATGAGTGTTTTCTTTCAGGGTGAGAATGTATACAAGGTATGGAAGGATTAAATCACTGGCTACATCTACTATTAAAAAATAAATATAACAAGTACAACAAGATGAAGCACTACTTGCACTATCTTGTTGTTTGTATTCCACAGACAAAAGTACTTACATAGTTTGATATTAAAATAAATCATGTAGTTTGATTTATAGAAGCAAAGTGAATTTAAACAAAAACACTTGAACACACTTCCAAAACCTTGTTTACTTTGAGGAAGTAAAATGCAGTTAATCGTAAGTAGAAAAGAGTGCTCTTCTATTTCAACCCTGTACTAGCAAACTTGGACACTGCCACTTGAGCAGAGACAGAAAAGATAGTTTTTATAGCTCTGAAAGGGTGTTCTACTATAGTAACTACTACACCATATAATAGTGTTGGGGTTTTGGTTGTGGGGTTTTTGGTTTTTTTGTTTGTTTTTTAAATGAGTGTGAGTTTTGAATCCTTTTTTTTGTTGTTGTTGTACTCCCACCTATATTCATGCTATACCCTTTGCATTGTTATTCTCCAGCGGACAAATGTATGGTTTGCATGTGTGGAGCAATTGTGAATCTTTGGTAACAAAGCTGGTTTTCTTATATCAAGTCAATGACTTAAAAACATGACATTTGTTTGAGTGTAAAGATAGGTGGTGTGAAGTAGTGCTCTATAAACTCGCTTCTAGGTGACTGGTGACTTCTCACTGTATACAATGTAGGGAGTCATGGGAGAGCTGTCCCTGCAGACTATTCCTGTGTGCTGAGCCATGGCTTGGGTGTCTTCACAGCAGTAATTCCAATAAACATGTATGTGTTCTGAATATGGATCCAGTGCTCTCAAAGAGGATATGAAAAAAGTCCACTCCCAATATATTTGCAGTGCAGTAAATATCAAAAGAAATTTAAAGGGGAAGAGAAGAGAATACTAATATGAGTCTGCAGGTGCAATACTTCACATTGCATCTGTGATTCCCTATCTAAAGTATCTATCTTATTGCTGCAACTATTTTTAGTTATTTATCTCCTGAGAAAACGCTTTTCCAGAGCTAATGCATCAGATCAACTCTGGAACAGGTATAAAATTTTCTCTCAGTTAGTAAAAAGTCACTTGATATTTCAAAAGTTATTCTGAGAGTTTAGGGAATAAAAATTTTCATTTGAATTCACGTGTTCATTTTTGTGTAATATTAAAAGGCAATCTGTGGAAGCTGATACTGGAAGAGACCTGTGATTTTTGTATTAATTTTTTTCCTCATACTAGGGCTTCAGTTTGTTCCCAGAATTGTTTATCTTTATCTCACATAAGGAAATATTTGAATCTCCTCTATTTTTAAGATTGATTTACTACCGTCTTTTTCCCTGGAGGTCACAAATAGTCTAGGCAGTTTCTTAGAAAAAAAAATAAAATAGTTCTTCTCAAATAGTAAATTATATCTGTATAGACATTCAGATCATGGTTTCTGGTGCTTGTCAGTGTATGGAAAATATGGGATCCCAAAATTGATAATTAAGAAAATTGTATCCAGTCTTTGATTTTGGAAAGTGAATAATGAATAATTTAATTTCTCTTCTGAAACTTGTCAGTTCTGTAGCATAAATGCTTTCCCTAAGTTACTTATACTACTTTCAGAAGAAAGATCAAGTAGGGACTTGGAAGGGAATTCAAATGGGATGTCGGTGGCAAAAGCATCTCACATCAGCACAAACACACACAAACTTTTGGTAATAAGATAATCAATATGATAGTCAAATGCAATGAATTGCAATTGATCATAAAATATAAACTTAAGTCAATCATTTCTATTCACATTTATGAATAACTTATCAGAAAGTCCTTCCATATTTTTTTATATGTATTTAGGTTATTTCATATGTAAAAGTGAGATGTTTGAATTCCTAATGTGTTCTTTAAGAAAGACAATTTATTTTCTATAATGATGCCAATCTCAGTGGTTTGAAAGTGATCAATATTTTTGTGTTGCTCACACCACACTCTTCCTGTATGTACTTTTCTGGGTTTAGAATTTCTCACTGTTTTGTCTATTTAGCATTCCCAAATAGTAAGTGTTTTTCCCAAACTGACTGCTGCAATGCAGTCTGAAATATTTTTATTTTTTTTTTGTTGGAATTATATAAAATAGCATACATATGTTTTCCAAGTGCCTTGCAATGAAATTGCTGAGCACAATGAAAGGACCAAATATCAGCATGATTCTTCCCTGCAGACAGTCTTGAATGCAGAAAGAAAATTATAAATTTTGGACAAGTTGGAAAATTAAAGGCAATGTGTATGCACGGTGCATCCTTTGGTTTTTTGTTTGGCTTTTTCCCACTCATTCATCACAGACTCTGGATCTAAGTGTTAGTTATGTTTATCCTTTAATCCTACTGTGTGGGTTTGTTTATGTAAGATTTATTATGTAGCCAGGGTGGGTAGTTAAATTAAAAACAAAACTGACCCTCAGCCACTGCAAGAATACCTAAGAACAGATTACCTTACATTAGACAAGTTACATTTATTCTGAATTCATTATGTAAGAGCTGGGCTTCACATTTCCTGAGTCAATATGAGACGGAAATCACTGCCAGGTGTATCTGCCTTTTTGCACCAAGCTCTCTAATGTATGAGCAGCAAAACAAGGAGAAAGAGCAGCTGTGTGCTTATTCTATAGCTGTTACCTTAAAATAGGAACTCACTTGATGACCATGTTTCCTTTTTCAATTAATTAGAAACACTATTATAATTGAATGTACTTACTACTGGCTGCGTACAAATCTCACCCGGTAGGATTTTTGTTGGTCTCTGGTAACCTTTACTGAAAATAATTAACAGCAGAAACATAGGGCTTGGGTGAATAAAAATGAAATGGTAACACTCTGAGTGCTCCGACCTTTTTTTTGGAGACAAAAGCAATTTTAATAGTTATAAATTATGTTAGGGGTTGAATGTATTTACCTGAAAATAATTGATGATATCATAGCTTGTTCTCTTAAGGTGGTGTATTTTGAGGTTGGGTTCCTGGTGCTTTTTGGCTTGTTTATTTTGCTTTATTTGTTGAATATGCTGAGGCAGACTGGAAATTATCAGCTCACCTCGTTGTCTGGACAGTGACTTAAAGAATGGTTGTGGAAATAGCAGATGTTTTCACTGAGTGTGCATTTTGCATTCTGTACTCATAGGGCAGTATAGGGCAAATATAGAAAAATTGTGGTGGGCTTGTCCTGATGTACTGCTAGGAGTACAGATTAAATTCATCCTGGTTTATAAGACCTACGTGAGGCTTATTCATCTTTAAAATCCCACTTAAATCCTGTTTTAATGTCTTAAGTAGGATTTAAATTATGGCTAGTATAGGCCCTTTAGAGGAGAAAATGACCCTATAGGTTACTAGAAATGTAGTATTTTGCAATTTCATCAAGCTGTATGTAACGGGATTTCAGGGCTACTGATGGACTAACCTTTTGTGAAATCCTAAGTGTGTATTTTTTGAGTAAATATTATTTCTACTTTCCAAAAGCCAATGGAACTCAGATGGTTAAGTGACCTAGCTTAAGGTCTTAAACAATGGATATTGCCAGCTGCATATGTTCTCTGACTACTCCCTATGGCTCCCTACACATTTATTTCATTTTAAAATGTTTTGGTTTGTTTTAAAATAATGTTTGGGGTTTTCTGTTTTTTTTTTTTATTGCTGCTTGTGAAACACCCATGCAAGCAAAAGACAAAGTAAATTTAAAAACGGTAGGAGAAATGCTGAAATCAAGGTTGTGTGAAGTAACTTGTGTAAAAATTAAGCTGGGGAATGCCCCTGCCCTAGCTCACTTGCTTTGATGCCTCTGTGATTGGTTACATATTCATATACTTGGTTGTGAAACGTCTGGGTGGAAATGTCAGGTTTTAATTATTTCATCTTGAACAGTGATGCAAAGAGGTTAAAATTCCTAGGGATGACTTTGTAAATCTGAAAGCAAAAGTTTAGTGGAGTTTTACAGTTGTTCTGGGCTGTGGTATTACTCGTATAGAGGAGACATAAGCTCCTTAAAATATGTTTTGATTAAAGTCATGTTTCTTTGCTCTGAGTGCAGCAGGTTTATGGGGTGATGTGAGTGTGTGGTCCTGTGGTTAGAACAGGAGAATACAAGCAGGACAGGAACTCTGACTGCACCAGCTCTGCCATTAACCCTCTATGCAATCCTAGGCAGACCACAAAACCTCTTCTGTTTGTTTTGCCCATTCATACTGGGTAAAAATGCTGAATTCAGAATAGGCCAAGAACCTTAATTAACAGACATTTGACTTGCTTGAGATTCTGGGAGAATGGATGCTATGAAAGTTTAAAAAAATACATGTAATTATTCACCAAGACTACAAAGTTTTGCTAATATCCTAGCACAGCTATGCACTGAAAGATACTGCATTCTCTTGCTGTGTCAAGAGGTGATGGGTTTGACTTTTGAAGGCCTAATTAGCATTTAATTTACAGTTTTAAAAAATGAAGTACCAAATCACACATATGTACACTGTATTATTATTATAAACTATATTTAGGTTTATATAGTCTTTTTTTGGCAGCTCATGGTTTATTACAAAGTAGGTCTAAATCAAATTAACTGCTGTCACAAGCTTTTTAAGGTGTGGTGTGAGTGGAGACTACTTAATTTCCCCCCTTAGGCAAAATATTTGTTACTTAATTATGTGTAAGAATTTTATAACTTTTTGCTCATCATCTTGGGAGCACTAACAAACAAATCAGGGCATATGTTTGTCAGAAGCATGGACTGACAGAAGAACAGATCAGTGGGTGGGGAGATGAGGAAATGTTCTTTTGAGGCTTTGTATTCGGAGTGATTTGAATTGCAAGACTGACTTTTCAGCAACGGCTTCAGGTGTGGAGTGATGAATTGAGCTGGAGGCATAATTTAAGGGAGGATAGTTTTAAAGCAATGCATCAGGCCTACTAAGAAATTAGGATTTGAGGGTCTCCAAAATGAAAATAAAAATAATTAAAAAAATCTGTCAGAATAGGTAGGCTATTTTTTTTTTTTTTTTTTCATTTTAACTCCATGAAGTATTTCACTGACATGGAAAACAATACACTTAACCAAACGATCATTAGACATTACTTTGGTCAAAACATAAAATGACAAAGTCATTACATCAGCTGAGAGTGTATTAAATTTATTTGGTCTTTGCTAAATACAAATGTTGTTTGTTCATGGGGAAAAGGTTGCTAATACAGATTAGTAAAATGTGATTGTAAAATGTATTCTCAATTACTGCCTCTTCTAGTTAATGAGAAAAGTGTGTTGTTGATTTTATAAAATTGGGCTCTAAATCATTACAGTTTTGAATTCGCAGGAAGCCTAGCTTCCATATGGGATACAATTGTAATATCTATGTTTGTACCACATATAGCAATTAAAAACAATTTGGATTTAGAAGATTTGCACTCCATTACCTCTGTGACAACAGGAACTTAACAGTTTCAGCTGGTAGTCAGCCAGCTTGTAAGAGGCACAGTACATTATTGTGAGTAAGCACTGGTTGAAGTGTATCTTGTTTTGCCTTGGAGATCTTAAAACTGAAAGATGGACTGACAAACCAGTTGCAAGATAACAAGGTGCTCCAAACAGCAGGATTATATAAAATACAGATATGTTTGCAATACTAAAATTGTTTTATTTTTGGTTTGCTTTATCTTTTCAGAGGCAGTCATTCTATTGCTACTCAGGAGTTCCAGACCAGGACAAGATAAGGAAGGTGCAAGTAGGGATATCAGAAGAAGCAAATGTTGACAGAGGTGAGTGTTTCTTGAGCTCTTGTTGCCTTACGCAGATGCCAGGGTCTTTTGCATCGCCCAGTCTAAATTAGTTAAATGAAAATCAGTTCATCAGAAGATCTGACAGCAGCCATTGGATAAGGAGATCTGTGATTATCCGGACAGACTTGTCCAAAACTAGTAATTTTTAAACCAACTTGGCTTTCTCTGGGAAAATGTAGTAGGTGACAAGGATAACAGAGGTCCCACCAATATTTTAAGGTTTTCATGCCATCTTGCATGCTTATCAAGCAGCACCTGATTTGTTATATGTGGACTTGCTGAGATGATTTGGAAATGTATATACTAGCTGGCTGGTAAACCATACAGGAAATTGCTGCCACTGATCCACTATCAAATGAGATGGTTGCTTTAACAGTCTTTACACAGGATTTGCACTTTTGGGTCGAGTCCAATTCCATGTTTTCCTTGCTGACAGGAATGGTAAAATAGAGTGCATACTGCATTGGCAGGTGACACTAAGCTACAACCAATTTGAAAAATGGGAATTACTTTGAAAACTATGTAGTAAAATAATATTGAGAAAATAAAAGAAAGCTAATTAAGAAAAGATGTCAAATTATGTACTTAGAAAGGAACAGTTTGTCACTCTAGGAAAAAATGCTTTAAAAGTCGCTAGGGTTTCTGGTACACTGTAATGAAAATAATGGTTAATGTGATTTTTTTTTTATTATTTTTTTTTACAAAAGTGACAAATGAGGATGTTTAAAGAGATGTATTATTTGTAGCAGATGTAAAGTCATCCTCCATGCCATTCAGTGATTCAGTGCTCTTACAGATTCATCTGAACAGGTGTTTTCTGTTATTAGGCTTAAGCGGCTAGTAGTACGAGTAGTACGAGAGCTTTTGGTTAAATAATAGGAAAGATTTTGTAAACTCTAGGAGTAGTGTGGTGCTATAATGATTGCTGGGTTGTGGAGCTTCTGCTGGAGATCTTCAGGCAGTTGCTAGATCTTTATTAGTTGGGTGTGAGTTGGCGATACTTGAAAGGAAAGGGCAGGGGCAGTCCAATTGAAATCTTAAACCTCTTTCAGTCCAGTTTTCTGTGATTCTGTATGTCATTCATATACACATATGAAAACCCTGCTTTTGAGTTCTCTTATTATCCATTGTGCATGCTTAGCCCCATGAGTTGTAATTTTAGTGGGACGTGAAGCGAGAATCCTGTGTGCATTGCCAGGACCAAGGATATTTTGATGTTTCTGTTCAGTAACATTGCCTGAGAATCTTTTGAGGAATGGATTAACTACACACCTTGGACAGCATATAAATTTACTGGCTGCATTTTTACAAGCTGCATGTAAAAAAAAAAAGAAAAACCAAACAACAAAACCCAAACAAAACCAACAACAACAACAAAAAAAACAACCACCGCAAACAAACTACCAAACTTCATTTATAGGTTCTGTTACATCCTGTTACATCTAAGAACTTGCTAAGGGACTCCTCCATGGCTCTGGTCCATTAACAATCACAGCTTTGATAGAGCACGGTGTTTGTTCAGAAGTTGGAAGAGAACCAAAATCAAGTCTAAAGTTGGGATTTTCTTTATAAAACTAAATATATTTCCAATAACTAAAACTTACTACATTTTGAGGGGGGGATAGTTTTGTGTCTAATTCCCATGGAAAGGGAAAAGAAATTCTCATACCTTTTTGCAATCTGAATTGTAATTTTCCAGGTATTTGAACAAATACAGTCAAATAAGTAGTAGCTTTAAACTGTAATTTCATGCATCCTGGATTATCTAGATTATCCTGCAAGAGGGATATAATTTCAAAGAGCTACTTAAACAGTGGGAAGCTTTTGAGTTATTTTCACATAATATCTCTAATGTCAACCAAGAAACTGAAGAAAAGATCTTTGGCCTTCCTTGTATTCTTTTTCTACAAAATGTGAAAAACTGGTTGGATGGTAGCTGAACTGTGTCTCTAAATCTCTGTCTTGGGCCAGTGAAATGCAATTCCTAAGGAATTGTGTTTAACAAGAAATGAAAAATTCTTCTCTAGTTGTGTGTCAGGTTTTTAGGCGGAGTTACATGAACCAGTTTGTCATTGAGTCTCTATTGTATTCTCTAAACCATCTCTATAATCCAGGCTATGAATTACAGATTATTTTACAGCCATTGTTTCAAAGAACTGTTTATCCCCTAATAATTACCTACAAGCATGCCAATACAAATTGAGTTCTTAAAAAAAAAATAATATATATATACATAGGTATGACCTGAAGAAAGGAGACCTTTGGACTGCTGTCATTCAGGTTACATTAGGTAATATTTTCTTGCATTATGTCAATTGTTAGAAAGCTTAGGATGACACCATTTCCTTGGTCTTAAATGATTAATTAGTAGCTTGGGTTGAGAGATAAAATTAAATACTTGTACCAGTATGGTCAGCTTTAATTTACCTAACTGAAACTGTAATGGACTGCTGTGTAAGGCCAGACATTCCCACCTCTGGCAAAGGCAGAAAAACAACTGGTATGCACTCTTCAGCAAGAGGTAAAACAAAATCTAATTGCTTAAATAATGCTGAATTTATATTTGCAAAATATCTATAAACCACTGGGCTGTTTCCCTTTTTAATTTTCATTACAAGATTTAAAGATTTTTGAGTGGGGTTTTTTGTTTCTCTTATCTTTATTTTGTAATATCTAATACATATTTTAAATGTCAAATTTCATCTTCTTTGTTATCACCATTGAAACTTTGGTACACTGAGTAAACAAATATACTGTGAGCAAAGTTGCTTTTGACCCAAGTTGTTAGCTGTGTTCCCTGGATGTTAAATTTGCAGATAAGCTAAATCTTGCTTCCCGGCTCAGAATTTGAAGACTTTCCTAATGTTGCACGAGAACTTGTACGTAAAAGCACCTCCAAGCTGATTTCTCCGTCCTTTAGTCCTGGGTTTAGCCTGAGTTTGGAAGTGTATTGGATCAGTGTTCTGGCAGTGCTCACCTGTAATTGTTCTTGGGATCTCTGGCAGGAATAAATGGTGATGGGAGGAGGAATCTATCTGCAGTTTGTTGTCCCATAATAGAAAGGGACACTTGTGTGAGGCCAGAAATCTAGGCCTGAGAGTATTCTTGCTTGTGATTGAATTTGGTGTGTTCTCCCACAAGATTATAGGACGCTGTAGAGTTGTGCAGACAGAGGGGGGCCATGGAATCCCATGGTTAGATTTGGTATAATGCAGCATTAGCCTCCATTTCCAGTGTGGAAAGCCAAAGAAAAGCCAAGCAGGGGAAAATCAATGAAGAAACCTTTCATACTTTGAGGTCTATTAAAGGGTGCAAAACACAGGAGCCCTATGTCATTTCCTGTGTGGCTAATTTCTAATGAGAGAAAAAAAACAATGCAAGTTGACAGACATGATATTTGAGTTACTTTTATACTTTTTCATTTGGCCAGCAAAAACTTTTAAATTAAGGAATGTAACTTTCAAAGCAAGTATTTTACTGATATATTTTTAATTATTTTTTTTAATACATAAAGATGTGAGGGTTCTGGTCAAGGAGTGACCTATCCAAGCAAAACTTTGGACAAGTGAATAAGCACACTTTTATGAATATGTACATGGAGAGTGTCAGTGAGGAGCTGGATAAAAGAAACAGTTTTTGGAATAAGCAAGTCTGAAGCCACAAAAGTGACAGCTATGTGGGTGTAGTAATAGTTTACTCCCCTGAGGACGTTACCTTATACCAAGCAAGGATTGTGTGCTGCTAATGACTGCTGTAAGAGAAGCAACCTTTATGATAGATGGGGCTTGGCAGAGCTCTGAAGCAAAATCCCTGATATTGGGACCTCTGTTAGACATTTGCTTGGCAACTCCGGTGGGCTTTCTTTTGCCATGTTTAGATCCCTGACATCGGCCATGTAATTTGGATGTTGCATGTCTCATTTCTATGCTGTTGATACTTTTGGGCATTAGAACAGCATGTTTCTCCCTGACCAAAGTGGGTACTGGTGGTGGTGGTGGTGAATCTTCCAAAATAGATTTCTATAACACAAAGCAAGCTCCCTTTCCCTGCCTAGTATTTTACGTGAAACACAACACTAGATGGGGGTGGACAGGTATTCTTCTTGCCATAGTGAGGAAGAACAGCTTTTCCCTGTCAGTCTTCCTTCCCCCCAGTTTGTTTTTTGTTGTTGTTGTTGTTTTTTTTTTTACAATTAGCTTTTAGCACTGAAAAAATACTAACTTGAGGTTCCAGGCAGGTGTAATTCAAATATAATATTAAACCATGCAGGAATATCTGTTCTAGAGTGCACCACTGCACAGTTTAAATAACTACTGAGGTAACACGCAAGAAAGTCTACACTGCAGAAATACTGGTGATTTTTCAATAAGTAGTAATTAATTTGGCTGAATAGCTTTTGCCAAACTGCCCCAGAGAAATTATCATTAACAATTAAAATAACAAAATTTCATGGGGCAAAGACATTTTCAAATATCAAAGTTAGTTAACTATCAATTATGCTTCATTAAGTGACTCTTGATGAATTCATCAGCTAAATTAAGCTTCATTAAGTGATTCTTGCAGTATCCTTCAGAAATGCTGTAATTATTTCTCTTTTAAATAGAGAGAAACTGAGGTAGACAATTTAGCTGTTTTGCTAATGGCTACGTACAGTATTTTATAGCCAAAATTGAAGGCTAGGCTCATTGGACTCCTCTTCTGGTATTAAAACCACTAGCCCTGATCTGACATCACTTTCCATCTGCTTTTACAAAATCTTCACTTTGTATCGGCTACCCAAGCAATGTCTGAAAATTCTTGCATTTAAATAAATATGTTATAGAAAGGGTTTTGATACCTGAGAGAAATTAAAGCAAGAAACTTTTGGTTTTTAGACCAAGTTTTATTAGTGATGGTTTTGCCATTTGTAGGCTCTATGGTGTAAGTATGTTTTACAACTGTTTCTTAAGCTGGAAAAGCAACATCTTTTCTGTCAGGAACATTTCTGCAAGGTATGCATTTTGGTCACCCACAATTCATCACAGTAATGCATCCAATTTATTTCAAGATTTTCAAAACCCCAGTAGCCAGATAAAAGCATCCACTGCAGAACTTGCCTCTGCTTTAGTTGAATGACCTGCGGAACTGGTAGTATAAAATAGCTGAGAAATAGCATCCTAAATTTGATTTCCCCTACCACCGCTTTCAGATTCTCAACTCTGTAAAAACGTGGCAGGACTGAACTTGTGCAAACAGGCTGTTTCTGACTGTGGCTGAGAAACACAGGGAAAAGGATGAATAAATTGTTTCTCTAGCTCTTGCATAACTGCATCAGACCCATTGGTATGTGTTTTCCCCCAGTTCCTGGGCAAACTGGGGCAGAAGAGCAAAGCTGTGACTTTTGCACAGTTCAGCCAACAGTGCTAGTGTTGCCTTCTGTACAGGCCTCTCTCTGTCTTCAAGCACAAAGAAAGGTAATCCTTGCTGAAGTTGTATTAAAAAACATAATTTAACCCATAAATGAAAGCTGATTCTCTCCTTATCTAGTGACTAATACTGTTGTTTTCTGGAGCAGGGGAAGGAAGCAGCCCTTCAAAGCCAAGTCATTTCATCTCAAACTTTATTAAAAGTGTACAGGAATCAGATTTTTACTGTCACCTACTTATCATGTCTTAGAGGACACCATAACTGCAAGGTGCTAGCTCATGATAAGTTGGTGGGTTTCATTGCTTCTGTTTAGTTGGGCTGTGTGACAGGCTGCAGTGAGTGCAGGGAACAGGCACCTCGGAAGATGTAACAAATTATTATACATACAGCTCTTATATATGACAAATACTGAATATTGTTTAGAAAATAATAATCTACAGGATTATGTTGTGGCGCAGGGCAAGCAGATGAATATGTGGGTTGGAACTTTTAGACTAAGCAGACTGTGCTGGTGTTCTTGTTCAACTAATGCATAACTGTGATAGGCTTTGTTTTGAAGAGCAGAAAACCAGTAGTTGATTATTTACTTGGAGCAAACTTTCTTTAACTCTTAATCTATTGCATATGTGATAATGTAAAACATTGCCTTTCTACAATACATAAGTAGGTTAAACACTGCAACTGTCTGTAGGTCGCATCCCTTCCTCTCCTGAGATAACTCGAATTCTCTTTTGGTAGAGTAATAGCTTCCCCTCTAGCATGTCACAAGTTAGTTACAGTTTTCTTTACAAAGATTCCATCTCTGAGTATTTTTGCGCATGTATGTTCTGCTGCCTGCTGCAATAGGTTGTGTGCTGGATGCCTCAAAACTAGAGATTTATGGAGTGGCCCTTACAGGGACAGCATACAGCCCTCCCTGCCTTCATGTGAAGGGGCAGTGATGCTCCACCCTTCCCTTTCAACTGGAAACAGTGGTCATGAGAAGAATCTTCCCCTGTTACCTGAAGCTGAAGTTGTTCTTGCTCCAATTGTTTATATGTAAATAACTTATACACTTTGTTAATTAATGGAGTTGGTGTGGGGGGAAGGAGGGGGAAACAAAACTCGTTTTCTTCTAAGTGGGAAGGAATTTTATTTTTCTTGGAGCCCTAGGGTGTTTTAGTTGATACTCTGCACTGTTGGCATCTCCAGATTTTGAATGTTGCCCTTCTTGACAGGAAGTCTTGCTTCAACACTGATGAAGGTAAAGTATATCTGGAAAAGCGTATCACTTTGGAAACAGCTGTCTGAAAGAAAATGAAATATTTGCAGGCCTGTAGGCAAATTGCTGGATTGGTGGAAGGTCTTGATTGCTAAGGCCCCCACTGCAAAACGTATGCCCCGTATTTGAAATACGGGATTTTTATAAGGAGAGTCTCATGTGTGCTTACTCTGAGAAAGGTGTGGATCTCCTTTCTAATGAGCTACAGTATCTAACTGTGCTTAGACTGTTAGGTACTGTAGCTCCTAGGCAAGCTGTGAGTATGAGAGTTGATAGTTCATAAGACCGAGGGGCAGGAAATCCAAGAAATCCACCTGGAAGCTCTTGAGTGTTGCATCAACAGCTAAAGCTTCACACAGCACCTACCACTCTCAGTAGCAGTTGAAGTCTTTCTGTATTCGAAGGTAGGATGATTGGTGACTGCAACCACTACAATGTCTGTCTGTCCCTGTGGTCACCCCTACAGCTGTGCCTCCTCCTGTCTTTGGATCCCAGCAGGCACACATGTTCTGTTCAGTCACGTGTCTTGAGATTTTTCATCTTTTATTTCATTCTGTGCTCAAACAGAATCAGTATGGCGGCAAGGAACTTGGATCCTAGGCCTAAGCATCTCCATGGGTCTTGATGACCTCAAGTCCTAATATCTACCTGCTATTGGCCCTAACAGAGGTGCTTCTCACTCTGTCACATCTTTGTCAGTGCAGGGAAGGACAAACTCAAGTACTACAGAAAAAAACCCCACATAAATTATTAGTATCCTTCTGTGTGAAGATATTCCAGATGTAATGTTTGTATATTAATATGGCCCCTTTGAACCTTGTAAAAAGACATCTAGGTCAGGTCCTCTGACTTGTATAGCTAGGAATGAAAATAGAGTACACTAAAGAGGTGAGGTATTTCCTCACATCTGACATCACACACTATAATTATTACTGCAAGAAGTAAGAAAGCCAAGATGGATGGCACGTTACTATTTGAAAGGAGCAAAATGTTTCCAGACACAAGTGGCAAGGTTTTACACTTCCTTAAGGAATCTGGGATAATGTTCTATGTTCCTGGAAGCATAATGTGCTTCTAGAAAGGCAAGGCAAACTTCCCCAATAGAGCTATCGGGACTAAGCCAGGAATATTGAAATCTACAACGGATATCAGAATTCTGAAGAAAAAAAAAATGCAAACTGCACTTGTTCAGCCACAGAGTTGCTTTAGTTGTCAAATATTTTGAAGTAGCCTGAAGAACTGGAGATTATTAATTGTCTGCATTTCTTTGCTCGCTGTGGTTCCACAGCATCTGACACTTGATCTTCAAAGGCTTTTGGATGTCAAATGCTTTGATGTTAGGTGAAATCATACTGCTTTCATCTTTCATATTTCCACCAGATACAGGGATCCATCTTAGAAGATGGGATGGTTTAAATGGCTTGAGTATGATTCAACTAGAAGCTGTGGAAGACGTTTCATAAGCTTCAAGAAGAGGGTGGTTTGCCTCCAAACGACAAAATGGTTTTGGTTCACTGACTTTTCCTTATTGTCAGAAACTGGACATCTGAATGCTAACACAAAGTTTCAGTTGGTTTCCCTACCATCTTTTCCTTGAGTCAAGGATGTATCAAATTGATGATGTCGAGCTATGTTGCTGTGAACAAATAAGCTGCAAGAGGACTGTGGAGAAAACTTGGCAGATGCCCTAGTTTCTTTTCATTCTCTATTCCCATTTGTATTCCAGAAGGAATTAAGCAGCTGGTGTTTTCTGTCCAAGTAAAACCAGGTTTTTACACATGCCTCTACAGAGTAATTTTGACTTTCTGAAAAGGGAATAAATTATTGTTGGCATGATTCTGGTTTCTGCTGCTAAAGCCAGGCATGCAGGACCAAACTGAACCAAAACAACTTTTCTTTTAAATAGCTGCTTGAAAGTCCAGGTTATGAAGAGGTATATGGTATTGTTCAAGAGTTTAGAAGTACTTGGAGATGTTGCAAGAGCCAGTACAAATGCCCTAAAGTCTGACAGTCTGAGTTTGCTTTGTTGGAGACCTTGAAGCTGTCAGTCCTTTAAGTCTGACTGGATTGAACTGGAAGGCTGTGGAGATCACCCTTAAAAGGGAAATAAGCAAAAATACGTTGCAGTTGAATCTAAGGACAAATTGTTTCAACAGATCTAGTTAAAAATGTAGGTTCCATCTTCCTCCGTTACTTTTGAAGATTGTAGATGTGAGCAGTTGGAGAATAAGAGCAGTGGGCATTTTTTATGGCTTATGTATTACAGCTGAGCTGTATTTCTTAATGATCTGAGAATAAGGTTGGAGGATGTTGCTTGAACAGAAGGGTAACTTACCTAGTAATCATTGCATGTTTATGGAAAGGAATTCTTTCAATGCCTTAATTCCTAAGGAGTCACAAGCAGTAGAGACAGGGTAATAAATGATGCTTGCTCAAAGTTTACTTTTAGTTGAATGTATATCGAAAGAAGTAAACTGAGGAGGGATTATCAAGTACTGACTGCTGTGGTTTTAAAATATACTAAAACCAGAACTACGTGATGCTTAGAAACTGTGATTCAGAAGAATATGAAGGCTTTGCAGCTGGTTACACAGCGGGATGTTGCTCTATGCCTTCTATTTAAGCATTAGGTGGCCCCTTACAAAATAATGTCACTAAGCTTCTGCCCCTGTGAGTGCACAGGCTTTGTTATCTTATTACATGACTTTTAAGGAAACAAAATGCAAAAGAATGTGTGAAAGCCTCCTCAGTGCATCTCTAATGATCTTTTGTAGCGTCACAATTTTTCGAGTGCAGGCAAAGAAAGGTGTCCCTTCCTGCCATTGTGCCTGCACTCAGCTAGGAAGCACTGGCTGGGCTACCACCCTCCGAGAGAGACCAGGGAGTCCCAGCAGGCAAGGGCATGCAGAGGTGACACTCTGAAAAAACTGATTGCAGATCTATTTGCAGAGAGGATGGCAGACATATAAGTGTGTTGGACACTACCTGTTGTAAACTGGACTTTGGCATCATTGAATCTATGAATGGCCTTAAAAAATACTAGAAAAATTATCTATATACCTGTGCTTGAGAATTAAAGTTATTTTGCATATTTAGGGTGGTGGTGTTTCTTTATTTATTATTTCCCCCTCTAAACATAGTGTTCATAGTATTTTTCATAAGTTTCTAATGAAGGCAGAAAAGTTTTGGTGTTGGTAAAATATCTTATAAAAGTTAGCACTTTGTACCTTTGGTTTAGTAGATGGGAGCCAGAAAATGAAAATGCTTGTCTTGTATAAACTGAATGAAGTACAAAAGCAAGAAGTGACAGTATGGAAAATGGAGGAGTGAGAAGACTCAACATAATTTTCATAGCCTTGCTTGCTCCTCTGTCTTGGAAAATAATCGCCATTAACTTTAGGAAAGAGTTACCAACTTCGGTTTGATCTCTTTCTCACGTAAAAATAAATGTAAATTGTTTTGTGGACTTGTGGAAAATATGTGTCTGGCCAAATCCTGCATTTCCAGTTCAAGATTTTGGAGACAATTTTGTCTGCATAAGAACTGTAGAATTTTGATAGATTTTTAAAGCACAGCTATAAAAAGAAAGACTAATTCTTCTACTTGCATACAAAGCTAATGTGCATTGGTTTGTTTCAATATCTTTCCAGAAAATGAGGTCTTTTATATTTAATATGTTAATTACACTTCTCCAAGTGCAGATAATCTAGTTATATAACTTTTTAATGCAAAAAGACGTATCAGCATTAGATAGGTAGTGATTGTTTTAATTGCTTTGAGTTAATTCTAGTAAAGATAATATGTCTATTTTGGGTTTTTTTTTTAAACTAAGAATGGAAGAACAGACCCTGGACTAAGCTCTAAAGAGGAAAAGAACTTGTATTGATAACTGCATTTAATGTGTACAGTTTACATGAATAATAATTATGGAGTCTGTCTATGAAAACTCCACCTTTTATACCTGAGTAAAGAAGTCCTTTTCATCCAAAGCATTCCTATTCTTCACCTCTTTGAATTAAGTTAAGGAATCTTTCTGTAGTGAGTTCTGTTTGATTAGATAAACAATATGTCTCCTGTCACTACTCCTGATTTTTTTTTTCTTTTTAATTGCAGTAGAGAAAACAGAGTATGACCTGAGAAACTTTGTAAATCAGACAATCCTCTGTTTCAGTCAGATGAAATAAATTAATATGTCCTTCAGATTCTAAGAAGTATGAGACAATTTTAAAATAGTTCACATCTTTTAAACTTTGTCTATTACTGTAATTCCAAATCTGGTCTCTTTAAAATTAGGGTCAATATCACAATATAAAGCTTGGCTTGGGAGTGTTTTTATTACAATTGCAGTGTAGCATCAAGGCATTGCTATCAGTACAAATTGGCATAGTTACGGCAACCCAGGGAGGAACTAGCAAACAAATATGCCTGCATTTCTTGTTTTTCCTTTATAGAAAGGTACTGTGCTTGTTAGCTGTGTGGTGTTCATTGTACTAGGAGTGTTGGGTAGAGACTATGTATATCTTAAAAGCAATCTCTTCAAGTAGGTTGTTAATTCATCACCACCATGGTATTCGTGTACTGTTAGAATGATAAAAGCTAACCCATCCTCACTCCTATGTACTGCCTTCAGAGTGTTTTGTCTTGCAGCTTCTTAGAAGTGATTGTAAGTAGTGCATCTATGGGGGAGGGTCACCAAAGGAAGCCCATTTTAGGTCTCTTCCAATTCTTCAGCTGGATTTCAGGTAGTTGCTGTCTCCTCAGGAGGTAAATAGTATCTGTTCCTTCTGGACCATCTGCAGTCAGTGCAGCATGGGATGCTGGGCAAAGGACTATCAAGAATAATGCTAGGTACCCCCTGTCCAGCTCCTTCCAGTAACAAAAAGGGGAGGAAGTGTCTGACACTGGCAGAATCTGCTGTGATTGTGCTGAGGGGAACAGAGAAGTATCATTAATCATTATTTCAATGACCTTTGAGCAGGAATGCGTTTGATGTTCAACTGTGAACAGGACCCAAGATGTACTGAGGTCAGTGTTTGAGCAGTTTATCCGCATGACATTATAGATGCTACTGTAATATATTCTGAAATACAAACAGTTCTGCTGTGAGGTAACTCTTCTAGGTATGTGAACACACAAAGGAATAAATCAGAAATGAACCCCCTTTCTTCCAGCTGGCTGAGTGGTTGATGTCAGCTTTTTTCTCCATGAAGCAGGGGAGCATGTGATGCTGTACCTGCCGCTGTTCTCCCTCCACAAGGAAGCATGGGCAGTGACAGGGGGATTGCCTTCACAAGTTAGCAATGTTGGACCAAGGCAGGTTAAAAGTAGATCCGCTGTGGAAAAAGATACAGATTTACTCTTTCCATTATAAAATTCGGCTTCTCTGAAGTTCATTTCCATAGCTCTTTCTTCAGTGATAGGGCTGTAGGTAGGACACTGTGTAGCTCCTCTTTGCAGTGTTACCAGGAAAGCTCTCTAAAATATGTAAGTCTTAAAATGCCTGCATGAAATTTTATCAGTTTATCTTCATTATCATGTGTCATTTAAAATGACTGACTTTAACACTGGTATATTGAGTTTCAAACATTGCCTTCCACAGACTACAGAAGGAAAAGATAAATATGATAACACCTAGTGGTTTATTTTCATAATAGTTCTTTTTTTGTGTGTGTCTGAAGTATTTGTGGCAGAGATTTTTTCCATCTCTTAATTCCCATAACTTAATAAGTTATGAAGTCTACTGCCAGTAATCCTTTGTTACAATAAAAAAAATCTCTGTGCCGATTCATGATTGATCTGCATGCAAAGATGTGCAACAGCTCCCCTTCAGTGCTTGATTCCCCAAATTATACAATATATATAGTCTGTGTGTGTATGTGTGTATATATATGTGTGTGTATATATATATACATACTCGCCACCTAGTTACCTGCAGGTGTGAAGAGAATGTATTATTCTGCTACAGAAATGCTGATTAGAGTCTGAAGTATTTTTTTAAAACTAACGTTTGCTTGTGGATGATCAATTGTGACATGCTGTGACCTTCCTTAGGTGAAGTCAACAAGTACTTCATACTACTGTTTATTAAATCCTCACTGGTCTATAACAGAAGTGCCATTCATTCTTTTCAGTTTGTCATGGGTAGCCTGACAGTGGAGGGCTTTCACTCCTGTGTGTGTGGCCATCCCTTGTGTACATCTGCTAAACAATTGCGCGCCAACTGTATTGAATGATGTGGTCAATTTATAGTCTGAGCCACAAACAAATATGTCAATTTTAGCAAATATTACACTTTAGATGCCATTTGTTGTGCTAATGAACTTTTAACCTGTTAACTTGTTAAACCTGAAATTGCTGCAAACATCAGGCTTATCTCCTAGCTTACTTTATATACACTAAAGAAAAATTATGCAAAAATTATTACAGTTAACATTATTAGTGTCTAAAATTCAAAGTTTCCTGTTTCAAACTGAGTTTTTGTGTTTGTGTGTGCCATTTAATGCTCTGTTGAGCAATATTAAAATGCCAGAATCATCCAATAATACAAATCATTCAGCAGTAGCATCCAAAAAGCCTGTTCATATTTCACTGAAACCAGGCACTTCCCAGATTGATTTTTTTACCAGTTGTATGTGATGCTTTTGAATTCTAGATTGCACCTATTGCCTTTGTATGTGAGTGATACCTAGGAGGACACCAAATTTAGCAAAAGTAGAAGAAAAAATTCAGAACAATAAGAATGGAAACAGTCTTTCTTAACCCGTTTTCAGTTCTTGAGGTGTTTGCACATTTTTCTTGTTGTTCTGGCTTATTGCCTTTTTCCATGCTTCTACACATTCATAGGGTTTATTTCATACAGAACCAGTAAGATTAGAATATCAAAATTGCCCGCTATTTCTGTTTTTATTACTATTTCTCAGGAGTCAGTCAATAAACAAATGAAAGCTTTCATCAATCATCTTTACAGTTGTTGAAATTCAAAGAATATTAATAACTATAGAAAATATTCATTCTTTGAGTATTTAAGCAAAATCTTGGGACCCGTCTGTGAAAACATCTCACAGCAATTAATGTGAGTCGTGACCTAATTAAATTATTTCCTACTTCATTTCATACAATCATGACCCTCATGACATCTTCGACTGTGACATCTCCATCACTATTTCCATTTGACCTCAGCCAAGAATTTAGGACATTTTCATAACAGAATAGCTAAAGCAGACTTTATCTGTGTGATTCTTACCACCACCAAATCGACTAGTGTCACGTTCCTGGTATGCCTGGAGGCGCTCAATATTAAGGGAATCTTTTATAATTAGGGCATCAGAAGAACAATATACATATTGTGGTCTCACAATGACCTCTTTCATTGGACCATAATATTGTACGTTTCACTATGTCCAAAGGGTTAAAAGTAGCTGTTTTCTACCCCAATAATAATTTTATAACGAGAAGTTTCTTATACATCCATTTAAGTGTGAAAGTTCTTATATAAAAAAAAAAAACCTAAACAACAAAACCGCCAACCCCCTGAAACACTGTCACACTGGTTTTTTGTTTGGTTTTTCAAATTGAATATTCTTGTCAGACTTGGCAAGATTAGCAGGATGAAAGCTTCAGAATTTGTGTTCATGCTTTGCATAAAACAGGCTTTTTGTTTCTTTTGCATATAACTTGGCATTCTCTCTCTTATTCATTCCTTTTGTATTTCCCAGTTTCTTTCATTAGAGTTACAGTTATTTGTCACCTGTTTATTTCTATTTATTTCTGTCTGCAGAAATTCTAGGCCAAAACATTATTGATCACTTTTTTGCCTGACATCGTTGTACAAGCATTTATTCCTGTATATCCATTTTTTATACACTCAAGTTTAAAAGAAGTTTTTTGCTTTCTGCTAGATGCTGTAGGATTAAAATGCTGCAGTTGAAGGGTAGGGGGTCAAATGTTCTTCAGGTGTCCTGGGCATGCCATGGGGAGGGAATATGCAGTGCTGAATAAACTAATTTTTTTAGGAGATTTTAGGTGCCTTGTGCTGAAACTTGGGGGATGCTCTTGAAAAATGTTTCCCTGGGTTCTGGTCAGCTGCCTTTTAAACTACTTCTTTTTGGGGGCTGGCAAGTAACACACCTTAAAAGTAGCTTCTTTTTTTTTTCCCCTCCCTTAGTCTTAGTGTACCATGTGTCTGGTGTTTTTTCTTAAATTATGAAACCTTCTCTTCCCTCTTTCTGCTTTAGACTGTTGGGGACTTGTTTGATTCTTCCCATCTGATCCCAGAGTTCGAACACTGTGCTATTGTACCAGACTATCAGCTCATTTGGAGTGTTTTTCTAGAAGAAAGCCTAGATTATTTTAGTAAAGCTCATTTTCTTTTTGTGGTGATGTAGGGTTTTCTTTCTGAATATAGAGCCTTTTAATTGGAAGAACATTGATTGCCCATACCTGTAAGTGCTGCGGATGTAAACGCCTAGAAGAAAGGGTTTTTTTAACTGGCCTGGAAATTATTTTGTGGGACAATATTCAATTCCTGGGTATGAAGGAATTCATTCAGTCCAAAAGAGAAACTTCTGTTGTTGCTTTTCTATAACTATGGAAAGACTGAGTAATGAGGAGAAACCTATGGGTCCAGCAAGGAATCTGGGACACTGTCTGCTGGTCTTAAATTGTCTCAGCAGACACTCATCTCTCTTCTTCATTCTGTTCTCCCTATTGACAACTCCCTGTTCATTCCAGAAAGTATATTATGATTGGATTCCATTAACTTCTTGCATCCTTTGCTACTTCTTACAAGGCTTACCTTTCCCTGCAAGCATCTTAAATAGATGAAAAATATGTTTATAAACAAGAGATGTTGTTTGAAAATGATCTGATGTGAACGGACTTAAAATACTTCACATCGGTGTGTTTGTGTCAATGACTTCTGAAGCATTACAAATAAGCATTTTTGTGACAACGATGTAAATGCAAATAAATACATTCGTCAGGTTCATTTAAGAGCTTATACGTAGAATGCTTTGCTCTTGTCCCTTCAGGATATCATGCACCTTTTCCCCCTGACATTTTTGTTACATGGTGTTTATATGCCAAGGCTTGCAAAAAATAAGTAGTTGCGCAACAGGGAGCATGGATGGATGTCTCTGTGCACACAGCCTGCTGTGCATCTGTATGTGGATGTGTATTCGTCTCCCCTTCTGAAAGGGAGCTGGGTGTGTAGGAGTGTTTTGAAAGATTTGATTTATATTTTGGAAACCCTCACATATAATTTTCTGTGTTTTGGTAAAGTAGGTATGTTAAATCTGGATGTGTAGTATCTAAAATGCTTTGTAGTTAATGCTTAATGATACAATTATATTAAAGCAGTTTGAAAACAAGATAAAATCAAGCACACTTTGAAAAAACATTGATTTCTAGATGAGAGAGTTATTTCATGCTCCTAGTTTTGTAAGCTTTTAAAATGGAGGGGGGGGGAGGAATTGTCCGTTAACGCTTCAGTTCTCTTCTAGAAGTAATTTTTTCAAGCAGTGCTGAACTACTCTGCTTTTGAATGTTAACTAGTGGAAGTTGATCTTCATTATACTGCCCCTTTATTACACAGATTGTTCTAGGAATTGAATGTCAACTTAGTGTCCTGTGCAAGACATTTCTGTGTCTCTGTACCTGTTTTATTGTAGTTGTTGAAAGGATGGTTGTCTGTTTAAAATCCTTTCCACTGCTCCTCTATTCAGAATCATCTTGTCCTTCTGCCATGTCAGATGGTAAGATTACAGTTCCCTGCCATTACTAAATGAAAGGTATTCAGACAAGTTGTGGACAGTCACCAAACAGAGGAACAATGAAATATCTGTTCCCTGGGTGGGAGCAAAGGGATTGATCCTCTTTCTTTTGTCAACTGGTGGAACACACTAAGCTCTTGCAATTCTGATTTTCTGTTTTCTCCTTTGTTACTAATCTTTTAAGTATAGCAAGAAAGAAGCTTGCTAGAGAGTTCATCTACTGACCGTGTCATTCTAAGACTGACTAATAAATCTTTTGAGCCTGTTAACATAGTTGCTTCTGAGCATTAAAAAAAAAAGGTACTAAAAAGTATTAAAAAACCGCTTCTAATTTCTAGAATACAGATCCTTGAAAGGAAAGACATTCCAAGAAATTGGGTTATCTTGAGAATTAGATTTATCTTACTCAAAATGCAATTCTTTTGGGGGGATTATCCTTTTGTATTCTTATGGGCCTGACCATGTACTCACTAAAAACAATGATTATTTTTTTTTAATTTTGTTTTTTTGCTATTGACTTCAGTGGGAACAGATTAGTACCAATAAATACTAGAGCAGTTATGTAGATTTCATTATGTTACTAAACTAAAAAGTTCAGCAAGTGAAATATATTTCTGGAGTTTTCAAAAGCTTAAAAATTAAAAATTAATAACATCTCAAAATACATATATTTTATTATGGTTGTTAAGCAGAGCTAAAGGATGAGCACTGAACTCATTACTGGCACTTAATCCTTCACCAGAATTTTTCAAACCAAACCAAACTGGAGAAAAGAAATGCAATATATCTAAATGAAAGCTTTTCTCTTTTAAGCAGAACACTTTCTTGTCCTGAGCAGTCTGGGGTTCCTCATTGCAGTTGTACCGCTTAAATAGATTATGGCTAATGTAACACTGAATTTGCACTAATTAGCCATCTTAATTTTACGTTCAGTAAAGCTTATTGGCACAGAGAATAATCAGCCCGTGTAATGCAGTTCCCTCAGAGGTGCTCCCACCAACCTCTAAGTAACCCGAGCGATGCTTTTCTTTTTCGGCTACAGAAACGTTATGAGACTTAATGCAGTTAACTCTGTGGGCTCAGGGTCCTCGGAGGAGCAGAGCTCCAAGGCACCTTAGCACGTGGGCAAACCTCTTCTGGCACCTCTACTCAGAGCCAGAATGTGCTTCAGAGGGGGCATATGAGGCATTTGGGGCTCTCGTGTCTTTCAATCTATCAGTCTTAAAAATACTATCTGTTTCATGCTCTGACAGCTTAGTTCTAATGTATTTTGTCTTCAGAAAACCTCAGCAAGTTAGTGACGTGCTGTTTCCTTTTAATGGAGGGGAACTGAGGCAAGAGAGAAGGGCCGCTGAGGTGTGTTGCAGAATCCCAAGGGCAGCTCCTCATGGGGAGCGGAGTGTGTGAGGGGGCCTGCAGCTCTCCCAAAGAAGCCACCCCACTGATAAGCTGGTGCATGCAGCCCTCCAGAAAGCCATTAGGAAGCGCTGCATGAGGGGTGTGTGTAAAACCACACCTCAGGGTGTGTGAGTGGGAGAGGAGGAATAGTCTCAGCTTTGAAGTCTCATCCAGAAAGCAGGTTATCCAGGTTTTGGTACCTCCTTTGCCTAAGGGGATCCAAACCCACTGCTCCCACCTCCTTTTGGAGCTCCTTAATCTTCGTGCTTGGATGGCAGTTACCTCAACCCTTCCTGCTGAAGCTGTGCCCACCCAAGGTCCTTGCAAAAGCTCCCTGACCTTTC
The DNA here is from genome assembly GCA_025769975.1 of Gallinago jamesoni. NCBI lineage: Eukaryota > Metazoa > Chordata > Aves > Charadriiformes > Scolopacidae > Gallinago > Gallinago jamesoni. The sequence continues at coordinate 56,732,361 of JAOQGH010000040.1, read as the reverse complement.
CCTTCTCCCGTGCCTTCAGCGAGTACCAGCAGCTGCCTCGTGCACCCGTTTGTTTTTGGAGGCTGAGCGCATCCCGCTGTAATGGAGGTGGTGGTTAAAGTTGGCCTGAGCAAGCAGGCTGCCAGCCTGAGGTTAAAGGCCTCCATGAGGGATGTGTCATAGCAGCTTGACACATACACTTTGGAAAAAAGAAACAAACCTGTTTACTAGCAGCACAATATTGGACAAAGTCCTTCAAGCATCTTTTTTGCATTAAAAAGGATGTGAAACCAATTGAACCATGTCCCGATCCATGTCCCTGTCCGTCCCCGTCCCCCTCGCCCAAGTTTCAAAAGATTGAAGCTTCCATTTGTTGGAAAGCTTCTATGCAAGCCTTCTGACTTTTGGCATATTTATACATAGATAGATGTGTCTGATTACCATGTGTTCCTTATTTTTCTAGTGGAACCCTACAATCTGTGGCTAATTATGCCAGTACCAGAAGGAAAAGGCATGTAGAACTTTTTTTCTGATCACAAAGTTAGCGGAGGTCTTAATACTGAATGCTTTGGATGGGACACTGAATCAAAATTGATGCCATTACAATTTGCTAAAGCATGACATTTAACTCGGCATTTATACACAATGTTACAGCTCTTCTGGTTGATATTATACACTTCCTAAGCTTTTCATCTGGAGATCTAAGAATACTACAAAAACAGTAAGTTATTTGAACTTTCCTATGTCCTGAGAAATTTCAAATTGCAGCTTCTTAAGAAATAAAAGCAATAAAGTGTATTTCCTTTAGCAAGTAGTTCACACATCTGACCTTAATCATACCCAAGCAAGGTTGTATTTTTGTTCTTATTGAAAGAATTAAATATACAAAAATAATACATAATTAAGGAAAGGTCTTTTGTTCCTTTACAACCATCCTCTTAAAATCAGAAGTTAGCAGTTAATTGTGAAATATTCTGTCTGATTTATATTGGCAAGAGCCACATATTTTTCATACAAGTTGCATCTAATTCACTACTGAGCCTGTGAGCATGTATCCCAGTCTTTCCCCAAGGTTGTGGGGCTGCAGAGTAACACAATAAATTCCTTAATAAAAGGAGTTGTTATGCCTTCTTGAGCTCTTCTTGCTGTTACTTCTGTATAAAACTCAGTGATGTTTTGCATAGTCCTATGAGCACAGCCTGTTTTCATGACTAGAGCTCCTACATGTATAGTATGGATGCAAATGTTCAAAATGAATATATGTTTTGATCATAAGATCAAAGCGTGTCTGGTGTAGAGCAACTAAAGTAGCTAGTATGCAAACTTACTGTCACGAACATCTCGCCTCATGGCCAAAGACTGGTCTCCTTCGTATGGTCAGGGAGGGGAAAGGCAGGGCTTGTTTTTATAGAAAACTGTGTAGGAAAGGGAGAGGTTTCTCCTTCTTACTTTTTCCTTAGAGCTGAGTTTATTGATACTCTCAAGTGTGAAAAAGGGATGTAAAGATTTCTTGGAATTCATTGCTAAAAATATATTATGCTAGACTACTGTGAAGAAACTGTAACCCGTACAGCTGGCTTGCACATCCACCTATTATTTCAACTCTCTGCTTTTCATGGGTTGCAAAATAGTGCACACCAAAGATACTAATTCAAGCTCTGTTAGGTGAAGGAAGGAAGCCAGTTTCAGAGTTCAGGATATATCCAGCCACTAGCCCCTCTTGTTTAAGCTACATAAATATTTAATTTTAAGATACTGTGTTGAAATTGACCCAAGTTAGAATTATAGATTGGTTTTATGGACCATAATTTCTACCATGGATATATCTTAGAGATTGATTTTTGGAGTAGTGCCAGTGACAGCACTTGCTATTTTTAGGTCAATCTTCATGATTGTTCTCAGAGCTGCTGCCTTTGTATCATATGTTATAGTAACCCACCATTGTTCATAATATGAAAGAAAGGTTCATAATTTTACAGTACAGGAGGGGAAAAAATATTTTTTGGCTAATACCGTAATCTGAACATCTGGAATCATTAGAATATTCAATAATACTCCTAAACCTTGCATTTCCCAAGGTGCAGTATTTGAGAAATTCTCACCAAGTCATAGTATATCATCCTTGTAGTTTCTTTCTCTACCCTTGTAGGAATGAAGTTGTGAGACTAAGTTGGAGACAGCGCTAGTCCAGGTCTGTAGCTCAATTAAGTGTCTGGTAAATTGCTCCGTTGTGTGGTTCTGTTCCTGGCTTAACAGCAACAAAGTGGAGCTAAAAAGCATCTGAATGAATAATTAACATACTGCTATAAATGTGTAATCTCCTAGGGAACTTTTCTATTCAGAAGAAGAAATACTGGGCTCAGTTATTACTGTGGGGCTTGAACTGTTGCACTGTGCTGTTCCAAGGCCTTGAATTACTGAAGAACCATGGTGTTTTGGTGTGAGGAGTTCCCCCTCCTAGTGCTCACCTTCCCCCAGGAGCTGGCTGCCTTCCACCTTCCCCCTGCTCCCAGTACCCCAAGGTCACTGGCACCTGGTGGAGCTTGAGCAAGAGGTGTACTGAGGGGACTAGTGCCTGTACTAAGGTCAGAAAAAGCAGGGGGCAAAGAGAGAACGCAAATATAAGTAGCAGGGAGAGAATGCAGATGAACGCAGTTGTGTAGAGAAGGTGCAGCCACGTGAAGACAGCAGATGTTATCACTGCTGGCATGGATACTGGATGAGCAGATTGAGTTGTTAAGTATAGATTATATCTTGTAGCAATTCTCACGACTCCTAAAACGTGTCAAAATTGCCTGCAACACAGTGGATGATTTATATAAATGATTAATATATTTTGTTTGCCTAATAAGGGCCCTTGCCAAGACACTGCAGCTTCTTTATGTCTTGCTATGGCTTCCCTACTGAAACAAGATGAGGAGGAGGGTAGCTGTCATTGTAACATACTCATGATGAAATGGTTGGCCCCTTCAGCTGCTCCGTGCTGGGAGGGGAGGTAAAATCTCTGGGCAAGCTGTGTTGGATGCTAGTTAGGAGCAGTTCTCTTTTGTCAGGAAAGCCAGGACTTTTTTTTCCAAGCACTGGAACAATTAGCTGATGAGGCCCTAGTAAGGAAGGAATATTTTGAAATGCTGCTGCAAATCCCACTCTGTACTGTTCCTTTTCCACATCTCTTTCCTTGAATGCTTTCTTGCAGTTGTACAGGAAGAGAGTAGTAAGCGCCCAGTCAGCTGTTGACTACTTCTTGCTTTGTTGCTCTTCAAACCCATTTCTTCCCTCATGGCTTCTCTTCAGAGCAATGGGGGTTCTTCTTGCTCCCCCGAAAAAAACGTTATTTCTCTGCTTAACTTCTCTCGGTTCTCTCAGCCAGAGGGGATGAAACACAGTCTGGATTTGGGCATGTCTGCAGTATAGTTTCACCTTGAGTTAATTGTTTGCTGTTTAGAAAGGCTAGTCTGGACACTCCCTGAATGTTTGTTTTCAGGCTATAAATGTTTGCAGGTCATGCTGAAGATGAGGATGTATGAGTTTTCTGTATATACAAAATTGACTAGACTTTTGTAAATGAATATGTGGTGATATGGTCTTGCCTTTTGCTGACATAAACTTTTGGCAGTTTTTTCTTCTTTGAAATATTTATTGGGCTGAGGGGTTTTTTGATGATTCTAGCAATTGGTTTTGGCCAGAAGTCCACCCAACAATGATGACTAAGATTCTTCTCTTCCCTTTGTCAAATGACTGGAAAAAAAAAAAAAAAGAGGCGGGGGGGAGATTTATATCAATGCTTTGCTTTTGTGTATAAGTGGATTTTTTCCCTCTTTATTGCTTTACCAGCACAAGATTAATGTTAAGGCTTTCTGTAAACATATGTTTTCATGCAATTTTGCTCCGTAAACTTCTCAAAAACTATCAATGTAACACATCTTGGGGATTGGTATGTGCATCTCTCCTTCCTACTTCTATGCAGTGTAGTCAGGTCAAGAATGATGACAGAAGATAAAATAGTACGCTATGTGACATGATTCTCCAAGGTCAGTTTACTGTTCAGGTTCACTCTGTGTGGATGCAATCTTTTCTCACAGTTATGAATATTAAACCCCTTGAAGTCAATGGAGTTATGGGAGACATGGACTGTTGGGACTGGGTGCACCCTCAGCGAGGTTGCTGGTGACACCAAGCTGTGTGGTGCGGTCGACACACTAGAGGGAAGGGATGCCATCCTCTGGCATGTCCTGGGACATGGACAGGCTTGAGAAGTGGGCCCATGTGAACCTCATGAATTTCAACCAAGCCAAGTGCAATGTCCCACACCTGGGTCATGGCAACCCCAGGCACAAATACAGTTGGACAGAGAATGGCTGGAGAGCAGCCCTGAGGAGAAGGACTTGGGGATGTTGGTGGATGAGAAGCTCAACATAAGCCAGCAGTGTGCACTGGCAGCCCAGAAAGCCAACCGCATCCTGGACTGCATCAAAAGAAGCATGGTCAAGGGAGGTGATTCTGCACCTCTACTCTGCTCTCATTAGACTCCATCTGGAGTACTGTGTCCAACTTTGGAGTCCTCAACACAGGAACGACATGGTTCTGTTGGAACGAGTCCAACAGAGGGCCAGGAAGATGATCAGAGGGCTGGAGCACCTCTCCTATGAGGACAGGCTGAGAGAGCTGGGGTTGTTCAGCCTGGAAAAGAGAAGGCTCTGGGGAGACCTTATAGCAGCCTTCCAGTACCTGAAGGAGGCCTACAGGAGAGATGGTGAGGGACTGTTTGTCAGGGAGTGCAGTGATAGGACAAGGGAGAATGGTTTTGAACTGAAAGATGAGAGATTTACATTAGATATTAGGAAGAAATTCTTTACTGTGAGGGTGGTGAGACACTGGCACAGGTTGCCCAGGGAAGTTGTGGATTCCCAATCCCTGGAGGTGTTCAAGGCCAGGCTGGATGGGGCTTTGAGCAACCTGCCCTAGTGGGAGGTGTCCCTGCCCATGGCAGGGGGGTTAGAACTCAATGATCTTTAAAGCTGCTTTCAACCCGAACCATTATATGATTCTATGATTGTAGCTCTTTCACTTGATAGGCTTATAGCAGAAAATAATAAATATATAATAAATTTTCACACCCTTGGCCAGTATTTGAAGCATGAACCTCAGATATGAGTTTGGTCTAGCTTACAGTACAGTTACTGATATATTATTTTGATTCAGTGCACCATACTTGATTGCTTTATGTCAGTAGGAAAAGACTAGGCTGGACAGCAGACCAACGACCTCTGTTAGCCTGTTGAATTGGTGTTCTTGGGTCCTCTAGCAGTGGATCTGCAAGTAAGTGTCAGGATCATATAAATTCAGGTGGTAGCCCTGCTTGTGCGCTCTGCCTCTCTCTCTGTCAGCAAAGCAGGGCTGTTGTGGGAGTCTGTTAGTGATCTCACTGCCAAAGCAATTCTGTTATCAACGCCGACAGTCTGTAATTTTAATTACAGAAGGTTAAAGCCCTTGCAGTCCTGAAGGCAAGATTGCCGTACTGAGGCTTTTTCTTTGATCAAAGGCATTGATAGGTTTCCAAAGCTAGGGAACCAGGGATTGAGCATTCACATGCAGCGTTGTTTCTTCCAACTAGCTTTGGATATGTCTCATTCCTAGCATCCTGGTGGAGTAGTAGAGCTAAGCTTATGCCTTTAGTCATGGCAGCTCTTGACTTGGGTTTTGTTCTGTGAACGTAAATTGGATGTGTGAGCACTTCTTAGAAAGAAGTCAGGACCTGGGACAATTGTGGGTTTGAGGTTTTTTTCTACTCTGCAAATTTGACATCAGCTGAACATCAGCTAAGTCAGGCAGCTGGATTTGTGGAAACCTAAGCTTTCTCACTAAATCTTTGTGTTTATCTTGCACAGTTGCTCTGTGGACCTGGTTAGATCTGGCAATGAGATGCATATGCTCAACATGGAGATTACTACAGTGTTATGAATGTGAGCTTTTAAAAAACAGTTCAGTGGGACAGTGCTGAGTTAATTCACTTCCTACCCATATATTACTATGACCTAGAAAAGGTGGACTTAGCAAAGATCTTAAATATTTCCATATTTGTCCTCAGCCTGTATTGTAATAAGAACCGGACAAAATTCTTCAAAATTGAGAGAAAGTCACAAGTAGTAACTCCAGACAGGTTTCAATGTATGAAACTGCAGAAATAAATAATACAAAATTTTTTTCCTGGTCTAAAACAATATGCTTTACAGCTTTAAGTATCAAAGCCATAGTGTTTGAATTAGGTAGCACAGCTACAATTTTTAGAAAGAGTCTACGTGATTTTTGGACTGTTTTCACATGTGTTTTTCAAAAGCGACAGCCTTTTGGAGGACAGGTCTCACTGGTAGTCCAAGACACTTAAACTTGTACCTCTTCTGAAAGTGGGACTTGGGTTCCTAAGCTGAGAGGTGGCTTTTGGTGTCTTATCCACGCCCTCTCTCCCCTCAGCCAATCTTGCAAAGGAAGCCCCTGCAGGCATACTCTGGGGTGGAGATGATGTTTGATTTGAAGTCAATGACTGTCAGTCCTGCCAGACTGGTTGGCTTGTGCTAATCCTTTTTCAGAAACAGGGCCAAGCTTAGGCATGATACTCCAAATGCCGTGATGTTTGCTTAGCATCAAGAAAGATGTTTGAATGCAGTTGCTTGGGGACTACTGTTCTATTATTTTTTAAAATGAGTAATTGCTTCAGAGTGGGGGGTATAGAGGGTAATGCTGTTTGCTGAAAAGAAAATTAGGCATGGGTGTGCCCAAGTGACAAGTGAGCAGCAGACTTCTCAAACAGCATTGGAGAATGTCTCCTCATAGGCTTATATTTCTTTGGGGATAGACTCCATTCAGACGTGAATGTGTGACACTCATGAATGTCACGGAAATTTTAACGTTTGTACCTTGGGCTGGAATCTGACCCTTATTACTCCTAGTAAAATATGCAATGGATTGTTCAGACGCATTTTATGCCCTTAAGGATTTCAAAAAAAAACAAAAGAAAAAACCAACAAAAAAACCCCACACAGATGAAAATGCATTTTTGGCCAATGTTAATGTACTAAAAGCTCTTTATATTAGAATGCTGAATGTAGTTGGATCTTTTAGCTTTTGCACTTGTACATGTTTAGGCTCGATTTGCCAGTGAACATAATAATAGATTATTTAATTAAGAGTTATTTAAACTGAAGACTGATTACACACTGCTTACAAACATTCCACACTGAAATTAACTTAATTTTTCTCCTTAGTAATTTGAATTTGTACTTGTCCTTGTCCTTCATTGGCATACTTTTAATCTACTGATGTCTAAATGATATTCACAATTGAAATATGGGATCAGGAAGATAAATTAAATCAACCTTGGTCATCTTGTGTTTAACTACTTTGAACAAGAGTTCTGAATTTTTGCAAACGTTATGCTATTGGACAAATCTGCTGAGAATCTGAGGTACTTTTAAAGCCTCTTTCTTCAATTTGAAGTGTGTGTTAATATGCAAAGAATTTCTTCTAGAGAAGTCTTGACTACCTGTCAGCTTTAAATCAAAGGATAGAAATAAGGCTTTTTTTTCATTACATGATCTCATCTTCTCATGACTGAGCAGGATTTTAGTTACTTTGTTCAATAATTGACTACATCATGATTAATATGTATAGTTAATCATCATGTTCAGTTAATCAACATTTAAATACATTTATTGTACTTACAGTTAGTTTTTAAGAAAGATTTTGCAAGACTAATCTGTTCTAGCTGATGTCTCTGACTGCTGTAACAGGAGACACAATCCAAACCACAAAGGAGCAGGAAAGTACATACATACGTCATATACTAAATATATATAAAACCCCCTGAAATGCTGAAAGCAAGTTCCAATTGCACCATTTTCTCATGACTTCCATTCCACAGCAACCTGATCTAGTTGAATATGTCCCTGCTCACTGCAGGGAAGGTTGGACTAGATGACCTTTTAAAGGGCCTTTCTAACCCAAACTATTATATGATTATTTGCATTTTTCTATCTAGGAAGTAGATATTCAGGGCCCACTCTTATTAAAGCTCATAATTCAGTATCTAAAACACTTGCAGACCTAGACATTAAATTTGGTACTTTCCATTCTTGTCTTTGTTATTGTTTTGTGCGTTAGAGATGTGAATAAAAATTTCTCAGGTTAAATACATACTGTGTATCATGACTACCTTTCTACATACAGGCTTTTGGTGAGGGACCAAATAGTTTGGAACTGGTAGAGCACTAATCACAGTGGGTACCTAGACAACAGAACTAGCCATAATGTTAATTTGTATTATATAATGACTAGGGCTTTCATCTAGACAGATCAAAAGATACATGATAAAATATTAGGAGTTGTTCCTTTTGAGCCCTACTGAAAGATTCAATCTTTCTTAGTATTGAATATTTGTCTAATAAAGCCTCTTGCGGCAATGCAGATCTTGATAGCAGTGCCCAGTGCTTCAGTAACTTAAAAATACTGGTTTTTTTGAAGTAAAGCTAAGAACCTTAGGACTGAGCTTAGTTCAAATGGCTACAGAGGCAGTAGTATGTCTGAAGGAAATAATCTTCTCTTAGGTGCCATAGTCACCGATACTGATTCTTATACTCCTCCTCATCTGAAATAGCCAGGTATAGGTGATGGAAAAGTAGAAACGTTGGCAGCCATGTCCCAGGCAGAATAGCAATAGCCAGAGAGCTCACTAGAGGAAGCCAGGCAAGCTTCACAGTGATACCTGCCCACTGGGTGAAAACCACCTTTGGCAGAGTCAGTCTTCATAAGGTGTTTTGCTTTTGCTGAATGAGCAAACAACAGCCTTGTCTGACCTTTCCCAACCAACTCTGTTCTTCACTGTACATCATGTGAAAAAGAACTTGCTTTTTGTTGAGGCATGTGCACTGTGCAAATCTAGTGCACTGATTTGGCTGTTTTGATAAACAATGTGAGTATCCTGATTTCTGATATCCTGTGACAGGTATCTCACATGTTAGGCCAAAATTTTGTTTGTGTTTATATGGTGCTACTGAAACTGTGTTAGTGTCATTTGAACTAATGACAAAGTTTGGACTTCCATGATCAACAAATCTCAGAACTCTCCAGACTCATGATTTTGAGTAGCATATAACACAAATAACTACAAACAGTAGTAGATAGGGAAAAAGATGAATGATAGAACTGAAGCCCTAAGTGAAACACAAGCATCTTTCTGTTGTTTTTTTTTTATTTATTTATTTTACAGAGCCCCAAAGCTATAATTTTTTAAGTATATATTGCTAACAATATTGAAAAAATTTAGTTGGAAAATTTATTCATGGACAGATCTTTATAGTATTTGTGGTTCTCCTTGTTGTGGAAAGAAATACAGATATCCAGGAGATGTAGAATATGGAGAATAAAACACAATTATGGAAAAAGCAGCTATTTATGCCACTAACATGCAAATGAGTGAAAAATCTTCCTCAAACCATAAATTCTCAGACTACAAAAATTACAGGCTTAAGAAATGTGGTTATGAAATGTAGTAGTCTACTACTTTACTTGTTGACCTCCTCTAGTTCTTCAATAGCTTGAAAAAGTCTCCACAAGTTATCTGGTATATGGCTCCTGTGGCTATAAGGGGTGGAGACAAATTTATACCACATCTTTTGTCTTTACCACATCACAGGCTGGAAGCGTGGGTCTAGCAGAGAGGAAAACAGATTGGGAATCGGGAGAGTTGGCTTCTGTTCCCATCTTAGTTACTAACCTGCTGCTCACCCAGTTCAGGTCACTGCAGCTCCTGTGCCTGTCAACTCTGGATTGTCTGTCTGTCCTGTGATCTCATCAGAGCAAGAGCTGCCTTGTCCTGTGTCTTTTAAGCATACAATGTTTAACAGTTTTCTATCTTGTGTGGTCCAATTGCCGTACAAACGCTAATATGAATGACATTTCTTACTTCTAGCTGACAGTGTTGTACAAGTTAATCACTGGGTTAACTGGGTACGTCTTCAGGGTTTCTAACTCATCCACTTTTACACACAGATTCTGACACTCCAGGCAGAACAGGGGAGTTTCTGTCCTTTTGCAGAAGTTGGTTGTCTGGTTATGCAATTTTGAAGTTGGAAAATGTCCATTCTTCGGGTTTTTTAAGCAAAAGAAATCCCAAAATACTGGTATGATAAGAACTCAGCTGGAATGACAGTGACATAGCAGTTATAAGCTTTGAGTTGAAAGTGTGTGGCAAGCAATTTCTGAACAGGCAAGATGTTTGTTATTTGCAAAGATGAAGCCCAATTGCTAATGACTGGAGGAAAAGAAAAAGGTTTGGAGATTCTGTGGGGAAAATATTGGAGGGAGGGAAAAGGAGAGAAGTTAATAATGAAATATATGTTTTATAAAGCTAAACTGTTCCTTTAGGCATACTGAAGCCATAGGAGTTGATAATTATGGTGGTGGTTGTGAAGGTTAAATGCAGAAAGGACTATAAGTACAGGTCCAATTAATATTGTCAAAACATGGTAATTGTGTTCATTAACTAGATTAAGTGATCTATATGTGAATCACTCCAGTGACACATGGCAAGAGACTTTAAACAACTGAAACTTAAATCTAGCTCAGTTGGCTTGTTTTACACACACTACTTTGCAAAACATACTTAGAAATGCCATTGCACATGCTTTGCAAGCTGGCTTGTGTAAACTGGAGTAATAGGACTGGATTTGCTTTTACCTTAAACTTGCCTGTTAAATTAAGCTAAATTTAATTAATTAAATTAAACCCTGTTTACTTTGTGCCACTGTTTTTGGTAAATCATGGAGGTAAACACTTGGAGCAAGATGACAAGATCCAGGATCGTAAAATGGCTGCTAAGGCTTAGTGTTCTAGGAATGGAGTGTATTGCAAAGAAACTCTGGTGATATAAACTATGTATCATCTAGGAAAACACTAGTTTCTCCATATTTACCAAGACTACATTAAAAGTGATAGGGAAAAAAAAAAAAAAAACAACATCTTGAGAGTGACATTTCATCCTCAAATTCTCAGGACACTAGCCTATTGCAAATTCTGCAGTCACTGGCCTTTCCAGCTGAGCTAACAAAACCTCAGGAAAATCACAAGATTTTCATTGATCTCTCTTTCCTCCTGTTCACCTGGCTACAGTGCCAATATGCTGTGAAGGTCCTGTGGCATGCACTCCTGCACTCCCAGGCTGCTGTTGGTCAGATGGTTGCACAAAACAGCTTGAAGCACAAGATGCCCGGTGGTTACTGCAGACTCTTGAGTTTTCTCCCTTGTTACGATGCAGGAGTTGATTCCTGCTGCTTCTCTATTGTCCAGGCTTCTTGCTGTTTTTTGTCCTTCCTTGTTCATTCCCTTCAGCTACCTCCTCTCCAGTTTGTGTTTCTTGGGCTCAGTGCTGTTCTCTTGGGCACTGCTTCATCCTTGAGACTCCTGTCCCTGTCCATCCCAAATTCATTTTGGCAGTGCAGAAGCAGGAAAGTTTTCCATTCCCACCAGACCAGAAAGCAGCAGGATCCTTGCTCATTACTACCCTGGCTAGTTTATAAGTCCCTCTAAGCCAGAATGCTGTTTTCTTACTTAACTGTACACCTGACAGGTAGGGAGCAGGGGATACTGTTTTTCAAAATCCATACCCTGAAGTCAGTAAATATGTAAAAATTAATTCAGGATAATCAGATGATCAGGTTATTCAGTTTCACATTGGAATCATCTGCTGAAGAACATCAGTTACCTGTGTCAAGACTAAGAGTAAGCAATTTGCAGTATGCTAGCTTTAACTTGCCTCTTCCTGAATTAGCCTAGGAAAGACATTTCTCATAGCTTTCTTCTATGGATGGTGCACTGTATGTGCCATTCTCTGTTAGAGATACAGGACACCTGGAGCTGAGTATGCTATATCTTCCTTTGAAGGATGGCAAAATTGGAGTGCCTGACCGTCTATTTTCTAGTCAGAGTAATTTTAATTTTTTTTATTGTGAGACCAAGCAGGAAAAGTAGGAGATGTGCAGAAAATGTGCAGGGACAGGATTATAGAAAAATATGATAATCCTGGCTTTAAGCTTCTAACCTACTGGTGATTCATCAGTCATCCAGTCACTCCAAAAAGGAAACCTGTAGTAGAATTATGGAGAGACCTTACTGAGAAAAAGGGAAGAGTAACTGCGAGTGAAAAGGAAACACAAAAAAGCTAGAAGTTTGCAGTTGAAAGCAAATAATTTCCTTCTGTGCTAGGGATACGAAGAACAAGCACCAACGTTTTCAAAAGGTGATCCATGTCTCTCTTAATTTCCAAACTCACTTTTTGTCTATTCTTAAGGTATGTCTATCAAGGGGAGATTGAGTGGAAGACAGGGAAAAAAACCTACCCAACTATTAGGCTACAGTGGTAATTAAACACATAAACTAATAGCCTGATTACCCGTAAAAAAAAAAAAAATAAAAAAATTACACTGTAAGAGATTAAAACAAGGAGATTACATTAAATTGGAACAGGGATTAAATATTTTTCCTAAAGGCTTTTAACACATTTTCCAAAGACCTGCTTATGAGCACAATTTGACTGATGAAAAGTACTTCTTTTAGAGGTAATAGACTAAATAATTCCATAATTAAGCCATGTGAATTGCAGTGCTAGTAAGCTGATGATAGTATGTTTCAGATATGTGAGAGCTCTTTCTATGGGTCACAGGGTTGCTTTTTGTTGGTTTTGGGTTTTTTTCCTCCCCAGTAAAGTCTATAAAATCCCAAGACTGACCTAGGAGGATTGTGTTCTGAAATCACTCTATAGGGGTTTAACTGACCTATTAAATGGGAAAGATGATTTGAAACCATTTAGAAAAGGGAAGCACATGCACTTCAACATTAGGGGAACTGAGGCACAGGTAAGTGAAATTGTTTAAAGTTTTCATCATAGCAGTACCTAGAAGGCCTTGAGTAGATTAAGCTTCCTTCTGCCAGATGGTGTACAATCACACAGTAAATATCTTCATCAAAAGCTTACACTCGAAGGGAAATGAGATACCACTCGTTATTCAAGTTATTCTTCAAACCAGGAATAGAAACCATATCTCCCTTTCCCACTGCTACACAGTAACAGCCCCCCCAGAATATCATCTCTGGAGATGTGCTCCCTCCTGATGTGAGCAGTACTTGCCTCAAAATTAGGAGAAGGGGAAAATTCATCAGGTAACCTGGAAACATGTTTATTAAAAAATGTTTTATAAAAAAAAAAAGCATGCAAAAAGGGAGTTGAGCAACACTGTCATAAAACAGCTGGTGAGAGTGTGTCCTTAATCCATATGACATGTTATTACTACAAAAGTACTGCTGGGAATGCCACGTACTACACAAATAATGAGTTTTTGCTGAGATGCAAAATATAGAAAGAAACGTACTTTCTTCAGATTTCTTACTGAGTAGGATGCTGAAACTGAATCCATGGAGTCCTACCAATTTGAACAAGACTATTCATGAGATTCGGAGTGGATGCTGATGAGTAGGGGAGGTTGGCAGGAAGGAGGAAAAAAGTTATTGGGAAGGAAACTGGCTTTTCATGGAACATCAGTGGATTTCTGGAACACTTTCAAAACTGAGGGAAGGGAATTTTAATAAAACTTTCCAACTAAAGCTTAAAATGTAAACAAACTAATACATAGGTAGTGTGTAAAGCCTTACAGAAGTATTTTTAGGGGTGTATGCTAATGCCCTGGTAGTGTTTGTACTGTACTTGAATAAATCAATGGCCAACTCAGTAGCATTATGCAGCCTGCGAAAGGGTGTGACAATCCACCCTGCATGGAAGTTTCTGCTCTGATGCATTTACACCAGCAATGTGTTAAATTATGCAAGCAGTATTTTTTAAAATACTATTTGACAATTCTGCTTGAAGATATTTGGCTAATTTGCATACAGAGCCAAATTTTGCTTTGAGTTTATTAAGTTTTCCCTTTCTGTTAAGCTTCCAAGTTCATTTAGTAATGTGAGTTTGTATAAAAGAAGTAACATCCGTGTAGACTCCCTGCACTTTGCGATGCTCATTTCTTTAAACTTTGTATGCCAGCTCAGGAGCAATAATATCAAGTGACTTCAAAGGACAACTGCTTCTAACAATCCGCAATGGCTTGTATTTCAACTCAGCAACCCGCATAGCTCACCAGACCTGTTATTTTATTTCAAGGCCTGTGCTGCCCTTCTCATGTATTGAGCTATAGTCCCAGCTCAGTGCAAATGAAAGGGGAAGGGGGAAGCCAAAAGTAGTGTAGAATTTGGGAGGAGGGGGGTCTGTGTATGTCTCTCCAGACATAGGCACACAGACTATTTTTAAAGTAAACCTGGAAAACATGCTTCACGCAAGCAGTCAGTAAGAAAGCTTGATGACATGTTTTCCTTCTCTCACACCCACTTACTTGCTTCCCTCCTTCAGCTCTATCTTGTCTGACACCAAGACTGTTGGTTCTTTGGAACAGAATCTGTCACTGTAAAACAACCAGACTGATTTGGCCAGTGACAGGCTGCTTTAGAATAAATGGCCATAATTAATAGGTCATTCATTTTGCTTGTCAGTGGTGTTCATTACAGTAAATGTATTTGCCTGCCTTCCTCCCTCGCCATATAAATCATGAAATGATACATCTACAAAGCACTTATTCAAACTGGCAGATCTCTTACATGTGTTAAGGACTAGAAATATATTGAATTCGACACAGAGTCTTCATTCTGATAATATTGCTTGATAGTGAAACAAAGTCAGGGCTAAAAGCTGGACTATCTGACTTATTTTGGGTTTAATATAGGTGAGTGTAACTGATGTCAATGAAGCTTCAGCTCTAGCCTTAGTCTTCCAGCAAAAACTTTCTCTTCATTCTTTAAGATGTTTACAGTCTGAACTGAGCTTTTGCCAACATGCAAGTCAGCATTGCCTTCAATTTCTCATTTTTACCACCGTTCCTTGTCATTGGTGTAAGCATTTGTGGGACTATACATTCAGCCACATCAGGGCCTTGTCTAAATTAAAGCACATCATTTTTTTCCTTATCTGGTCCCACAAACTCTTGTACAGGCATACAAAAAAAAAAAAAAGTGCCCTGTAGGGTCAGAAAAAATGTGGCCAAGGGCAGCACACAGTCAGGACTTGTGTAGTTGTGCTTGATAATGCTTGTTGAGAGGGTGCCTGAAACTAAGGCCTGATTTGACTCTCGTTATGTCTCCTGGACAAAACTCCCTTTGATTTCTGCAGGTATTGCATCTGAGAAAGGCCTGGCGCCCTTGGGAATTCCTTTTGAGAAGCAGATAGGGTGTTGAATAAATAGAGCAATGTGGTACTGTACATAGATTTGTCTTAAATAGTACTTAATTCTCTAGTTTTTTATTTGATTTATGACTATCTAAATCTGATTATCTGGTCTTAGGATGAGACAAAGGATAGACTGGACTTGACTCTGGAAAGTAGAAAAGGTATTTAAAAAACAGTAAGAACAAAAGCGGGTGTTGGTTAGAGCTTTCACCTCTCTCTTGACAGTGCCAGAAGGTAGACTTCTGTCGTGAGGTTGGTTTTTTTTCTGCTGCTCTATTTCTCTTCCATTCTCTCAGAACCGGAAAGGAGATAAAAATCCTACCTTTCTACCTGTGATTCTGAATCAGGTTTCCTAACCCTTGGCTATGTGTCTGGCAAAACCCCAAAGCCAAATTCCATGTCAAAGCCAAGCATCTTGTAGCTTGTCTCTACTATCTAAGTGAGAATATGCAAGTCCAGAATATAGGAAGGGGGAAGTACCCGGTCCAATGCAAAAAGTGATTTTCCTCTTGTATACTGTTTTAATAATGGTTTGAGAGAGATAGGGATTTGTGAAGATGTTTGAATTCAGTCTGTGTACAGAACAAAAACTTAGCCTGTTGCAATTGCATTTGTAACTGTTCAAATATCAAATAAATATACCCCATTTCACCTGCACAATATAGGAACACATTCAAATATGTGCTCACAGGAAGTCACTGCTGCTCCTACAAAAATCTTGAGACTGCAGTGCCATCTGCAGTGTTCTCACCCATCCTTATGGGACAGGAGCCAACAGCTCAGCAGTGTCATGATCTACCACATCAGTATCTAGGGTACCAAGAGGCAAAGAGCAAACATTGCATGGTACCCTACAAATGTGTCCCTCAACAACCTAGAGCAAAAGGGTGTTTGTCCTGGTTTTAAGGATTTTCCTAGGATGAGTAGACAGACTTTGCTTTGCAACTTTGAAATTCCTGGCTTCCTTCACCTCACACTTCACAAAATACCCAACGCCTGTATCAATAGTATAATGATGTACAGCCTGTTGCAGCTTATTTCTATGATGTGTCTGCTTTTTATTTGCTTGGTGTGCCTCATGGGAGAACTTACGTAAAGCAGTTTCAGGTTTATTGCTTACATCAGTCACAGGAGAAGCTATCAACAGATACTTGCATCACCCACCCATTGCATCCACACTGGCTAATACAATGCAGGGCAGTAACAGAACTCCCCCACCCCCTAACTTATTTTTCAGCTTTACTTCCATATAAGTATTTTTAATTGCAGAATGGAGTAAACGTGCCAACACTTCTAAATGCCACTATATTGCCCCTACAGTGACTAGATCTGAGGAACACACACTCTGTAACTCATACCTGAGGGAGCACCTGGTGCCATCAGAAAGTGAGGGGATGGTGCTGTCATGAGACAGACTGGAGATGTCTGACTTGGTGTATCTTTCTATTCACTCTGCAAGAGGGTAAATGACATCACTAGAAAACACAACATCCCAGACCTGAGAAATATATATACATATATACATAATTTTAAATCACACTCAATTGGGAACGCTTAATTAGTCATAATAAGAGTTTTATTAGCTCTAAAAATAGGTTCTTAAATATTTTCCAAGGTTGACTAAAATATGAATAAAAATTATATAATCAGTTTTTAAAATAAACCAGTTTGTTATAACCAAGACCAATTCAGTGGAATAACATTTATCAAGAATGATAGTGTGTAAGGAACTGTATACCCTCAAGAAATCCACAGACAGTATTTCTCTGCTTTCAAACTGACTGGTTACAGAGTCTAGTTATCTGTTGTCCGGCAGAATTCCTACCAGCAAGAACACTGCAAAAGAGTGGAACCCGGTTTTCAGGTGAGGAAGCTGTGAGGTTTATATTGAAAATAAAGAACTGGTCTATTGGTGTACCCCTCTTTCATACTTTATCATTAAATGGAAACTTTCATAAATAGCCTTACATAAATAATAATTTCAGAAGTTTTAAAAAAGTTCACGTCAGTCAGACCTGACTTAACATTCTCTGGTCTCTAACTGCTTAAACTGTTTCTGCAATTGTTCTGGAATATAAGAATCCTTAATGGCTCTTACTGTAAGAGCAGATCGTATCTTTTTGGTAAGAGTTAAGCTGCAGAGGAAGACTTGGCAGTTAAGTGAAATGCATGTTACAGCTGATGTCGTTTGTTGTTTTTTGTTTTTTTTTTTAACTGGAGTAACTGAAAAGATTAAGCTGTAGTGCAGGTAGGGCTTGAGTCATGCTTTTATCATTGTGTGTCTTGGCCTGATAGGAACTATGTTATTAAAAGCAGTAGCTCAAGCTGATTCTGTACTTTGTTTATCTACAGCCAAGCTCAGCCAGATATCAGCTAGCCTAGTGCAAAAGATGTAGCTGAAGTCTGCCTACACAGGCACTGCTAATTACTTTCAATGACTGTCAAATGAACACTTGATACTAATATATTTCTTCAGTATGCCTTTAAACAAAGCACTCTTATCTAAGCATAAGAAAAGCACTACGCAGAGTTAATACAACATGTTAATCTGTATTTTGATTTTGTCTGGTTTGGTTTTGTTTGCTTTTTTTAAAAAAGTTCTTTATCACCCCTTTTTGCTGCCAAAAGGAACTGCAGTACCTTCCAAAAGCTTTCCCCTGGGAGATCCCAGTGCCACTTTCAGTAGCATTGACAACCTCTTTCCCTCCCTAGTTTTCAAACGTCCAGCAGCTTTAGTCTCAGTGACTTTTTGCATGTAAAGGTGTCGGGTGTGTTTGCAAAGGACAGCAACTATAACCCACCAACTGACTTTGCAATGCTGAGAAACTGTTAAGGAGGTAACTAATTTATCCTACGGAGCCTGCATCCTTTGCGTTTTACTCGCAAAGAGACTACCCGAAGTAGCCTTTGCTACATGGGCACATCGTGGGGAGCCGTAGGATTAAAAGACCTAGCAAGAAAACCTTCGGAGGGAAACAGGCAAGCAGGATTTAAGGAGCGAGCAATCCCAGACGTGAATGAAACAAAAGCACGCTGTGGGTTTCTCTTCCTTAGATAAAAGCACCGGCGAGCCAGCCTAAACGCTGCTCGCGGATGACTAGTTAGAACAAGTTTAAACTCAGGAGCTAAAATTAAAATGTTTCCTCTCTGTGACTGCCTCCTGCACCGGGAGTTCTCTCGCCTGCCCACCGTCCTACACCTCCCTCTGCCCCGGCAGCCTCGCTCCGCCCGCACCGGCGGCGGGCACCGGGCAGCGACCGCGCCACCCGTACCGTGCCCGGTTTCGCTGCGAGCCGGCCCGGGGCCCGCCCCTCTACCCCTGGCGCCGCGGGGCCCGGCGGGGCGGGCAGGGCGCTAGACGAGGGACTCGCAGACGGGCACCGAGTCCGAGTCCTGGCTGTGCATGGAGCTCAGCCCCGTGTCCGAGTCCTCGTCGTTGTCGGCGCGGTCCTTGCGCAGCTCCAGCCACCCGGCCGCGCCGCCCCCCGCCGCCGGCCGCCCCCCGCCCGCCGCCCCTCGCGGCTCCGCCGGCGCCTCCGCCACGTCCAGGGTGCCCAGCGTCTCCAGCAGGCGCTGCAGCTCCCGCTCCTTGTCCTCCCACGCCCGCTGCGTGTAGTCCAGGTCGGTTTTGATGGCCTCCAGGTCCGTGCTCAGCTTGAGGCCGATGTAGAGGCTGGTGCTCAGCTGGGTCTTCACCCGCTCGTGCTCCAGGTGCAGCTCGCCCTCGCCGCCGCCGCTCAGCTCCGTGGTGTCGCAGTCCGTCTCGGCCAGGCCGGGCCCCGCCGCCAGCTCCAGCTCCTCCCGCCGCCGCTTCATCCAGCGCTCGTTGAGCTCCTCCTGGATCTCGGCGGCCAGGTGCTCCAGCAGCTCCTCCTGCTGCGCCCGCTGCTCCTGCAGCTGCAGCACTTCCTCGCACTTCCTGGCGTAGTCCTCCTCGGGGCGGCCGGCGGCGGGCTGGGCCGTCCCGCCCGGCTCCCGGCCCGGCTCCGGCTCCCCGCCGCCGGCCCCCACCAGGTAGGTGTCCTGTACGTAGTTGACGCCGTGTCGCTTCATGCGGTCCAGGTGGATCTTGGCCTCGTACCTGTCGATCTCCCGGTCCAGCTCGCGGAGCCGCTGGATCTGCTGCCGGATGGTGTGGTCCTGCGAGAGCACCAGGTGCACCAGCGTCTCCATCCTCTCCGCCGACGAGGCCTCCCGGGCCAGCGGCTGCTGCCGCTTCTTGTTGATCTTGGCCAGCTTGCGGAAGGCTTTCCTCACCACCCGCCGCTGCCGCTCCTGCGTGAGCGCCAGGCTGGCGCGGGCCGCCCCCAGGCCGTGACCGGGGCGCTCCTTGCTGAGCACCACCCGCGCCTCGGCGCTGCGCGGCCCCGCGTTGGGCAGCGAGGCTTCGCTGCGGACCAGCACGAAGCGCACGTTCTCCTGCTCGTCCCCCCACGCCACCCAGAGCCGCAGGATCTTCGTCTTGTTGGGCAGGATCCGCTCGAAGCCGCGCCACTTCTCCACGATGCAGTAGGAGTGCGGCGGCCCCGACAGCATCCCGCCGCCGGGCTCGGGCAGCGCCGGCCGCTGCCGCCGGTGGTGGCTGTCCTCCAGCAGCACCCGCACCACGTCCGAGCAGGTGGTCCGCCGGGAGAGCCCGGAGATCAGCTTCTCCTCCTGGCAGATCCACACCGAGATCTTCCGCTCGTCGGGCTCCATCGGGGGCGGCTGCGGGCGGGCGGGCGGGGGCCGTCGGCTCAGGGCTGGCCGGGCAGCCGCTCCATGGGGAGCGCTCAGGGGAGGCGCGGCGTCGCCGGCCCGCCCGGCTTCGGCACGGCCGGGATCACCCGCCCGCGGCACCCCGCCCGTGCGCCGCGCTCCGTCGGCCGCTCCACCCCTTCCTGCCCGGTGCGGCGAGGCCGTCCGCCGGGAGGGGCCCAGCCCGGTGCGGAGCCCGGTACGCCTTCAGTCCGCCGCCCCCCGCGCTCTGCCGAGTCCTGCCGCCGCCGCCGGGTTTTCCTCTCCCACCACGTGGGCGCCCCCCGCGGCTCACGCCCCGCCGGCAGCGCCGCCCCGGCAGCTCCGCGCCGAAATCCGCCGGCGCGGAAACTTCAAGGCGGGCTGGCCGTCGTCTCTGCGTCTTCCTCTCTGCTCGGCCTCTGCCGCGAAGCAGCGGCGTCGAGGGATCTTCCCAAACCGCCCAGGGACAAGAGCGAATCCTGGAGCTTCAAAGTGAAAGCCAGAACTAGTGAGGAATTTCCAGTTTTAGTAAATCATCCACCTGTAATTAGGAAGTTCATGTTTGTAAAGCAATTCGCAGATGAAATATGCAAAGGACGGGAATGTCTAAGTGTTATTAAAATACTAGCTGAGCCAGATTTTAATGGGAGCTTGCAGTGTACTTTGATGGGAACAGGATTGGTCTCCAAGCACGGATTAAAATGAGATGTAAGAAATGATTGTGGTACTAATTTTCACAGTGTGATTGAATTGTGAGGGTTCATGGACCTACGCTTTTCTACATGGTTAAAAGGTACTATAATGGGTAAGGGGGATAAGTGCTCTAAAATCTGAAGGCTCATCTATACCTTCTTGGGGATTTTTAGAGCCAATAAAATTGGTGTGACACGTGGAGAGGATTTTTGTGTGAATTTTTTATGTTCCAGTCAGTGGAACAGGACAGAGTTACGGTATTTTAGCCTAACTACTGTAATTCTGCTGTTTGAAATGGTGAAGATAGGGCACACAAAATAGCAAGTTAACAATTTTGCAGCCTAATATCCTCCTTTCCCCTTAAGGATACGGGCTCAGTGTGGGCAGCTGCTGCTCTAGCTTTTCCTGTATTTACCTGGAAGGAATAGTCCTAAGGAAGACAGCCTGCCTTCTGCTCTGGCTGCGTAAAGCAGCTAATTACTGTGGTGGTTTTTGCCATGCAGCCTCCTGTCCCCTGAGGAAGTGGGCTGAGGGACCACCAAATACCAGCATTCCTGAAGCTGAAGATCACACAGATCATGCGCCTGCTGCTAATGTCCCTTTCCTGTATTATTGCAGGTTAAACAATTCCAAACCCATGTGGCCATTGCACATTGCAATAAGGGTATGCAAGACAGGGGTGTTTGGAACAGGCTGAATTTTGCTTCCTGACCCCAGCTGCCTCACATTAAAGTTGCCTGTCCCTGTCCACTGGTAAAGTCTGTCGCTGCTGAAGTCCTTTTGCTCTCCTCATGTGTCAGAAGTGCTAGATCGCTATGTTCTCTTTCTATAGAAGGAAGTGTTTACCAATGGAAGGTTATTCCTGAGCTGTGCAGTCTTTTTGTTCAGTGTGTCGATTATGCCTAAAATCATCATTCAGTCCAGGGCAGAGCAAGGTGGACCCAGCAATGGCAGTACTATAAGAGAACAAAATGGCCTTGACAAAATGGGGTTGTAAGGACTCTGGGACAAACCTGACAGCTCACACTGCCCCAGAATGATAGGGTGTTGAACAGGAATGGGATGTGCGATTCAGCTTTGCCTCTGAAATGCCCAAGATAAAATAATTCCAGGAAGGGAGGAATAGAACAGCCTTGATGCTCTCATCAGGATGTCAGAAACTTGGAAATTCCTTGTTTTCTTCTGCAGAATCAGGTGCAGCAGAAGGGTTAACAAGCCAGTGAGAAATTGTCTGACTCCTTTACTGGTGGTTCCTTGTCTTTCCCATTTAGTTTTGATCTCATTTTACATGTGTTTCCTATGGGAATGTCTGTACCTACTTTGTTCTGGCAAAGAACAATACAGGAAGAGCAGGGCGTGATGTGAAGAGACATCTTATGCTCCCCACAGGTCAAGCTGCTCCGACTTGTCTGACTGCCTGTATCTATCCAGCATCCAAGCCTAGCTTTGTGCAATGGAATTGGAAGGTGATCATTCCGTCTTTCCTTGACCACATCTCTGTGTGTGTAAAACTGGCTCTGCCTCCCCAGTGAAGCCCCCAAGGCAGCATTGCCAGCGAGAGACAAAGATACTGGCCTTTTGGTTGGAGGTGGTAGGATTAAGATTAAAGAGACAAACCCTACTTTGGTAGGGTAAGCCTATCAGATGAGTATGTATATAATCTGTGGTTTAAAAGCTGGCATTAGAAATTTACATTGTTAGATCTCAAGTTTAGCCCTCGGGAATTTTGTTTCAGGCTGTCTGCAGACTCAGGAAACTGCCACCAAAGCTTCAAAAGTTTGAGAGTTTAAGCACATAGGCATCTCTCAGAAGCAAAGTTCGAGCCCATCAGAATCCCAAAAGGCAACTGAATGCATGCAACCCTTTGCCTTTCCTCCAAGGATCTTAAAATATCCTGCAAAGGGAGGTAGTGTTATTATCTTATTTTTAGAGATAAGAATGCTATGGCATAAAGGAGTCAAGTGCCTTGCCTAAGGTTATATAGCAAGACAGTAGCAATGTCAGAAAGTAAATCGGATTCCTTCACTCTGGTGCCATTAGTCACTGAACTTGGCTGCCTAGTGCTCTGCCTCCTTCATGTCCTTCTTTTAATTATTCCATGAGAAAGGGAGATGAGGAAGTATGCATTAGTTCAACATCTACAGAGGGTGGTAAAATGAAAGTGCAAACTTAGCACTATGTTCTATATCTCTGTGAGGCAATAGGAGGCAGTGGCATTACAGCCTGCTTCAGACATTTCCTGCCTGGTGAAGGCAAATCTCCTCCTTCAGTTGACTATGCCTGCAGACCTGCAAGCCTCAACAGTGACGTGCAGGGCTCTGTCATTAAAACATCAAATTGGAGGGAAGGACAGTTGTTCCTCTCTTCACTCCCTTCCCAGAGCAGTGATACATGAGATCTTCTATAATTTCTGAAATGAGCGTATCACACAATGTAAAGCTTAAAATGTAATACACGTGATTTTGTGTAATCCAGAGGCTGTTTCTATACTGCTGTATCAATGCACAGCTGTCAGCAAGTTCTGCTTCTGAAGCACAAGCTTCCTTGACAAAAAGCTTCCTTGATGTTCCTTCCAGAACATCACCGCGTGGCATCTTTTCTTTGAGTTATTTTATTAATTGCAAAAATTCAAAGTTGATGATGCTCTTAATAGCCGCCTAACCTCTACAAGAAGACTTATGAGCTTAACATTTTAGGCTGTATTGAAAAGTCCAAGATCAGGTATGGACAAGTTTTATTTTTACCCACTGCAGAAGAATTACAAGGCCAAGTGTTGGGAAATCAGCTGTATTCTGGCATTTCACATGAAGTTCTTTCTTTTCCTTCCTTTTCATTGAGGTATGCAAGTAAATTACCAAGTCTTTTGTGATAAGAACAGCATTTCCCATTATAGGGTTGGATAGTGAGGTGTGTTTCTTTTCTTTTTTTTTTTTTTTTTTGTTTTGAGGTGAGCTACCAGAATGAAATTGCAGCCCTGATATTTTTAATAAATAAAATGATGCAAGACTTTATCTTGAATACTTTGATTCTAGAACAAATTAATGGAAGTGGATTCCCTCCTTCCATAATTCATATAGCAGGAAACTGGAGGCAGTCTTAGAAAACTCTATTTGAGACACAGAATCAATTTATTTCAAAAGCATTTAAGCAGAAAAAGTGTAGGAATTTGGATTCAGGGTATTTTTCTGTTTTTCCACAGTAAAGTTGCTTTTACTTTTTAGATCACTCTCAGGGCAATTTATTTATTTTTCCTGAGGTTACAGTTCAAAAGAATACAGTCTAAGTGAGATGAGTAAAGGCAGGCTGCAACTGGTAATCTGTTGAGCCATCACTGTCTAGAGAAGTTTTTTTCTTTGTTGTGATGCTGAACACCAATGCCACTTTCCCAGCTCCTCTTCCTATGTTCCTGTTAATCTTATTTTTGAGGCTTAGCTGTTGGTCCCTTGTTGCTTTCTAACATTTCGCCTCAACAAACACTGATGAAGTTCTACAACGTAATTTGACTGCTAATATTACAGACTTGCGGAATGCATGGTTACCTTTACAGATCCATGAATAGTGGAAGGGGCTATTGACCTTACAGGTCACTCTCTCACAGATGCTTTTTTCTTTTGTACCTAGTTTTTCTTGAAAGTATATATCTGAATAACCAAATCATGTTGTGAATAACCAAATCATCCCTAGTTAGCATGCATAGAATGAAGTGCTTGAAAAACTACCTGTTAGCAAGAGTATTCAGACTTCAGTCAAAATAGCTAGTAGACTTAGACTTTAATTTGAAAGAAAGTTGTTCAGTTTGTATCTGAACAGCTTTAGACATGACAGAAAGCTTCTTGCTTTCAGCTTTTCTGTTGAAGCCACTGAAGGAACTGGCACTATTGATAAAGATGAGTTTTAAGGAGAGTAATGAACTCTTCATCTGCTTCTGTAAGTTATAAGCTCTGTGAACTCTTGATCCGCTTCCTTCCATTTCTGACACCTGATGTGTGCTGTCTTGCTTTTGAATGCCCACTATGCAACCAGTACAGCTGACATGCAATCTGGAGTAATTCTTTGCTTCACATTGCTGATGATACTAACATGCTTGTGTGATCCATTTGGGAAGACTGTGCTATGGTCTGTTTGAATAATAGCTGCCGATGCTGGGTTATGCTGCTTTGACTACTTTATCCAACTTATTCTTTTTTAATGTGCACACACCCAAACTACAAACGGCTATGTCAGGAGGAAACTGTGTTCCAGTGAAATCAGTGGGGGCTGCATGGGTAAATCCCTTTGCTGTGCTTTGAAAATGCAGGTATGTCTATAGACTACCATTAAAGAAAATTATGATGACGTATATTTATATTACAGTGCAGCCTGGAAGTCTTGATGTGTGAGATGTAATGTAAATGCATGGCAAGAGACTATCCCTGCCTTGAAGGCTTAACCAATGTCATGCAGCAGGTTAGGGGCACAGAAAAAGATCAGCACTAAGAATACTGATTTCCAACTTCTCATCTTTGAACCAAGCTTTTAACAACTTATTTTTGTTCGTTCGTTATGTGCTTACAACTCTTAGTATGTAAAAGAATTCCTCTCCCTTTACAGCTTATGTTTCAGATTTTACTTTCTGACTGAGTGCTGTTTAGCATAAATGAAGAAGAGTAAAAATAATTGAACAGAGCAGAAAACTTTTTTTTTTTTCCTTATAATGTACATAATAGATGTACAAAACTTAGGGGGAAAATATGAGAAAGATCAGACTGAAATGGTGGCTATAACTTTCCTTCTCCAAAAATGTTCAAGGTATTTGAAGATTATTTTTTTTTACTACTGTAATAGCTTAGTCTTATCTTGAATACTTAGTCCTCATGGATCCAAAAAGCAATCAAGAATTAGGTATAGTGACACCTTTCCTCAGCAAACATCCTCAGTGCAAATACAACCATTTAAATTATTTAGCACTTGTAGATTCTTTGCTTTTACATTAAACAGTTCTCTTATCCCTTGAGAAAATGCCTCACAGTGGCTCTCAAAGTGATTGTTTCTTCAGTTTTGACCATTAAGCTCAAAACAGATATACTAGGTCATTTGTTATCTTATTGAGATTTATTAGGAAGGCTTTTAACTGCTTTGGGGCCAAATTATTCTTGCTGACTTAATTTCCCTACTAACGTGAATATGCATTAGAATATACCTTTTCTTCTTCCTGAATAAGCAAGCACTGTGCCTTCAATAACACAGATGATACAGGGTTTCCCACATAGACACTCAGATGACTTCTTTTACAGGTCAATTTTATACGTATGGAAGGGGCTTGAGCTTTTCGGCCTTAATGGGGGTGACGATTAGTGAAAAGTTCTCCTGTTGTTTTTTCTGTACAGGTCAGGTAGAGGGGCTGCTCTCTGTCTGATGGGATCAATGAAAAAACTCTTGACAGGTTTCAGTGGGAGCTGGCCCTGGAGTGCTGATGGTTGAAAATGTTATTTAGGCATGAAGCAAACATCTGTTTTCATGCAGGCAATGCGAGTAATAAGGTTCCTCAACATAACTGCCATGAAGAAAGAGGCCCCCGATCAAGCTTGGCATTGCATTTTGGCAAGCATGTCCAACTTGCATGTGCTCACAGGTATACCGTATGCACTACATTTCTGTAAGGCAATTCTTGCAGGTATAAAGAGAGGGTTTTAATTTAATGATATATTATTTGAGCTGGAGAACAGTTAGTGACGTACATTCCTGTCTGTGACTATGAAGTGTATTCTCATTCTACCACCCTACAAATACATTTACTCAGACATGTATAAGAATCAGAACTTTTGTGTGCAAACGTAGACTTTGTCTATATATTACGTATGGATCTCTTTTGTGTTTAGATTTAGTGACATCCTTTTCTCCAGTGAAATGTATTGCAGGGAGCTTTCTAAAAGTGTCAGAAACCACCCTGAAATGAGAGATGATAAAATCAGGATGTATTATTGCAGTAAGATGTTTTGGCAGATTAGAATGAGGATAAAGGAATTCTCAGTGTTGGAATGAACAGAAATTTCAGTATCTCCAGTATTACCATGATTTTTTTTTTTATTTTAAACTCTTTCCTATAAGTGTATTTAACAGGCGATCCATTTTACCTGTTCTGTTTATAGGATCAGTAGTTGATTTCAGCTTTCATAGCACAGACTTATATTCAGATAAGGGTTTTAAATATGTAGCTATGAATCGATATGTAAGAAGTGCAATTTACTTTCCAAGTATAATGAAATCCTTACTGAATTAAGACTGTGAGATTATTGCATTCTCCAGCCTCATTCTGTCCAGTTGTGATCTTTCTAGCTCTTTGCAGAAAACATTCCCAAAACCTTGCTTCTGAACTTGTGTATTATTACCTCAAGACATTTGTATCTTTGACCCATGTCTAAACATTCTTATTTTGTATTCTTGATAGATCATCATAATACTAACCTAACTTGAACAAAGCTTTTGTGAGTAGTTCAAGTGAGTATGTAAAATTCATAGATGACTAAATAAGGATGGTCTACAAATTATTTTAACAGAAGGCAATGCAAAAGGACTTAAAGAGAATATGAAGCTGGATATAGACTGTATATTCATGTGGTCCCCAACCCCATTCTGACATTAACGGTGGCAGCTGGATAAGGTCCAGAAACCAGAAGTGTCTTTAGAAAGAAAGATTATTTCAATGATAGTTGAATTTCAATGATATTTCAGTGATGCTGTTCTTTCCCTAGAGCAGGTATGTCCTAGATGGGTTCTATCAACACAAAATAAAATGAGATGCATCTTAAGCTGGTGGAAAAATTTGAGTGGTAATACGCAATGTGAGAAAAGAACCTAGGTTAAAGTAATGTGGAAAAAGCCCTGGAGCTGTCTGCATCCAGCAGGGAAATAGTGTGTTATTCTTTGAAGCATGGCTTCCCTGAGAGTCCCAGATGGTGTGATCTGAGGAAATGCTCCGTTTCTCTCAGGATGGCCCAGCACAGCCCTAAAAAGTAACATTGTAGGAAACACCTGAATTGTTTAGCACTTGTTATATTGTTATAATATTTTTTTTAGTTATAATTTTCCTCAGTTTAATAAAATAGCATGATCCCTAGCTAATTCGTAAGTATTAAATCATAATGAAAGCAATGGAGAGGTGACAGCAAGTGCAGTGCAAGGAAAACAAGAAAAATTCAGGGGAGGTCAAGAAAATCAGTTGGATCTAGCAGTTTCTAGAGTTTTGTTTTAAAGGAAGTGACAGCTACATTGACAAAAACAAGGATTGACAGAGCACTGTAAAATAGAGTGAATGATCCTGGCAGAAATGGGGACTGTATCTAGAGCTTGCGTCCGTTTAGTGGCAACCAAGTTTTTAGAAGGCCTAAATCCTTGCAAAACCATGCAGATATTATGTGCAACAAGCGAAAAGACTTGTTATTAATGTGCCTGCCCTTCTGTATAATGCTGTGCTTTTTATACAAGAGATTTTTCCGGTTAGCTTACAAATTGACAATTGTATTAAAAGTGAGATTGTATCTGCCTCATTTACTTGTCACTCAGGAAAGAATGATACTCCATCCATCATCAGCTCCTTGTGCTGCAGTGGGCTGCTGCATTGTAATTCTCTTGTTATTGTAAAGAGCCTCCAGTCTTATCCTTTACTTTATAAACAATTCTCAGGGAGCCTCATGGGGCTTCTGAGGTGGGTGTAGATTCTGTTGGCAGCTGATTACTCTGGATGCCTTGCATGCATTTCTACTGAGTGCTTGTAAAGTCAGTTGTCAAAAGCTGACTATTCAGTGGGAAAAACAACACCAGCAGGCTACATTTACAGTGTTGACTGGCCATTAATGACTGAAGAGTCATAATTTGTTAATGATTTAATATTTCCCAACTGAAAAGGCTGCTCTTGTAATGGAGCATATATATTTTACATCTAGTGAGGGCTTGAGACTTGTGTATCTCTAATTAGTACATTAAGAATAAATAAAGTTAATTTGGGTGGTTTTTATATGCAGAAAACAAATGAGTCTGTTATTTCTACTAGGAATATTAATCATAAATCAGATTTTTAGTAGGTTAAAGTAAATTAACTTCTTAAAACTATGCTGACTTAAGTCAGCCTAAGATTTGGTCCAGACACCCTTTTGAAGGTGTATTACTTGCAGTTTCTTGTTGTTGTAATTCAAGGGAACCTTTGAACGCTATGTACTTTGTTTTAGCAAGGAAACTTAACTTGATTTATCATGATGAAATGCACTTTTAACTCTAAAACTTTGTCAGCTACTTTTTTTAGTAGAAGGCACTGTATAAAAGGATACAATTTGAACTGCAAAAAATCTTAACTACAGATTTTAAATCCCACATTTTTATGACAAGTCCTCTATTGTTTTCAGTCTTTTATTCTTCCATTTCATTTCTATCCTGCTTGTACCAGCATCAGTCATTGGTTTTGGCAGTGCTTCTTAACACAGATAGGAGGAAGGAAAGATAACCTTTGAGCATGAAAAGTTAAGTGACTTTTCTCCATCTTAAGAGTTTTAGTACTCTTGACAGCTTGAGCTCTGTTTTTCCTAAGGAACTTGTCAGTATTCAATGTACTGCTCCTAGACAGAGCTTCAGACTTGTCAAGTTACTTACTGCTTATAGCTCTGTGCTTTCAGTATCCAGTCTCCTAACACCCTTCTTGACTGCTGATATGCATGATCTACGTCCACTCCTACTCTGGACCATGACAATTGCTATATAAACATAACAAAGCAACCCAATCAATTAAAAAAAAATCACTGTGGATTTGGTTTTTTTTAAAAGAATGAAAAAAAGAGGACAGAAAGGGAAGTCTAACATTACTAGCATAGAAGCAGTGTCGGGAGTGGAAAATAGACCTTATTGAAAACCCCAGAATTATTTTCTGAATGAGTGAAGGCTTGATCCAGAGAGATCCTGGGTTGCTGCCACAGGCTTCAAGGGAAGCTGAAGATGCCCAGAGCTATATGGCACAATCCTCCAATCTTCATAGCCTAGGAGAAGTTCAGGTCTCATCTTTCTCATATTACAATGCATGCTTACTCATACTGCAGCCCAAGTTAGTGCCACAAAGCCTTTTGGCTAAAAGTTGAAAGGAAGCTGAAATCCTATATCGAGGTGTTCGTCGGAAGTATCCCTGCCCATGGTGGGGGGGACTGGAATTCGATGATCTTTAAGGTCCCTTCCAACCCAAGCCATGCTATGATTCTAAATAGAACAGGCAAGTTTGAAAATGTACTGGCTCTGGACTTCTTCTAAGTCTCACTTGTGCCTTTGAAAGCCAGGTCTTCAGTGGTGGATTTGCTTGAGTTGGGGAGTGTTGAGCTGGTGGCCCCAGCCCAGGGCATCACCTTATGCCCTGAAGCCAGCACCTTCCCTTCTTCTGGCCTCACTGCACCACTGTCAGCTGTGACAAGCTGATGTGGGCCAACTAGTGATGAGGCAGTGACTCCCACAACTATTCCTTTGGGGATTCCTGCCCTTTAGTGGCCTATTTCTATGACACTGTACAACACTGTGTGTCTACAACACACATCCATAGCTGATGTGCTGCAGTTGTCCAGCCTGCAGCCAGGTGTTTGAAACCTGAGTTTGTTTGATGAGCAGAGCGTGGTGTGAGCAGGATGCAGGATGAATATGGATGTGTAATGGAATTGACTTGAATTCTCTCTAGCAATATTTGGCTCCCGTCTCTCTTTTCCTTTTCAATCAGTACAGTAGAAAATTCTTTTGAAGGGAGATAATTTTACAAAGTGCTGAGTTCAGTGTTCCAGAGCCTCTGGCATTCAGCAGGAGATTTGCGTGCTTTTAATCTATCTCCTGTGTTCCTATATTAAAGGAAATGTTTTCAAAGTGATTTGAGCAAGTTACTTGTGTGAAACCTGTTAACACATAATAGGATATACGCGTGTAACAGTTATTTCACTTTCAAAGTTTGCCCTTAAGAGCAGAAAAGATTTCTCATTGCTAGAAATACTTTTTTTCCTTTTTTTTTTTTAAAAAAAAAAAAAAAAAAGAAAGGGTCTTGTATGTGATTTTTCATTCCTGTCTCTCTTCTGCTGGCTTTAATCATGCAAGCCTCCCACCAAGGTCAAGGAGAGTTCTGGCTGATTTACAGACTAGAGGAACTAGGAAGCTGATACAGCTGATACAGCTGATACAGTGACTGTCCCCATAGGAGTAAGGGACACAGTGGAGGCAAGAAACAAATCCTGAACTCAGGTACCTCCTCAATCATTTCCTCTTCACCAATGTTTCACTCCTTGAGAGAGAAGGTCCCCACTATTTGAAGGGAGAATCCTTTAAGAGATCCCACACATATGATTGCAACATTTTCCTATCAAAGAGCTGATCTTGTAACCATGTGGTTGGGGGGGGGTGAATGCTCCCATTTCCCTATGGGCTGGAGAATGCTGAAGTGACTAAGTCCCACAGACAGTTTTGATAGGCTGTAGTCAAGGTGAAAATTGTATCATAAATATGCATATATGCTGTTGCTTCTCACAATTTCAGTTTTGCTAAGAAATAGGATTTCCTCAACATTTTATATTATACTGAAAATAGACAAAATTGCAGCTGTGACAAATTTTAAAACCAGCTGTGGAATGGCATCTATCCATGTGGTGTGTTGTGGCAAACCCAAGGTTATACCTCTTTCACAGAAAGGTTAGCCACCTCCTATTACTGAAGAGCAGCTGACATGCACTGATTTGTTCCCATGTGAAGCTGCAGTTCACAGCTTCCATGATCTGTGGTGTCCAATACCATACTAGGACCTTCATTTCCAGGTGTGAATGCAGGGCATGAGTGGGCCAGGGTATCTGGGGAGAGGAAAGAGCAAAACGGGCTGGGAGTAGTGTGGGCAGTATGAATTTTGGGAGGAAAGGATTCCTGGCTTGTAATATTAGGTGAAATGAGGGGCATGAACATCTTGGTATATAGCATGAGGTAAGAAATAAGAAAAAGGAGAGCAGACGGGGTGGCAGTCATAAATGGTGGAGAGCAGAGGATACACGATGGAACAGTCATGGAGCAGCAGCCTTATTTGTGTCCATAAAAAGTATAGGCCACCAGAACACAAATGGAATAAAACATGTCATTATTTGTTTTCATTTATCAATACTTCCATCAGAAATAATTAAGCAAAATACCTTTCTTTGTGGTGACTCTACTGCTCAGCCCTGCAAAGTCTCTAGAGTCAGTGCCTCTAAGCTGACATCTGTTGTAGACCAAATAACTCCAGTGCTTGAAATCCTGGTCTTCTGTGCTCATTTGGTGCATTTTTGGGGATGAAGCGCCTGAAAACTTCTTAGGTAGTCCTAGCTTTTAGTCAAGACTTTACTGATACTCAGTCCTTACCAGGATCTCATTTGTTCTGTATAATATAAATCTGCAGGACTGTGGCCAGTCTCAAAGCACTGTAAAGTTTGTGTCCTCTTCAGAATCATGGAATTATTTAGGTTGCAAAAGACTTTTAAGATCAAGTCTAACTGTAAAGCTTAATTTCCTAAAGCTGGTGGAAACTTCTCTAGAGATAAAGTAGCAGGGAATGACACTGATCAAATGGGGCAGAGTGTGTTTGCTCTTCTGCCTTATTCTGAGAAATCAGTTCTGAGAAACTCCCTCTGCTTCCCTTACTTGTCTATACTTAGCAGTGTGCTCCAAGTTGGGCTTGTCTCATGATGTAGCAGGGGAGGCTGAGGTCAGAGATTTGGCTGTATCAAGAGCACTTTGACAGAGTTGTGTGTGAAAGAATGTGAACACTGTTTCTGGGATTTTGGTATAATCATAAGAGAAGAAGGTCTAGAGAGAAAAAGGAAAGAAAACAAAACAGGAGAGAAAGGGATATTAGTAATAATATTCCTCTCTGGGAATTCAGACTATGATTTTTTGCTGAGTAGCAGGTATGCATTGTTGTTTAACTACTTTTGCATGACTTATTTGACATTTCCAGTTGGATTTACCCAAATATATCTCTAGCAATAAAATACAGCAACGTTTTCTTTCCAGGAGGGAGAATTGGTTAAGTTAAGCCGACTGCTGATTTTCTTACTTCACATTCCATCAGTACTTTTGCTACTGACCTGTTTTGTATAGAAGTAATTTTTTCATCATTAGAGCTCCTTCTAATTTTAACAGCCGATCACACTGGTTGGACAAAGGTTCAGGCCCACAGTGAAGTAATAGGATTTCTTCCTAAGGAGGGCTGGGGGGGTACTAAGGGGAGAAGGATTTCCTTCCTAAGGGGTACTGGGGGGAAGAATTTCCCCCTTCCTCTCTTTCATGCTGTTTGACCTGGCACCTACGTCCCACCTTGCTCTGCTCTGCATTGTTCAGCTCCTTCTGCAATACACCAACGTGCCTACTATTCTTTTACTGCCTTTTTTTTTTTCATTGGCTTACTATGGGTTAAAAATAGGCAGTGATCAGTTCCATTTCAGGGGTCAAAATGAATTCATGCAGTGCCAAAGAGAATAATGTCACTCCGTGACTTCTAGGAGGTACGGACGTTTTGCCGAGCCCGTTCCAAAGCCCCTTGCAGTCATACCGCATCTGGTGGTGGCTTGATCCAATCCGTAATCCTCCGGTCACTATGGAAATAACGCATCAATTCATGGTCTGTGTTTCAAAGTATATTAAGTGTTATGAATTGTCTATCACAGACTATACTGGAATGGCTCCAAATGTACCTTACTCCCACTCATTTTCTAGTTGTCTCCCAGCTGGGCCTCGGGTAAGCTCCTGTGTGGGTGGCATCAGCATGTCTCCTCCTTGTGGCTGTAGGCACCAGCTCTGGCTGCTGCTGTTCTCCAGCCACTTCTAACACCACTAGCCAACAGGTACTTTCTGGCTTTCTGCCCAGAGGGAATTTCACTAACTTGGTGAAATATATTTCTTGAAGAGGTGTATGGGAACTGCCTTCCCAGGAGATGTGGTACGTGGTGTCCCACAAAGCTGTAACCCGGTCGCTGTCCTTTTGATGGCTGATTTCCTCAGCAGCACGGACCGTAGGTCGCTGGATGCGCACAGTACCACCTCTCCGATATCGGATTCCTGACCGAGTTTTGTGTCTCCAGTCTGCAGCTACCTCCCCAGTCTCCTCATGGTCACTAACTGATCCTGCCTGGCCTGGCGGTTGCCAGCAGAGTGTGAAAGCTGCAATGCCCTGGCGAAGGTGCTCTGTGCAGACCGCTGTACCTGCAGCCTGGGTCGCTCTCTTACTCTCCCCTTTACAGGCGGTGTCACCACCTGCCACTCCGCTGTCCCAAGAGGCTTAAAACGCACTTGCCGGTCACTAGGCGGGACGGCTCCCGGCGGCTTCCCGCTCCTGCCAGCCTGCAGCCCTGCCCGGGTTTGGGGAGGCCCTGCTGGCCACCGCGGTGGCGACCCTGCTCCGGACCACCGGATGCCGGCGACCCGCCTCCTGCGCCGCCACTCCCCGGTCTCTGCCGCCCCCTGCCGGCGCGTGGCGGCGGCCGTTGGGGAGCCGTTGGCGGACGGTTGGGGCGGGCGGGGCGTGTGCCGGGCCGCCGCCGCCTGAGGGCTGGGTGCCCGAGGAGCGCTGGGGGGCGGGCGGCTGCCATCGGGAGGGAATGCCGTCCGGGCCTGCCCGGGGCTTCGCTGAAGGAAACGCGGCGCCGCTGAAGCCGCCGCTAAGAGCGGTTTTGCCTTGGCTGAGGTTTGGGCTCCTGCCGGGAAGCCCTTGGCAGCCCAAGGGCAAAGGAGCCTTGGTCTTCGCTAGTGCTTCTGCGCTTCACTCAGGTAAAAAGCAGGCGGTTTCCTCCTTAAAAGCAGGGAGCTCCGTTTCAGTCTGTTCGGCAGGAAAAGCTCCTGCGTATCTAAAACCCCACTGTGGCACTAAGGTTTATCTTAGCGTGTATTTTGCCTACTTCTGTGTGACCAGAGCACAGGTTGCCCGCTTTGCATTCAGCTGAGCCTGTGTAAATCTGAACAATTACAGGTTGTTTAAAAAAAACCAGGAAAAATAGTTTCCCGATGTGATGTTATACTTTTCTCCCCCCAAATGCTTTTCTCTAACAGATTCCCCAAATCTTCTCAGGACAGTGGGTCCTTGGTTTCATTTTCAAAGGCTGAGAAAGGCAGAGAATCAGCCAATACATGGGGAAAGAGAAGACTGGACAAGAATGGCTCCTGCTTGTGCTGTGAGGCCACAGAAGAGCTCCAGAGCCAATCTCTTGTTGCAGAGCCCCAACAGGGATGATACTGGCTTGGGAGGCTCTTTGTTATGGTGTTTTCCTCTTTATCTTTCCTCTGGAGAAAGCTATGGTAGTGGAAAGCTATGTTTTGTGTTCAGTGTGTCTTCACATTACTGATACCTTTAGCACAAACCATATCATCTTCTGTCATCAGGTAATAGTTTGGTAACCTAGCCCAAGAGTTAACTAAAAAAAGCACAGTCTGCACATTTCGATCTGAATTCTTATCTCTTTGCCAAAGAAATTTATTTTGAGACCATGTAAAATGGGTAA
This sequence comes from Gallinago jamesoni, assembly GCA_025769975.1. Classification (NCBI taxonomy): domain Eukaryota; kingdom Metazoa; phylum Chordata; class Aves; order Charadriiformes; family Scolopacidae; genus Gallinago; species Gallinago jamesoni. The sequence goes on along the minus strand of JAOQGH010000040.1, from coordinate 56,697,156 downwards.
CTGGCTACAGGGCTGCATGTAACAAGGAAAGGTCAATACAGTCATTACAGTACATTTCAGACCCAGCTCTGCCAGATCTCGGCACGAGGGCCCATCCACATGAGGCAAATCAGGTGCAGGTTCCCACCACTCCACACACTGGCAGAAGATAGATTTGTGTAAGTTTTACTGGTAGTGACATTAAATTAAATTAAATGGAATGTAAAAAGAGGAAAACTAATGAAGTGTTGTAAATACGCTTGCAAGAGGCAATTCATTCATGAAAGTACTAAGAAGTGAAACAAATTCATTTCTTGTTTACAATAATTTACCCTGTGTTTTGCTGTGAGGGTGATAAGTTCAGTTGCAGACTGCTTTGATGGTGAGCCTGTTCATATTTAGCAAGGTGTCACCTTTAAATCAAAGCTGGCTCTTGAAATTAGTGAATTACATATTTAGAATTTAGGATATTTTGACAGCCAATTTTTCTGGGTTTATGTTCAGCAGCAGTGGGCATTTTCTGTATGTTGAAACTGAACTCTATGCTTCTTATTGCTCATGATGGTTGAAGAAAGTGATTTTACTCTCCTAATCAGTTCTCTTAGTTCTGAAGGTGGTGTGATAATTTTCCTGCATTGGCCATCAAAACTGCCTATCCCAGGAGCTGGATGATTAGATCCATTTTGCAGTCAACACCTCATGTTTTGGAAAGGAGGACTGCCTAAAGGGCACTCGTATGGGATGAGCAAAGGGTCCAGAAAGTGTCTTTTACAGTAAAATTTTAACTTAGTGGTTTTTGCACAAGCAGCCTCCATCAGTTTGTTTCTCTCTCCGTTTGCAACCTTAAATATTGACCAGAGTAGCTTATTGAGGCCAGAGATGGACTCTAACCATGGTTGATAATCAACAGCTCTAACATCAGAATGTCAAGGAACATTACTATTCATACTTTGTAGCCTCTATGACATCTAGCATGGGGGCATTCATTTTGATAAATCTCCAAGTTCAATGTCCCTGGGGAGTCCTATGTGATAGGATTCAAAAGAAGTTTTAAGATTTCTCCCTTATACAGTATACTTGTGTTAAAGCTGGGTATTGCGAAGTGCTGTTAAGATGCTTCTTAGATGTATTTAATGGACAAGCATTAGAAAAACCTTTCTTTGGTTACAGAGCAGGTGAGATTTCCCACCATTACTTATTCCTTCTTCAGATCAAATACAACTTTCTAAATACCCCTATTTAGAGTCTTATGGCAGAAAATTACATATATTGAGACATGCAAAGACATATCAACTGACCTACTGTCTGCAATCAAACACTCTAGTCTTTGTACTCTAGTACAGCTCCCAAATACTCCCCAATACTTGAATTTTTCTCTCATATTCTTTATCAGTGGTGTAAATTATTTCTTTCAGGCACATAGACTTTTGCCTACCTCCAAATCCATCTGACTTTGTGGCAGTGTACAATACTTGCCAATGTACTTACTGTCAAATAAAATTTACTTCTTGTATTTCATACGTTGTGGAGAAACACAGATCTCAGCAAATGTTGTGGTAATTATTTAGGTGTAGTACTCCACATGGTCATTGAGTGCCCCTTCTTTTAACTGGCTCTTTTACTGCTTGGTACTTAATTTTATTTAGTTTTTCTAAATGAGACAGAAGCTAGTAATCCCTACAGTGTTCCATTAGGCTCTCTCACCTCTTTTAAGACTTTGCTGCAGATCTTTATCCTTTGTTTATAGACCTTCTGCCAATTTTCCATCCTGTGACTGCTTATGTTTGAGGCAGTTTAAACTGAGTATGACAGGGAGCTGCTGTAGCAAATGCCTTAATAAAATCCCCAAAGCAAATGCCTGTCGTACTCACTGTATCCACTAATTTTGCAATCCAGTCAAAGTGATGTTTGTGCAACAAGTCTTCTTTGCAAGCACACATTGTTTGTTGCTCAGAACTGCAGTCTTTGCTAGACGATTTGTAAGTTTTGGCTCTAGGTATTGTTCATATTTTACAGGTGTCTGAAGTGATTGCGAGGACTACTGGTGCTGTACTTGCTTTATTCCTCAGTGGCATGTACTGCAATGCCGGTAATTTTTTTAGTGAATGTTGCACTGAGATTCACGGTGATGCATTTCAGGGCTGGTGGTGTTTTTAGGAACTGACATTCATGTGAGGTCAGAATTTCAAACCCTGGTGCACGAGTGTTTATTTCCTGTGTATTTTATAGTGTATGTGACCTGAAAGAGCTTTGTATCTGAGGCAGAACTCCCACATTGTTGTGCCTAGGGTCTTAGCAGCAGTTCTGATTCACTGGTTTTGTTTGTTACCCTGTTGGGTATTTTTTCATGACTATTTCACAAATGGTCAGATATAAGAAAAACAAGCTTAATAGTCAGACACACAGACAACAAAAATCCCTGCTGTTATTCTATGAACCCCCCACTTGGAGAGCTTCAATTATTTAATAGTATTTAGGCTCATGTGCTGCTTTTCATCTCAAAGCACTTTATAAACATTAAGTAATTCCTATTACTGGTAAGCAATCTATATTTTTTCCTATTGCCAGCCCTTTCTTCTCTCCTCACACTAAGACACACAGATCAATCTCTAGGCCCTTCAGTAGAATTGGAGCTGGAGTGACTAAACAGTCAAAATATTTGCATCAGAGGTTTACCACTCTGCTAAGAGCTACCCACTCGTTTCTTGGTAATCAAGGCACAAAGGTTACAAGACTGAATATGTTATATTGACTCAGTGTCACTACAGAAAAGTCTGATAAGCACAGCCCTTGAGGGCTGGTTCTATCTTTTTAATGACAAAGCAGCAAAAGGTTTTAGCATCAGTTTTAGAAGTTACAGCTGCCATTAAGAAAATGTGTATGTCTTAATATATTGAAAAATGTATCAGTCGAGAATGTACACAGAGGCCTCTTGTAAAAGTCTGGTCATCTTCTGTTAGATTGATTAATTTGGTTGGTTACGGTGTTTGTTTTGGGAAGACTTTGATACTTTGAATATATTCTATCCCCATATGAAATATACCTGTATGAAAAATACACGTGCATCATCTCTTCAGTTCCCTGCATCAGGTAGAGCTTCCCCTTTCAAGGCAGTCACATCTTTGGTTTCAATTCAGATAATAGCGACTGTCATTATGACCAGCAGGAGGATAGCTGACTGAGGGAGCTGCCTCCAGCTAGGTGTCTTTGGTTTCACTGCAGTGCTTGTTCATGGGTTCCCATTAGATATAGACATCACACTAGGTAAGAATACCAGCATATAGAATGCAGCAGGATACTAAGAAGTGAAAAGTGCTATGTAGTGTGTGTGTGTGTGTGTATTTTTGTTGTGCAGAACGTATTTGATCTACTATAGAAAGTAGAATTACATGAAGCTTTATTTTACGTAAAAAATCTTAATGCAGTGAATGGTTCAAGTTGTGTCTTAAGGCAGATGCAGTTTCACACTGCACATGAAAGTAGAATTCCGTTTTGTGTTTTGGTTTTGTTTTCCTTTTTAAAGTAGAAATTTGGCATTGCGAAATTAAACTTGCATAGTGAAAACTTCCTCCTTCAAAAAAAAAAACGTCAGTTTTGTCATAAAAGACCTAACTATGCTAGAGGAAAAATATTTCCTATGGGTTTGTTCTGACACTGTATCTTATCAGAGCTGGAGTTGGGAATGCCTGTTTTCTGCTCTCTCTGCTCTTTGTAAGATGACATCGACAGCAGTCGATAGCTAGGGATGCCTGTAATGTGACTGCATTTGTGCACCATGAGGAGTCACCTGGGTAGTGCAGGTTAGGGAAGAGAGTGAGAGCACCATTGCTATGAGATGCAATGGAAATGTTTCCTGGAATATTTCAGAATTCTTTGGGTTTTTTTCCCCGCCAGTGTCAAACAAGCTAACTTCTTCATTGTGCCAACTTTTGCCTTAAAACATTCTTAATGAGATCTGACTAAAAACTTTTTGAAAATCCCGATTTCAAGCCCAGGAATGCAGTGATATTTTTGCCTGACACTTCCTGTATGTGAGGAAGCATTTGGGTGACTAAAATGTGAGCTGCTGGCTGCTGTATTGTGGTTATGACTTGTTCTGTGTGAGCCCAGAAGTAATTCTGTGTTAATCCTGAAATAAATAGGACAGCCTTCCCCCACACCTGCCATGCAGTGCCAATATGTTAGATACATGTTTGACAGTGGAATGATTTTATGTCATTTAACCTTCAGGACAGCAGTGAGCAGCATGTAACTGGTCTTCATGGAAGTCTTGTTACAAAACCCAGCAGTGGCTGGAGTGTGGCTTGTCCCACTAGGAAGGAGTCAAACAGAGCAGTGGCAGTTGTGCTTTAGCTGTGCCCTCCTGAGGGGCAGTGCCCAGTGTCCCCATAACATCCAGAGTAGGGCTGAGAGCCAGCTGAAAGGGAAGGAGGAATTTCCTTCAGCAGTTTCCGATATGTGTGGGAAAAGCCCACATATGGAAAAGCCTTTTCCATAGGTGTGAAAAGCCATGAGGGACAGAATCCTTTTATCCCTTCATTGAAAACTATCAAAGCAAAAGATGCTAAAGAGTCTGTCCAGATTTCAGCTTCATCAGGACCCTTCAGAAGAGACTTAGCTAGCAAGAGTAGCAGATGCAGGCAGTTACTAAACCTATTCTGGAGTTTGGAGCTCTATCTTGTAGCTGCCTCCCAGAGTGAGGAGGCATCTCTGCCCTTCGGATGAGCACCCTCTGCTCCGCTCTTCCACCAGCTGCTTCACAACCATTCAGCTTCTTACCAGATCTCTCTCTTTCCTTCCAACATTTACTGTGTAGCTAATAGGACATTCCAGGGCAAATCACCTTTTTTCTCCTCTTGAGGTACAGACAACCTGATAAGAGTCCTGATCTCCTTGATGGTATGGTATTCTATCCTATTGCAGTCCAAATGAGAAATCAAACCAGTGGGATTTATACAGTTGAGCAGTCCTGGGTAAATTAGGGAAGAGATTAGCTATCTGAATTATTGATGAGGCTGATGGGGGGACTAAAGGATAACATCTCCAGAACTGAGTACTCTTATTTTTTTGTCAGGGTTATTGCTGGTAATCTCTGAACTGTTGTGAAAGTAATTTTTTTCCTTAGGAGGTGAATATTGGCAGAAAATAATAGGGCTTGAGTTTCTTTGTTTTCTATGGGTTTTTTGGGGAGGTGGTGATGTTAAGCAAAATCTGAATGATTTCAGCTGCAGATTTGGAGAGTCACCTTGTTTGCATCTGAAAAACATAGATGAATTAGAAATGGGGGGTTTAAAACCAACCCAAATTACAAAAAAGGCTGTGTTCATAGACCAGAGCAGAAGAAACATTTCTAACCTAGATTTCAGCTTTCCATTTAAGGAGATCATCAGAGTTCAATATCTTAATTTATTTGAACTAGAGCACCTGTATTAGAAAAAGCAACCAATTTTGAATTTAAAATTTGTGATGAGGTAAAATCCGTCATAAATCTTGGTGTGCTTTTCCAATGTTTATACTTCTTTTTGAAAAATGTAACATTTCTAGTGTGAATATTATAGGGGTTTGGTTCTTATCAGTGGATCTCTTTGTATTTCTTGTTATCTTTATGCAAGAAACTAAAGCATTTATTCTCAGCCCTAATTTTAATCATTCTCACAGCTTTCCGCTGTCTTTTCTTCAGTATATCAGCTGATCTTTCTTCACTTTTAGCACTAGAACTAGGTACCATATAGTTGCTATAGAAATACCAAATGTAGTAATGTACTTCTAGGCCAGGTTCCTCCATTTCAACATCCAGGCATTGCATTCACTCTTTTGCCCCACTGTAACAGCTTGTATTTAACTAATTGCCCATCACACACCAAGTCATTTTCAATTTAACTGCTTCTTAGAATGAAATCTCTCTGTAGCTTTTGGACTTAACCAGTAAGAGTCTTGGGTGGTACAACTATGTTCCAACACCTAATATTGTTAGACTTAACCCTGAGCCAAATTTTTCTCTGTAATACCTCAGGCATGCTGACTGTAAAGTTTTTGGAAGCTCTGGGTGCTGTGCCTCTACAATCCCAGGCAGGCAAATTGCTCATGAATGGGTCACCTGTGCAGAGCTGTTCAGATAAGCCAAAAGCCCAAGACAGACATCATCTGACCAGTCTGTCTCTGCGCTTTATCCCTGCATATGTGTATTTGCAATGGCCGCTTTGCCAGATGCCTGGCAATCCAGGAAACTGAGTATCCAGAAAAGCAGACGGTTGCTATGAAAACAGGAGAAAATGTGTCCGACGTTTCAGCTCAGATTTAGGATTTCACATTAGAGTAAGAAAATGCAACAACATATGAAATGTCTGGCAAACCATGCAGTGGACCATATAGTAATTTTAAACTGAGGGTCCGGCATGTAGGAGTATGCATGTTGTGCTCACTGCTTTGTGCCACAGACTCTTGTCGTCACTACCTCAGAAAAAAATAGCACTGCATCACAGTCATTAAGCAAGAACTGCTTCTGACATCTTTTTTTACTATTAATTCCAGGAAGAGAGGAATGGCTAGCTAATACATTCTTTCAATGTCCCCCCTTGACAAGCAGGAGTCATTCCCATTATAGAAACAGACACTGAGGTAGATAGGCTGCAGCATGCCAAAGGATGTAACCCACCAAAAACCTGCAGCATCTCAACTGTAGAAACCAGAAATGTCCTTTTAACCTTTCTTCTCTTTATGTGCTCCCCCAGAAAATTTGTGGAGGGGATGGGGTATTTTATCATGAGGCCCAAATCTGAGGACTTAATTGCACCTAAGCAGACATATGAAATGAATATGCTTAAGTGTGTTGCTGGAGTGATCTGAGTGGGCAGTAGCAGGAGCAGCCGAGAGTCACATAGGACTGAATGTAGAGTTGCACAGACCTTTGATGGTATTTTGGTAGACTTTCTGTTCCCAACTTGATTGATTCCTGTGTGCATAAATAGTGGGAGGACAGACAGACCTCACACATTTGAAGAGCTTAGTAAAATAAATTACTAACTTTTTCTTTGTTTTGAACATTAGGCGTATCTGTATGTGGGTGTTGTGAACTCTTCATGTCTTCTAAACTCCTCTGAAGTTTTATGTCAGTAAATTTTGGTCAGCTCAGAGAACTTCCCATATTTCAGCTCAGAGAAAAAGGTGGGAAACTTTTATCTGAAAAACCTTAAAGCACAATCGGAATGGTGCCTTCATCAAGTCCTGAAGTAACCACGGGGTTCATTTGAGTTCTCCTCACTGTCCTCCCCTGTATGGTTCAAGGCTTTTCACAAACTATACTGTATCAGAAATGTTGCTGGAGGTGGGAGTGGAGAACTCTCAGTTCCAGCACTTCGACTGAAGAGCCTCCAAAGAGTTTTCAGAGGATGACAGCTAATAAGCCAAACTTTGAACCTAAATGCAGACATTTACCACGCAGCTCCTGCTGAGTACAGACTCTGGAATTTGGCATTGCTGCCTTGGGCTCTCCAGGATTTCAACAGATGTAGTGCATTGATTTAATGTTTAAAAGGGAACCCTGCTGTGACTTCCACAGCTTGTTTCATCGCTTTAGAAGTCAAGCAGTAACATACAAACAATACAAGCAATTTTATGTTATAAACAACATCCAATGTTTAGGGAATTGGGATTAAAATACAACGTCTTCAAGATTTTGGCATTCCCCTGTTCTCCATCTGGAGATCATTTTCTTTTTCCAGACTCTTCCCATTTTTGTCTGTTTCTGAATTTTTAGTATTTTCTTTTAACTTGGAAATGTCTTCAATTTGGACTTTATTTTTTTAACCACACGCTTACCTTGACAGGGTTGCTTGCTTGCCCCAAATAATTCAGAGCTAATAAAAAGGCTAACTTCACACATATGACAGTACAGTGCTTGTGCAAGGAACACTCCATAGCGCTCGCTCTATTGTACAATACTCATATGCAGTAAGACACAGAGCCCACAACAAGATCGTTTCTGTGTTAACATCCATGCTTTTGTTTATACATTCTTGGGACTTGATGCTTATACTAGGCTCTCTCAGTTTGTTTGTGGTATGTAGGGGAGGTCATCATGCTTCTGAAAACACTTCTAGAAACATAAAAGTGCGGAGATTTGCTGAGTCTTTTACCATTTGCTTTCAAGGAGTTGCTTTCAGAAGCATTCAAAAAAATTAGGAGAAATAAATCCAGGTTTCTTTGCCTCTGCCACTATGTCATTGATATGATTAGAGCTCCAAAGAAAAATAGTAGAGTAGAAAAGAGAAAAAGACAGGTAGATAGGGTAGTAAAAGAGATGGACCACCTTCTGTGTTGAGCATGAGGTTTTGTTGAGTATTACATGAAGTTTTTAGCTTAGAAAAAAACATCTGTGTGGAAATGAGATAGAAAAGTATAAAAATCATGCATGGAGTAGAGAACGTGACTAGAAAAGCATCATTTACATTTCTCATAGTTTAAGAAATAGGTGGCAAGTCTGAAAGCAGTTAAGAAATACTTTTTCAAACATAATGTACATACACTGTGAGCCTTACTGCCAGAAGGTGTTGATGTCAGAAATTTACCTGGATGCAGACTAGCTCCATGCACAGGAGTAAACACCACTAAAAGCTATTAAACACAAATGCTAATGTCTCTAGAAACTGTTACCCTGTGTATATCTGAAAGCTGAAAGAGTTTTCCAGGGAAAAAGCAGTATAGGCTTCTTCTATTCTCTTACTCTTCCATCTACCCTTTAGCACTGTGGAGACAGGATACTGGGCTGTATGCTCATGTGAAATCCAGCAATTCTTATGTTTCTAGTCTAAAACTTCATCTCCTTCAATTTAGCTTCTTTTCTCTTTGTTTTCTGCAGTTTCTATCACTCTTCAGTTTTTCCATCTATCAAGCCATATTTTTTGCCACCTTCATTACCTCTGCTATTTTCTTCTTTCTTCAGGTCATCTTCAGAAATTAACTTGTTTGACCTCCAGGAGATCTTTTGCCTTGAGACCTAGAAAAGACTTAGAAAGTAGATTAGCAGTTTGACACCCAGCTACATTTTCTAGTTACCAGTGTTTTGGAGGTCTAAGAATGAAGTACCTTAAAAAGCAGTTGGAGTTCTCACTCCAGGAAAAAGTAGATTTGTTTGAAGAGTCTGTATCAGCAATTACCAAAGAATTGTAATATGCAAGAATTTTATTGTCACTACTATTTTACTTGTTCAAGTGCTTGTTAAATTTTTATGCCTTTAGCTGAGGGGTGATTTTTAAAAAATGAGGTCTTGTGACTGCAATATTGGGCACAGTGGGGATCATGAAAAATGCCAGATGGAACAAAATTATTCTGATTTTTGATCCACAAAGAGCCTAACTGTCAGTCATGCTGAGCATCCAGCAGCTCCTATTGAAATCAGTGGCCCCAGGCCAATCCTGTTAGAACTGCTTAGTTTAGTTCACTGGATTGACATTACTGCTGAACCTGCCTCGCACCACAGCTGAGCTTTCTGTATTCTTAAAAAGATGATAGTGTCAATAAAATAAGGAGATGCAAAGGAGCCTCAGGGAAAGACAAGAGATTGATGCCCTGCTGTTTCTTCCCTTTTTTTTTTTTTTTTTTAAGTGCTGAGTGTCTTTTCTGTTTACCACTGCTCTACTCTGTCAGTTCTATTTTGATTTGGTAGGACCTGGCAGGAAACATAACTGATTTGAAATATAATAAATTTGTGCCTCAGGTAGCAGTCTGAAATCATACTTGCTGAATCTTTTGCCTGTTTTGTAGCACATTCTTATGTCGGATTATGGGGGAAAGATCCTTGTGATCATACTTGGTTGTAGTAGACTGTAAGACATGGCTGCAAGCAGCAGAGCAGTTCCTAAAAATGCACTTAAGATTCACACATGAAGTTTATTCAGTGGATTGTTTAGTCTTCTGTTTTGTTTTAGAGTGGTTTTCAGCTGGCAGTTTGGTTTTATTCTGAAGCACTTCAAAGCTCCAAGTCAAAACACACCTGAAATTGAAATAGCAACTGTGAGACCCAAATGTAAGATTATTTGGATGTTTATATCCATGTCACAGTGATGCAGATTCAAAGTCCAAACATAATGATTTTATTTGAATCTACCTTTGTATTAAAACAGCAAAATAATTACTGATACGTTTAGAAGAATAAGCACGCATAACCTGTTTACGGTGGTCTATTGCTCTGTCTGCATGAAGATAAATAAACAGAAGGATCCCTTCAAAAGGTTCACAAGCAATAGAGGTTATATAAACTTCAAAGAATGAGGCTGGAATAATAAAGAAGGAACCAATAAAAGAGCAAGGGAACTTTGGTCACTGTGACTCCTGCATATAATTCTGTTTGTATTTCATGGATGTGCTCCAAAGTATTAACAGGTTCAGATCCCTTTTAACAGAAAAGTAGTCATATGCTCACCTGTGAATAGAGAGGGACATTAGTCTACAATTCACTTGAAGGGCATCAGGAACAGAATGCTTTCCTTGAAAATGGATCTTTTAGTATTAGCTGGTTTGAATTCTGCTATCTACATGGTAAGACCCTTATCTGAGATGATACCATAATTCCATGGAAATCTCACAAAAGCATTAAAGTGGTATATTACTTTTTCATAAAGTTAGATCATGCCTTTCCATATTTAGATTGCTTACAAGCACATTGTTTAAGCTTTTAGCAACACCTTTCAGACCGGACCACAATGCACTTAGGCTTATGATGTATTAGTCTCCTGTTTTGTGTTGCATAGAATGATGACAGTTGGGAGAAAAGAAGAATGGTTGCAGAAGTAGGAATGGGAAGTTGGAAGTGAGCACTAGGAGTATTGCAGGTGTTTTCTCATGTGGAGTTTATCAATCTGCAGGAGAGGCCAAGGCTCTTAATAATGGCTGTGGATAGTTATTCTTGTCAAAAATATGCAACTAAGCTGCTTGGAGTGCCCAGCATCTTGGCCCTGTATGTACACAGTATTTGGAGGTCCAAGAAGTTTGCACCATATCCACAAATGTCAGTTCCATGCCTCATGCCATATGGCTTGGCTGCATGGTAGCACACTGAAGATTTACAAATATGTTGCCAGCCCAGGTATGTGTTTTCTCTATGCTAGAAATGAGGTGGATGTGGCAGGAGAAGGTTGGCCACCAAAGCCAGGAGATGGACTTGTCCTTGGAGCAAATCAAGCAGTGGTGCCAGGTGGTTGAGAATCCCCAGCTGGCCACTTGTAGCTAGGGATGGCCTGCCTGGAGAAGCCAAACTTGAAGCTTTATTCCTAAGTTTTGAAGGCTCATATGCAGCTCCACGGGAGACAAAAGGGAAAACAAATGGGAATTCACATGATAGCAAGCTAATATTTTGCCAGACTGTTTGCTTTGTTTTTTGATGTCACATAACATCAGAAGCAATTTCTCCAGGTGGTTAGGCCTCCTTGCATCTGTCCTTTATAGGACAGATATATCTGTCTTTTATGGGACTATAGGAGAATGGGATCTTCTGGCAAGCAGTTGCAGCATAGGAAGCCTATACTGGAGTCTCCTAACTGTCCATTTGCAGTTTTTAACTGCCAGTCTTGAACAAACTACTTTGAGTTTGCTTGTACCAGTTTGTAGCTTGGTGGTCAAGTTCAGCTTGGTCTTTAGCCAGTGGTTACCCCAGGACAGCTGTTTGTCTTACTCTTTTTTCAGCCTTCCTCTGTGCCTGGAAAAGGTAGTCTGTGCAAACTGTTATTGTCACAATGTTGTTAAGGAGCTTTTACTTCCGTGGGAGACACTGAAAAGGTATGTTTTCACCTAGCTTTAATAAGTGCATCTACAGATGAAACACAGATGAGAGAAGATCTATGAGGTATGGTTGCTCAAGCCAATTTACAATAATGATAGCTGGCAGTAGATAAAGAGATAGTGTGTTCAGGACTAGTCTTTGTATTATACCAGTTTGGATTGTATTTTTCCAAAGCATACAAGCAATTTATGCTACCAGGTAGTTGTTCCTTGTGAGGGAGACATGACGTAGCCTTTTCACTAGGTGGACTGTGTTTTGAACATTCAAAACACTTACCTCCAGTTTTTTTCTGACTCTTAGCAAGCTAAAGGTTTCTATATATAATAACAATCCAATTTTCCAGCCTCCAGGAGTGGCTGTTGAAATAGCCAGGCACAAATCCTGAAGAGAGTAAACAAAGAAAAATAAGCCTGCTATATTGTATGCATATGTGAGCCCTGAACTCTGCAAGTATTGTGCACTCTTCACACAGTGAAGTAAATGTGCTGTCTCCTTTTAAATGCTCTAGCTGTATTGGTTGCATTCACATACTATACTTTGACCGTTGCTCTGGGCTGGTGCTTGCTTTGGCTCTCAGCACTGAGTCTAGAGCTTGGAAGAGGCACTCGCCAATAAACTGGCTGCCGTCCAGCGAAGAAAGGGAGTTATTTGTGTCTGCCTGCGTGGGGTTATTTGTCTCTGTAAATATGTGCTCTATTCAGTGCTGACAATTCCCACAGTTTTATGATATGGCTCAATATTTAGTGCTGGCCTAAGAGCCAGTCAGGGAGCATTGCATGAGATGGATAGAGGTCTTATGATTGTAAATATAAAAAGGGATGTTTTCCATTCTCTCAAGTACAGTGGATTAGAAACACTAAAAGGTAAAAGCAAAAGTCCTTGAAATTGTTCTTTTAAAAAAAAAAATCTATTATATGATTTTTGGGTGCGTGACATGGTTTCTGGCTGGCTGAAGTTGACAATACTGCATTCATCTGTTTTCCGTGAAACCGTGGTAAAGTCAGTCTGCCTTGGCAATGCCTGCAGCTCTGAGCTCCGTTACAGGCTGATGCATCACAGATTTAGCAGCACAATGTTACTTCACTGTGCTTTCTGCTCACAGATGCTTGCACTAACCACATCGGCGTGGAGCTTATGCTTAACACAAGTGATGCTACCGGATGCGGTGGCTTTTGGGGCAGAAAAGCTCTAATACAGGGAGATGCCTCTCTCCTGTTGACCTGGCTGATGAAGCACAACCACAAACAAACTCCACTTCTAGGGAGTTTGTTAGCTGCCTCTCGGAGCAGTGTAATTTGTACCAGGTGCCAGGCAGATGAGAACTGGGGAAGGTGGCCAGCGGGTATGGTGTCTTGTGTAATAAAGATAGCGAGCACTTAAAAACAGGTCTTTCAGCCACGCAGGAAGGTTTTTAGTCTCATGAGGGGAGATAGAGAAGCTATTAACCTGCCAGCAGATTCACAGGTTTAAGCCCTGAAGGATCCACAGTGATAATCTAATCTGATTTCCTGTATAATATAAATTGTGGAATTTCCCTGGCTTAATTCCTGCTTTGTGCTCACCCTGTATGTCAATGAGAGCATGTTTATTAGAGGAATGTCCGATGGCAATTTAAACGTTTCTAGTGACGGCAGCTCTCTTGTAGCTATTTGGCAAACGCGTGTAGGGCGCCGGGCGGGCAGAGCAGCGCCCTGGGAAAGGGGCTGGGGATGACCGGCGCCTTCCTTTAGCAGTCCCGCCGCAGGATCCCCGCCCTGTTTGCCGGGTTTGGTGCTCGCCCGCCCCTGAAGCGGTGCGGGGAGCCGCACGGGAGCCCCCGGCGGCCGCAGCCGGCGCGGGTCCGCTGGGTGTCGCTGCGGGGCCGCAGGGGCTGCGCGGCTGCGATCGCTCCGCTCCCCTGCCCTCCCGCGCAGCGGCGGAGCGGCCGCGCTGAGCTCCCCCTCACTGCACTGGAGAGGCGCCTACCGAAAGGGGTTTTACCCGCCGGAGGGAACGAACGTGAAGCGCTGAGGACAGTTTGCGTGGTCCGTTTGTTGGGGCCGGATTTTGCTCTCCGTTATTCCAGGAAATTCAGGAATTACCTCTTTGTTTGCCATCTTAACAGCACCTTTTGATGTGACGCTTCTTCCAGTGACATAATTTTAAATTGAAAGTCGGTCTGGATCACCGGTGTCGTTATCCACCATCCCTATGTTATTGGAAAGCGTGAGACAAGCTAATAAACTTATGAGGATAGGGAGCACAGATTTCCCAGGCTGACTCCATTCATTCCCAGAAGGTTTTTCCCGCTGTGAGTAGCTGTTAAGCAAATGTTTGTCTAAAAAGACATGCCATGTTCTGGGTGCTGAAAATCAGGCTGCAGAGGGAGCTAGTCTCAAGGTAAAACTCTTCTGTATTCCCTTTCCATGCCAGTTGATATGATCCTTTCAGGTTGTTCTCAATGCTACGGAGGTAGGACTATTAAAAATCAGTTTTCCCCTGAATGTGTCTTATGGTGCTACCCAACAAGACTGTTTTCCAGGCTGAGTTTGAGGATTGAAGCTGTTTGGGATTTCATTACATCAGGGTGGCTGAAACAATAGTTTTGAGTGATGGGCCAGTCTGCCAGAGGTATTGGCTGAGCCCTGCAAATATGTACACCACAATACAGGTCCAGAGGGTCTGATGCAGCCTTGGGTATACTGGACGGTTGCTGCACGGATGCTTGGTGCTTGCAGAGTAAATAAGATGCAGTCAGAACTATTCAGAGTTACCACACGTGCTTGTATTTCTGCATGGAAATACGGCAACTCAGGGATCCACTAAGGATCACAGTGACAAATTAGTTTGAGGACCATAGAGCCAGCATAGATCAGCCCTCTGGTGATCTCTGGGCAGCTTGGGTACATTGGAGATTTGCAGTTGTAGAGCCAGTGTTCTCAGCACTCATGATTGTCACTTTGCCTCATGCTCCCGCAACACAGTAGTAGCAACTCATGTTATGTCCCTTGACTTAGAGTATGGCTACTTCACACACCCGGTTTGAAGTAACATGTTTCCTTTACGGGCTCTTAAAAAACAGAAGCAGCATAAAGTGAAGAAAACTGCTCTAAGCTGGGCAGCTCTGAAGCTGCTCTCTTATGGGAGGTGGCAGTGGCTGCCAACTCCATGTTATAGTCTGGTTCTACATCCCATGGTCTGGTCAAGCAGAAATCTGGGGAGAGCAGAGTCTGTATCAACTCTCTTCCCATTGCAAGAGGTGGCACTTAGTTGCCAACTGGTTTTGGTTGCTTGGCCCCTGACTGTGTGTCTGTATACAAAGTGTTTTAAATCTATGTAGATTTGGATTCCTCTTCAGCATAGAAGCACATAAAATGACAAGTGAGTGAGCAAAGATCATGCTGGCACTGATCATGCCAGCCATAGGGAATAAGATGCAAAGATTTTGAACCCTGTCCTCAGTTTAGTGGATGCTGTTACTATGGGATGAGTTTTCTGTGGTCCAGTTGAAATGATTCAGTGTTGCAATGTCAGCTCCTACCTTGTCTTCCCCTCTGCAGCTAGCAGGTAATTGCAAAGCCGTGCACTGGGGCCAGACTCATGTCTTTATTTCTGAGGCATGTTGAGCTGAAGTGATTTGCCTGTGGTCACACAGGCTGTCAGTGGCAGAGGTGAGAGTGAATCTCTGTATCTTAGCACTAGGCTGATGCTGCAGTTACTAGATTGTGCTCTTCTCATGGCTCTGCACAGGTGAGCACTGCTACAGCCTAGGTCAGGATTTCAAAATCATCTTCTTATTTTCCCTGCATGAGCAAGCTGATAGAACCTCTTTTCCATTTTGTCTCAGTCCCATGGCCATAATTTTGTTTTGTCCTTTTATCTTCAATTTAGACTTTTGCTTAACAGTTGAAAAAAATAATCCATTTGACACAATTTATCATAACCCTAGTTACTGTTTATATCATTAATAGAAAGAAACGACTGAAAACAAAGGTTCTAATGAAAAAGTAAACACTTTTAGAAATAGTTTGTTTCAGGCTGTGATATTATAAATATGTGAATAGAAATTCAAATGCAGAGGGCACATGAAGTTAAAATGGGAATCCATCCCTGTCACATTTTTACTTTAACCATATTTCTCAGTATGCCCCAGGCTTTGGCTGATGGGTAGGGTTTCAGTAACAGACAGTCTGGTGGGCAGTGCTAGAAGCACTCATGGCACCAGGAATCTGCGGTGCCTGGAGGTGGAGGAGAGTGCTGCTGGCACTCAGACTGCTCCCCACTAAAGGGGGAATGCTGTACTGGATCTGCACCATGCACTGTACCGAAACAAAGCCTTTCAGCATCTGTGGCAGGAAAGTCACCAATTGCCATATGTCACTCTGCTGTGCACATGTTAAGTGAGCCCAACCAATCGCATTTGCACATTCTCAGTGTGACTTGTTGTCCCACACAATGAATGCCCTGTTGTCACCAGTGCTAATGCTATGCAATCTGCTTTGCTGTAGTGCAGCAGGCAGCTCGCCTCTTCATATCGTAGCACATTTTGCCACATAAGCGTGGCCCCAGTATCACCGGATGCTTTGCAATCTGTTGCACTGCTGAGCACAAGCCCTGCTGTCACGTTTGCTGCAGCCTGTTGGGCCACAAAGGAGCAAGCGGGCTGTGGGCAGGGATGTGCTTTGCTCAGCAGCCGTCTGGGAGCCATGCGGCCCCTCTACCATGCTTGGGCTACTTGGCAGGAATCACTCACATAGCAGGAGTGACGGGTGCTGGTAACGAGCTTCACAGCTTGATTGTCCGTAACTAATCCTTCCCGGTTCTTAATGATTTTTTATTTGTATTTGCTTCATGCATAACAAACACATCCTGGACTAAGAGTCAGCCTGACTTGCACAAAGGGAAGAAATGGGATACTTTCTTAGGCTTGAAGACTTCTTACACAAAGTGCTGATATAGGCAAGGTAGAGTAGTGGCCCAATGCTTTACTAAGTAACAGAGATTACTGCTCTGTTGGGTACTGTGTACCACCCTTTAATTCAAGTCTAGGAGACATATAAGGCTTTCGTGCTGTGAACTTCACTGAAATAAACTTTTGAGTGGCACAGCCTTGCTGAGTATTGCAGATTGAACTTCAGCTCAGTGGAGCCCCAGAAAATAAATACATACTTCTGAAGTATTCACATACTATAAAAGCTTTCTCCATGATTCAGTTAAACCTGTTGACCAGTGAAGATGTGATAGAGTATTGAAAAGATTATGCTTTCAGATGTACCACAAAACTCACTAGCATCCATTTGGAGCTTGTCCTCTATAGAATAATGTGTATATACATGGAACCTAAATTAGGGCTGGGAGGACAGTTTTAATATAGGCATGCCCTAAGACTAGGTGCTTGGTTCCCAGACTGTGATTCCTTATTGTAGCTTTGCTTACTGCAGAACAGTTGGCCGTGTTGTGTATTTTAACATACAACTTGCATAAAGTCAGAAAAAAGCCCTGATTTAGCAACATAATTTTATAACATTCGCACATCTGTTTCCACTGAGGGCTTTGAAGCCCAGTAAAATGGATGATAGAAAAGAAAAATGAGACAAAGATAAAAAAACCTGCGAGTAGAAATATGACTAATGCCCAGACCTGTCTGTACTTGTTAAAATGTGCTAGAATGACAATGTTAGCAGCTTGGCCAAACATCAGAAAATCACTACTTCATCTGATGCTATTAGCTGAGTTACTCAGTAAAGGCAGAGCTGGAAAACTAGTGATGCCTCCCTGGGCCTCAGGGTGGAGCGGCTGAGAGATCTCACAAGCATGACTAAGAGATGCTACTGAGATTCTGGCCCCTTATGCAAGTTGCCCCACACTGCTGCCACCCTGTCTTCAGTGTCCTGGTACCACTGGGCCTGGAGAGCTTTCTGTATGTCACCAGTCACCAATTCAGAAGGTGTGTAACAGGAGGGGCCATTCCTAGACAGCACTTCAGAAAGAGGCAAAAATGCCATTTTACGTTTCACTTTGTAAGGTGATGTTCAGAGTGCACAAGAAGTGCCTGGGGTGAGTCACCAGCCACTTCAAAAATGAACTGTGCCTGATAATCACTTTCAAATGTCCCACTTCCCTGAGGGTGAGATTTTCTAACAGAAAGACAAATCCCTGTCAGCTTTTGTGGTATAATTTGGACAGATATATTTCTATACCAACAGGGTATAGACACCAACAGGGGATCTGTCTCTTTGGTGTTTATTATCTATGCCTGTTCAAAGGCACACCTTTAGGAGGTGAAGGAGTTGGTCTTTGGATTTGTGCCTCACAATTCTCCTAAAATGCTGTGCTCTGCCTTCAGGTTACAGGCCCCGTCATGTCTGCCTTCCAGTGTGGCACGACTCTCACCTCCCTGCCTGAGAGAGGGGGAGATCTGCTGGGTTGTGTTTGTGCTAAATCCTGTCTAGCCAAGTGGCATCCCCTGAGCAAAAAGTGATGCAGAAGAGGTTTCTGTGATAAAGCCAGAGGTGCTTTATACCACAGCTTCGCATTTCCTAGAAATGTCTCCAGATATAAAGGACAGTGCTTTAAACAGCACTTGCTTTAGGCATTTACTTCATTATGTTCTTCATGCAACGACACACTGAAATTGAGTTCAAAGAGAGAAGGAAAGGCATTTAGCAGTAACCAGAGATCAGATTATTTGGTAAGCACAAAAGCCTTTTGAGTAATAACTTTTCTGTGGAGAGTCAGATGGTTTCTATATGCTTAGTTTCCCTTGAACTGTGTAATTCAATCGAGGTGCCTCACTCAGCTTTTAAACCATCTCATGCCAATGTATCACAGCGCAGCTCTGTTCCCAGACTGGCAAAGCCACTGAGCATCTCCTGCAAGGCCAGCATCTGTAGCGTTTGGCCTTGATCTTCTTTGGAAGAATACAAGGATAGTCTGAGTCACTAAAATCCAAGCCTGTCTCCTACAGTGACCTACCTTCAATGATAGTCAAAAGCAAGGTTGGAAGTAAACTGGTGCTTTAAATTTCTGTTAGCACTACTCCAGCAGTACATAGAAGTCTCCAGGAGAGACGGGGCCTCTGTTATTTTATGTGCCATGTGACAACAGGGTATCACATAGGCCAGGCGGTCGAAAATTCGGATCCAAGCCAAGAGAATACGCGGCTTACTGTATTGGCAGTGATACAGAGAAATGCAGAGAAATAAGCAATTGACCTGAAACAGAGCTAAAAATTAGAGGGGTTTGGTTCTGTTTTTTTTTTAACATTAACTTTGTTGCCTCAGCAGAAGCCAATATGTTGTGGTAACTGCTACAGTTTCCTTCCTTTTAGCAGAACTAAATGTTTAATTGTTTAGCAACTGAAAGCGACAGGTAGGATGTTACTGGTACAGAGAAAGCTTTGGAAGAGAATGGAAAAGACAGTGTATTACACTTGCTTATACCTTAGGAGTTCCCTAAAAATACATGTAGACTGAGGTAGTATTTCCAAGTACCAAACTGTGTTGCTGAACCAGACCATAGTGAGAAAAGGGAGGAGGACAAACAGGTATTTTTTTTGTACTAGTTGTTCAGGTGGATCAAATCTTTCCAACCTTGGTGCCTAATTTACATCAATGGACAAATTTCTTCATTATGTATTCAGACTGTGTGCTAGAGAATACTGAGAAAACCAAATATCTTACCAAATCCTGCTCACCTTGGGCTGAGTGTCCCACTCAATATTCTTTTAATTAGGCAGGAAGGGATCAGCTGGTCACCTAAGGAGACTCAGGAGGAGCTGCTGTTCACAGTTTTTCATGATGAATGCTGCAGCTGTTCTTTCTGAACACAGATCCAGAAAGCAGAAGGGAGATGACCTTCAAGATTTACAGCAGATCAAAGGAAGGTCAGTGGCTGGCAGGAATATGGGAGGGGGAAAGAAAGGTGGAAGTTTCTGTTAAAAAACAACAGTGAACCCCTCTGCCTGCAGGTCACCAGCATTTTTAAATTGGTAGTTCTTTTCTCTTGTGTTAATTAGTAGGAGCTACAGTCACTGTGTGTATTCTGTCAGCTTAAATTCAGTTAGTCAGGAAGGCAGATTGTGCCTTTTAGGTATTCTTTTAGGGA
Organism: Gallinago jamesoni; assembly: GCA_025769975.1. Taxonomy (NCBI): domain Eukaryota; kingdom Metazoa; phylum Chordata; class Aves; order Charadriiformes; family Scolopacidae; genus Gallinago; species Gallinago jamesoni. The sequence continues at coordinate 56,677,316 of JAOQGH010000040.1, read as the reverse complement.
AAACTCTTATTAGGCACAATGTATTATCTAGGGATCCATCCTTCACGCGAGATTGTGGAAAAATTCCTATGTCCCAGCTGGAATCCCAAGTGCATCCAGAAAGATGAAGAACAAAGGCCTATTTGTTTCCAGGATATCCTAACATTGAGTACACACATAAACTAAGCACATTGGACAGATGGGTCATGATTAGTTTGTACTACCTATATGTCCTATATATCTCTATGTTTCTTATTTATCTTTATATATATTTATTAATTCAAAGACCATTTACAATGATTCCCTTTATTTAAACACCCTCTAGATTCTATCTGCTTGTTTGTGCCTCCAGGAAAATCAATCTGTGTAGGGTACTAAGCACAGCTGTAATAAAGGAGAAAGAAATAAAATAGACAGTGAAATATGATGTGCTCTCTCCAGAAGGGAAAGTAGGAGCCTCAAGCCAAAGTCCAAAGGTTATGTACCATGGTAATGGTCTTATCTAACCTGATTATACATAGTACTTGCAGGTAAACAGATTGAGACATCCTGCAGTCATGAAATGACTACAGCAAAGCCTGATGAGACTCACTGCCACCCCATGCTCTACATTAGACTGCATTGCAGAAGCAAGCACCAGAATCCTTCATGATCTAGCTGTTGTCTTAGGGCCATATCCTTCTCTTGGACACCCCAGCTTCATTGTGGGCTCTGAGGAGAAGGTTTGGAACATGCATGACCCTCCTGGGCTTCTGGCTGAGGGACTTTGTCAGATGTTCAGATCACAAAGTGAGACTTCATATAAGCACAAAACCCAACTTCATTGTCATATGAAGCTTGGCATATGGAGCTTAAATCCAATTATTGTAGGGATTGATATAATCTTGAAATGAAAGGGAGTAAGAATGAATGTTTGTTTTAAAGACATTTTGGATTGTATCTTGGGTTGTGTCTTGGTCAGACTTTCAAGCTTTTTTGTTCACTTGCTGTCAGAGAAGCTCTTTTGCCTCTTAGCATGGCCTCGCTGTATGCCTGGCATTTCCTTTATGATGTGGTGCTGTGCACACTCAGTACCGAGGCTGTTTCCTAGTTGTCAGCAGAGCTGAGCAGTGCATACCCTGAGCCCAGAGTCCCTGCTTCTCCTCAGGTACAAATGGTTGAGCAGCATGTTTGTGTTTAACCTTTGAAGAGAAAGCTTAAATATTATACAGCATTCCTCTTTTTTCTGTTTAAGAAATGGGACACCCCCCCCCATTACATGGTTACATGCCTATTTTGGGGGGACTATAACAGTAGCAAACCATTCACACTGCACAATTTTCTAAGTTAGATTGTGCAGGTATCAATGTCCATAGATCTCCTTTGTAATCGCATCTCTTACACAGAGATATTTGTCTGTCTTGTCATCAGGCAGCCAAAACCAAGCTTCAGATGACGTGTTGTTTTTTCAGCCATAAGTGTGTGTTTGGAGAGCTGTTATTCTCACCACTTCCCTGTTCACCCTGTTTTGCAAACACAAGCATACAATGCTGCCTCCTACTACCACACACTCTTCTAGTAAGGAAGAGTTGGTTGCTGGAGATGACAGACCACTTCACAGGTCCATACTGTGAAGCTCTGTCTCCATGGCTTTTATCTCCTTGCTCCCCTTGACCTCCCATCTGCCTCCCTTGCAGGGAACCTGCAGCCCTGATCTTGAACTCTCTACCCCCTCCTAGATCTTCTTATCTGTAAATCTGTCTATTGCTGCATCCACAGCTTTCCCATGCGTCTCCCAGGCACACCCGAGAAAGCCTAATGCGTGCAGTAACTTCTGACACTGGCAATGGTCACTCGCAACTATCCAGCTCTGCATCTGATCTTTCAGTATTTCATGGATTGTCTGATGTTCTTCTCCCCTTCCACCATTCAGCAGTTCCCTATCAGTTTATTGGCCGTATTAATATAAATTCATATTAATGAGCACACTGTACACTTTTCTCAGTCCAGTCCTCTGGGTTCATTTCTCTTTCTTGCATGCTTTTCCATCTGCTTCAAATTAACATTGACTTTTGTCTCTGCTCTTAAAAGATGTGTCTGACCAGAGATAGTAGAAAAGCCTTCTCGTCTGCAATTCTCTCAGCCTTTACCCTATCTCCTTCTTCATCAGCTTCATCTTCACATCATGGCTAATCCACATGGTTAATGCTTCCTTTCATTAGTATTCAGGTTAATATTCAGGTATGTTCAAGTGAACTTTCTCCACTGTGCTTGTACCTTGGTTACAGTTTGCAGCGGTAGTTGCAGCTCCTTCTGAGCTGAGAAAACACACTGGCATAGAGCAGCCTGCGGCTGCCCTGTTTGTCTCCTCTCAGTGGCTCTTGAGCCCTTAGACTTGCTCTCTTGGAGCAGCTATTACCTTTGTACCACTTCCAGCACTGATGTTCTTAATGGGAAGACATTTTATTTGCATGGTAAAAAACCTCTAAGCTGATGCCATAGTTGTGTCTGAGTGGTTTGCCATACCCTGCAGTGCCTCACGCAGCATGAAGAGGAATTGTGAGCCTAGTCTCAAGTAATAGTCTTTGAGAGAAGGGAGTAGTCAGAAATTCTGCAAAAATGGGAGGTCTTGGATCTCGACACTCTCCAGTTATGTGTTAGTTCACTGCCCACATGACATTGTGTCCTTTGCTTGGCTGGGAGACAGATGAAAAGTGGGCAGGAAAGCCAAGAAGTTTGGAGTTTGCTTGTTACTGCACCACATCTACCTGCTCCGTTGCGCTTATCCAGAGCCTATCGCTTGGGATTTTCGGGACACCTCCCAAACATTACTCACCACCACCTCTCTCAAAACAGATCATTGGGGGAGATAAGGGAGCTCGAACCTTGCTGAGACTAGTGTTCTGTCTCCCACATTATTGCCATAAACTCTGTAGGTGAGCTGCACTGTTGAGTTTCCACCCATTGTGGTGTTCTGATGATAAAGCTTTGATTAAAGCCTATTAAAAATACAGTATAGTCACAGTAAAATCAATACAGATATTTTACAATGAAGCCATCAAATTCTCTGTGCTATAGAATGGTATAATACGTGCGAAATGTGGTTGATTTTTTGTGGACGTTTTAGTACGTCATTGCCTGAGTTTGTCATATGTGGGTTCAGTTTAAAACTGAAAGGCCAATCATCAAGAAGACACAGGTATTCTCCCCTCATCCCCTCCCTTTAATGTAGAGCTGCATCAAAAAGGAAGCGTTCTCATAGTGTACTGAAGGGAACGGTTGTAACCTGAATGCTGTTCTTGTACGTTTTGGCAAGTAGAATGCTCACTAGGAAATTCAACATCACAGGTGAAGGGATAAGAAAAGACAAGTGTCTTGGAAAAAAAAAATTCTCTGATAACCCTGTAAAGAATGTATGAACTTAGCAGAAATGAATTTTTAAAAGTCTGGAAAAAATCTTATTCTTTAGGCTCTGCCAACAAAAAAAAAATTGAGGAGGCTTTTTAAATATTGCTAATAAACTTACATGCTTTGGGCAGGAAAAAAAGATCAGTTTGTAGTTTGTTCATCTACTGGCAAAATCAGCTGCACATACAGCTCAGTGCTCTGTTCAAACAGAGGCTATGTCTGAAAGCCACTGTCTCTGCTGGAGGTCCAGAAAGCAAAGCATTAAGGTACATTACAAGGTAAGTAGGAGTAGTGTACTAATCCCCTCTGTGAACTGTATAAGTGAGAGGAATGAAAAGGGACATTTACATATTAATCATGGTCCCTGCACCATTTGCTCTGATGGCCCCAACCACCATCCTTGGTGGGACATTGACTCTAGCAGAGTTCAGGAAAAGCTATAATGCCAAAGGATCCAAAACTGCTTCCAGCACATGGGCATATGTAACAGCTGACAAAGAAGTTTGGAAGCAGAAAAATGAAAAAAAAAATTATTTTTCTTTGCTTTCTACTCCAATTTAATAATGTCAAGGTTACCTGTTTATGCTCTCATTTTTAGGACAGAATGGGATGCATAGAAAACAACATATTTGAAATTCATCATCCTAAACCTATAATGGACTTTGTGCATGAATACAAAACCACAGATATGGAAAGAAGGTGGCTTGAGAAAACACCAGTGCTGGATAAATGGAGACCAGTCACTTGTGCTCAAGTGTCTTTGCTCAGCTGACTGTTTCAGATACTCTTCTGGCCAGTGCTCACACTCGCTGCCTCTCTCTCTTGCTCTCTGTTTTCCAGTCAAAATAAAGCTGACAGCTCTTCATACATCAGGGAAGCTACAGGATGCCTTGCTGCTGAGATTTTTGGCCTTTATTGATTCTCCACAGTGAGGTATGTAAGAATGGAGGCCTACAGCAGTCCTTTCCCTTAGGCTTAAGGAGGATGTGCACCAAAATTGGAAAGGGTTAATAAGAAGCAATACAGGGGGGAGGGGGGGAACGGGGAAAGAAACAAAACCCAATTCTATTCACTGACCTACAAGGTGAGTGGGGTGGATGTTTCTGCTGTAGCCTTTTTCCTAGTCTTAGTTCTCCTTTCCTTGTCTGATGGGCTTTGGTGGTGGTAGTCTTCAAATGATCTCTTTCCTTCTTTCTTCCTATTTTCTCCTGCCCTCAGCTTTTCATTTTCTTTGAAAAGCAATACCCTGCTAGTCATTTTTTCACAGTCCATTGCACTCTGGGTTTGTATGATTTTCCTTTTCCCTCCACTTCTAAGCACAGTCTCTTTACCCACTCCCTCCTGTCCTTCCCACCTTCACCAAGTTTCTAGTGTCTCCAGGACAGCTCTAGCTCTCACAAAGCAACAGCAATCATGTAACAGTTTACCACCATTAACCAATTAAGGGTCACACATCTCTACAAGGTAGGTAATTATTTATGACCATTGCTAAACTATGCCTGGTGTAACAGATTGTTCAGCTGTTTCTGCTCAAAGGGCCCCAGACAACAATAGTAAGGCTGCGAAAGGTCAGGGTTGAGATGAACAGCGAGGGCTGTGGGGGGGGAACTATAGACATCTGCTAACACGCTGCTTATCTCCAAACCCTCCTTTTACTCTTGGGTTTGTGAGCAGTAAATGTGTTCTGTATTTGTCCTGTCAAATAGGCTGCACCTTTGAAAAAAAAAAAAATCCCCAGAAAAGTCCATGGACCACGTAGAGCTGTGCTTCATAAAATGGTGCATAGTAACTGGTCTGTCTTCCTCGGAACCTGTCCGTGCTGCCACATTCACGTAAACCAGACTGTGCTTAGTCAGGGAGAGGCCGTTGCTTCTGCTGAATGCAGTTTGTTAATAAACTAATGGTGTGACGTTACATAGGGCCTCCCAACCTGAAATGCTGCATGACATTTTTCCCAAAGGTGGAGGATTTATGGTTTCTTAACCTAAATTAATTAAGAAGCAGAGCCTTAATTAAGAAGCAGGTTGCTTCTGAAACAGCTAACCCACTTCAAAGGGCTGAAGCCGTCTACTTAATGGGGAACAAAGAAGAGAAAACAGGGTCAAAACAGACGATGCCTGTGCGTTGTTCTCAACCCATTCATCTTGCGCATGGGGGGTGCTCTGCTGGCATTTTAAAAATGGCAGTGGAACATCTGCCACCCAAAAGGAGAATTGGGGTGTGTGGGAGGCGCATGTGGTTTATTCAAAAGCCACTGCTCTCCTTTTGAAGCAGAAGATGAGCCAGATGTACTTTTTTTTTTTTTCTCTGCCAAGTCCTGTTCATGTTCCCATTGATATCAGTCAGTCCAGGATATCCCTCTTATTCTCTTTTTTTCTTTTCTTTTCCTAGCTAGGTGCTTCCACTTTGTGAATGTGGCAGGCGAGTTGATCCTGTTTCATCCCCTCAATCATATCAGGTACAACTGCTAGCTGAGTGGTAAGTGGTTTAAGAAAAACTAGACATCAATCTCTTTAAAATGGCACATTATTAGGACCTCAGTTCCACAGAGCACAGTGTCCTGGAAAAAAAACATCTCAACCTCAGATAACTATTAGTGTTCCTCAGTCAGTTCTAGTTGCCAAGTTAGTGATGTAATTCATACCATTCATTATATAAGATTTTGCTTAGGTCCTTCCTGCTGCTAGAATAAAGTGGGATGGGTGACTTTTCCCATTAAAGTATGGGAAATGATGTTTATGTATGGTTTAAATGATGTTTCAAAAAAATCCACCACCACTCCTTTAGGAAGACACACAAGCTGAAGGCAGTCACTTTTCTTGCTGATAAAATGCCAGGAAGCATGTGGACTCATTGTTGAACAAGGCTTCCAGATGTGCCAGCTTTCAGTGCCATCCCTACAGGTTTCTGTAAATCCTGCTGGATGTCCATTGCACCTTTAGGGAGGTACGCAGATACTCCTGCAAGTCTGGCCTTGTGCTTCTTTGGAAACTGCTTTTAAAAGTCACACCCAATATTAAAAGGAGATTGAGGTAAGAGATTAAGATAAATGCACAAAACACTTTCATTTTCTTTATTTTCAATCGATACTGTATGAATACAAAGTTTCTAGAAAGCTACAAAAATTCTACCACTTTATCAAGAAGGCATCAAAATGTGTCACTTTGCAAAGACATGAAAACACCTGCAGTAACCGACACAAAAATAGCATTTTTAGAGTGATGAAATAATTGCACTTAACTGTCATGGATATTAAAGTTATCACACATATGTACCGCGAAAGCTAGAATACATTTTTTTTTTTTTTACAAAGCACTTTATAAAAAAATTCTCTGCACACAAAACCTATAATTTTCATATTACTATCATACTAAAGATAAATTCACTTTAAAGCCAACACTTAAAACATTTTAAACAAAAAAAGGTACCAGTACCTACACACAGACAATAACAAATACAAGAATACTGTACTGCCAAGAGGTTTGACTGAAACTCCTTTTGAAAGCTTCTGCAAATATGTTAAGAAAACATTGGAGAACATTCACTTTTTTCAAAGAGCCTTCCCTCCCTGTCTAACCTAGAGGTACTTTATCATCAAAAGGCAAGTTCTACATCAAAAGTTACCAGCAGCAGTACAATATTAAAGTAACCACTGACCATATATGAATATGCTTAAGTCACAAACCCATTTTATACACATTACACAAATAAACATAAAGTGAGAATTCAGTTAAGTCATTTACAAACGTGAACAAATGCACATGGCAAAAAAACCCCAAAACAAAACAAAAACCCAACCTGTTTTACATAAAATGTACTGAAGAATTAAAGGCTATTCAGGCTTTCAATGTTATAAAATTCTTTTGTCTTTTTTTTTCAGGCACATATTGTATTTTTTGTCTGCAGTCATGAGCCTGAATCAGAGGCCCACAAAACAAAACATAACAAAAACAAAAACACATATTCTGTAAGGAGGTAACAGGGATCCATCTCCTTTTAGTCAACTGAGTGCATTTAAGATTTAATTTACACACTAAAACTAATTACATGATCTCAGCAAGAATGACCCAAAAAGTTAAAAGATGAAGATGTCTAAAGTGTTTCTTGTACTCTGACTTATCCAGCCTCAATCTTTTTTAGGGGGCTAAACATCTTGCTATGAAAGATAGGAGGGGGGAAAGAGATCATCCTGAGAAAAGTACAAAACTGGACTCTATTATCCACATCTGCTGTGTGACAGGGTACGCGCATCAGTATGGGTCAAGTCAGGGGTAGACAAAAGGTTTCTCAGTATGAGTGAGTGATCTGGGAAAACTATAAGGGGAACTCTTTCAGGAAGCAAGCACGCCCTAGGCTTGCAGTGGAAAAATAAATACATATGGATTAGTATGTCAAATGTTGAATCTGCCTTGAACTGGCCAGTTACTTACATTCAACATTAATGTACACCCTTCATTATTCCAAATAGCCTATACCGTGGAGGTTTTAACGGAAGAAGCTACTGCCAAACTTAATGAGCTGTAGCTGCGGTAGAAATGGAAAGTGATAAACAGGCATTATATCTGCAATTCCTTCAAAATAGTGGTGCAGTACCTAAATAATATCATTTTGGAATTCAAGTAAGTAAAACTACATTTGTTAGTAGTAATTTTTAACAGCCCCAAATGGTACCATTATGCTTACTTTAATATTTTAATGAGACAGAAGTGTAGTCTATCACAAATATTGACTAGTACAGCTGAAACGTTTGGTAATCACTGAAGATATATGCTTTACTTGTGGGGCACAAGTGTCTTTTCCCTACCTCAGTCTCATTGAGTTCAACAGGATTGCTTGTCTTACAGAGGTAAGTGAGATTTAGACCTTGAAGGAATAACAAAAATAATATTTTAGAGACAGGGAACTTGATTTATCACAATATTTACCACACAGTGTCACAATATTTTTATATATAAAAAGTTTATCTTAGTTTTCATCAAATATTTTAAAAATCAAGTTAAAATTGTATTCACAACTATATTATCCCTCTGACAGCTTTTGGTTTTGCTGATATTTGTTCTAACATAATTTTCTTAAAATCTTGCTCCTCTTCGCATCAATTTTAGTTGTAGTGTACAGTATGGCCCCCGTTCACAGAAGGTATCAAATACAGACACATTATTAAGAGGAGCTAATTTTTTTTTTCCAAGACATCATCTGGGAGATAAACAAAACAAAACAACCCTGTGTTTTGAATCGTGCTGGCCAGAGTTTCTCTAACAGCACCTTCATCCACAACGCTCACACTCAACATTTCAATGCTTAAAAACACAATTGCATTTACCCTACCTATTGTCTGTTCTCCATTTTCATCTTGTTTTATGCATCTGACGCTCAGCATGCACAACTTTGTAAACAAAATCTTCTGTCTAAACAAAAAAATCTTCACAGATATTGAAATATTATTAGAGGAGAACAATAAAGTCACATTTGTCCACTGTCTGAACTTCTGCAGTGTACGGATCTCTCATTATGCAGGTGCACAACTGGATGAAGAGAATATAAATGTGAATCATTTTCATTTTCATATCACAGAAAAATCAGTTGCTGGTTTGCAGTGCTGTCAGAAATGGCAAACAGTAGATTATTCTTCAGCAGGTTCATCATTAGCAAAATCACTTTGCTATAAATGGTGCTCTTTTGTGAATGGAGGCCTGTAGATTCAACTTATTCCAATAAACCAAAGGCATTACGGTGATAACTAAATATTTTTGGTCTCTCTACAAATTGTCATTATTATGGCAGCACTTTTCTAAGCTGGAATTTCAAACCAAAGGCACTTTCATGCTGGAGTGCAGAAGAGTCACAATTAATTATTTGGTCATGAAATTTAAAAAGGCAGCATTTATTCATACAATTCACTTTTCACGGAAAACTAAGAATCTGTAACCTTTTCTTTTGGTATAGACACTTAACCGCGTAGTAATGGGACTGACTTGTACAGAAGGTTGGTTTAGACCAAGCAGTCAAAGAGGGTTTCTGTGGGAAAAAAATACAGATATTTTAAAAAAATGGAACCAATTAATAAAACAATATATAAAATTTATGTTAAGAGGCTAAAGGTACTTCTAATATAATGCTAAGGCACTGCATATTGTAATGCTTTGGCAGCTCTCAATTAAAAGGTTCCTACAAAAAAGTAACAGTAACAAGATAAGTACTTCCAGCTTACAAAAGAGCTCACAGTTTACAGGCAGCCTGTTGGACTACACACCCCACACTGAACAGTTGAAGGATTAAGGCTTTTAAGAATTAACATATACAGGGTATGGACCATTTACAGAATTGTAAAGAAAAGACAATGAAAATAGTTTCCCTAATATTACATATGTGAACACCAATAAACATTGTGACTTTATACCCTATAGTTATGGCATATGTGTGTGCCAGATTCTATTAAAAAAAATGTACCTGGTTTTGCAAATTGACTTACAATACTTTATATGCCTCAAAGAGTTTGCTTGTTATTAAAAAAAAATAAAATAATAAAATCACCAAAACCACAATTCAAACCCTAAATAAAAGACAACTTTAGAACAGAATAAAAAGAAAAAAGTAGTTTTTGACTTGTAACACCAAGTGCTTAGAATAAAGGGCTACCGTTAGGCTGTTACAATGCAGTGCTTTTCCTGATGTGATTATTAGTGTTTAAAAAAAAAAAAGAGTGTTAAAAGAGACCTTACCATGGACATACTTCTTTGTTCTGTTCACAGAATATAAACTGAAAGATCATCAGCCCTAATATCCACAAGCAAGTAACAGCTAGACATCACAGCACTCACCCACCTACTTAAGTTAGATCAGAGGCAGGTGAGGAATTTAAGCAGTCTTCCTTCCCCTCAGTGATCTTTCCATCATCCTCTGAGTCCTCACCAGTGTTAAGGACGCCCCTCATCCAATGCAGACGTACAGGACCCACTACCTCGTCTAGTCTGTATTCTAGTCTAGGTAATTCAACAACGGGCAATTTGAACAGCGGGTACTATGCAGAAAGAGAAAAAAATTAAGACTGGCTTTTTTGAAGACTACAGGACTGTCCCTGGAAGTAAATTCACTTGTGCATGGGCACACACGGGGCAGGGAGGGCAGGGAGGAGGAATCTGCTAAACATTAATGTCTGATTCAGGACTTCCCAAGAGACCTTCCCAAGAACCCCCTTTGCTGATACCTCGTGACTGGATTTAAGGTGGCTTGTGCTTGACCGGGCAGCCCTCAGCCTTTCAGACAAATGTTTTGCGTGAGAACCCACTGCTGGCCCAGCACCTGCTGAAACAACTGCCGCTTGAGCAACTGCGGGGCAGTGCTGGGCGTGCAGCAGAAGACAAAAAAACTGAGCAACGCTCTCTGGTGTGGCCAGGAGGAGTGAGACTACTTGTCTCACGTGTGCGTACCTCAGACTGTCACTCACACCCACATTCATGGTTTGAATCCTTACAGTATTAAAATATCTCCAGCTCTATATTTCACTTCCTGGAGTCTTCCCTGAATATATCAGAAGGATGAATGCTACCACATCTGGATGCAAAAGGACATCAGACCCCATGTGGTACGTACATGTTTGATTCGGAAAAACGTCTTTGCCAGTTGGAACTGGAGAGACAACTGGGAGAGATCTAAGAGCACCAGGATGATAAAGAGGAAAAGGAGAAAAAATAATCTCCATTTTCCAGTCTTCTTTGCCTGATATTGGTTGTGATCTTCTAGCATCTCATAGATATTAAAGCTGTTGATCCTTTCAGAGTTGTACGTGTTCTTCTTTCAAACAAATTAGTGTTTTGCTTTCAGTTTACAAATTACTCAATGCTGTTGCAATATCAGTTCTTTCCATTCATCTGTTAATTTCAGAGTTGAAAGTTTTTCGTTCAACTTATTAGAAAACATAGTTGTCCATATAAAATGTAACTGCACACACAAGACTACATATAATGCAAGTCTAAATCTTCAGTATTTACCTACTTATTGCAAAATGAGCCATCTTTTTCATTAAATAATCAGATTTTCATATTAGTACAATACAACTTTATACTCTTTTAAAATACACTAGATATGTTAGGGATAAGGGATGATGTTTTCTTTCTCTGCAATACCTGTTTGAAAGTTTAATGGATTAGAAGATTAGTTTTAGCGTTGAGAAAAAAAATACAAAATTTGCCTAATTTTAGGACCTGTCTGTTTCTATCAGGCATTTCTTAAGGCTATATTTTTCATTTGGTTTCAAACAGAAAAATGCTTTCATTTTAAAAAATAATTTAGTGAATTACATTCGTCCATATCTTCCACCCTAATTAGTTATAAAGATAATTCTATAAAGATTATTAACTTTGTGTACTCATTTACAGTTATAGCTAAAGGTTCCATTTCAGTTTCACTTGCATTGTAAAACAAGTATTTCATGTTGGAAAAAAACCCAAAATAAATTCTTATAAATGCTGTCAGTTTTTTTCCATGGCAAATGCTCTGTCATACATTTTTCTATCAGAATTAAAAATAGGCCTCCACAGACAGAGGCGTTAGGTTCTTAAATACAGTCTTCCCAAAGAACTGTGGTTTACAAATTTGAAGAACACTTAAGTTTTAGAAATAATTTTTACAACTGTACCAGAATTTCACAGCTACAATTATATATGAACACATTAAAAATGACTTCACTAAAACAGGATTTAGAAAAATGTGGGTGAAAGTTGGGCCAGAGGCACTGCCACTTAGTGTTGAGGTTTACAGTCTGTGTTTTGATAAAGAAGTGAAATGAAGTGTATCTATAAATAACTGCTCAGTCCTTTACAAGCCTGTAGATATGATGCTGTGCTCCATGTTCGCTGTTCGACACTTCAAATACACAAGCCATGCAGAGCAGGGTTTCTTGTGTATCCCTGTTTGTTACAACCTGTTTGAGGGGAAGGAAGAGGCAGACAGTTTATTACAAACTTGGAAACACCAGGGTCAAAACAAGAAATGACTGGCTTAATTGAAGACAATCTTTAGATGTGACTTTGAAATCCGTGTCCTCTCGCTCCCTCCTTGGCCATTTAAACTGCCCTGGGTGACTGCACTCACACCCTGTGCCCTGGGGCTGGGCTGCGGGGCTGCAGCTCCCAGTGGAGGGCACCGAGATTCACCCCACCCTGGCTGCTGGACCAGGAGCCGCCGTCGTGGGCTCTTGGCTCAGCTCTCCCCAACCTGAGCCCCAAAGGGAGACCAGGGAATGCTTGGCACCTTGTGGTCGCCGAGCAGGGTGGACGTGGCTCTGTACTCACAGCCCTGCCTCTTCTGCCAGCCCTTGGTCCTGCCCAAATCCTATGGTACCATGGCGCATGGCTCTAAGTGCTTTGCTGAGGTGCCACTGCAAAGCCACAGTGAAAGCAAGCAGGGAAACTGGACGAAACCAGCTTGAAGGCTGCTATTTGGACCATTCTTTGTGCTTTAGATCACCTGTTGGGTGTAGCCATTACTGCATGCTGGCCTGGCCCAAGAACTAATTAACACCACTGACATTTGCAGTATCATAACTGGCATCTCAGTAAGAACGCATTAGATGAATGGGACTGTTCAAAGTTACTACCTCGGGCTTGCTACAAACACCAAATAGAGACTTGCATTAAAAAAAAATAGAGAGGTAGCTGAATTTTTGGAAAGCAACAAAGATGTTTGTTCATGTTCTCAACCAGCTTAGCCTTTTCATCCTTAGCGTCTACAGTGCGCGACTCCAGGAGTATTACTCTGAAGTCAATGGGATGATTTGTTTAGTAAGCAACATGACTAAAGGTTTTGGAAACTCGTTCTAAATATTACGAGTTAAGCAAGCCATACAAAACCTGAGAGTATTTTATAAATGAAAAAATAAAAAGTGAGTCCATACCAATAAAATTGTAAAATTTTCCAACACGCTGTTCATCATGTATTTCTCCGGTAAATGCTTCAGCTTATGTATGAAGTTGATCATATATTCACACATTGGAGAGCGATTTATTCTGTACACAAATCGGCCATTCTCAAACCTTGCATATTCAGTCTAAAAAAAAAAGAAAAGTATTTAGAATAAGAAAAATAAGATATTTCAGAAATGGCAAAAAAGTAAATACTATTTTTTTCTTTGTGTAGACAAAAAAAAAAAAGTGAAAGTGGCTCTCACACACACGTGCACACACACCTACTTGCTAACTCCCTGCCTGAACTATGCAGTGCCTTGCTAAAAATTCAATGGCCCTTAATTATTATGTAATAATATCACTACTATGAATTAAAAAGCTGAACAGATGAGGATTACACAAAGGTAAATCCAATTCAAGTGAAAATTAACTAAGCAGAAAACTTTGTAGTAAGATTATTTTAGCTTTGAGGCAACTGTCTGCAAAGGGAACACCAAAAATAAGCTCATATATTTATATATATTGTATATACATATATTAAGTATACACATATAAACATAGCTATATTATTGCATGATTTAATAGGCAATTTATGAATTACAGAAAGACGCAAGACTACAGTCGGCAGAAAATCTGACTGATTCAGATTGCAGGGGCTTCCCAGGGAGCTGAAGGGGGGGAAGGCGGTGACTCTTGGACTCCTGCTGCCCAGCTACCAATCACTCACCTCAGGTACGCTCAGTGCCACGTGGGGTTTTTTTGACTTTCTCTTAAGCTTGGAATAATGGAAATGATGGAAAAGTTTTATATGGTCACTGTATTTTATATGGAAACTGTATTTTGTGTAAGAAGGACATGAATGGTGACCAAGACATTTATAATGGCTCAACCTGCAGCTCTAGGCTAAAATTCCTGCACAAAACCTGTATTGCAGATAGCAGGTGTGGGGCCCAGTACACAGAAGACAAACAGCTGCAGTAGAATAAACCAACCTGCCCATGCCATACAGTTCTGCGCTTAGAAAAGGTGAAAAATAACTAAAGGACCCTACATGTTAAGAAAATATGCAACTTTGCATTCAAAAGCTGCTGGTGACTGAGAAAAGCACTCCTTTATGTGCATAAGATTAAAAAAAGCATGGGTATAGATGAAACATAGCACACTATCCATGGCTTTAAAATGTCTAAGAGATCCAGATGACAGAGGGTAGCTCATTACTGTAGTACCGTTCCAAACAGGCTGTATGGCTGGCCAAAAATTTGGAAATGGGAGCAAAAGCATTTTTTAGCTCTTTTCTGCCAGGTGATGGAAGAGGCAGCCCTGATGTCAGCTGCAGGTTCCCCACCGAAGGGTGCCACAGGCAGAGTGGAGGAGGGTCTCCAAAGCAACAGGTAACTAGGCTTTTACTTAACTGTAGCGTCACCGTTTACATGGTGATATAAAATGAACCCAAACACGTATGGGAAGGAAAACAGCGTTTCAGGAAGGATTAGAGAAAGGAAGGAAAAGACAGATAAAAGTAAAGACAGAGAAAAACCTAATTAAAATGAAAGGCAACCAGAGAGTAGTCCCACACATCCCATCGCAACACCCACCTCTACTTTTTCTACTACTTGCTTTCCAAATGAGCAGACTTTGGTGGAACAGGTGATTGTCATGTTTTCTGAGCTCTCGTACTGACTAGTGACTCCATAAAACGCTCCTGTATCATCTTGAATGTTGCAGTTTAAGTCAGCCTGTTGGGAAAAGGTAATAGATGCTCAAGATTTTATTTTTTCATTTGACAATGTCAGCAGCATACCCTGTAATTAGCTCACCATTCTTTTTCAGAAATAAGAAAGGGGGGAGTTTTATAGTGACAACAGAGACAGTGAAAAAAGTCTGTCAGGAAAGTACCTGCCTAATTGTTGCAGTAAAAACCTTAGGGAAGCAGCAATTTCTTCAAGCTTTTAACAACAAAAGACAACCCAGTATTTCCCTGGGCTACAGATGATGTTCTTGTCTGGCAGATAGCTGATGAAGTCCCTGGAGCAAAGGGAATGATCACCTGCAAGGATCCTGGCTCCAAGCTGGCTCCTCTGGAGAGAACCTGCCCTGCAGCCTCCAATGCAACCGAGCCATCCTGCTCCCCAGGGGCCATAGTTCACTCACTTCCTTTCTTAAAGCAATGAAATCCTCACGGCAAAGGGAGACAGCTGCGCAACACGGGAATCGATCTCTGATAAGGCTCTGTCAAGCCATATGGCCCTGATTCAGCAAAATACTGGACTTGGCGGAGCTGTATGACGCATCTCATGGGCTTCACGTGAGCTGTGTGCGCACTGAGCCGTGCCTGCCGCACCCATAAAATATTACTGGAAGTATTTGATTTTTTTCAGCATTTCTTTGCAGCCTGAACAACTATCCAGCTGCCTTAAATATCTAGCAACAGAGACTGAGACTTGCAGGATAAAGTGAGGAACCGTGCTACCTTTAATTATTTATATCCAAATCCAAGTCCTGTGCACAGCGTGACTAATTTGGCTACAAAGCAACAGCACGGGTCACATGCTGAATCTGGTCTCCCCAGCAGCACTGAAGCTGTTCTGCCACTGTGCTCTTTGTCATCATGAATCCATTTTCAAAAGCCCTCAAATTAAAAGAGCACTAATATGGACACAGGCACAGTCTAGGGATACCCACAGCTGGATTTGTTGATTCAGGCATTAGTTCTGCTGACATCTTTGGTGCCCAGGGAGAGAGTGGGCAGGGTTTTCCTTTTATGTGGAAAGAGCAGATCAGCTGCAGCAGTGTAACATCTAAGAGTTGTCTGAAATTTTAACGTTGAGATGAGCATTTTAGGAGGGAAATGCACTTTTGCAGCTGTTTCACTTGCAAATCTAGCTCTGCTTGTTTTTATTGCCAATATAGAAATGTAACGCAAACATTTTGACAGATACTTTCTTGTCTACCTTAAGACTTTTTAAAAACTCAGTTTACAGGTATGTTTATTTACTAGTTCATGTGGAACATTTATAATCCTGCCTCCACTACAGTTCAGGTCATTTGTAACTGCTATTAAATTTTTAACTAGGCAACAACTCATTAATTCTACTTAGTGTCTACAGCCCTTATTTGTGGTACAACATTCTGAGGCAATATGCTGATAATAGCACATACCGAGCTAGTTTGTGGTAGGGAGAAGACACAGGTCTAAGATTACTTCAGGCTGGCTTTGGTAAATTAATCAGTGGAGAAGTCTCCTGAGGTTTACACACAGTAACACAAACAGCCCTATAGTCACGTATTTTGCATAACAGAAAGAAAGCCTATTGCTATTACACCTTGTTTCTTGCACATGTTTTGCATGAGGTCAGCAGTTAATGTTTAATGTACATCTAAAGCAGTGTGTTTGCAGTGAGCTGTAAGAAATTGTTCCGAGCTAATAGTAAATAAGCAATTTGCCATCACAGCTGGCCTGTGATCGAAACATGACAAACAGCTAAACATGACAAACTGTAGCGTAACCATCAGCCGTGCTACAGCTGCTCCACCGGAATTTCTGAATAGGCATTTCTGATAAACCAACTGCATTGTTAATAATAATAATACTCATAGTAGTAGTAATCTCTTAAAAAGTGGTTATTTCTGCTGCTACCACAATTACAATTTTGCTATCAAAACATTTTCTTTTTTTTTCCTTTCATATATGGGCAAAATAGTTAAGAAATCATAACTAAAATGCTTCTCACAATCTCATATTATCAAAAGGGTCAGCTGCATAGACCTTATATTTCAAGCTGCAATAGCAACATAGAGTTAAAAAATAAGAATAACTTTTTATCTGCTGCCTTCTGATATTGAAGCCCACTGACAAAAAAATCTAATTGTTGTATTTACATGCTGACATTTAACCTGGAAAAGTAACACCTGTGGCCATCTGGCACCCTGTTGATCACTCCCACAGCAATTCCAACTCTTGCTGAAATCAACAGGAGTCCTGTGTACACAATAAATACGGGCTGGGGTCCTGACGTTTGCATAAGGAATCCTTGAATTTATCACTCAAATACCATGATTTACTCTTACGCAATCATGACGTTGTTGCAAATGTTCCATGATGCTAATATAGATGTGAATGATCTCTATTTGCTTAATTTTCTCTGATTTTTTAAAATTTTTTTTTATTTTGAGTCTAGCATACAACAAACGTGTTTTCAAGGAAAGATAGAATTTTCTTTTTAAACAACAGTTTTCATGTTCAACTAATTACAAACTGCCGAGGGCTGAAGCTTTAAGAATCCTCCAAAAAGTCTAACACCAACATAAAAATCATAAGAGCTGGCAACAGCAAATACCCTTAGATGAAGGCTTCACCAAAGCCTTTTTTAATACTGAAAGAATTTTGTCTGTTCTCACATACTGAAAGAAATCTTGCCCCAGTCTGCATTCAAAATTTTTCCCCAGAGGCCGAGCCCATGAACAGCAGGAAGGAGTGGGTACCATTGCAAAGAGGGGACTGTCATACCAAGGAAGTATTCTGAACCAGGGGCTGAAAGCCTTGCTCCATGCTGAATACTTTTTGAAAAGAAGGAAAGACAATCACTTCTGGTAAAATACAAAACTTTGTGGTTAAAAAATGATAGTGAAGGACTTGCTAATATATGGCTTTACAAAATAAGTCGTACACATACACCTGAAAGTAAAATTGTATTTCTTGAACTGATGAAAGTGGGTCCAAATTAAAATTCAGAGGATTCCAGCCCTACCCCCCCACCCTGCCAAAAAATAAAAAGCATGAGACTATTTAAAAAGAAAAAAAAAATATCCACAAACCAAAAAAGGCTGTACTAAAAGCATGTACTGCTGTGACTATGAGAGCTGTAGATGTCACTTTGAGCAGGAATAAGGTGATGTGTTACCCTGGTAATCAGTTTTAGCGGGACCCTTACTACAATCTTGATTGCAGTTTTTGTGTCTACATTTTATAAAGGATGTTGGAAAATTGGAAAGTGTTCAGAAAAGAGTTACAAGAATGATTTCAGGTCTGGAAAACATCCTTTGTAGTGAGTGACTAATGAAACTCCATCTACTTACTTTTTCCAAGGGAAGTTTTTCCACGACTTTGTCATAGCCTACAAGTTGCTACATGGGGAAGAGTCTTCTGATAGATTAAATCTCGCAGAAAAGGACATTAAAAGACAGAAAGTTAAAGCTACGCAAAAGCTAAATGAGAAACAAAACAAAGGCTGGAAACCCTGATGGCAATTAAATGCTGGCATAATTTTCAAATGTAGTAGAATCACTATTACTTGGGGTCTTTTTTAACCAAGCTAAATAACTAACTAGGGATGCTCTGGTTCAAGTAGGCTTCTGGAGATAGACATTACTTAGTGAGACTCACTTACAAGAGAGGCAAGGATAGATAAATATAATAATAACAAAATTTAAATATAGGAATTTATCTTATTAACCTCTCCTTAGAATTTCATTTTCCAATGATCCCTGAGAAAAAAAAAGTGACCACAGTCAAAAAGCTTCTGGAGTGCTGTGCTTGCAGCCTCTCATGCCCCAACCAGCTTTGTTTCATTATTTCCTTGGTGCTCCGGCTCTAGCTGTTCTCTTGCCTTTTAGACTTAGACTGCAAGTCTTCCTGGGCTGTAAACCAGCTTCCTCTTCTGTACAGCTTCTCGTGCAACTATGCTCTGAGCAGGAATTAGGGTTGATGAGCATATACAGCTGTAGCATATACAGATAAAAAACCTTTTGAATGGAGGTATTATCACATGTGATGAACAGCAGTCCATTTACTCATTGCATTTTAAAATACAAGATCAATAAAATTTAAGAAAAAACACTCTTTTTTTTACTTTTGAGAGTAAAACTAATTTTGATTTATTTCTAAGAGCTGAGATTTATATTGGCTGAATGCATTTGGAGGTGGGAGAGGCACTCAGCTTTCTGGCACACTATCTACAGTGGTTGTGTAAGAGCATGATTAATTCATTAATAACGCATATCTTGTCAATGGGTAGCACTGAAAATATTACATATTAAGAGTACCAAGTGTCTGACATGCTGCATAGAGAAGCCTCTGCCAGTGTGCCAGAGCAAGCACCAAACCAGAGCTGGCTGAAACCAAAATAAAAAGTAAAAATAAATATAAAAAAATCCCTTCACGTTCACTTGAGGAGAGCTCTCAGGCTCTGTGTTAAAGGCGGGGGGCAGAGGGTAGAGCGCTTGTGTAATAATAACAGCTTTGGCTAACAAAAAAGCAACTCCAGCAAAAATTGCTGAGAAGAGTCTAAATCCTGCCTGCTGAGCAGAAGGAAAACAGCACCTACTGGAAACAGCGGGATCTGGGGAGGGCCAGAACAATTTACACTGGCATTCAGTAGTTAACATTAAGCACGTAAGGTCACTTATTAACAACATATAGTTTTTAACAACTGCTGACTGCAGGGAGGTGTGTTACTCATATGACTGCATCACGCCTCCCCTCCTCCTCTCCAAAGAGTGATCAAAGAGTGGAGATTCCAAATTGTGAAGCAATTTTTTCCAACGGGAGCATCTGGGTCGTTGGCACGTTTCGCCGCGCGTTACGCTGCAGCTCAGGAATCGCGTCCAGCTCTGCCACATGGTTGGGCTTGTGATGGACAGGCCAAGCTGCTCCGGCTTCCCAGCTGCTCGGCCCCTTCCACTCATTATCCAGCCTCAAGCGCTAATGCCCTTGCATCAATTTGCGAAGGGGTCCTCCACAAGCACTGCGTGAGCTCCCTGCGCCGAGAGGGTTGTGATGGGGAAAAGAAAATGGATGTCTGCTTTCTTCCATATCTAATTTGTTTTGCATACATTTGCATGCTGGCCATAGACCCATTCACATTACAGATCCCATTTGCGAGTTGCAGATCATTTGCCAGTCAAAGCTGGCGAGTGTGCATGTGTGTCTGCGTGTATGTGGAGGGAAATCCAAGATTCTACGTTATGCAATATAAATTACATGTAAAAATAGAGAGAAAAAAATAAAGGCAGTAGCCACAATTGTGTGTGTGTGTGTGTGTGAATGAAGGGCACAAAGAATCTCTGCACCTTTTAAGACGGCTGGAGACACATGGGGATAAATTCAGGAGGGGGTGGGAGGAGACCACAGGCGCAAGCCATTTCTGAACACTGATTACATGGGTAAATTGTTTGTTCCAGTGTATCACAAAGAGAAGGAGCATTATTTTTCATGCCACAGCTGTTTTGAATAAGAATAGGAATAAACTTAACCATCCTCCTCATGTTACTTACCACTAATTATGGCATATATTTACATCTATAAAACAGTGAAATTTTGGGGGACATAATTTAATGCCCCTTTATTGTGTAGATTCCTTTATTTCCATCCCACATTTGAATTTCAAAAATGTTTAGGACTTCAAAGCATCTTTAAAAGCTTGCCCTAATTACAATATGCATTACTTTCTAAAACTCCTAGTTTGCATTGCAGATTCCTGCAAATAGAAGCATTCATTTTAAACATTAATTAATATCATCCATGCATCTTCAGATGAGTTTGGGTCTTTATTTCAGAGTTGCACTGAGCTCTGACTAAGCTTTCCTCAGTTTGAAGAATAGTTCAAGCTACTGTAAACATTTAAAATTAAGCCAGTGGACCAGATCCTGAGCCTGACAGCTCAATATTAATTTATATTGGCTGTTTTTTCCCTGTGCCACTAGTTAAGAAACATCTCTCCTCTAAGATACATTTACTTCCCATAACTGTTCCTGTAGCTGCAGAGGTCGGAATTCAGGTTTGGCACAGAGCGTTTGGCAGTGTCCGAGACACAAAACCCATGGTCACATTATCGGAAGGTGTGCTTACACCAGCACTCAGGATCCCAACCCTGCCTCAGACTTTGCTATCGGGGGCTGAGGCAAAACACAAGAGAGAAATAACTTGCAAAACCAGTAGAATTTAGCCTAGGCTGCAGCAGACAGACATGCACTGCTGAATACATGTTAAAGATGCTCTTAGTAGTGAAAAGTGGTTGCCAGATGAACTAGTGCTAGGCAGGGGCAAAGTCCAGAGCTAGCAAAGCCAGCGGGGACATAAAGGGAGATAACGTCTTGTGCCTTCCTAGAGCAATTCCCTTGCCAGAGTCAATGGAGATGCATGTGCTCGTAACAGCAGAGTCAAAATGAAGGTATTGGAGATGTGGCTGAGAAACGGTGGATTCAAAAGGGAGGTGATGTGAGTGGGACAGATGTACCGTCAGCTTCCCGCAAGAGAAGGGGAGAGCCAGGGGAGGCAGAGCACTGGGCAGTCGGCATGGGGGGCCAGGAAGGCAAGGGCAGCTACAGTGTTTTAGACAGCCATTTTGGGATAGAGCTGGAGGTGTGATCTATCATTTAGCTTGAACTCTTTCAGGAGGCCTAAGCATATTATTTAGTACTAGGTAATTTAAGAATAGTAGCTAGTAGTCAGTGGGGATAGCATTAGATATCAGTATGAGTGGAACTTCAACCAATAAAAGAAACCAATAGAGGCAACATGTGCTGACTTAGCTTTTAGATAGGCTAATCAGAACTTCAAAGACCAGAAAACTTCAGTGATTTTCTCAAGTCACAAGAACAGTCCCAGTACAAACTAACCAAGAGGTATGTTGACCTTACTCTGATTAAGATTGGATGGTATGAATCATACCCGACTGTTTTACTGTGGGTGTATTTTGTTAGTGACTGAGGTAACAGAAGCAGGATTGTGCACTCAACCTGTGCAAACCAGGGAAAGGTTTCCTCTGCAGATATTCTGCAGCCTCGCCTGAACTCCTCAACACTGTTCTAGCAAATAACTTTTACGTTTATTTAAAAACCTTTATTTTTGTTTTCATTTTATAACCCTGTAAATCTCCGGTTTCATATCATTGTCACACAAATTTCCTGTGCCTTATCAGGCAGATAGTAGATCCTTATCTACTCGTGGTACTGAATGCACAACATACCAAGTAAAGCCCCTTCCATCTATTACTGTAAAAGCCTGTCTCTGGGGTGACTTCCCTGAAGTCTCTGGTTCCCACTGACTACCTGGGATAAGAGTCACTGCGTTCAAGGTGCAAGACAAGGACATGGAAATTACTTTCCAGGGCTGTAAGGTTGGTTGTTTGAGGTGGTGTAAAAGGAGAATTCTCATCCTTTTATACCTCCTGCACTGTGAGGTAGAAAAAGGCCCAAAAGTGTTATGTCCAGGTGTGTCACCAGGACTGAGGCCAGAAGCTTAGCCATTGCCAGCATCAGGCTGTATTTCACAGGAGATAGAATCTGTATGAACCAATAAACTTCTGCAAAGCAAAGCAACGCTTTGTTTTGTACTCCATATCTGCGATGCTTTGTGAAGTCAACGCCACAATTGCCAAATGTCTTCTTGCAAGATCTCAGACCTTTCCCTCCCACTTTTTTGTAATCAAACCGTATTATCTTTGTCACAGGGAAAACCATGCTGCTGAGAAGCCTCAAGCAGAAGTAAATGGGAAAGAGCAAGAGGAGTATACTCTTTCTGGCTACCAGAGCTAAGCCACTTTCTGCCTTAGTTATCCTCAATGCAAGTTCTTGTCTCTGGTCTTCCTATTTCCCATCTTTCCTTTCCACACTGGGTTTAATGTCTAAACAAAATACCCTTTTTGCTGCCTCCAGCGACATGCTGACTTCTCTTTAAATCCATTTATAGGCTCACCATCCCTTCTGGCATCAAATCTTCACCTTCGCTTTCATGCTTCCACATGCCACAACACCCGCCTTCTTTCATTCTCTGGTTTCCCTTGACTCCTTTCACTTATAGTTCCCGTTTTTCTTTTGTTGATTCTCCTTGCAGTTTCTCACTTGTACTTACTTGCCTAACACAAATCCCTATTCCTCTTTTACTCACATTACAATCAAATTCCACCAAAAGGTGGACTGTCACTGGACACTGATGCTAGGATGCACTCAGTACCTGACAGCACTGAGCAAACTTTTGATGGCTAAATGGTAATGGAGAAGACAACAGAAAGGGTGGGATGGGGAAATGGTTAAATAAGGGGAGAGAGAGTATTGTAAATAAGCAATAACCACACAACATGAATAGAACCTGGGAGAAGCTGAACTTTTGGAGCAGGAGGTGGTAGTGGATGATAAGGACTGATTCAGACATGGATACTTAATTTAAAACAAAAGGACAAGAATACAAAATTTATTCTATTTTCATACTAATAAACTTGAAGTTACTAGTAGGGTCCAAAAGATTGTCAGCAACCTTTGCCAGTTTTACACTGCTAATATATGACTATTTAGAACAGATTCTCAACACTGCCCATAAAAATGGGAACAATGTCCTGTTTTCTGAAGAAATGCCCTATTGTAAAATAAATAAAGGACAGCAAGCAGACTGTTTTGGATCTAATTCTCATGACTAATTTTCTGTTTTTCCTATACATATTGTTAGCTGAGGGGCACTGGTGTGAAGTTTATTACTAGAAGGGCATCCATTGTGACTCTTGCTACACCCAAACACTGCCTCTGGCACCTTCCCTCTGTCACACTCACTCAACAGAGAGAAAATCCACTGGCCTCTTAAGGTCATGGCTCATAAAGGCATTCTCATCACATTTTAAATGCATAACTCAGAAGGATGTTAGCACTGTATGTTTTTAATCTCTAAGTTAATACAACACAAAATTGTATTAGAAGACCATTATGTTGGAAGGCACAGTGAGGTTAAGAAATGTTGAAGTTGCCTGCACATCCTGACTGCTGAACTGCCTCATGACGCAGTCTTTAGCTACACAACTCCACACTTGCCCTCTGAGCATCTACACAATATTTCTTTGTCTTCATTATTCAGTGTGGCCCAAGCCCATCTTTCCTGAACACTACTCAAAACCTGTGCTGAACACAAAATTATTAATTTTATAAAGGTTTTCTTGATTTTTTTATAAACGGTAATGAGTTTGATTTCTCAATGACCACCTAAGGTGAAGGGATGGTGTCACGGCCTATATTGCAGATGGGGAACTGAGGCCAGAGTGTTAAAGGTGTGCACTGCCTGTAAGGAGATCAAGCAGAGAGGCTAGCACTTGAATCTTCGAAGACATGAGTACAATACCAACCTTAATGATCCAAAGAGGATCTATGCCAGCTTTAGATACATCTTTGAGTATTCAGCATGCCTGAAAATCAGTTTCCACAAGGAAAAAAAAGCAGAATATACAACACATCAATGACTGTATCACAAATCCCTGCTGCTTCCATGTCTAATACAAAGTCTGAAACTTGTCAGTCTCTGTGGGAGCTGAGAACAGGCAAGTGAGGTGACATTCATTTTGCCAGCAGGTTTTGCAAGTATTTATTATGCAAAGTGGATTGGTGAGATGACAGCCCTCAGTTCACACCCAAATTTTGCAAGATGTACTTAGTGGTCACAGACCCTTAACCTCCAGGCCCTATTCCTCTGTAGGCAGATTTGTTCTGCCCTTACACTTGTCCTGTTCCCACCTCTGACATACCTGTCTCTTCATCCCTGTTTCCCTGCAGCCTCCTTATGCCACTGCCTCCTTTCTGACACTACATTCTCACCTGTCTTTCCCAGGCTCCTGGTGCCTGCTGTGTTTCAGCTCCCAGCTCTTCTCTGCTTCCTCCTGTTCCTGGCCTCTTTGTTCAGCCAGCCCTCAAATGTTGGGTTGTTTCAGCTCCCACACCACATTTTAAGCCCTATGAATTTCTCAACTATTTCTTCTGCAGCCCAGCACAGATCCTGCTCAGTGGTTTACTCCTTCTACACCCACATTTGCGAAAAGAGAGTCTCCCTCATTCCCAGTTTCCAGTTCCAAATCTGGTGCCACAGAAACTTTTGGCAAGATATGAAGTTTGGAGTATGTACAAGGTGGAGAGTATTTCAGGTCACATAGATAAACTTTAACTGAAAGCAATAAACACCAGGAAATCTGATCATAAGCAGTGATCCCAGATCAACCTTTTCTGGTTTCACCACCAACCTGTCCACCCTGTAATTAGACCCTGAATATGCCCCTATCACAGATGTTTTAAAAGACAAATTTCAAATGGTTATAACAATTGCTATGAAAAGGAGTATACCACAAAAAATATGCCAACAAATTAATGAGTAGAAAAAGCATTAGTATAAGCTTAAGGTTCAGCCTAGAGATTTGATGATCCTTTTCGAGAAATCTATAGCATTGCCAACATGAGATTTGTAAATGCAATAAGAAAAATCTGAAGCATCAATGAAATTTATCACAACTACATCAATATACAACATCTCAACCTTCTCAAGCTTCTATTCAAATTTGTTTTTCACTCTTGTTCACACCTATGAATAGATAAAACTTCTGGAGCACAGTCCCATGGCTGACTAACAAAAAGGCAAGAGGAAAGCAGATGTGCTCTAGCAATCAAAAAATGTTTAAGAAAAATCCTGGAACCGTCCCAGGCTGACAGTCATCCTGCTGCATACTCAGTTCAAATCCTGCTTGGTCCTATCTGCATAAGCATGGACTGATTCTTATACTATTTGCATTTGGCAAGAGTTCAACATTTGAAAGCAGTCTCCATTTCTGTGCTTCCCCGTTTTTTCCTGAACCACTAGATGGCAGTTCCCTATTTCCAAACGAGGACTCTGGTTACCTGTTTGTTCCTACCCAGCAGCTGTGTCAAGCACAGTTGAGGCACTGATCTGCCTTTGCATGTCATTTGCAACACAGACTTCTTGATTCTTGAGGAGCTGTCAACAATGGTGGCTCTGGGCCAGTGTCCTACCTGAAGGAGATACAGCTTTGCACTTTTAAATGATGACAGAAGAAATTTCCACAAGCACCCAAAGGTTGCTAAACACTAAACACAGGCCTTATCGACACAGGAGGTTCTTCGCATCATGTCTTACTCACCCAGAATTTTACGAGGAAGAAAGCATTTTGGGGCCCCTTCCCAAACAGTTCCTTTAGACCACCCTTCTTTTCAGGAAATTTGTCATAAATCTGACGAATGTCCACTGATTCAAGCAACGGGTCACTGTAAGAATGGTTAGCATGTCCAATGTGTACGAAGAGGTGTTTGTTGTACTGCAAGAAAGAAACAGGAAAATCAGTGCTGTACAAAAAGAACAGAGGTTTATTAAGACACGGGTCTGCAGAGGGTAGTGCGCTTTGAGGATTAAATGACTTGCACATTACTCCTGGGACTATGATTTTCTGCAGTATGATTTCCATGAACAACTTAGTGATTGTGTCGTAGCCCCTTGTGAACAGGGGTCAACATCAAAACACCTGTGTCCCTACTGCAAACCACAAAACATGGTCATCTTCAAGGGAGTAATTTACACTGAAAGACCCAGTGGTAGCACGATGATAAAGAGTCCTTCGCAGAGTGTAATAAGATGAATATGCTCACAAGGAAAGCCTATTTCTGCCTCTTTAATCCGTGCCTTTTAATGTCACATGTCCTCAGAGTCTAAATTTCTGCTAGTATCACAAAGCCACACATGTACACCTCCTGTTTGTCTGTTAAAAAAACCCAAACCTCTATCCATAGTGCATGCTAATGCCCCTTAACTAAAAGAGATGGAAGGGATTTTCTTTTAACTCCAGAATGACAATAACAAGAAGGCCAGTTACTCTGTGTTGCTGTTACTATAAAAGTAGTACTAATTGTGTGTCCTCCAGTATTTTGACCCATGTAATATTAAAGAGCCAAACTTTTACCACTTCCCTTGGGAGCCAGCTCTATAGATGGTCATCTCTGCCAAAACACATTCAGCTTCAATTTCGTATTTCTTAACTTTGCACCTCACGGGAATCACCTCAGCAATGCCTTTCCTGCCTGGAGGAAATCCTTGGCCCAGTGAAGTACACAGCAGCCTCCTGATGAGTCCAAAACAACCTTTTAGGGGCTGCCATTTCTCCAAGATGAGAGCACCTTCTAGCACCTCAAATGAAAGTGGAAGGACAAACCCTGAAGACCCTCTGCTAGTCAATCAGCTGCTCAGCGTTGTGTGAGCAGAGTGAAGGAGTTTGAGAGTGGCAGGATTAAACATTGGGGTTTTTAACCATGCAGATAACAAAACATTTTGCTAACTCAATTAAAGGAAAGCTGATATGCAGACAATGAACACTAGAAAACTAGAAATATTGAACAGATGCTGTATATATGGGACAATTCCCAACAGCGAAGCACAAATAAAATATTTAAAACCCCAAAGCAGGCCTCATTTAAGCTATTTTGTTTACAATATACCTGTCGAATGAACAAATTGAAATGACAAATCTAAATTAATTGGACACCCACTCAGAGCCTTCCTTTGGTGTAAGCAGAGTCTTCCCTAGCAGATGTCCAAAACTCTGGGGAAAAGGAAATGGACTGGCTAGATTTCTGCACTTAGGAAATTAAATGGAAATCTATTTAAAAATCATCTTGCACAGTGAAATCTGAATTTAGAATCACAGAACACTCATCTGTGTACGGGGCTAAAAATGAGATACGTTCTGTGCTTTTTTTACACTGTTATATTTCTTTTTTAATTTTGTGAAAGGAAAAAGGAAAGGATAACACTTTATTAAGATGTTTGCATAATCAAATCCAAGTCTGAGAGCACTGGTTCCATGGATTTTCCTTGCAGCCCTCTTTCAAAATAATGCATTCCCAGCTTCTCCTCAGAACAAGTGGAAAACTTGCCCAGCCTTTACTTAGTGCATGTGTAGCGCAAAAAGGGCAGAGTTGATCCAAAGATAGCTGTTTCTACCTTGAAGAGGAAAACAGGCATGGCAGAGAAATAAATGGGGGGTGGGGAGCTGAATGCATGCATGCAGGACTGAGTGTGCCTGTGAACGTGTGCCAGCTAACCCTCACCCAAGGCTGATCTAGCTTGCACTCTGATCGTTTACACATGATACAGGAAATTGCAGTGGTTGGCAACCATAAGTGACTACCATAGCAGCGCCCATGCTCAGATTTAACAGATTACTTCATGCAGTAGCGGCAAAAGTAGACTAAGGAGACATTTTTAACATGACAAAACAAACAAAACAAAAAATGCAAAATAATATGAGAAAGCACCATGTCTCCAACTTTTGGTTTTTTGACACCGTTGTCACATACTTAGCCTGCAATACTGTAACTAAAAGCCATACTTAACTTTCTGCCGACTGAAAAACTTTGATCTCAGTAAAATGTATCAGTGCCCCATATACCTGGGAACTGCCAGGAACACAAGAAAGGGAGTCAAGAATCCTGCTCCTGTTGCTTTCCTAAGTTACAGGGGTAAAGCAAAGGAGAACAGGGCATGGGCTGGGTCACCAAACATGGCTATTGATGGAAGCCTATCTGCCATTAGGCAAACATCTCAATTTTTCAAGGAGAATGATGAGAATTCCCCAATTGAGGCGAGCATTTCTGACCTCTCTTAAAATCAAAACAACCAAAACATTTCCCAGCACCCCTGTAGCCTGCCTAGGTGTGCCCAGCAGTTGTAGTCTCCCTAGGGATGTGAGATACCCCAAAGCATCTCTCTGCTCTTCCTCATTCAGAGTAAGGGCTTGAAAAACCATCCCCACCAGTAGTGACCGCGTTATTATTTATTTTGGGATTGTTTCCTCTCAGTCTTCTCTGCTGGTGTTGTTCCAGATTGTAAAAATAACGATATTGTTATAGGAATAGAAGCGAAGGCTCAGGTTCTCCCGCACCCTGGAAAGTGTCCTCCCCAAAAGCATGTCTCTCTCCCAGGTTCAAAGGACTGAAGGAGGAAGGGAGAGCTGTATTTTACAGTTTGGCAACTGAAAATTCCCAAGACAATTCACAAACTGTACCTTATTCTGCAAACCAGGAAAATATACAAATTGCTCAGTATCCAAACTTCAGTAGAAAAAAACACATTTATAGGAACATGGAGCATGAAGTCTTAATGCTGTTTAAATATCAAAGTAAAGTTAAAGGCAGCTGTAAAGCTACCACAGTTGTCTGTGGAGCTCACCAAAGTACCAGATGCTGCTGCAGCAAAATTTCTGAGCAAGTACAGTAGGACAGATGGTATGACATCACCTGACAACATTCTTAGGACAGAAATGTTTATTTTGATATTGCAATGTGTGATTATTTTCTCCTTATGTTGCTGCAATTCCTATGCTAAGTACAATCATTACTAACCTAATTAGACATGGCATATTTCTATGAACTAACAAACGATAATATAATATTAGGAGCAGGGTAAATGGCTACTGAAATGATCCCTATCGTTTTTATACAATCATACTCCATGACAGGAATATGTGCATAGATAAAAGCAAAGAAGCTAAGTTTTATGCCTATATTTTTGAGCCCATTAGTGTCTGAAAAGCTTAAAAACTTCCTCATTATATTAAGAATTCACTGTTCTTTAAAACTGAGTATTCCAGAGTCACTGAAGTACATTAGGTGCTGAGGAATTTAGTCATGCTACAGAATTTAAAGGATTTGCATCCGGCATTGAGGTATTAATGTGCTTTAGATGCTATAAACCATCATAGGTCAAATCCTGTATTTTCTGAGGATAAAAACTACAGAAAAATACAAAGAACGTTTTCAGCTATGTCTACAGCATCTGCATTACACAACATGCCCTGGAGATGGCTACCTCTTACTGAGCTCCTTTCTTTAAAAAAATTCTAACTATCCAAAGAATGTAGTAAAGCCATGAAATATGACTGTTGTCAAATAATACCACGAGAAAAATTATAATCCACTTAGGAATTTAAGAGAACCAAGACAAATTGCCAATGGCAGGGGATGCAAGCATTTAAGCTGGTGCAGAACAAAGACAAATCACCTACATTTGTTTTATCAGCCAGCGCATATATTTGTAACAGCTCCATACCAATTTTGCGCTTAAATTCTAAGGCAATAGCCTTTCTGCTGCAGCTTTCTCTGCCTCATCCCTGTGCTTCCCCACACCTGTGGAGCTAACGCCAAACCTTGACAAGCTTGTACAGGACTAAGTTTTTTACTAAATAGCAGTGACCAAGATGCAGATAGTGGCAAAGCCAACCCTTTCATGTTCCTGGTGCAGGCGAGGTGGGCACGCAGAGGAGCTGGGGTACCTGCTCTCCCCCTGCTCCCGTCTGCTGGAACCACACGGTCCTACATAACCATACTGAGCAGCACATAGAGGGCGAGTAGCTCCCCAGGGGTGACATGGATGTGGAGCAAGGTGGAAGGCAGGTGGCTCAAGAGAGGGCCCTAAGCAGCTATTTCTGCGAGGATGACCATGACACTCTGACTGCAAGGGCACTGCACCTCCCTGCTGCACCCAGGCGTGATTTAACCTCCCCGTGAATGGCACCTGCACACCTGGGAGTGACCCCTGTGTTGGTGTTGGTGGTGTAAGCTCCCCTGCAAATACCCCTGGCTCTGCAGCAGGACGTCGCACAGCCATGGGACAGTTGAGCAGGACAGGGAGGAAGCAGCACCTTGTACCTGCCCAGCACCTTATTAGCTGGGCTGCTTCATGAGACCTGCAGCTTCCTGAAAATTTCAAACATAACAACCACGAGGGTGATGCCATCTGAATCATTACTTGCAGCAGTGAATCCCTATGAGAAAATACTCTGGGGAGAGGCTGGCAACTTGAACAGCTCGTAGTCTGGTGTGCCCAAACTCCACCACACAAAGGAGAAGTACATTAAAAAGGCTCTGCTGAAGGTCGTCTCTCTTCCTGACAGGGAGGGACAGCCTCTTGGCTTTCTTTGGACGGAATATATTCAGTACTGGAGATCACAAGAACTACCACCACAGCTCAGAGGGACAGTTGAGTCGAAGGCAGGTGGGACAGCCTGAGCTTTGGTTGAAATGAGAGAGAGAAAACAGCACTGATCAAGTGCCTGGCATCACACAGTGATTCCCTCTGTATCTTCACTGACTGGCTGGGCAGCCAGTCTTTTTTTTTAAATGTACTTTTAAAAGTGTACTGCTGCCTGGGCAGCAACTGTGCTTTTGGAGGAAAAAGGATCCAGGTGGGTGGATTGATTAAAAAACAATCACTAGTATATCAGCAGTCTACATGCGGCTCTACCCTGTACCCTACGCAGCCTCAGCCGTGCTGTCTCACTGTATCTTGTAAATCTGATGCTGTTTAATTTCCTGCTGATGTAAGAAAATCACTTTGTCTGCCAACAATTTTTCTTATTTCTACCAAAACACTAGTAACTGAATATTTCATTCCTGTTACTGTTGTCCTCCACTGAGGCAGACTGGGAGTTATATTTACAACATTTTAATGCTATAACTGGAGTCTGTACCAACTCCTGTTATTAAGATTCTTAACACTTTCATATGAAATGTTAATATAACTTTCTGTGCTTTTATGCTACAATAAACTGCATGGTCAACCTAGTCTTTCAAGGACCTTCCCCCTTCAGACTCCTGCCTGGATCTGAATCAGGAATGTGAAGTAAAAGGACATTTTTGGCTACTTGTTGCAGAAATGGGGAAGTAGGTGATGACCGAAGGCAGTCCTCAGCCCTGATGCATTAACATTTCCCAGTTACTGCCACAGCAGTCCCAGTGTGAAACTGTGACTTGCTGGCTGGGCAAGGTGCTCACACAACATTTTCATCAGCTTTCCTGCAACGCTGAAGATGCATCCTTCATCTCTGGCCTGTCTGCTTTTAGACCCCGCAGTCCCAATTCCAGAAGTGCTGAGTACTCAGATGGGAAAATTATGCCTGAATATAGGAAGCTCTCAATAATGCTAAGTATTCTGCAAAATCAGGCTCATGACAAATCAAAGTGGACCCTTAAAATCAGTGGCCCATTCATTCTTTTGCACCTGAACTTCTTGGTTTGTCAAATGTGAGTAATAATGCTCCTTCATCTAAAAAATGACGGCACTAATACATCTGTGAAATGCAAATGGAGGGAATTATTAATTCTGTTTGGAGGAGAGGTTAGACAGTGTAGAGCAAGCAGGGCACGTGGCCATGTATTTCAACAACAGAAGAAAACAAACTACTGAATAGTTCTTATCAAAGAAGGGCCATCTACATCTACACTGAATGAAGCAGGAACAAATAAACATGTGAGCATGTAATTAACTGCGGCATTGTAGCGCAGATGCACAAGGATATTTCCCAACTTCTGAGAGCTTGACTTCGCAGCCCAGCTAAGCAATTTTGGGGTGGGTGTAGGGGTGGGGGAAATTGCAGTGTAACGAGATGGGAAAATGTGGGGCAGCACAGCCAGGCACAAAGCCCCTTGAGCGAGCGTGAGGGCGGATGCTTGGGGTTCAGCACACAGGCAGCACTGGGGAGACACACAGCCATAGCTCACCGCACCACTAATGCCAGCCCAACCCATGCATCCCCCTACTCCTCCTCCCGTGGGAACAGCCCAGTGCTGTGCAAGGCTGTGGGAGGCAGAGGGCCCCCCACTGTGATGACCCCCCTGATTTTAGAGCTCTCCTGGGCTCATCACAGGGGCTGTGTGCCCGGGCTCTGCTCCAGCTACCCCACAGCCTCCCTCACTCGCTGCTTCCCTCCTCCCTGACTTCACATCTCCCTGGTCAGAGTCGGTGCCCTGCGTAATTTGGGGTAGCTACCCCTACCCTGGATACTTTCAGCACCTGGACTCCGGGAGCACGGGCTGGCACCGGTGCTTCTCTTCAGTTATGCAAAAGCAGCACTTTTAATTTTGCTGGGAAATTTCCAGCAGTAGTGGTGGATTTTGAGAAAAGGGAGAGAGCGTGTGTGATGGCAGCAGTGAGCAAGCACAGTCAGGCCCCGGTGGTCTTTGCACCTATCCTCAGCACCTAATGTAGGCCAACTTTGAGGAATAAACTGTGCTCAGTCTCTCTACCCACTCCACCATGTTTTCACTCCATGATAATCCCTTGGAGAGCCCGTGTCCTGATCCTACAACTGGGCTGGGGGAGCTGGCCCAGGCTGCCCACCACATCTCCATGTGGTCCCCCAGGAACACCACCAGCTGGGAGGACTACTGTGATGCTGCAGTTTCAAGATTGGAGCCCGTGTCGATACTGGACCCCCTCAACGTGGTTTCTTGGCACTTTTAACTATGGACACCTGAACATGAACAATTTACAGAGTATGACATTTGCTTCCCAGTCCCTCTCCTGCACCGCAAAATAAATGACCCCTGCATTTTGTTAAACTTTCTCTAAATTTAGATTAAAATGACCTCAAATCCTGAGTCTACCACTCCAAGACATTCATCCGTATGTGGGTTAGCTTCCTTGTCCTGTCACATCACAAAGATTCTAAACCAAGGACTTCCTTTTGACTGAAATGCTGAACTGCTTTTTATACTATTTACAGGGAACACTGAAAGGATAAACAATGCTAATAATAACGGATTTGTTCAAAGATGGAGGGCTTCTTTTGAAAAGATCTCATTTATTTTCCATCATTTTGGTGGTTTGATTAACTTTGGTGAATTTTACTGCATTTGGGTAATGATGGCAGGCTGTTTTTATGGCCCTTAAGCGATTGCTCTCACTTTCTGGTTCTCAGGCACAATTCTCCCACGGCTCACAAAGCCTTTTTACAACACCAATAAAACCTGAATTAAAACATAAAGAATATTTTATTTCTTCACCACTTTTTAAAATACATTCTGAAATTTGGACCTAACACAATCTGACAGTTTGGATAGGTGGATTAATACTGAAAATGCCTATAATCCATGTGCTTTATAGCCCTATATAGATATTTCAGATGTAAAGCTGTCTGAAGTGCTTGCAGTCACAATGCATGTGGCAACAGGAGTGAGAAGCCCCAAAAAGGAAGAGAAGAAAGGGCTTTTTTTTTTTTGTTGGGTGGTGGCAGGATTTATTTCCTGTTTGGAAAGCAAGCTTGAAAAAAAAAGTATATCTCTATATATACACACATATAAATAAAATGATTTGAATCATTATAATTTCAGTGTTATAGTCTTTGAATTTTATAGCTTCTTCTGTAACAGTCAATTGCTTAGATCCCTTCTAATCTGCTTGCATATTCTGTTTATATTTGTTAGGGAACATGGGATTACTTGATTTAAGCATTTGTCCTGAATTTTCACAGAACCACTACAGTAAAAATGGAAAGCCGCCATTAAGGAAAACCTGTCTTTAAAGCAACAGATGGGTACATAAAGTTGTTTATCTGTTGAGAATACAGTTATATAGGGTAGGCAATAATTAAAAGTAACTAAAATGCTGATGCTTGGACCTGCAAAAGCAGTTTCTATGCAACATTTAGGAATTGTGCTTAAGCACAAAATGCTACAAAAGGAAAATACAGCTTGTCATTTGTAAACTGAATTGTTTTTTATGTAAAAGTAGGAGTAATTTTACCTATCCTTAACTGCAGAGTCAGTATTTCCAAGATTCTGCAACTGTGTCATCTTATGTCTCCCAGACTATCTTCTGCCATGCAGAGTTACAGTGAGGGTTGCTTATTGTTTCCGTTCTATAATTTTTTCTTTTGTAAATGGAACAATTTTGTAGCTAGGCAAGGGAAAAAAGTCAACAGCCCTGCACAAGTGACAGGGCTCTAAGGAGCACATTTCCGACCCACCAGAATGCCCACTCTAAATTAACATAACTGCCTGGCATTGAGCAGCTTTTGTACTTTCAAACACCAATTGCCATTGGAAGAACCCCAGAAATGTTTAAGGCCCCACTCCTACAATGAATTCCCTGTGGGTGGACCTTTGTGTCCATGCACAGCCCCATTGAAGTCGCTGGGAGTCACCATGGGCAGACAGACCTCAATTTCTAATTGCTGTACAGGAATATAGACTGCAAGGGGCCCCCAGGATCATCGAGTCTTGGCCCCAGGTGCCATGTCAAATAAGCCTTTTTCAATAAACTTCCAGGTTACATTTTAAGGTGGAACTGGTCTATTTTCCCCCACCACTATGAGGCTTTCTGGCCTGGTTTTGGGTTGGGAGGAAGGGTGGGTCATCTTTTTTTTTAAAATAAAATACTGAAAACCCATTTGATCAAAATAATACTTTGTAATTTTTTGTAAAAGGTCAGAAGCGTAATGAACATATTCCTGTCTTTGTTTTAGAAGATATAAGAGAAGTGGCTTACATGGCTTTCATATAGCAGCATATACCTATATTTATTTCTGAGGTCAGCAAAGGCACTAAGGCATACACGAGATGCTGCAAACACAGCACATGCCTACATGACTTCATATGCACATTGTGCAAAACACACATCTTGCCTCGCTTGCTAATTTTGTTATTTAAAAACTAATAAAACTCCATCTTTCCTATGCTGCTCAAACCGTATCTGCAATAAAATGTGTCACCGACACAAAGAAAGATGTACAAAACCACAGGCAGAATTCCTATTTTCTTCAACAGCACTAAATGAAGCTGGGGGTTGGCTTCATCTCCAAGGACAACTTTCGGTGCATTGGGGACAGGGAAGGCTGGCAGGAGGCAGGTGTACACCACTGTCTCTGCCCAGTGCCTCTTCAGCAAACGCCCTTCTGTGTTTGCCCTGGGAGCTGGTCACACTGCCTTTGGTTTTTTTCCAATGACCTTGTTTAAGACCTAGCTAATCAAATTTACTTAATTTGATCTAAACACCACTTCCCCTTCTCTTCACTCCCCTTTCCTGGGCAGCAGCGGTGACACGCTGCCCACAGGGGCTCATCCCTTGGCTCCCGTCTGGCCGGTCCGGGCTGTCTCCATGCAGCCTTCATACGGCACTGCCCCACTGCCTATGCAGCGTGGGGGTAAAGAATGACCTAAATTGGGACTCATGCCTGATTGGGAATTGACTTTTCTTTGTGTCTCATTTCTGCAATTTCACAGCACATGAGTAACTGTTTTTTTAAAAACAAGTCTGGGTAGTTTGATGCTCTTTCTTCTCTTAGTAAACCTCCTGCATAAATGCTCTGCATTTAAAGGGCAGGTTTCTCAGCTGCATGCTCACAAGCTGGGACAAGCTCCAGTGGGCCTCGCTGAGCCCTCCAGAATTCTAAATACTACTAGTTTACTCCAAAAAAGGCTTTATGGTATTTACAGGTCCATCCTGGGTAACCATGTCTGTATTCAGGCCTCCACTCTTTCTCTGCAATGCAAGTGGATGTGTTGCATTCCCCAGAGCCTGCACCTGCCTGAAAAACGAGAACCCCAACACATCCCCATGACACTGGCCCACACACTGTGCATGAGCACAACTGGCTCTGAGCTCTGCTGCTACAGCGTAGCAGGACCCCTGGCTCCTTCCCCTGCCAAAGCACCATCCTCTCCTCATTTTCAGTTTGTCAGTCATATTGAAAATATATTCTCATCACTCAGCTGGTTTCATGTCACAGACACCAGCAGTGTGATGGGCAACCACATGTTATCTGTTAAGAGCACACTTGGTTTGGGGGATATTTTTCTTAGAGAAAAAGACATAAAAGTTCCTTAGTTGCTGAACTCTTGTAACTCTTGTTCACTCTCTTTTACGTAAAGCCACGCAGATACACAGAGGCTCTACACCATATAAGCCAATGGGTTTTGCAAATAGTTTTGCATTATAAAAACCTACGGGAAAAGGATTATTAGGTAGTATACTGGCAAAACAGTAAATCAAAATACACTGACATGCCATTTCATTCATATATAGCACAGTAACACTGAGCATTACATGGCCACATCCTGTTTTCCCGATAACCTTGAGGCACACACGTAACATCCTGGTGTGCAGCAATCTGGATATGGTAGAGCCCATAAATCAGCAGGACACGCTACATGGGCTGAGCAAGCCAAGGACTCTGAAAGCTGTGCATCGATAAGGCTGCCTGATGAGAAAACTAGATGTTGTGTTTCTGCATCGGAAATCCAAACCACTGTCTGGATGTACTTGGGGCTGGGGATGGAGAAGGCATTCCAGCTGTGGATTAGTCTGGAGGACACTAAGATGAAGCTTTAGCCAGGATTGCCTGGACACCATGGGAATCGGGGCCACAGGAAAGCAGAGAGACCCCAGGGAAACCATTCAGTATCTGTCAGGTAAGTGCTGAGATAACTGTACCTGCAACCAAACATTTTCTCCCTCAAGTTAATTCAACCTGGCAAAACGTGACATTTAGCAAACCAATATGCTGCCAGATATTTAGCGTATGATGAATAGCTGAGATATGGTATATTTTCACTGGGATGTTTCTCCACTAGGAGCATTCCTCTGTTGTAAGGTTTCTGAGCTATGTCTCCAATCTCCATTATGCAGGGTAAACGCTCCTTGGATAACACCCCTGGCCAAAGCCCATAAATGCAATGGTTTCCAGTGCTGAATTATAAAGACCAAGCAATAGCTTCTCTCTGCTCCAAGCTACTGTATTTCACCAGGAATCTGAACAAGGATGGCCCATCTATATCACTCATTCATGACAGTATTTTCTTTTCAAAAATTCTCTCAGTAAAAATTCTCAGGCTCGAGCTGAAAGAAGCTCTTTTGATTTATTTGCGATGCAGTAGAAACAGTGCTAGGCTGCTCACAAATGTTCATGGTAAATATATGATGATTAATATCAAGGTTCAAGGCTAACTGGAATAAATGAAACATTAGGGCGAACTTCATAAACCACACTTGCAGGTATAATACACAGACTAAAAATCAAAACAAAACCAAAACCTACAATGAAAGATCAAGGAAGACCAAATGAGTGGACATTAGATGGGTAACCTCAATTAAAAAAATAAAATGATACAGTTAAATGGCACATGCTTGGGAGGCTGGAAGCAAAACAGATAATCCTGCTACTCAGAAGCTACTCCAAATGTCAGATATTTAAAATAATATGCATGGTTTTTATGCAAGTCCTCAATTTTGTTTCTGTTAGGAATTAAATTAGGCCTTAACTTAAAAGTTTAAGTACTGAATGCTCTAGCTCTAGGCAATCCTGCTACAGCAGGGGAGTTGGACTAGATGATCTCTATGGTCCCTTCCAACTCTAAAAAAAAATTCAGTGAAATTCAGTGAATTATTGCCAAAAATACAATCCAATTTGTACAACTGGTAAACTAGGTCAACAGTGAGACAGGTGCCATAGCGAATCATGCCCGCTTTCAGAGAGGCCTCTCACTTCTGCAAATGGGGAAAAAGAGGGCAAGAAAGGAAAATATAGTACTACAGTGAAAAGAATATTACACTGAGAAGTAGTGAATGCAGTAACACCGGGTATATTCCATCCATCGGGCTTAACCCTGGAAAGCACCCTCAGAGGGTGGGGAGCAACAGAAAAGAGCTGAAGATTAGCAGACACAAGGGCAACACTTACTGATTCGGGATCCCTCTGCTGTTCAAGGAAAGCCGAGAATTCCACCAGCCTGAGCTTGGTCGTACCAATCGATCGGCCCTGCCACGCAGGGACTGAGGGAGCTGGAGCCGATGTGGGCTCAAATCCTAAAATAAAGGAACTTCATGAAGTTGATAATTCCTTGGTTTATATTGTAATTATACATTTATACATGTAGCCCTTGGATGTTTATATTAATTTTAGCAAATAATAAATTCAGAACCAGTTAAAATTGGAAAAACACAGAAAAAAATGTAGAAAAAGAGGTCCCAACCCAGCAAGCTATTAATGCTGCAAATAAAAGATCTACTTCTTTGTTTCCTTGGGACTGTAACTCACTGTAGAATTTTCGTTTAAATTATATACTAGATGATAGAGATTTATAGAGACTTCAAGTAAACTTATAGCTGACCCTTCCTCAGAAAGTGGCAGCAAGACTCACAGGAGATATTACAGCCTTGGGACTCAAGAGGACTGGCCCCCATTTCTGGCTCCTAATGTGCCACGTTACAAGTAAATCACCTCTCTTTTTGCCTGTTTCTTCTGCCACTCTCAATTCTCCTCTCCTATTTAGAGTATAAGGTTTTCAAGGCAGGGACTATCTCTTACTACGTATTTGCACATTGGGTCTTTGACTTCTTTTGGGGCTTTTAGGCAGCATTATATTACAGATAATAATAAATAATTACTGTAGAGAGCTGAATCACACCCTAAAAAGAAAAAGAAGGTTTAAAATTGATAATAAAGAGGGAATGACATGATCTAGAGAGAGAAGGGATGTTAACCACCATCTCTAATTCACCTCAAGAGAAAGAATAAATGCTACCTCTTGCTCCTCATTGCAGAAAATTAGATGAGAAAGAAACAAAACAGTAAAGGAAGAAGGAAAAGGCAACAGCTTGAAGGCAAAACTAATCTTGGGAAAGACACAGGCACAAGGAAGGCAGGGGACCCGCACCATTAGAAAATAAAGATAAACCTGAACTAGGTTGAGAACCAGGGAGAGATCGCAGGTAGTGTGTTTCCACATCCTGTAATGGAAGTATGGTACCTGACTCCACCCCTCAGATTTAGGCAATGAAGGTGTGATGCTTGTATGAAATACAGAATTACAAATGTGACTGGTTAGACATGAGATGGAATTCTAATGAAGCAAAAACTCATGCGTGAGTTTTGCCTGATTTAGAAATACTAATAATCTTATTCTGAGAGAAAACATAGAAGAATAAAAGAAGGCGATTCAAAATGTTTGTCTTAGAAAAAAATGTTATAAATAAGGAACATCAAAAAAAGGTAAAAATCAGGGATGCAAAAGGAT
Source organism: Gallinago jamesoni (assembly GCA_025769975.1). Classification (NCBI taxonomy): domain Eukaryota; kingdom Metazoa; phylum Chordata; class Aves; order Charadriiformes; family Scolopacidae; genus Gallinago; species Gallinago jamesoni. The sequence goes on along the minus strand of JAOQGH010000040.1, from coordinate 56,637,447 downwards.
ATCCTTCCTTTTAAGCATTAGACAGCAGCAAGTTAGAAAATCGTAAAAAACTTGTTAAGTTAGAAAATGGCAGTTCAAACAGTCAGAGGCATGCGGTCATTTGGCAAGGGAGACGTAAATTTTGTTATCGTCTGCAAAGAAATAATGATCTTTCCTGAAATTAGACATGAAACCAACTTGGGAAAAGGCAAAGGGAAGTAGCCATGGGAAGGGCTTGATCAATTTGAGCAATGGAAGTCAGACTAAACATTAGGTGGTTATCAAAGTGGTACCAGGCAAAGCAAGACCTTCAGGACGGGAAGACTTATCAACAACCAGATACACAAAGATGTTTTATACTTAAGGTTAAACACATATGGTTTTGGAAGAATTTTTAGCCTCAGTTTAAAATAAATTAAGGCATATTCTCATTACAGATGAAAGCAAACATTCATCCTATTAGTCATTTTTCACAAAATATTTTCTTACATTATGGAATGCTGACTGGAGATCACATATGCACTCCTTGCATATGTATTAGTGCTTCCTACCTAAAATGTTAAAAAACCAAAACAAACCCCCCAAACCCAATGATTTTCCCTCATATATCATCAGGTCATAGGACATTGGGACTTGTGTTTGGTTTGGATATAGGGAATGTTAAATATGGAGTAGTGGCTCTGTCCATCTCAGCAATTAAGACATCACATTCAGTACATAATTCAAGTCTTTTCAAAGGAGAGTATAAATGGAAGAATTACCTGAAATGGGAGCTGTGACTGATGGCTGTATAGGATAGCCCTGCTGAACGAATGGCTTTACGCTGGAATAAAGAGTTAGACGAAATTCATACACAGTAAATTCCACTAGAGTCACATAGTATAAGAATATAGATGGTTAATGACTGTTTACCCACAAACATATCTCTTCCTTGCACAGACAGTAGAGGTAATAGAGAGGGGGATGACAATTACACCCAATATCTTAAAGCAAGGAACTCATCTGTGTTCTGTCACCCAGCAGGAAACCTGATGCACCTATTGCAAGTATCGCAGCAGACATGCATGGTGATTGCTTTGACTCCCAATAAATGCAGATGACACTGAACTACAGGGGCACAAAGTCTCCCATGGACCTCAAGGGAATACAGTGGGGAGAAACTGAAAATTAACACTGGGTAATATTGCTCCAGAGACCACTGCAGGGCTGAAAACATAACACTTGACAGAGGTGCAAAGGATTCCTTCTCCATATGGTGCTGTTGCTACCACGGGGTCACTGACCACTAATGGACCTCGTGGTCATCTCCTGCCCTGCAGGAAGATACATCCCCCTTGCCTCCAGCAGCATATATTTAAAAGAGGATTGAAGTATTTGTGCTGGAAACTTTTTCACAGGCAAAGCCTTACCAGCTGCTTTCTTGGCATTATCATTGCATCTCACCATACAGTGGGAGAAAAAGGAGTGTGCCCATTAGGTATTCAGCTTCAGCTTTGAGGTCTAGGATCCCTTATAACTTTTTGAGTGTGAGTTCACATCACTGGAAAGACTCCTCCTTTCCCTACAACTATCTTTTCCTCCTTTTTAGAAAAATTTAAAAGTTCTTTCCTTATTGATATCTTCTGGCAGCAAAGTGCACAAGCCAGCTCCGCACCACATATAGAAACATATTTTAATTTTCAGACTTACTCTTGTGAGGATCCAGGCTGCCCCGTTTGAATCATGCCCGGCCAAAACTGAAAGAGGAAAAACAAACAAACAGGCCCAAAATTGTTTTCTTTGTTGAAAGATTTTGGATATTTCTGAATAAGCATGATTCCTTTTGCAAACACAAATGAAAGCATTAATCCATTTATTCAGTCTTAGTTTTCTACTGAACACTGTTAGAGAATACAGAGGTTTTTTTGGGACTTGGCTAACAACTTACCCCAGGTGCCCCAGGAAATGTAGGACGGGGAATTCCTGGCAGGCCCAGCTTGTTGTGAATAGCAGTAGCTGAGACTATCTGAGCTGATGACATTGCTGCCATGTGCTGGAGTGCTTTGTCCTTTGCTGTCTGATCCTTTAATATGACAATTACAGGAGTCTTAAAACATTTGGCACAACAAATGATGTTAAGTAACTGCAGCTACAAGCATGTAACTAAAAACTTAAAAAGCCACACAGAAAATGCAAAAAATAGCAGACCATGCAGGAAAAAAAAAATACAGCACGGAGGCTAACACTCAAACTACCTCAAGGCAAAACCTCCTCTCAGACATGCATGGTAGACCTGAATTCTCACAGTCTGCTCTGCCAACAGGCAGGAAGCTCTGGGAGACCAAACTACTGCCCACTTGTTTATCTGGGCAAATTCTGCTGATTGTAAATCAGGCTGGACTAAACTTGGTCTGCTGCTAAGGCTCTGCCTGCAGGACAGGGAGCACTGAGATTTGAGCTCTATCATTTAGATCTAAGAGAAGTTTGCCTTTCATATTACACTGTAAAATGAGAACATAGAACTGCAACTGACTCGCAAACAATGACAGATTTTTCTTCGTGCTCACAGGTTTAGAAATATTTTGGATTCTGTTTTATGACCAGTATTTTAAAAGGTAGATAACAAAAATGTAAATAACATTTTAAGCTTCCAATTGTGGCATTTTACCGATTTACAGAGTTCCCAAAGAAAAATATCAGCCATAAAATTTCTGCTGTTTTCAAGCATACAGGAACAAGTTTAGGAAAAGATGTGTTGTTATCGATTACTTGTATTACGGCAGCGCTTTGAGTCCTACTCACTGCCAATCATGTATGATCACAGAATGGAAAAGGAAGTCTCTTAATGCAACAGTTAACTAAGTGCGTATCTTATGTCAAGTAAAATAAGTAAACAACAGACTGTTACTATCTGGTAAAGTGGAGTTTCTCATCCAGAAGTACTGTATTAATAAGTGCTAATATTTAGGTACGTGACTTAGAATGAAGGAACACAAGCAGTATTAAGCAAGGATTTTGTTGGGGATTTTTCTAGTTTTATTTTACAAGCAAAGTAGCAAGCATGCTGGCAAGAGATGCATGCTCTTCTATACGATATATGACTTTGCACATATGCTCCCTCTAAAGCTTGTATGTAGTAGTACTACAGATGAGCATTTTCTTCCTTTGAATAGCTCCTTTAGAAACAGCAAAGGCTGAAAGTAGAGGAAAAGCTAGCCAAAAATTCTGCCAAGCACAGTTAAGGTACATAATACTTGGTTTAGTTAAAATACTTACCATGCTTGTTACCTGGATACAACAACAAACAGTTTATTAAAATGCTTGTGTAGAATAGCAGATTCTTAGCAAAATACGAACAAAATAGTAAGAGACAAAGGAAGAGCAGTTTGCTCAACATTAAATATCACGTTTAAACAAATGCATTATTTTCACCTAAGGACTGATTCATTAAAAGGAAAAAAAATGATAAGAAACTAACAACAAAACACTGGGGGGGAATAACCCCTGTCTCCCTGTGGAAAAGCTGTAGATACTGAATGAAGGGGATTGTTGCTGAGCTTGTTTCCCTGAGCTGTGCAAGCAGTCCCTGCGGGTGCCTCTGTGGGATGCAGCCTGGGAGAGGGGCAGGTGGGGCAGGGGAGTAGCTGCTCCAGCAGGATTCCCCCTCTGCACCGCACAGGATGCAACCCGCTGTGGTGCTGCCTGCGTTCTGACCTGTCCAAGCCTTGCCGACAGTGCATCTACAGAGCAACTTCTGGAGGCGGAGAGACACGCTATCCCATCAGTGCATGAACAAAACTTGGTCATTTCTCCAACTTGTAGCTTTCCTGTACAACTACGAGCTATTCACTAGGTGAAGAGCTGGAAGTCAGCGCTGGCTGCTGCCACTCGTCTCTGCCTGCCCCAGGCTGCGCACTGCATGGCTGCCTTTGGATGCCTGCAGATCAGTGGGTTAAAAAATACTTTGGTATGTGTTAAGAGGTGATAGTGTCCTGAGATTTGTGTAGCTTTCCAGTAAGCTAACCTCTCTACCCTCCTGCACAGTAAGAATGACCGTCCATCATGAAAACATGTCAGTAAGGAGGTGTCCTTAAGCAATATGGAAGTGCTAGCTTCACCAGACTTTTCTGTTTCTTTCCCCCTCTGTTCCCCCCATTCTCTTTTTCTTAGGTGAGTTGTCTTGGAAATGCCACACCATGCAAGTCTCACTCATAGTCAGCTGCGTCGTAACAAAAAAAAATCAATCAGGGTTTTGATACCCTGTGTAAGAAATGCACATTTTGTGGTGGCCATTTATCTCACCCTCTTTGACCAACTACATTTTCAGGAGGATGGAAAGAAAGCAAAAACATATAGGATGACAGCTCAGAAATACAGCCCTTACAATAGGGCTAGTCTTGAGGAATATCAATGACTTCACAAAATTTCCCAATGACAACAAATCTGCCAGCTCCACTGGACATCAACTGACTCAGGCCAACACAACAACGGGAAGTTTCACCTTTTGCAGGCTTAAGAATTTCTGCATAGTTGGAAGATCAATTTTTCTTAAAGTAAGTGTAACTTCACATTCAAACATGAAAGAAATCAAATTAAAAATCAAATACAAATACATAAGAGGTTCTGACTTCCATTGGCAAAAAAGCACCTTCAGCTCCAGAAACATCTTAGAGAGCTGCGAGGTGGTGGCCTATGCTTGTATAATCAAGAAGACTTCCTAGTCTTCAAAAACAAATGAGAAAACCACATTTTAAAGCTGTTTATTTAAATTGAAATATTAGCTTGTCTGCCACTTAAAAAACAAGCATACATTGGGTTTTTTTTACACTGTAATGAAGAACTCTCATGTCCAAGAGGGAATGAGTCTTTCTACCTATCACTGCAATGCGGCCACTTCTGGGATGAAACTTGGTAAACTGATTAATAACACACAATGGTATTACATCACAGTTTAGGCAGCAAGAGAAGTAATATATCCAATTAAAATGGCAGGGGTAATTTAAACAGGCAGATTACAGTAATTACCCAAGGTTGGAATTTGGCCAGGACAAATGGGTTAACACCCCTACTCTAAACAGGAACGTTGTGGGATTTTTAATGACTGCAAATAGTTAAGACTTTGATACCCTATCTTGTCCAAGACAGAGAGGGTTTGGTTTTGCTCTCACTTGTGCTGCTGTATAAAGCTGGAATAAATCTTTTCAGGTCAATTAGGTTTACACTTACATACCTAAAATGAAAGTTTGGCCCAGCGTGCTGCAGAGTCCATGATGAGGTTCGGCAGAGGCTTGGGGGGACAGTATCTCCTACTGAATCATTAAATCCTTCTGGAGCTTAAGATATTCCTTAGATAGGTCCATCTGGCCCTGACCTGGCTTGACCCTATTTAATTTATGAGCTCTGATGGGATTGCTGCTGCCCAGGAATGACACTGTAACAGTAAGTAACAGACTGCACTCTTAGACTGCTGCCTTCCCCTCCTCTTATAAAAGTCTTCCGTGCTGTGGTATGTAATTAGTAATGAATGTTACTGAGGTGGATTTAGAGTATGATCAGTGGAAATCTGGTGTAGTTCCATTAAACCTCTAAAATGTCATCACTGTAATGGAGATCAGAGTCTGCCTCGTGTTTTAGTCAACTTCTGGCTGCAGTTGCAAACACTGTCTTTGGAAGGCATAAGCGCTAAGAATCTAATGCAAGAAGACTATATAACTTTTAATGAATCAGGCCCTTGAGGTTTACTTTTCACCCGTTAGTTTTGGAATGCAAAGTACATAGTTAAATTAGATAATAATAATTCCACAGTATCACCTAATTATAAATCTTAATATCTATAAAAGCCCCACATGAAACAAGAGTTCTGCATGACAAGCACAAAAGGATTTGTGCTTGACTTTCTTTTAATCCAACATAAACAGAATAATAATTCAATCAATCAGTTCAAACAAGTCCTATGGCCAAAAAATAAAAACTGTTATCCTAGAATGATAAATGAGGCTTTGAATACCATGTTATCTATGACTTTGGGAAAAAAAAATCGAAGACAGTATGAAGAAAAGTAAGCACAACAGAACACAGTATTAATTCAATAAACCCTAAAACCTGTACGAATACAAAACTTTTCTTGTAAGGAAAAAAAAATTACTTAAGAAACAACAATCTGCTCACAAAATGGATATTACAGTAACACTAACATAAAATAGATTCCTAATAAGCAATTTTGCAGATGTTATTTCTGCTCAGATCTTGTATCGATTCAAATAACCTTTGCAATAATTAGCTGTAGCTCAAAAAAGATAAACAAATCATGAAAATATACAATTGTTCTGGACAAAAGATAGAGAGCACTTCAGTGTTTCTAGCCCTGATCTCCAATTTGCTTATTATTAGAGAAGACAGGAGTAAATACAAAAGCTGGCTATTTCAGCCAGGCAATAGCTAATGCCAAGAAGAGAATGCGCATTCAAAGCTGTCCCAACTTGCTGCCTAATGAGTAGCAATTAATCCATCTTATTGTATTTCAAAATGCTGAAGACTCCATTCACATCAAAGGGATTTTTTCAAGGCTTTTATCATTGTTCATTTAAAAAGTATAGAGCTATCTTTAGCATTTTATAATTGACAACAATATTTTCTTTCTATCCCTCAATGTGGAATGTAGAATAATGGATTTTAAAACATGTAATATGTGTGAACTGTAGGCATTTTAATGTTTCTTTTTGTCTCTAATTAATCTTGCACTATGAAAAAATATCTGAAATGAAAGTCTAAGGCAGATGTACATCCTGCTGTGAAGACCTTTAATCTCTATTTATGCACAACTTCCAATCCAGCTTTTCTTCTGAATAGACAGAGGTGACTTTGACTCCCTGTCAGTGCAAAGGAGGGAAATGCTGCAACCTAACACTATGGACTAGTGTATTTGACATGTAAATACAACATTAGAGCATAAAACTTCTTGCTTTGCCTCCTCCAGTCTCTGCATGAGAGGAAATGTCATGAAGAGGAGCCACCTTTCAGACTAGTCTCTCCATTTTCATTAGACGAAATTTCTCTAACTTCAGGAAGTTTCTAATAACCTCAGAAAACTAAGATTAAAATCTCCAAAATAGGAATATTTTCCTGCTGTAAAAAGAATTAAAATGTGCAACATCTCTGGAGAGCTTAAGGGACATTCTCTGCTGGTGGTCTTGAAATGCAGCAATAGCATTTACATGTGAAACTTCTCTTTCTTGCAGGCTAAGGATACATCCATCCAGAGGGACTATAGGTACTTATCATCCAAGACAAGAGACTTCGCTGGAACAAGCAGACTTCATTACAGGCAGGTGAGATTTTGGTCTGTTAAAGCTGTAAGCTTCAGTAGTACTCTATCCAATGCAACGGGTTCAGATTGCTCCGAAATCCTTCCATCCGTTTGGATTTTGCAGATGATAAACACAGGAAGACTCGTCCAAGTCCCTTCCTCGCCATGAGCAGGGTTCAGACCAAGGTGAGACAGAAAGATCTCTTATTTCAGCTAAAGCAGTGCTGGCACAGAGAGAAGGACCAGCTTCTCAGCGATGCCCTGCCCTGTGTATGCATGGGAGGTAGGCAGAGGGGACGTCTGGTGGTAAGAAGAAGAAACATGGGAGATGGAGATGGCCTCAGATCAGTGCTGACTGAACCTGTTGCTACGGACTGGCATGAAGGATCTCTACATGAATCCACAGAGTGCTTGCCCCTCATGCTGCAGGTAGGAAACTTGACATCAGATGCATGTGTTTTTTTCCAAGTAGTAACTGCTCCCCTGGATGCCATGAATTTACAAGTTTTACAGAGTAATTGCAAGAGCCAGCTCATTGTTAAAATGATGCAATTGGCCTAGGTGGGAAGCAGAGCATCCCTTGGCTATCTTCTTGATCACCCCTTCACTGGTAAATGTGGGCAGCACCCACTCCAGGAGAACAAGAGTCCATCATCTTCCTGAGGAGGTTGATGCAGAAGTCCAGGCTGCTGTCAAAATGGCTCCCATTGAAACAATGGGCACTCATAGATGCCAAAATGTGTTCAATTTGTCTTACTTTCACATCAGTGATATCCTTCTCAGTGTTCAAAGGACACCGGACCATATGGATGGTTCAACACAGGAATAATAAGAAAAATGGGCAGTAGCACTAACAAAATGTCTGAAGCAGCAAGATTCTTCTCAGGTTCCAGATAGGTGGCTTCTCCCAGTTCTGCTGAGTAATTACAGCTCCCCAGCAGAAAAAGTGAGGGTTCTCTTTCTCATAAAGGCAGCTCCATATGGCACCTTCTTGCATCAGAGTTTCACCTCTTCCATGTGGGAAGAAAAAGGTCTGTGGGAGGCTGTAACTTCTCTGGAGAGGCCTGTGCAAGAGGGCTGGAGTCGTCCCATGGCACCTTATTTGCTGAGACCAAGAATGGCAAGAAAGAGGAGGGAGATGAGGAGAGGCTGGTTCCTCCACCCTTTCTGGGCACCCCTCTGCCTGGAGGCCATGAAAGAGTCACCAAGGCTATGTCAGGGCTCCTGGGGAAGCTAAATCCTGAGGGCAGGAGGAACAGCCTGGGACTCACAGTCCAAGGGACAGAAAATTGTTGTCACTACTGTGCGCTCCTTCTTCACTGCATAGTTGTAGAGTGAAAGCAAATGCCCCCGCAGAGCGTTGAGGCCATGGAGGTGGGAGACCCTTCCTGAAGTAATCAATTCCTTGCACCAAAATGGCGGCTCTCCCACTTTCTACCCAGTTCTGAGGGAGCTGCAATTCACTGATGGATGGAAAGAGCAGCAAGGTCTGAAGCCCTTACAAAATAATTTGTTTCCCTAACAGATCTTCAGGCAACTCTTTAAAATGAAAAAGCCTTCTGGATCTCTATTTGCTGCAAGTGGCATCTAGGCTAGAGGCTTCAAATATTACTAGGGTTTAGCTAGCTTCTTTCATCTTTGGAAACCTTCAAATAAAAATCAGACAGCAGGTGCAGTACTTTAAAATACTTTTTGCTTTATAAGTATCTTCATATTTTAAGCTATTTGGGGCATTCAGAAAAGTAAGTGTTTTAGAACAGTAAATCCAATATTTTTTTTAGGCTCCTAGGCCTGTATTTTGGTATCTAAATGGGCTTCCTAATTTTTGTAGCCCTGAGCGCTCACCAGTCCTATAAAACTCCCTGAGAGCTGCTGAGCACCTCTGAAAGTAAGGCCACCTACTTACATACTTAATTTTAGGCATCAAGGATTGACAATTTAAGCTTAAAATGCTACATGTCTCTGTATTATTGCACCCTCGGTTAAAAAGCAGTATGTTTAAGTTGTCTTAGTTGTTCTTTACGAACCCCAACTGCTCAGCCAGTGCAGCTAAAAAGCCAGCCACCAACAGCCATACAAGCTTGCCAGCATGCTGCCCACTGCGGACGAAAAACCCAGTGCTTCTGTCAAGGAGGCCTGTTACAAAGCCAGGCTGTTATTCATACGCTGCAGTTCCAGGATCGTGGTAAGCATCCGCAGTGCTCACCGTTTAGTATTGTGAAATTGCTTTCTGAAACATTTTGCTTCTCAGCTAGAACAAAACGTGATTTGTTCTCCTCTGGGGAAAAAAAAATGACAAAAAGAAAAAAAAAAGGAGGGAAGTAAAAGATTTACAAGTTCCTTCGCTTTTTATTAAAAAGAAAAAGAAAAAACAACAGCAAAAACTGCAAAAAAACCCTCTTCCACTTTAAGTAATGTGAAAACAAAACAAAAAGGGTCCCAAGATCTCCTCTGGAAAACTTGAAAAAACAAGCAATCCAAGAAACCCCTATTAAACATTTCCAAGAGTTTCTTTTTAGCCTTAGAATATATTTTATGGAAACCAGGGAAAACAGGGACATGAACAATTTATCACGTCAGATTAAGCAAACATACTTAACAGTCCCTGAACAGGACTCTGACTGAGGCTCTCCAAAGACTAAATGTCAATATTTTATGTTAAAAAATAAAATTTCAGGGAATCTTGTAAATTGTACAAAACTTGAGGTGATACTAGATTGTACTCTAGAGACACCTTATATTTAGAGCAATCTTGATAAGCTGTGCTCTCTGGCACTTGGAATAAACAATCTATTTTAAGTATTCTTGATAGCATTTCAAAAGTACAGACAAAAAACATTTGGGAATGGAAAACAATTACCCCAATCACCCTTCTGGAAAAAGCAAAAAAGAAAAAGCGTCTACACAACCGCATAAAAACCCCGTGTATTTAAATACACTCCTAGCACTCAACTGTTAAAAAAAACCCAACAACAATAAAAATAGAGTAATGGGTTAAAAATCAGGCTTAGGTGCTGAGCTGTTACAAAGAGTAGTTCACTTTGCATTTGGACAGTGTTAAAACAACGTTTTTAATGTGAATGCTAGTGCAGAAAACGGAGATTAAACACAAAGAGACGCAGACAGCTACCACATGCAGGAAAACGAGGTTACAGGCACAGCAGCACCAGGCGCTCGCCCATCACCGCGGGGAGGAGGAAGGGACAGGCATAGCAACCACAAGCCCAAAAGCAGAAAAGCGCATACCTTCAGCTTGGAATGAAAATCACGAGATTTCCTTCTGGCAAGAACCTGAATGTGACTAGACACCTGCAGGGTAGGGGAAGGGAGGAAACAAAGGAAAAGCCTGTAACCATGGAGATGAAAAGCCCCCTACAACTGGGCAAGCCAAACGTACCTTAATGGCGGCTTGAATTTCTCGAACTTTCTTTCTTGCTAAGACCTGTATGTGACTAGACACCTACATTGTTCAGATTTATAGGAAAAAAAAAAACAACAAACAAAAGAAAAACAAAAAGCAAATCAAATTTTAAATGTCTATTTTTTTTCTTTAAAAAAAAAAAAACAACTTTTCTGAGGGCAGGAAGTTATTTGCATCTTCAGTAAGCTCTGCTGTTAAAGATACCACATTCCCAGCCAGATACCAAGCTCTTAGCACCGAGGCTTAACAATACAGGTCATCACTGCAATGACTTGATTAAGAAAAAAAAAAAAGAAAAAAAAGAAGTGTAACCCACCAGGTTGTGCATTCAGCTACAAGATAGAAGACACAGCTCACAGTTGGATGTAGCCCAGGTGCTTTGGTACCAATCCCATCGGTGCCCAGGCCCCGCGCTCTCATGCTGGGAGCTGACAGGATTTCTACCCCATATGCCGAGAGATGCAGATGCCCACTTTGACCATTTGCCACTAAGCTTGAGACATAACTTGGCACCGAGAAGTTTTATCCATTATTTATTGTGTTCTGCAGCTTCAATGAGGAGCCTCAGGCTGCATTTTGACCCCACTGAAATGGTCTAAATTCTGGAACAGACGATAAAACACTGGCTCAACGTAGGTCCTGGAACCTGTGTTGGCTTCCTCGGTAATCTCAGCATCAAGTCAGCCCACGAAACACTCATGTGAGTGGGGACCAGTAACTTGACATCAGCTTGGGTGATGTCCAGGTTTGGTTAATCGTCATTACATTTTGCTAAGAAATCTGTGTAAACCCAGTCCTGCTGTAGACTGGTCAGAAGTTGTTGCCTGTGCAGTGAAGGGCCTGGGCCCAGATTAACACTCCTGTTTGCTCAGGCACATACTGAAATCCATCCTATTGATGATGAGGGCTGCCATTTTTATGCCAGCGAAAAAATGACCAACATTGCTCAGCTTCCTACAGCCGTCTGTGGGCAGGTTTAAAACCTGAAGTGATGGTAATAACTGCTAAACAGAAGTCTCTTATTCTTATTTGACCTGGGGTATACCGTATCAAGTGTACATTTTTCCTAAGTTCATTACAATTCCTGTCTGGGAAAGAACAAAGTAAAAGAAAAGGAGAAACAAAGCTTGATTTCCTCCCTTGATAAGACTGTTCCATGACAACAGTACCAAAAAGCCTGTATTTTTAGTAGGGAAGCAAACAGTAATGCATAAATGAGCATAGCCCCTGAAGGCCACCTTCGGGGACTTCTTTGAGAAGCAGCTGAGGAACCAGTTTGCAGTAATTCAGAGTTACACTATTGCTTACTAAGCAATTTTGTATTCAAACAAGTAAGCCAAGTTTTCACACATGTTCATTTGTTTTGCTTTCAGTGGGGTATTAGTGGTGTTAAAAGTTATACAATAAGCACAATTGTAACATTTAATTGCTCAGTTGAAACTCAAAAGTAAGGACAATCAAACTTTTCTAAACAGTCTATAGTGATTTATGAATTGCTAAAGAGGGATGTGCAAGTAGGAAGGCAGAACTTCATCGTGTTTTTAGCCATCATAGCCGCCTTGGTTTCACCACAGCTCTACCAGCACATGCTGGCCAAGGATCTAGCCCCAAGGTCTGCATTTTCACTCCTGATGCAATTTTCAGATTCCAGCATAACCTCCAACTCCTGCAGCTCGCATGGGCATAGCAGGGACTTTGTCTTTTGTTTCAGATTTCTTTGCCAATCTTTTGTTTGTTCCTTCTCCATGTGCTACAGTTTTTATCCTTTCTCACGCCTTTTTCCATCCCTTCTACATACATTTACTTCCCAGATGACAAAGGACACCACCCAGGGCAAAATAATCACCCAGTCCACAGCATTTTAAATCCGAGCGCTGGCAGCAGGCCATCTTTGTGCGTGCTGACTCAGCATCACCTTTCCTTGCATTACAAAACACACATAGCATGCAAGTGTACGAGCCTCTGCCTTCCCCTTCGTCACACATATGGATGGGGAGATGGGGAATCTCGCACTTGACATTAGAGAAAGTGAGGGGACTCTGCAATTTGCAAAGCATTTTGAAACAGTGCAAGGGTTTAGTAACCACTGCATAAGCTACACAGAGTGTGTGCCTTCTGTGAGGTTGCTGATCACTGTGGATATTATAAATTAAAGGATTTAGTCATATGAGATAAGTTAATGGTTATGTGATAATCATCTGAAAAAGACTTAAGACTGGTTAGAGGTTTATTTTGACTCTTTGATGAATGAAATCTTACCATGGTCACAGACCAGGAGCCTGAAGGCTCTTAGGTAAATTTTTTTTATTATTTTTTTCCTGCTGTAGCAAGTATGGCCCGTGAATTGAGAGCATGATTAGAATCAGTCCTGCCAGGTAGCTTTTATTTATTTACCTCTCATATCCAAGGACCATAACCTCTATTATATAGGTGAATAGGCTGGAATTTCAAAAGTTCTATTATTCACCATCTCAAAATAATTATTATATTCTGTAATTGTCCCTATAGAGAAATAAGGCACAAAGCTTTATGCTTCTGCTTCAGCTTTTGTAGTTTTTTTTTTTTCCCCAAATACAGGGGATAATAGCTTCATGTACACATAGATTAATAAAAAATGCATCCTCAAACTACCACTGCACAACATAAAAATAACAGAGTTTTAAATATTTTCTAAACAGCATGTATTTAACCTGAACAGTGAAGTCAATTCATCATCTCATCAGAGCTGAAGCACAGACAGCCACTGCAGCCAAAAATGCCATGTTTTGTCATTCACTGACATGCATACTTCCCCATTAGGTTATTTTACCTGCTTCCTGGTCCGTGTCTTCCCTGTTCTAAGTTTGATGTATCTGGCTATCAATTCATTCCTACCTGAAACAAAGAAAAATTCATGGTAAGGAACAAGTGGCATCACAGCCGTAAACACCATTAAAATAACACATTTAAACTTATGACTTCCATGAGTATGAGGCTTATGTTTTCTTATACCTACTCCACTTTTCCTTTGCTAAACTATTTATGAGTGTTTTTCATTGTTCATCAGTATTTCTCTTCCCTCTCCTTAACAGACACTTCATGTTCCACATGAACTCAGTGCGGAGGGCTATGGGTTCAGTGTTTTCCCACTGAAGTCTTGCAGCTGTTTGCAGGCAGAGAGGCACCTCCTTGGTTAGTGGTGGTGCCCAGGGTAATCTCTTGATGGAGACCCCCATCCCAGGGGCTGACACAAGATCTGTGTTCCTCTGGTTTTGCTTCTGACTGTGCCAGGTGGTGTTTGCCCCCCACTGGGCCACCTGGACACCTGCCGGGAAGAGCAGCTGCTTTGAGAAGGTCCTGTGCCACCCAAGCCGAAGTGCCAATCACCCAGATGCTACAGTTTCACATCAGCTTTTCTCCAAGTTTTTATTCTATGAGGAGGACAGCAAAATCTGTCCTTCCTGCCAGGAAGTGTTCTGCCTCCTCCACTGACGGAAATCACTGTCCCACTTCAGCCAGTTATCAGTCGCACCCGTAACTCTATGCACAAGAGCAGTCACCCTGCTGTGCCTAACCTCCAGCAGCAGTGAGAGCAATCAACATGGTGGTTTGTCATTTAGAGTTTTATTTCTCTTGGAAATGTATAGTATTTCCAAGTTTCTAAAATGGCTATTTGACTCGTCTTCAGTCACACGTTATGCTACCTAATACAAACTAACATTTTCTTTCCAAATAATTTCCTTCCTAAATATTGCTGACATGGAAGATAACACAGTCTTATGTGGTGCCCTATTTATTTTCACTGCATATTATGTTACTTCTCCACGAGTTATAATAACTTAAATATACTTGTTCAACAAGTCCTAAGTTATGGAGTTATTTGCATTCAGCCTATGTGCAGAAAATGAGAAAACTGATTTAGCAGCAAGCTGAAAACAGGGAGGTTAAGAAAATAACTTGTCACCCACCAAGTTATTTTAAAGTGGATGAGTACATAGCTGGGGAGTGCAGAAAGTTATTATATCAGCCAGGGACTCAAACTTTTTCAGTTTGATGTTGTGGGGGAGAGAGAGGGAAGTTTTGAAGTAGCATGCCTATGTCTGAAGGGTATTTTGTTGACTGGAATATTCAACACAATTAGTCAAACTGGACCTTCATTTTCCCTTTTCCTTCTCTCTTGCCCTCTGAACTTTGTTTTACACCCTTTGTATTAAATGTCTCATGACTCCTTTCTCTTCCATGGTTTGTTTGTGAAACGGGTACTAGAATGTGAAATATCAACATGCTTCAGAGTAGAGCTGTGTTCTCTCTGATTCCCTTTTTGTTTTCGTCTGGACTGTGTGCCAGGTTCCCCGCAACGCACCACTGTAAGGGTGATGTGAGCTTTGTAACTCTTCAGCAGGTCTCTTCAGGACAAATTTCAAGAGGTAAATTTTGTGTGAGCAAACAGTTACATAAACAAGCAACATTTCTGCACACAAATGAGGGATTGCTGTAGGCATAAGGAGCAGCTAGTTATCTAATTTCATGCAAGAGCTTGTCTTTTAGATGGACAGTAGTTCTGCAACATGTCCTGCCCACAAGGTACTTGCCATATGCAGTAAACAAGAGCTTTTGTGTTCACTGTGCGAAACCTGGGAATGCTCAATCTCTGTATCTCTCTATTCTCATGTTCTTTCTCATCATCCAAACAGTTCACTTCAGCTATGGAGAATTAGCGTTCATAATGGTGGCTGTGTCCTCATGCTATAACTGCAGCTACCTCCCAGTGACAGGACTGCAAATCCACTTGCAGGTGTTGGGCATGGACAGAAATGAAGCTGCTCTACTTTTCATTAACATTAGATTGAAAAGTCCTACAGTGAAAAAATATCATACAGTTTGGGAAAAGGAACCGACAGGGAGGCCAAGAGCCTGAGGCCACAGCAAGGAGAAGGGAGAGGAAAAGCTATATAACAATGGCACATCATACTAAATGTGCTTTGGACAAGAGTTTTCCAAAACCTTCTGCTTGGTACTTTCTATATCTCTCTCTTTAAAGAGCACAAGGCTACCAGACAGTAAAGAGATGCACAAAAATTAAAAGAAAAACAGGAAGATCCATTTCCCCACCTGCCAGCAGGAAGTCTGAAGGGGTGGTAGCCTGCAAGAGAAACCCTCTGTGATCTAATGAGATTTAGAGATCACCATTTTCCTGCAGTCGCCTGTATAATAGGTGACATGACCATTTGCATATTTCTAAACACATATTTTGATTTAATTGGGGAATGTCCTTCCTTGCATATCTTCAAGTATGTGCATATATTAAGCACCTAGAATAGTTTTTTGGTACAAAAAGCACTGCCAGGTTGTCCTTATCAGAAGCCAGCGACTGCAAGGTCAATGACTCTATAAGGTGATGTAAAGGATGTGTTGCCATCTCTTGTCTCACCTTCTGTACTGAAGATGTTTCAGATACATGGTCACAGCACAGGTCACTCCAGCCACCCCCTGCCCTTTAAGGCAGTCCTCAGCCATAGCTGAGAAAGGAAGAGTTAAACCTTCACAAGGTTTCACAGTTTTCTTCCCAGACAAGAGAGCTAAAAAACTATTTTTAAAGGAAAGCTCAGATTCCCAGGCAGCCACTTGACAGGAAAAGCAGCTTTATAGAAAACACCAAGCACTGAAAGTCTAGACTGTATTATTCAAAATACCAGCCAAGTGCTCCAGTTGAGCCCCAGTCCATCCATGAAGTGCTTTGGCTTGAATCAAGGCAGGGTTTCTCTAGCTGTTATCTAGCCCGGCAGGGGTATGACTAATAAGATTGTGGTTTTGCAAAGTGATCGCTTCCCCCTTAAGGTGAAGTCTAGCTGGAGTCTAGCTCAAGAAGAATCAACAGGGTGGAATAATTTAACTTACTGGGAGGAAGAACTCTACAAGGAACCATACAAAGTAGCCAAGGCAACAGGTTTTCCTTACAGCCGTGTTTTCAACACAGCAAAGAATCACACACCAGGTTTAGACAGAGCAGAAGATACTGAGCCTCACATGGCTCACTAAATATGTTTCACCCAGCCACAATGATCTGAAAAGACATAACTTCTTTTTTGCACTACCAAAAAGCCATAAACACGAACATGAACACTGCCTGAGATACACAAGACAGATGTCCCAGACTAAAAGTTTACGGCCTTTATGTTATTTACCATAGACTGGTTCTCTTCTTTACCAATTCTGACAGATACTAACAGAAAAGATCTTATCTCCTGATCGACCAGGGCCCAGGGAGGATTTTAAAGAAAGGAAGGCTGAATAATCCTTAAAACACTCTTTCCTGTTCTTGGGAATGAGAAGAGTCTGAAACAAAACGAGACTCATGGAACTTCTTTAATTGGCCATTAGAAACCTTTGGGTGAAAAATGCTCATTAATAAATAGATCTGTTTTTCTTTAAGAAAAGCTCAGCTGTGGAATTACTTTCCATACACGCCCTTCCTCAAACTCCCTGTCGTATATATCTAGGAAATTACTGGGCAGAAAAGAGGTCAGGTTTATGAACTGTGGATGTTCATCTCCTTCTTCTTGTCATCTGCTATAACAGTCTCCTACTTTGAATGTTTTGCTTCAGGTATCAAAGCAAGGTGTGGGGAGGTGCCAGTCAGATAAAACATCTTCACAGCACAGGAATCTTTTTGCAAGGATCTTGAAAGGATCAGGAGAGGACCACAACAAGTATTTTATATGGGCTTCTTCTTGTATGGTTTTATAGGTTTTTTTCTCCTTTTAAATTCAGGCTTTATCTGTCATGCCTTTCTGTACTGTTAGTGCAACTGCAAACTATAATTCTCCCTGGACTGATGTTGAGGAAGAGGTATTTTACACAACAAAACATCTTTTTTAATCATGACATGAAGTAAAAAGGGGGTTCAGCTAGAAAACGGTGCAGGTACTAGAAAATCTGTGAGGCTTTGTGGGGTGCCAGAGGCTCATTGTGTCTCCCCCCAGGGGGGACACACGTCCTGCCAACCAGCAGGACGCAGGCTCCTCCATCCTACCAAACTGGCCCATCCCCGAGGAGCATCTCCCTATACAAGGGAGTGTGCGGTGATCCTGGACACCTCACACAGGCAGCATGGAAGACTGATATTTTTGCTCTTCTTGTTCAAAATAAGTAGAAGCAGCTGCAAAGTGAGGAGGCTCCCACCCGCGCCTCCTTGGGGGAGGCAGTTGTTGCTCTAACAGAGAGCCCTTGTGTGGGGAAGCCTCCCCCACTAACGGTATTTCCAAAAACATGCTAAAGCAGCCAAGCATCAGCCCCCACAAAGGTCTCCATGAGGCTCCTGGGAGCCAACCTTGGTGCTGAGGGTTGGTTTGGCCCCACTCACCCAGCACGGGCAAGGCCTGTAAAGGTGAAAATCACCCCCTGTGAGGGGCGGGTGAGAAGGACATAACTGGCAACCCCTTCATGGGCCAAAAATGGCACCACCACCTGTGTGCATGAGCCATCAGGCCACCACAAGCAGCTCTACCAGGACCTATGTGAGCTATGGACATGTCCCCAGCCACACTGGGTCCTGGCCACGGGCATCACTGCTCAAACCTGGTCCCCACCAGCAGCAGGGCAGCGAGCTGGTGCATCCATCACGTTCTGGTGGAGCCGCCAGCCGTGCGGCAGGCAGGCATCTTTATTTAGAACATTAATGACACAAATTAAACCTCCGCCCTACCAGCTCCCAGTAATAGGCACCATCCAAATGTGATAAAAATAGGCAAGTGTGCGAAATCAAGCCAGTTAGCAATTTGAAAATGAACAGCTAATTTTAAAAAGCTTTCATACTCAGCAAAATAATCCAAGTAATGACCAAGCAGAAAAGCCTATTCTTTTCAGATAATGGTGTACTATGAATTTCTCCAAATTCTGCAAGACTGTGGCTTGAACCAGGCATTTCACATCCTTAGCACAAAGTCTGGGGATAGACCTGCACAAACATTTATTTCCCAAGTCATGCTCATGGCTGTATTTTCACCATGGCAAAGCTTTTCAGCTGGTTTTGGTAAACTCCATTTCTGGTCTCCTCTGCTCAAAGCTGCTACATCAGCCTGGTGATCACAAAGTGCCACACGTGCATCCAGGCACCAAATTTGGAGAGTTAGTGGGAATCTGGCTTGATGAGGAGCCTGCTGACGAGCTGACTGCACCTCAGACAAGCGCTCTCCTGTGAGAGCCCGTGAGCTGCACTGAGCCCTTTGTCTCGCTGCTGAGAGCATGGGCCAGATCCAGATCCCACCCGACGTCACAGGGGTCTGAGAGCAGACGTCGTCAGAGGGCTGGGCTGACTGGAACATTTTCCTTCATCAGAACGTGGCCATGGGGCCCTCGGGCGGCAGTGCTCATGGTCTGTGGTGGAAGAGCTGCTCCACCATAGTGTTCAGCCCCAGCACTTTTCCACTCCATTTTGCTGGCAGAATATCCGGCTTTGGGAGTGCTCGCCTAAAATTTACGGTGCTGCCTTCTGAAGATGCTTTAAAGCTAAATTGGCTAACAAAAAGCCTCTTGTAGATAAAAGAGCTCTGCAAGTCAACAACTGGCTAAGCAGTTTAAACCCCTAAGTAAGGCATCCTCTATTTAAACGTTATAGGCAAATCTAATTTAAGCTTTTAAAAATATTATGGGCAGGTGTTTAAGTCGTCCACACACTGGGTTTTGCGAGGGCTTCGGAGGGGGCTGGGCGGCGCTTCCCAGGCGGGCAGCATTTTGTTCAGACAAGCTTTCTGCAGAAGGCCACGTGACATAGGCCAAATAAACAGCATCTGGGGATTTTCAATTACAGACCTTCACCCAGCATGCCTGCACTGTAATCTCTACCAGATGAGGCTCAGGCCTCACTATTTTCAATAATTCACACACTGTGTACACATAACATGACAATAAGGGCATTCATGCAACCGCCTGATTCGCACATCAAAGCTCCCAAATGGCCAGCTGTAAGCATGCTTACTGCTGAATAATTCATTCTTTTCACAGGCTTGAAAAAACGCTCAGCGGGAGTTGGCAAGCTTGTGTTCTTTCCTGTGTGGTATGCTAAACTCAAATTTTGAAAGAGGTACAGCCCCACTAGAAAGAGTCAGAGATCCAACTATTTAAATGTGCATTTGCGAGCTTTCGGATGGCTGCTCCCAAAAAAAAAAAAAAAAGAGAAAGAAAAAAAGAAGCTTTACGTTTCCAAGTGGGTAGCGGAGATAAGCTGAAATAGCCTACATGTTTTCTGGGGCAGGTGTTAAATAGAAATAAAATTATAAAACTGTTTTCCAGATAGTAACATATTTTTTTACACATATTACTCCTTACTAAATATCTTAAGATATACCAGAGGCATAATAGTTAACAAGTTCAACAAACTTGAAATTTCCACATACTTAGCATAAATTTCCTACTATATGGCATAGAGGGTTTTAGTTAATACTAACAGATACGAAAAAGACAAACACAGAATCACCAGAGCTAATTCTGTAATTCCTATCTACTGTTCTCACAGATATGGGTTGAATACTAATTTCTAGATGATATTTTAACACCTCCAAATTTGCAGCTGTGTCTCTGAGCATTTCACTCGCAACTGGTGAGTGTTGCAGATTTTGAAAATACTTTGGCTTTACACAACTGAAACATCATTTCTTTAAGAAAAAGTGGGAAGAAAAAAGAAGGGTCTGCTTCATAATATCAAGTTTTCTTCACTGTCAATCAATGCCAGAACCAGCAGGATCAACTAGTCGTGACCTCTCCTTATAGCAAACACATGCTGCTTACCAGCTGTGGACTGTGTTTTTTACACCCTTTTCTCTATCATTCAGAATGGCTTCCTCCTAATCACAATAATCCCAAAAGTGCTAAAACATATCAATCGTCCTTTAAGCCCTGCCTACAAAAGGCCAGCCGTCCAGCCTTTATGGGCTTGTCCAACAGCAGCTGATACTTCATTCAACTACAAATCCAATTTAGCAGTTACAAGAGGTTTAGCATCACTGGAAAAATATTGGTGTTGATCCTGCACTCTTAAGTCAGCAAATATTCCTTTGCCATATTGTTTAGCTTTTTCTGCCATATTTACACTTCTGCTGGATTTCCCTGAATGACTTCAACAACAGCATTTAACCTCTGAACTGGTAATATTTACAGTTGATCAAACAGCGATTTTTAAAATATGTTTACCACAATTACAGAAACATAAGCCTACTTGTATTCTAACTGTTATGACTCTGAAAAAAACACCCAACCAACAACCCTAAAAACAAACACAGTAATTTCATTCAAAACCATAGAGCACACTTTATGTACTCGTTATGCAGGATGTTATTTATTATAGCCCTTTAGGCAAGTTCATGGCAATTCTTTCACTTATGTATTTTTAATTGCCAAGTGAGCCAATGCAAACACTCCCTTGATCCCCCTCTGCTTTTTTTTTTCTTTATCTTTTTTATTCCCTTGTTAAGCAGCAGAATATGCAATGCCTTACAGTAAAGATGGGAGACCCTCTCAGTGGAATTTACTATTCCCTAGCCCAAACCTGCAAAATTGTGGGACCACTCAGTTTAAGCAGCCTTTAAAAATGGGAATATCAAGCAGAAGAAAACTCCTCCAGCCCTGTGGCAGAGAACAGGAGCTGCTTATCACTTGCGTTGTAGAGAAAATAATCAGCCTCAAACCTGCATCAAGCACAGGATTTCCATCTCTCTGCACGGGCACTTGGTGGGGGGTGGGTGCTGCCCAGTTCCCCTGCAGCCAAGGACACAGGCAGGTCCCCACAATCCCCCAGGAAGCGGCGCCAGGACAAAAAAAAAGCCCTGAGTGTCTTATACCTCCTTGTTGCTTAACTCTGCACCAAGTTCTTCAAAAGCCAAGGCTCTGAATTTAGGTAGTGACCACGTACAAAAGTCGCCATCCCAGGACAGGACTGGGAGGAGACAAAGACTGCAGCATTCCCAAAATGGGTTATAAGGGCTGCCTGAGTGGGGGGTGTGTATGCAGACACACACACACAAGATTACAATAAGCCACTTAAGTATTATTATACACAAATTAACTGCTTGCAAAGTGTACTGTAACTGGGTTGCCCAAGAGGACAAGGAAAGGAAAAGAAAAGATCCAAGAAACAAAATAACCGAAATAATCCCTTTGGATGCTAATAAGAGAACAATTACAATGACTCATTGAAGTTGTATCATAATGATACTTCCAAAGAAAAGAACTTTTTGTGTATTGTATTAAAAACAACAACAATAAAATGATCCCAGATTGAAGCAATACCACAATTTAATTTATACAGCAAAAGGGAAATGACCTAATAGTAGCACAGAAAGATAATTCTCCTCTTGTCAAGTCTTAACCTTTTGGGTTTTATCCCAGCTTCAGCTATAAAGAAAACAATAAAAAAAAGACCCATAGACACATCTGGTTCAGAAGTCTTCACTGACACTAATGCAATGCATTGGATTCTGTTTGGCAGCTCTTCACTCTGGGAAATATTCCACATAAGCAATGTTTATTAATTTTCTTTTTCTGAGTTTTTAAAAACACAGACAGAACATATTTCAAAGAGAAAGAAGAGTGATCCAGAGATCTCTCTGAATATTCATTAATTAATATTTTGTCAGTGTCAGTTGTCTCAACAAAAGAAGGTTTTATAATTTACTCTAAGCCCCATTTAATTAAAATTTAAATACTACAAAAATACATGGAAATTTTTTGCTCCCTTGTAATTATATTATTTTCTACTTACTATAAACTGTATTTTACTGCAACCAAAAATGCATTTCAAAACAAACAGCAATTTTTAGGCTTCAGAACAGACTAATAAATCCCCATAGGAAAAAAAAAAAATCCCGAAACTCGACCTTTGCCATCTCTCTGGATCAGCTACAGATGTTTAGTAGATTATACAAAAACCTAGATGTCCTTAATCTGACATTCTTTTTTTTTCCCCCTGCTATGATAGGAACTCTTAGTAACCTATCTGTGTAACTTCCATGTGCATATATAATTGCTGTGTTGTTTTCCAAGGTAGCCCCAATTTTTCAGCCACATGCGCAGTTCAAAAAGGACAAGACTCTTACCCAGTGCTACTGACAGAAAGTCTGATTTGGACAGGAATCCTTCAAATACACAGACAATGGCCTGGCTGACTTGTCATGCATGATGGATGAGTTAAGGGGATTAAAACCACTATTTGCATTAGAATAGATAAAAATTAGCAAAATAGAATTTCTCAGTTGGTGGCTTCAGCTCTGTTCTCTTACGCAAAATGAAGTTCATTTTTAAAAGGAATTACAATTGTTTAAGCAATGCTTATTTGCAGAGGAGAAATTTTGGAAGCCGGTCTGCTTTCTATTGTTTATTCTTTGAGAAATCCACTTTAACTATCACTACAACAGTATCACTTTTTCCACATGTTTAATCTTAAAACATTACAATACTACAATGTTCTAGCTGCTTTAAACTGTATGTGTATCTTAATACTTACATGTTTCTAAACTGCATATACCCAAAAAAAGTGTTTTGAGTTCAGAGAGATATGATCAAAAAGACCAAAAAATTTACTTTAGATTGTGTATTGATGCTTCACTGAGGTTCTGAGTATGGGCCTGTGACTCAGGAACTGTAAGAGGCAGATGCTTGAAATACTGCACATTTCTTTTGGCTAGATTCATATTGCACACAGTGATGGTACTTAAAAGACTCAAAAATGGCTGCACAAAGTAACATAATGAAAGACTCGCCTTACAGAATAGCATTATATTGTTTATACAATATAACTTTGAAATAAATCTGTATGAACAAGTCGGCGCACACAAGCAGGCAAACAGATGCAGAAACTCCAGAAACATCCATGGACCGTGTCCCCTCACTCCTACAGAGAGCAACCAAGATTTGTCTGACAAACAATTGTAAAAGTAATGGAGGTCCCCCTCTTTCTAAGGCTCGCATATCTAATTTGCAGATAGCGAGCTTCCTCCAGAAAATCCCTTACAGCTTTAAAAACATGTCTTTGTACTACCAAATATATTACTTCTTGCCCATTTTAACAGTGAACTGCAGTCAAACTGGTGATATATTCTACTATGTCCTATAGGAGCATTAATGGAGAGCAAAGCTGAAGCATTAAGGAAGTAAATTCCTTTTAATGATGACATTACAAATGGGAAAAGCTGTGACATGATTCCTCAACTCAGCATTTACTATAATGAGATTTTAAGAGAGCAGGTCACTTCTCTCGCTCAGTGATGGGGGTTCTGGTCAGATCTAGAGGCTATCTGAAACACAGGCAGGGATGGGTTCCCACCATACAGTTACTGGGGAGGGGGAGTTCATCTGCAGGAGAGGGAGGACTCCACCACCTGTCTTCATTTTCACCTCCACAGACCCTGGCACTGGCATTTCATGTAGCTCTTTGCACAAACTGTTTATTTAGTTATGAATTATTTGGTGTCTGTGTCCCATGCAGTTAAGATGCTTTATTTTCACAGCAGGTGCAAAGAGGTATTTAAATTTGCATTATATCCAGGGTATTTGGACTCAGTTTGTGTTAAATGACAGCTTCTGACAGCAGATGGACCAAGTGGAGAAACATTTGACCAGCATATGAAAGAGCTTGGGATACATCCAACACTAACCTTGGTTTCCAAGTTATTTCACAAGCACAAAGTAACATTTTGTGGAGATTTTATAGCTAACGATGTCATTCTAGCTACAGTACAATAAATATTTTGCTCCAATTACGAACCCACAAGAGAGACCCACAACATACTTGAGCTACAGGGTAAGTAATTTCTTGCAAACCTGGTCTTAGAACTTAAAATTGGGATTGGGAATTTAAGATTGGGAACTTTACAATTGCTTAAAATTGGGACTTCTTCAACTCTTTTTTTTTTTTTGGTCTAAAGAAAAACATGTTGGTACTTCCAGATGTGATATGAACCTGTCTATATCAGTTGCTCATTCCTGCCTCCCTTCTAATCCCATTTGGGTCAGTGACATTTGAGCTAAAGCGGAGAAGAAAGATATCCTTGCACTTCTGAAGGCTCCTCAGGACACTAGGCTCAAGGGGTCAAAAAGAAACCTTAATGCCATCCTGAACTCAGATATGAGAACACAACAGGCTCTTAAAGAACAGAAGATACTGCTGCTTATTTTGAAGCTCAAGCATGAGAGACAGCAATGAAGAGCTGAGTAATCAAGTAACACTGCACCATAATGCATTTCGTTTGAATTTGGAAGCGTTCCCCATAACCTACTCATTCATCAGAGTGAAAAATGCCTGCCTGACTTTTCCTGCCGCTCTGCCCCAGGCTCCAGCAGCCCACAGTACGTCCCAAACACTGCAAATAGTGTATTGCTGATTGCATTATCATTGAAAACACCCATTTGGGCCTTCCAAAATCTGGAGGATTATCCTGGAGAATCATAAGAAATTTTTTCTCCAAATCTATGAGAGTCCTAACATTTTTAATTCCCTTTATAAATTGTTTTCCTTAAATTGGTTGCTTTGGATGATGGAAGGGCTCTTTTAAAAATAATTTTTAAGGGGCAGCACATGCCAGAGAACCAAAAGAGAATTACAGTTATTTATAATCCTTTTACCACTTCTTTGTTTCTATAGTAAATCACTACTTTTGCATCCCAGCTCATGCTTTTACTTTACATAACATTTATCCAAAACGTGTACATTTGGAAACCTTTTCTTTGTTTGTTTTGGATAAATAAATAGTAGAGTGCAGGCACAGTTTCATGCATAATTCCTAATCCCACTTTCTTTATGCCTCATGCAGTAGGAGAGCAACTTTGCAGTCAGGTTGATTTGTGGCCAGGTACAGTTGACATAGAACTGGGATAGGAGACTGTGCTTCCGGCAGCAGCTCTGCTGTGTTCCCTTATTGACTCCCTATACTCTCTTCACAGTTTTTGCCTGCTATAGAGGTTAATTCTCTCAAACTCATGCTGAAAAAGTTGCATGAAAGATCACCCTACTTTCTACCTGATAAACCTCCCTTCCACCTGCATCCATGCCAGCATGGTTATCATACCGAACAGCCTCATCTGCCAGCAGCTTTCAGTCCAACAGCTACAATGGACATTTCACGAGGAGCAGAAGGACTCTGCTTCTCAGCTCCAACATGTCTCGTTAGGGGCTGCAGGCCCAGGGCTGGCAGAGGGACATATCCCAGCACAGTCCCCACAGCTAACATCACTAGACTCACAACGGGTGCACTGGCGGGAGCAATAAGTGTGGCAGCAAAGAAGGAAAGCTTAAGTACACACAAATGTGGAATTGCATTCAACATTTATTAATGCCACTTAGAGATATCTACCCCTACCAAGCTCTCAGTTTGCTCATGTGACTATCACCTGTTTAGACTAACCTGCTGATATGGTAACCTGTAGTCTCTAGAGCTTAAAAGGATTTAATTTTTCTTTTGAAAGATGGCTCTTAATGCACTTTTCTCTCCCCTCTCTCAATGAGCTCTCTCTTCATTCCAGGATAAACCTCCACCCCACATTGGTTCAGCTTTAAAGACCACTGCCCTTCTACCTCAGCCCATACCACATAGGCTCTACCCTAATGAAGGCACAGGCACCATGCAAAGGTTATTTTGCAGGCACTTCTTCCCAATGGTAAAAGCCCCAAAAGAGGGAAAAGACTCCTGCATCTCACTTCTACTTAGCCAGTGGCCAGATGGATGCATGTTGACACATGGAAAACTGCAGTATTGAGTGAAGAAGTGGTTCTGAGCTTCACTGGAGCACAGCTGAGAACAACAAATGAAAAAGGGTTTTAAAGTGTTAAATACTGTATAGTTGTTTTCAATCTTCTGACAATGGCATGAATTCAGATGAGTCTCTTGGCAAAGGGATGTTTCAGATCAGTGGCAACGGGCCAGCATCCCCATTCCTAATTCACAAGTCTCTGCCTATGCAAGCACAGAAAGAGTCATCTGCTGGTGTATTAAAATACAAGCAGTGTACAGAGTGCTATA
The DNA here is from genome assembly GCA_025769975.1 of Gallinago jamesoni. Classification (NCBI taxonomy): domain Eukaryota; kingdom Metazoa; phylum Chordata; class Aves; order Charadriiformes; family Scolopacidae; genus Gallinago; species Gallinago jamesoni. The sequence continues at coordinate 56,610,776 of JAOQGH010000040.1, read as the reverse complement.
CTGTACCTGTCAAGTCCACCTGGCACCAAATTTCTTAGTTTTACAAACCTCCAAGCACTCTACTATATTTTGATCTTTTTATAGTATATGTATTCGTCATGAAGGCGTTTTCAGTGAGGCAACTGGCAAATCTATCCTTCACCTGGCAATCGTACCAGTATCAACACTTTAGCACACACTGCTATTAAAAGACATAAAGAAATGGTCATTGGCTCCGCCAAAGAAATTCCACCTGACACTAGGCAGAGCTATGACATACACATGAAGAGATTAAGTTAGTGCTGCACAGACTTATCAAGAATGCTTGCAAGAGTGACATCCTCATCACCTTTTGTGAGATGCAAATGAATATATCAGTACTCACCCCTCCAGGCACTAAATTGAGCCATAAGCTGATTTTCCATAAGGACTGGTGGACTTGGTAGTGTTAGGTTAATGGTTGCATTTGATGATCTTAAGGATCTTTTCCAACCTAAATGATTCTGATTCTATGACATAAGAACTAGAAGTAAAAATATGCTTACTTACCTCAGGGGCTCACAAATGTTTATATGAAGCTATTAAAAAGCTGAGATTTAAAACAACACATTCATTTAAAAGAAAATGAAAGGTTGTTTCTGGTACGGCTGATGCAGTTACATGTTTTCTGTTGGGGGAAATTTATAGCCACATTATTGCTGTCAAAGAAGGCAGTGAGCCACAAGGACTTCCAGATGCCATGTGTGAAGTTTCTCATTTCCCCTACTATACTAAAGTACATTATCACCCAAATGCAAACAAGCTTTAAAAAGTATCTGTCATTAAAACATGTGTGGCCTCCTTGCCTGGACTTAAAAGATTTTTTTTTTTCCTTTTCTGCTCCTTTCTTTTTAAGCCAGATAGGAGACTGTATTGCAGCCCTCCCCAGGGGCTTAATACTGATCATACTGATGTCAACAGTAGTACTATGAGCTGCATCCCTGCTGGATGCTGTGCCCTGCAGTGAGAAAACCTGGCTTCACAAACAGTAACTTTTCACTTGTAGAAAGCCAGTCAAAAGAGTGGAAGAATTGCTGCCACAACATTTATCAGAACGGCCATGGACATGAGAACGCAGATATAAAAGGAACACAGAAGATAAAAGGAAAAACATAATCAAGTTCCTCTTGTAGCTGTAAATACAACTTGTGCACCATCAGACATCTGAGGGACCTGTCCCACTGTATGGGCACCAGTGAGCAGCAGGGACAGCTTTCTGTGCAGGAGACCACCCTCACATCTAGCAGGGTGTTCACAGAGATGGCAACCCCGTGCCAAATGGACATTCAAAGACTATCTCCAGGACAGCTTCAGCAAGTCTGAAGCAGAACAGTCTCTCTGGCTGTCTGGGATTGCTGTACTCTCAGGTGTGAGGCTTTCAAGTGGGAATCAATGCTAAAGAATGCCTTGCAATTAATGACCTTCCCAACTCTTATTAGAAAAGTAGAAGAGTTAAAGCTAAAAAATCTTATGCAAGGGAATGAATTTTCATTCCCCGGTGTATTTATTTTTAAAAAAGGAAACAAAGAATTTATGCAAAGGCCCAGCACAGTGGTGCTGAAAAGAAGATAGAGGTGGAACCATCAGAAAGTTGATGCTGTACAGTCCCTACTGATTTTTTATTTATAGTGAAATCCACAGTGTCAAAGCAGGTGTTTTGTTGCATGATGTTAACCTGAATCTTTTGCTGAGGATGAAAACCATATGGGAGATGTTGAGTCCAAAGCAGAGTTGTCCCTTCTGTTTCACATCTGGAAGCACACCACCAACAAGATCTTGAGTGGGAGCAAGAAAACCAGTTTTGCTCAAAATCCAGAATGAAATAGAAATTCTATTAAGGAAATAGAGACATGTCAGCATCCCTTACTCCAGCTGGAGAACTTCCCTACTTCTGCCGGGCCAGGGGCACGAAGTGACACTCCTCTCAGAGGTACACTTAGCAGAATGAAGCCTGAGGAGAGCACCACGCTAATGACAACCAAAATGATTGTATGACAGCTTTATCACATAAGCTTTCATCCATTATCTCAAGAAACAGTTTCCATGTCTTCAAATCATTCTTATGGTGCTCCCAAAAAGGGCATATACAACATAAGCCTCAGATATCAAAAGAACACTTTTAGAAGCATTAAAGCAAATTCCTGAAACTATGTTTTCTTAAGCACATCAGACACTCAGCTTGCAGTTATGCTATAGCATTTTCTGAAAGAAATATAGGTCTGAATAACATAAATGGTTCCCTCTGTGTTTCACATTAATACTTGGAAAGAGAACTGAATCTCTGCTGCAGCAGCCACTACAAATAGCTGAAGACTCAAGGTGCAGAGTGTGCACATTTGATGAAACAGAAAACAGCTAAGGCAATTATTTCCATAAACTTAAGACAAGTCAATATGGGCAAACACCTTTTCAAATCTATACAGGGCAAATCATTGCCTTGCTGTAGTATCACGATTGAAGCTGAACCGCCTGAGTCTTCATGGCACTCATTCATCCAGAGTGCCTCCCACACCTGTCAGTGCTTGATACTCCAGTCTTGTTAAAACCCAAGTTAATACATTGAAAACAAAAGTGTCATTGCAGTCCTTTCAAAACCATCGCTCTGGCTTCCCCTTCATCTTTTCATTTCCACAAGATTAATTAAAGACTTAAATTAAAATATAAGCCAATTTATATAAAAGTTTTTAAAATTCAGTAACACAGATCTCTTCATCCTAGTATTTATGTTCTATTGTAACATCTGCCATTATGGCAGCCTTTTGTTTGCATCTTTTCCCATTCTTACCTGGACAAAGGGCTCTTTTTTATTCTCCAGATAAAAAAGAAGTGAAGATGTCAGACATTTTTATGTGCACAAGTAAGGTCTTTCAAGGGTGAACATGACTTAAACAGCATTAAAATGCATTAAAAAATTAATTCACAAACTTTTACGCCTGAATTATTTGCTGATTCTCTGAGCACAGGAAATACTTTGACTTGTGTGTCTGAGAAAGTGAATCTCCACAGAAATCAGATCTCTGTCCATCTTATTTCTATACCTTCCCAAAAAGAACCCCAAAGGCTTCTCCCTGCCTGTTGTGAGAGAGGTATAAATATCCAGGTATTTGCACAAGAGAGAATGCAGGTGGGCTCATCTATGTCTACCAGGTAGGTGCTTGGTGGTGTTATGTACACACGCTGCACAGGGGAGGCACAGGACCATATTGTGGCAGGATAAAGGCCTCTCGCTTGAAAATGCCTTTTCTTAGTCGCCACCTTTGCTGAAGAGATGCTGACTGTTATCCTCCACCCACAGTCCATCCTGCCAGCGTTATCTCTTAAATTGAGAGTTGTCCTTGCATTGTTGGCAACAGCAGGTTTGGGCAAGTGCTTCTGTGAGCAGCAGAACCAAGGAGGCCTGGTTTCCTATGGCTCTGGGTCCTGACAGCTTCTGCATGGATTCTGGTGCTTTACCTCCCAAGGCTGATGCTCAGCCTTTCCCCAGCAAGATGCTCATATATATGGTCTCTCTCCCATCTACCCACTTTCCTGTTTCACATTTCCTAAAGAGCATCATTTCTCTCCCAGTTCAGTTAACACTGAGCAAAGAGGTTGCAGAAGTGACTGGGGAGAATGGATAGGCAGACATTTGTGGACTGCTTTGGAGCTGTGGACAAAAGAAAAGTTTAAGAGAGTGAGTCCTGTTTCATTGTTTTATACAAATTTGAACTTAAAGCTCAGCTGCTTAAGACATTTTCAACGTTATTGTCTACTGTGGGTGTAGAAAACTCATCTCAGCCATCAAGATCCCCTATCTTTGCAGTAAGTAGTAAAGACCACAGGAAAAGAACAAGAGACCAAAGTGGATCAAGAAGTTTTCCTCTTCATAAAGATTTTCTTTTCTGGACTTCTAGTTCCATAGCTGTGCTTGAGCAAAGATAATAGAAACCATTCTTTAGGGAATGGGGGGGAGGGGTGGTGGAGAATTAATTGCTGTCATAACATAAAATAAACTCAAAAAAATCATGTTTTGTTTCATACAAATGTATCTTCTTTTTCCTAAAGCGTGGGAAGTAAAATCATCTCGCATTCAATACTGGGCTCAGTAGAAATCATTGGCCCAAAAGTTCAGCTTTGCTTTCTACAACATAAAATCCAATATAACCAATAACAGATTACATTAAATTTGACCTAACCAGTGGACAGGGTTCTTTATGAAGAAATAATACCCTTTTGCATAAACTTAGTATTTTGAAGGATCATAATCTTAAAATGACCTATGGAAATGTAATGCCTTTTGAGTTCCCAAGAAGATTATATTAAACCCAAGAATGGTATATGCTTACATCCAGTAAGGCAGAAATACCCACCAAGCGATGTAGGAACAGGCCTCAACTAGAAACATCAAACACTTTTTTCAGGAACAAAGAAACTACACCACTTTATCTAGGAACAGTCTCATCCAAATCCAAGAACACAGAAATGGACCCATTTCACAAAAAAATGGACACATTTCCACAAGATTGTCTTTGGTCAAGATTTTCCTCATTTTTCCTTTATCAAACCACTCAACCTGCAGCATAAATGCAGGGTCCAGTTCAAAAAAAAATACCAGCATGCTGAAGGCATCTGGAAGAGCAGTAAATTACTAGTAGATTGGAAAGATTGATTTGCGAAGAAGTTACAACGAAGTGGAGACATTGCAATCAGCATGTACATGGTGTAAAGACCGAATCTCCCAGCAATCTCTGAATGCCCTCAATTCCCACTAGCAGACTGAAATCAGTGGGAGCTCAGGACATTCAACAATTCATAAAAATTAAAGCGGGGCAATGACTGTTTTTATTGTTTGTTCTTGGCAGTACCCTGTAAGAGCTAGATGCTGAAGGAATGTGTGATCTATGTTGTGACAAGTTTGCAATTTAGAAAAATTTAAGCAAAAGGAATAGAGTAGTGAAAAGGGGTGGAACAAGTGACTAAAGTGATCAAAGTTAACGATGGCTAGCATTCTCTATTAATACAGCAATCTCTGTATTATGAGTAAAGACTATTCCCAAAGCAGCTCAACCTACCTGTTATTGACATACTCATTTCCTACAAATCACAGTAAAAGTCCTTCTTGTGTGCTTCAGAAGGCTGTAATCTAGAAGACTGTGGGTATTATATGTGGAGAGGTTTGCAGGCCAGCTCCAGCACTATATTGCATTCACTGGAGAGCGTGCAGCAGGATGTACCCACTGCGGGTGAGTGTGAGAGGGGCTGATAAACAGAGGTGGGGAGAGCAGCCCAGGGGGCCAGGGGCTGCCTTGTGGGCACAGCCAAGAGTGCTGCAGTATGTGTGCGTGAAGGAAGAGAGCTGAGTTGCATAAAGACAGAACAAAAGCAGAAAGAGATATTTTTTTTTAAATGTGATACATGAAAATATACGCAGAGGGATGATCTTAATAAAGCAAAGTTTAGATATTAAGCAAGAAAATACTTTCCAATTTAAAACAAGCTCTGAAGAATTTCCCATGTTGAGGCACTAAAAACTAAATTGGGCAATGCACTAGAAAATAGACAGAGGAAGTACCTTCCACCAATTCTTTTTTTTTTCCCAATGGATGTATATTTAATATTTTCTTCCTGTACGACCTAAAAATCTACTCCCATAACAGAGCTCCAGGTGACAGGCACACTATACACCATGTGATAGGCCTGCAACACCAGGCCCATCCCTAAACCAGCTCAAACTCAAAAACTTTATGGTACTGGTACTGTTACTTATTTCAACTCGTATGGTTTAGTTTTAGGTAGTCCTGCAAGGAGTTGGGAGTTGGACGCAATGATCTTTATGGGTCCCTTCCAATGCACGATATTCTATGATTCTATGACTCTCTTCAGTCACAGTCCTCTAAACCTGGGAGTTTAACAGCCACACCCAGATGGCACTCCTCGCTTATCTTTCTGGTTTTCTTACACAAAACAGAGAGTAAGAAAAGTAGGAGGTGATAGATCATTGGATGATTCCTCCTCAAGAATGGCTGCAGCAAGATAGTATTGTATTACCAAGACTTTTCTTGTTTCTCACTTTATCTAAAAAATTACACATTTTATTCAAGCATAGGCTCTGCATTTCTTATACACTCAGAATATGCCAAAGTACTTCCACAAGGCCCCTCCTTTTCTTTGAGGGAAAAATAAAATAAAATAAAGACCTACTGTAAAAGCAAGGGGCTGTCCCACCTTTAACTTCCTCCTAATGCTTAATGCTAGGCTTAAAATTGTTCCATATAAACACACAGAAGCTGAAACACCACGAGCAGCCCTTCCATCTACTTTGCTTTACACATTAAACCACGATTCAAACAGAGTCCATTAAGGCATCTAAATGTGACTTACCACATGTGTTAATTGGGGGGGTGGGGAGGAAGAAAACACAACCCTTGAATGTGGACATTTATGTATTCCCATTATTCAGACCTTCTTGATGCCACAATCTCCCACTTCTATAGTTTATAAATGTTTGATTTAAAATATAGCCATTTTATCATTTGTACCACATTTACCTCATCTTACCACTGTTCTGACTGGATGAGAAGCTAATGTAGCCTACACTGTCTGGTCAATTATTGCATGGACACCAGGGACCAATTAATGCCATCCATAAAAGCCTGAATCATTCTGTCAATTAACTAGAACTAACTATGTCATCAGATATATTACTGGTGAGCAAGTCTATTTGGTTGCAATATGTCTTGAAGGAGAGCAGTATCAAATGAATCACAATTGACTTGGACAACTGCTAGCATAATTTCAGAAGATGAAAAGACAAATGTGGTAGTTATTAGTGGTCCCCTGAGGAATTACAGCCAAGCAATTGTAATGTGCTAAGACTGTACTAGCAGGTGCCCACAGCACAAATCAGGCAGAGGGTTAAATCAATATTTTCAATTTCTTAGGATCAATCCAGTGTTTGAACAAGATGGAAACTTGTTAGCAATTGGCAGAATGTGTAAATGAAAAGTCAAACTTCTTATTATTTGTTAAAAAGGAATCAGTGCTCTGCATCATGCCCTTGGCACAAGGTAATGCTTTCATGATCCAGTTGCTTGGGCATTCACTAAAAATCTAGCAGTTCTTAAATTTTAATAGAGTGCAAAAGGTTACTTTAATACAAGTCGAACATTCAAGATCTTTAAAAATGATTGAAGTGTCAATAGGAAAGTTTTTGAGCTGTGACAGCAGCATAGTTATTAATGATTAGTGCAAGAAGCAGAAGAAACCTTGATCGCTTTAGGAAAGTCTCATCAGGAATGCAGCTTGACATCTTTGGTACCACTTCACATTTATTCTGTTTCATATGGAAGAACCTTAGGATTATGAAGTGATTCTTTATCAATTCAACAAGAAAGAAAAAAGTGACCTTACAAACTGATTTCATTTATCGTTGCTGGGCTTAAAGACACCTATAGCAGAACTTAAAGAGTTGGATTGTATTCTTTAGTTTTAACACAAACGTATCAAAATGCACCCTTGCATCATATTATTGTTCTATAAAAAGAAGTCTCCAGCTACTCTGACAATCAGGTGAGGTTTGGATAATACACTTAAATTTGAGTTAGGGAAACATACCCTTAAATGGTACCTTAGACAGGGCACAGCCAAACCTCTGGCATTTGGAAGCAGAAAACTGTCAAGTAACATTAATGTACGTGGGGAAAAAACAGATGCTGCTGTTTCCATGATGCACACCTAATTCTTCAAGCCTAATATTTCAAATGGATCAAAAACATGAACATTTGTCATGTTATAAAACTAAAGCAATTTTATTAGGAAAACAAAAAGAAAGCCCTCATAGTTAATTAAAAAGTGGAAACACAACAAAATACTGTTTTGAAACACATATGCCTGTGCTTCAAATGTGAATACCTTTCTCTATATGTTTGGCTGGTATAGGAATTCTTTATATTGTCTTCAATGTTCGGACTTCAACGCATAGGGCACAGACAAGAAAAGAGGTAGGTGAAGCTCCTCTTTCACAATCACCATGACTATAAATATTGGTTTTAATGTTCTTTGTTGACTGTTCTTCAATTGTGAAGATAACAATAATTACAAAGTTGGAAAAATGGTTCATCTGACTGGAGTGCCTTTCATCCAAAGGATCTTGGAGCACTCTCAGCGCAGGGAAATGATCTCTCAGTCAGCATATGGTCAACCTGTGAATTCACGGCTACAGAAAGTTATTAGCAACACCTCTAGAGCTGCTGTTTTCTAAATAATAGTTGCATCCTTCACTGGTACAGGCCAAAATAATAAAGAGCACTTGAACTTCAAGAAATGGAAATCCTTTTAAAGCTTTACATTAGATGCTGCAGATGAAGTAGGAGATATTTCTTCTTTCTCAGCCTTTTCACAGGAAAACAAGGGTGTCAAGACAAATGAAATAAAATTTAAAAAAAATCATCAAAGCAGATTTCCCTCTTTCCGGGCTGGTCCAGCTAATCTATTATCAATGTCTAACTCACTGTAGCTTTGTCTGATTTGCACAATACATTTTTGTCAAGAAGACCTTTTTCTTGATGTACATTTAACATAATATGGGGGGTGCTCCACACCACATGATTCGGGTCCAAAGTACACAGATACACAATCAGTGTACGACAAATATGATAAAACCATGGGAATGAAAAACATCACAGTACTTCCTACTTGAAGCCCCCTATTGATTATCAAAAAAGGTAAAGAACTCATTATAGTAATGATATAGTTACTCTTTGAAGAATAATACAGGAAAAATAAGCCCTGAAACCCAAGATACACAGCCAATAGATTTTTCTTTGCCTAACCCTTCTATTTATGCACTGTGTATCAGTGTATTTTTGGCTCCCTATACACGCCCCCAGGTGTAAACCATTAGCTGGCTTTATGGAGGATACAGTACGTATGGAAGATATGTACTTCCTTGTGTTGGACTGGAGAAGCTCAAAGAACCTACACCTTTAAGAAGCACAGCACAATCATTTGAAACCAAGGTTCAGCAAATAGGAGACAATAAAATATGTAGTAACTTGAAACCAACCCACGCACTGCCCAAGAGAAATCTCCAGCTTGTCTCACTCTCAGACACACCCTTGCAGCTCTTCTGGAAAGCTGTGCACTGTTTGCAAGACAAGGAGCTAATTGATTCAATCGTCTTCTGTATGCACAACTATAAAATAAAGTGCATAAAGAACAGTGCGGACATACGGCTCAGCTGACTGCATTAAAAGACTCTGCTGTCTAACAACACGCTGATCACAGAACAAGCACCGCAATTGTTCCAGCCAGACACCACGGGACCAAGAATGCATAATTTCAGTACTTGTGTGTCCAACAGTAGGATACACTGGCAGCAGAATAGCAAACCGGCTTTCAGTTCAGCTATTGTTAACGTTCGTCTCCACCATCTATGGAGTTACTGAGACAGTATAGAAGGGGGCTAGTTCATCCTCCACCACCAGCTCACACACCTGCCAGAACGCTTCCTCTCCCTGTGCACAGCAATAGATTTTCATCTTCAAAGTGGTATTTTTTCCTTCTAGAAATTATATTATTTAACTTCCTCTGTAATAACCTTTGAGCTGTGGTTTCCACAGTCGACCAGAAATCAGAAAAAGCAAAGTCAATCTTTTCAGACTGAAACTGATATACCACTCAGTGCCTCCCTTTGATTTCTTTTACGTCATGATTTATTCCATGCACTTTCTGGTTCTGACCCAGTAGAACTCACCAGGCTGGAGAGAAACTCTGACACTGGATTTAATGAAAGTTCCAGCGGTGCGAGGGCAGGGTTGTTTGCCAGAGAAACATAAGGAGGTTACCTCTGCTGTACTCGGCCCAAGGTGATGGATCTAAGGGCTCTACCATTTCAATTCATTAAAAGCAAAATAGGATGTGGTGCATTTCGAGCAGAGCAAAGAACGTGCAATCTTTGTATTCATACACCAATCCTTCTGCTAAGCAAAGGCATCAATCAATTCCACTAATGATGAAAGGGAGAAATTTCATGTCAGGGCCCATTTTGCAAACGCTGAATTCAAACACTACTCTTGGAACTCAAACATAACAAAACTCACTACCAGTTAAGAACGAGGTATAAAAAGCTAGATATTAAAGAAGTCTAAAATCACAAGGCTCATTATAGCTTTGAAATGCTATTTTTTTCTCCAGAAATGATGATATGAAAAAAATATTTAGGATATATGCTTATTTTCTATATGAAAAACTGTTTTGAAAATTCTGAAAATCTAGGAAAAAACTAAGAGTAGGAAAATAATTCTAGGCATGTTCCCACACATGTGATTGAGATTCTCTTATCAGTTCTTTTGATTTAAATATGGAGTAGTTTCACCAAACAGTACAACAAAGTCAAACTGATGTAAACCTGGTGTCTGTCTGAGCAGAATCAGCTCTAAAGTATTTAACAGATTCCACATTTCAGACACATAACTTATAATCTCCACAAATGCAAGTTAGTGGGGAGCCGGCAGTTCTCTACCAGGTACACAGAAGCTATGATTTTGGTCGAGCTAGAAAATAACTTCCATGTTTTGGCTAGATAAATTGAGCAAGTCAGAAAGATGATAACAAACTAATGCGCCCATGAATGTCATACTCTGTGCTTTCTTACAAAATCAAGAAGCAGTATCTGGTCAGGCATCCCCATGGACTTCAGGAAAGGATTTCACCTCAGGCTCTCGGTTGTCTCTGTTGCATAAACGAGCTGACTTTTCCTGAAGTCGCCAGCAATGCCATGATTCAATTCAGTCAAATTCTTACACGTGATTAAATACAGGCAAATTCTTTCCAGAATAAAAGCAGGGTTCAAGGATCACATCACAGGAGGCAATACTTACATGATGCATCTGATTTCACATTGGTTTAACTTCAGTGAATACAAAGGACTTAGTGATAGATTGCTCACAAAAAAGCAACCCCATGTTTTCCTTTCCTTACCTCCTTGCTCAAGCTCCAAGCCATACACTAACGAAAGATAACAACCCATACATACAGTTGGCCACACACTTGATACAAGAACTTGAATCTGATCTGCTATTAATGCTCTCATCCTCAGCTCATCTTTAGTATTCACTGATCTTTAACATACCTGGAGGTCTGACTCTCCTCCCATCCCGCCATTTTATGACTCTAATTTTGTGATGACTCAGAACACCCATAACGAGACTTCTCCTTCCCGGTCAACCAGCCTTAGAGACTGACTTCTTTTCAGCTCCTCTGATCAACATCATTCATCTCGATCTTGCTGCAACATCTTAGTAGGGCATTTACAGAATAAGGAGTCTTGGGGACAGAAAAGACAGGAAGCAGGATTTCTCTCCAAGGCCAGAGTGTGGCACACCTGCCCTCAACTGTGCCTTTAGAGGGGATGAGGTGATCACCCCTAACCCCTCAGTGAGCATCTCTCCTCATCACAATTACCAGCAAATAGGTCTTCACACTAACATCCAAAAATAAAGGCAAGATTAGAGAATCTGTTGCTACACATAATCATGTATTTCTCAAACTATTATTATTCATTCCCTTATTACCAGTATACTTCTGACATGTAAAAAATTTACTCAAATAAAAGGATTTAAATATTTTCTTTCCAGAATTGCATGCTTTGAAAAGAAGAATCACAACTCTGTACATACTTTCTTCAACTAGAATTCCTCTCCCATAGTGCTGTGAGATAGAGAACAATATTTTACCACAACCTGGTAATGTTTTGCTTGATTGTGGTGCTGCTGTTAGCCAAAATGGAGGGCAACAATAATCCTGACTAATCATAACTTCAGAACAAACACCAGAACCAGAAAAATCATGGCAACTAAACAGCAATATGACACTAAATGCAATCGCTTTGTGATCAATTTTATGTCATACTTTTAATTATAACAGTCATAAAAATCTGACTATTTACAATTCAAATCTAGCACACAAGGTCAAAACGAAACCTAGTGCATCCCAAACTCCACTTAAAGAAAAGGAAACCTCTATAGTGTTGAAATCGTTTGAGAAGTTACTCATGCTCCCACATAGCTGACTCTGAACCCTGCATAGCTTTGTTCAAGCAGATATGCTGAACAAAGGCACTCAGTATACAAGTGCTGATTAATACTTATTTTATTCACAAGGCAATGTCAGATTGAAAAAAATGTGTTGCAAATTATTCCATGATGTTGATGAAGACGCTGAATTGCTGCATCATGTTGATGATGTTCTGTAAAACAGATGTGTACAGCTTGCATAATTTAGGCTTAGCATAATACATGTTATGTTTTTATATTAGATCAGAGTAAATCAGTGAAATCTATTCAAAATCTATCTAAGGCAATGAAGTTGTCTCCCTAGACTAATATACAGAAATATGTCCAATTGTTTTCTACTCATGCAGATTTTATGTTTATACAGAAGAGATGATGACTTCTTGCTTAAACTGAACTTTGCATAAGTTAAATCCCTGGGAAAAAATCCATAACTATAGGTGCAATATCATTTGCTGAAGAACACAGCTTTTCAAATTTAATTATAAGCCCTAAATGTACTTAGACAATCTGATCAATTGCAAGTCACTAGCAAAGCACATTCTAATTTTCAAGACAGATGAAATTTTGCCACCTCTCACCTGCTGTGAGAGAGCCAACATCCAGTGAAAAGTAAGATAAACTAGACAAGCATGTTTTCCAAGTACCACATTGCAGCAAATTTTTATGACTCTGTTTGCAGAGATGTTCCTTTCAGATCTTTTATTTGTTAAGGCTGGTTTTATCTTGCTGAGCAACAACCACCGTTCTTGAGGAGGCAACAATCCCTTTTTTGACAGGTCCCATTGTCCTTTCTTGCCCCAGAATACAAACCAGTTCTCAAAAGCCTCTATTTCTTTAGGGGGGCAAAGCTGCACTTCTACATCTAGAAACATAGGTGAAATCTCAGAATAGCTCCTGAGAGGTCCTGCTCCAGACCATAATTGTTGAGCTTACCATGACAGAGCTGGAGCAGAGACTGATGCAAAGCCTTTCTTCAGGCACTTACTCTGGCAACATGACTTTGCCACCATTCTCCTTCTGCCACTGAGCTGGGGAGTCTGTAGTTCCAGTCCATCTTGGTGAGATCTCTATTGAATAACCAGCCCCTTAAAACAGGAAGGCAGCCAATGTGTTGTGGCTCTGGGTCACCAAACCCTCCTGGCTTCCTTCATCTTTTCTGTAACATCAACCTGTTCTCTTTTCTGCAATGGCGAGTTCTTTCAGATGGAGACCATGAGCTCTTTGTGACTGTGCAGTAGTTAGTATAATGAAAAATAAAACTTAGAGTACTGCAAGACAATCATATTTTCAATGCTCCAGCTAGGTAACAAATTAACAGACCATGCGATATACAGCATCTCTCTTTGCAGGGCTTGAGGGTACTCTGGGCAAAAGTCAAAATTGAGCCCAAAACAAATGCTTTGCAAATGCTAAAATCAATATTGAAGCCAGCCTACTGTAAATAGAAGGCAAAAATTAGCATATACGATAATTGCCAGTTTGTTTCAAGGTTGCATTTCCTTTTATTGTAAACATCATCTTAAAAGCTCCCGATGACAAAGTAGTTGCAAAATGAACTGCTCTAATCACAGCACACTCTCAGGTTGACACAAAGGGTGCTTTTAAAAAGAATTAATATTGCATGATAATTACATAGCTATAATATTATTATTTGCAGTTACTTTGAGGTCTCAATTCCATGGTACTGGCTGTTTAAAACCACAGTTTCTCAAAGAGGTTGCTTAGCACAGAAAATCAAAGACAACAGGTAGATGCAATGGGCAGGTGAAAGGCACAGCAGAGAGGTAAGAATAGACTGACAGCTGTGCCAAGTAAAGTAACCAGTATTTTCCTCTTTTTAAATAAATTTTGGCACGCATAGAGGCAGGCAAATCAAAGCAATTCAAACGCTGCCAGAGCCCTATTGACATCTATACAGTGTGCTGCTTCTCTATGAAAAAACGAATTTCCTCTAAAACACTCCACAACCTCCAAGGACAAGGGAACGTGCCCCAGCATAGCCCTCTCTAATCTCGAACAGGCAGAGGAAGTCTGGGCTGAGAGAAAAGCACCGAGAAGCATGAGGATCCCGAGGAAAGACAAACAGGTGGACAATCAGGAGCAGAACAGCAAGGAGACCATTGGTTGTACAAGAAAAAACACTGAAGAGCAATATGGTCCCAGATGTGTGACACAGGGTGTCGGGCCCAGGCAAAGCACAGGGAGGCCAGCGTCTCACTCCTGAATCAAGGATAGCGAATGTGGGGACAATTCAAGAGTTCTCCCTAATGCAAATAACTTGCATCTCAGCAGTGTCCCAAGCCAGAAGCCTCTGGATATAATATGGGATTTTTCTCCTGCCTGTTTGCTTTCTGACCCTACGTAAGCATTTAGCTGCTTCTGTATCTTCTGAAGTGATTCACAGCTGAACTAGATTATGTATCAAGAGTTTTCAACTTTTGTTTCTTTTGACCCCCTCATCTAAACTTAAAATTACTGCAGAAGCAGCTGCTTCACATTCACCTTCTCTGTGCAACTTCATTTTACAGACTCAGCCTTATCTCCCCCTTGAGTCACCTCTTCTGGACTGAAGAGGTGCAGTCCACTGAGTCACTGTTTGCACTGAAGCTGTTCATAGGGAAGTTCTTTGATCCTCCTTGTTACCCTCTTTGAATCTTTTCCAGATCTGCTGCTCTCCTTTTTGAGAGGAGGAACTGAAGTGCACAGAGTATGCAAGGCTGTTCTGGCTTTCAGATCCAGCAAACTTCCTCAATCCTGCAGCACCAAGGAAAAGCCAGACTCTCACAAAAACTCCTGGAGTGCTTTGTGCAGTGCTGCCACAAAGATTCTCACTTCTATCACCTAGTAAAATTTAAAGCTAAAAATGAATTTAAAATCAATAAATAATCGATAAATCAAATAAAAAACATGCCACTTCTATTTCCTTGCAATTTTTTTGCTTATTTGTAAGTATGGGAACATTAGGATGGACTGGATTGTTTCAGTTCTTGAAATGTGTAGTCCTCTCACTATATCTTTTGATGTTTTATGGACCTCCAGACATCCACAGACCACATGCTGAGTTACACTGCTGTTCAGTGCTTTAACAAACAGCCAAACGGGAGTTAAGGGGACAAGACAAGTTTGACTCAATCTGCCTTCTACAGAACGACTAACTGCTCAGGAATTTTCTGTATATATTAAAAACCACTTACACATAATCTGATGCTCATTTCCCATGCTATAAATTCACATGCGTATGCTCGAGTGTGTTTTGGACCTGAGGCACGAGAGAGGGTGAACACTTGCTTGTGATGATGCATCTTAATATAGAGGTAAACCCAAGAACCACGGGGTACATAGCTGAACTAGCTATGAACCCCCAAAGCATGAAGAATATGACCAAACCTTGTGAGAAACATTGTACCTGTGTTTTTAGGGCAAATTCTAATAAACACCAACTATTTTCTCACAGTAGCTGGCCTATGTGCAATTTTTTATGACTCACTGAAAACTTGGAACAGCTGTAAGAAATGGTCAGTAAATTTAAGCAAGACAAGAGAGGATCAGCAATGGTACTGAAACTAAATGTTACAAACCTGAGTGATAAATTGCATAAGGTGCCCATAATGGAAGGCATGAGTCTGCTGTTGCAAAGGATCACCAGAATCACTGGACAGGATCACAGAATCACTGGACAAGAGACAAAGTCAATACCTTCCTATAGGTTTAAACATTTTATTGCTTCTAGCTAGCCCTGCCTAACTTTGTAGATAATAAAGTGGAAAAATTCTGATTGAAAGAATGAAAAGTTCACATTTGTTTGAATTTATTACTAACTGACATCACAATTCCGGCAATTCATAAATTTCCACACTGGTCAGCAAGCTATGACCTACAGGGAAAATGTTATGCTGACCTCACTGCAACAGCAACACTAAACAGAGAAGACACAGAGTTATGAGTATTTTAGCAATGGTGTTTAGATGGATTCAACTAGGTGAAAAACTAGTATGATACTCAAAAGTAAATGTTGGAGTTGTGGAAAAGAAAATGATTGAGTCCATACGTTGTGTAAAAATACGTGAGACAACAGCTCCACAGGAGAAATGCTGTAGAGACTAAATATGGTACTTACAATCTACATACCTAAAGATTATAAATATTTATACATTTAGACTTGTCAGTAGATCTAAGGAAGCCTCAAAGAAACAAAGCCATTTATACTGAGAGAAAGTCTAGTGAAAGAAAACAATCCAAACAAAACCCCAAAACTCTACAGTGGAGCAATATGGCAACATTTTTTGCATTTGATCGCACATAGTCCCTTGGAAACATAAGAACGCCTATTCTGCCACAATCAGTAGCTCACCTAATTTAATACCCTGTTTCTGTCAGTTTTGAGCTTTAGATGTTTCAAATAAGGTACAAAAACATGACAGAATAACTTTCCCACAGCTTAGTCCCAGTTTGCAACATGAAGAATGTAAGTTTATATTCCTTATAAAAAGTTCAATTTTTCTAACACAGGTGCACATTCTTACTGTCCACATAAATATCTGATCTTCCCTTGTATCTCATGTGCTACGGCGTCATAGTACTGAAGAAGGACCTGTATTTCCCAGGATTACCACTGGATCCTTTTTAAAGCAAATCTACTTCCTTCCAGCTCTACAGATCAACAGTTAAGTATAAAAGAGTGCCCCCAAAATATTTATGTGCACATGAGACTTATTTTCATTAACGACTCCAGTATTCCATACTGCAGATCCATTTTGCACCTTCAGATCCAGTTTTACTGACTTGGTATCAATTAAAACCAATTCACAAACCAATTAAACCCCCCCCCCCTTCCTCCTCCCCTTTACTTAACTTCACACATTAAATTCAATGGGATTACTCCTATGGAGCTATTCTGCTCTGTCTGTTCCAGAGGCACAAGAAGTAAAAACAGGTGAGGGTGCTCAGTCTTGCCTAAACACCCTTTATTTAGTCTGTCTCCAGAGCACTGCAGGGAGTACGAAGGAGACTATCAAGGCTTCCCACTCCAGGGAGCCATGCAGCATCGCCACTGTAGGTGCTTAATTCCAAGCGCACCCTGACAGTCATCAAGCCATAAATAGGGATGATATTCCAAACCATGACACAGATGCATGTAGTAACAAAGTAGCCATCCCAAATGACAATTAATTAAGCATCACTATCAGAACTGTCTTTGGGGACTGGAGGACAGAACCATCCTCATGAGCTCCTGCACGTATGTAGGGGAGGCTGAGAAGGTGGCGTACTTGCCTCCAGTGAGGCAAATCCTGGAGACACAGAGAGGAGGAGAACCCAGTCTATGCTCTGGCAGTGCTAAGAGTCTCCCTTAGAACGGCTGAGCCCAGGCTTAACTGCAGGGCTGAGTACCCCACTACCCTTTCAGGAAGGTTTATGCATGTTTAATCATAGGCATGTGCCAGAAGAGAGCTCGGGATTGAGCTTCCCCTTTTTTGCCTTGTTATATTTGCAATACTTAATGTTCCATAATTGATCACATGCAGTCTGTACTAGCTGTAACTACAAGGTACTGCAGATTCACTTTGGATGTAGAGGCAGTAAAAGTAGTAACACTCAGGCCACCAGTGCAATTCAGTTAATATGTTTGGCAAGACAGAAACAAAGAATTAGTGCACTGGAGATTAACCTTTCAGGAACAAGACAGGTTCACTCTGAGCATTAATTTTGAAAGGCATGGGGTTGTGTTTTCTAATAGTCTTCATCATAAAAGCACCACAGATAATATTCTATCATTAATGATTTCTGATCAGGAGAGTCCAATAAGCAACTTTCCAGCACATACTGGAACTAAGCTACTGTTGTAATCTGAAAAAATAAACAAAACAGTGCTCCAGTCTACATATATCAACAGAAAACACAGATTAAAACAATTAAATAAAACCAAACCAATTTAAATATTTTGGCTGTCAAACCATTTGATGGTCTAGCCACATCTTTCATTAAAATTAGCTGCCAAAACCTCCAGTTCTGCTTTGGACTGCTCACATTTAGAGTTTTCTTAGTGTGTACAAAACATCATCTTTTAGTGTTGCTTAGCAGTGGTGACTCCCAGTCTCGGTCCAGAAAAGTAAAAGTATTGCAATTTAATGCTAATTAGTTTTTTATCTGTTTTGTTGGAATAACTGTTGAAAAAAAAAAAGCAGTTTGAATCAAAATCAGTTCATCAGGAAAGTTGAATTTTACATCCCTTCTTTAAAATTAGTGTATATGGTTATTATTAATTTCAGAGTCACGCCATGTGCTCTTTCCTACAGTAATTGCTAACTGAAGTCAACAGCAGTACTGTCATCCATTTTAATGGGCTGGGATCACGCCACAAGACACAAAATAAAGACACTTCTTGTTTCAAAATGCTTAGGATCAAAACAAGAAAAACACAAGAGACACACTGGGAAACCCACAGGGATGAATGACTAGGAATTTAATTTCTCATTTATTGCTAATATTATTGTTGACTTGCTTGTTAATGTAACGTAGCACTTACATTAAGGGATCTGTGTCAGAGTGACCCACTAATGATGATTTGTGTCTGCTGCCAGGATAGGCGGACATAGAAGAGACTATTTTGGTGGTGTACAGGGGCTATTTCCCTGTCATTTAGGGGATTTAAAGCTCTTAAGCAGTTACAGGCTTGTTTATTTTTTAATAATTAGAGCTGGCTGAATTGTAAGTCAAAGAAGACAGAGGCAGGATAAGGGGCCTCTGCTATCTATAGTGCAATCGCAGCACAAAGCAGAAAGCAGAAGCTAGAGGACTGGTTTTCCTCCCTTCACCAGATGGGGAGGGTGGAAGAGCCTCCTAGTTTTCTTGGGCAATGCCCTGGCCAGCATAGCTATGTCCCTCTGCAGGTAAAGGCAGATTCTATCACCAAGGCAAAATGAAAGACAGGATTTCCTAAGCCACAGCTCTGTGTGTGTGTGTGTGTGACTGGTGTTTATTTCTCATGCTGACCACATCTCCCTGCTGCACTTCTATGCTGCTGTGTTAGGCACCGTCACTAGCTGTGTACTTGGCCCCGGCTCACAAAGCAACTGAAACAGTCTGCTGGAACTGAGCTGCCACGGGAGCATACCCTGGAGCAAGAAGCTTCCCACTTATTATATTTTTTACGCCATACTGACACATCGTCTTGGCTTCCAGGGTAGCATGGCCAGTGCTGAGAAGCCCTGGCAGCAGCTCAAGGGCCGTTGGGGAACGGGCTGTAGGGGGAGAGGAGGGAGAAACCTCAACTTTGCATAACTAAACTGGACCCAAAACAGGATCTAGTAAAGTATCTAGCAAAAAAAAGCCCTAGAGCAGATACACCTTGTCTAAAGAACAAGCATCAGGCAGTGGCAAATGCCCCCTTTTCCCAGAACAACCTGCATCCCCCGTGCAGGGCTCGTCAGCACAGCTGTACTAACAAACCTCTCCTAGCATACACAAGCCTAAAAGAGACCCAGGGCTACACCTCCAGTCCAAGCTTTTCAAAGTGCCTTCCACCAGATTTATTCTTTAGTAGGGGTCACTGATAGTGATGGCATATTGAAAAGCACAAGGGGAATAAGTACTTAGAAACATCAATTTGTAAGACAAGGAAAAAACAGCTGTTTGTAATGGCAGGCATGGCCGGATGCACAGGGGAGACTGCCCTACCAGCTTGTCTTGGTTTTGTCTGGTTGCTTTTCAAAATGGTGTACTTACTATTCCGTCTAGGAAACTGGTATCACTTACTGATGAAATTTGTAAGCCTTTACTGGAGTGAGCACGCATGGACACAAGTGTCCAAATAGAATTGGTTGATTAAAATAGGGAGAATACAATTGAAATTGAGTGGCAACTAAATAATTGCTGCTTTTAATCATGGGAGATGTTTGTATATCTGCAAGTGGGTGTAAAACTCTTCTGTTATTAAGGCAAAGCAGTGGGAAACCAAGCCTGTGGCTCACACTGCAATGGCACTCACGTTATCCCATCTCCCGTGCTTGGCCTCCACTACATCTATGAGAGCCAATACCAGCAATAAATCAGTAACTCTCGACTCTTCACATCTGAGTGTTTGTTTGTTTTTAAATCGGGATCATAGAGAAGCCCTCACATGTCTATAGCAAACACTGGAAAGAGAACCGGGCAACAGATATTATCCAGGCCCTTGCAAAGCAGATGCAAACCAGCAGCATTTCTAGCCTTTCTTTCCTTAATTGGGCTGGTGCTTTATCCACTCCATCTACAACTATTTAGACTGCAGGCTCTTCAGGCCAGGGACCACCTACTGTGTACATGTTTCTACAGTCTCCGGAACAAGGCTTCCATTTTTGCTGGTTCTCCCTAGGCTAGACCATAATAAATATGATTATTTTAACAATAACACACATTAATAATCGTTAATGCATTGCTTGAATTTTCCTTTGAAATGCAATCTGTGCTCTCCTCCCTCTCAGCAGTTTAATCACTGGCTGAACTTTTCTCAGTTAACTGAAAGTGCCATAGGTAAGATTTTTTCCATTATCAGCACTTTTAATCTTTGAGTAATTTAAAGCAAATACATCTTTCTCTGTGATTGCAACTGAGTCCAACTGTTGGGGGTTTTCTTTGTGGTTTTTTGTTCTTGTTTTGGGTTTGGTTTCTTTTTCCACTTTTCTGAACTTTTAAGTAATTTTCTAACAGCAACCTGTCCTGGCAGCAGTAGTGCAGACATGACATAATGCTGGCTGTTAATGACTACCTAAGCCTGACTGTCAGCTCTCCCCATTTCAGTGAGTGCTCTCTTGTGCCTACCAAACTCACCCTGCTCCCAGGCTGGGCCAAAGTCACAGCTCTGCATAAGACAACCAGCGCCTTTCAAAGCCCGTGTCTTCCTGGACTCAGAAATAGGGCTCTACCTCGTTTAAGTGCACCGGGCTGTCTGCTCTTCCACAGGCATCTTCAAGTTCCTGGTTCTGTGGGATGCCACACCATTCTCAGCTTTCCAGCTTGTCGCTGCGGGAGCGGGACCGTGCTGGTTGCATTGATAAGCATGTGGGGGCACTGTGGGGGTTGACGGGGAACAACTGCCGGGCGCAGAGCGATCACCTTTCTGAGTGGGCATCTGCCAGCCAGAAAAATCTAGGTAAATGTTATGAACTTCACTGGCATGCTGAGGAGAGTCAACCAACGCCACCCTGGACCTGAAAATAACCCTGCTTCCAGGGCTGCTGGTTGGCGTCCGGCTCCGACGTGCCTGTGAAAGAGCACAGCAGTGTCACAGGGCTGGCTGAGTCGTGCCCACACTCTCCTGCTGGGGCTGTGCTCACAGGGCAGGAGGCTCTGCCATGCTGTCTGTGCCAGCAGCCAGCTGTACCTTTGAAGGAGAAAAGTCCAGTCCCCTCAAGAATCAAAAAATCCAGCATTTCATCTGGCTGTTTGGGTTTTAAGGAACTATCTTCCTCACAGAAAAAATTCATCTCATCTTACTCCACATCAAGCACAATTATATATAGGAGTGGTATGTATGACAGAGGGACTGAGGGGCCCCATCATGGACCAAAACCCCACTGTGCTAAGCACTGTACAAACACAGAGATGATCCTTTCCCCAAAGAGCTTACATCTAAGCATAAAATGGAAAAATCTCATTATTGACAGATTAATGACAATCTGTCAGAGCAACCATTCCTATTAGGAGTGTCCTGTGCAGAAAAGTAGTACAGGGCCCTTATAATTAGCTAATCTGATGCAAAAATCGTGCAGTTAAAATTAAGGACTCACCTCTATGGTAGTATTACATTAAAAATGGTGAGTGTGATATGAGTACACAGAAACATTTCAAATAGAAAATGCAGATGGGTAACTTCCAGGGAAGAGGCCAATGGGTGGATTTCTTTTGTGAACTTCATAAAAATGTGAAAAATATGAAACATAAATGTCCTTAGAAATGGTGTTTTTAAATAACACCTGTGGATTTTCCTGTTTCAGCCCAGTTTACTGAGTTACTTTTCACACTAATACTAAAAAAAAAAAAATAAAAAAAATAAAAAAATCACTGAGAGGCTATGGGTCGGGGTTTTTTTGCATATTAGTGTTACCTTACATATATCTGTGAAAAGAAGATTTTCCTCAAATTAGTACTACTTTTGCTTGACCGTTCAGTTATTAAATACTGGCCAAACACAATGCTAAACTTCCTGAGTCACCTAGCTTTCATAATTATAAGAAGTTAGAACAGAAAAGGTCATAAATATTTGTTCTGCATATACAAATTGCATCTGCACACAGGGCTTGGAACAGCCTAAGGACAATTTCACACTACTCTTGTTCAGTCTCACAGTTGCTGTCTGAGATGGAGAAGCCTTTTGATATTCAATACAATATTTGACAGTGTCGGCACGTAGATGATATCTAAGTATATGTCAAGAAACACAACTAGAAGGAGCTTGAGGAAAAAAGATCTTACATCCTCATGTGGTGTAAATGAGCACGCACTCACGCAAGCCAGGGAAAATCACGCCGATTTACACGATGTGAGCACATGGCTCTTTTCCAAGGGTAAGGACTTACTGCCCAAGGGCAAGAAACAGCCCATGACGTTATTTCATGTGGGCACATGATTTTCCTTGCATTATTACTGGGTAACTCCCAGGTGGCTTCTCCCACCCTCAGGATTCTGACCTCAACTTCAAATGAAATTATTCAGACCAAAATTACCTTGACCATAAAATGTTCAGGCCCCCAGCAAGGGCCCAAAGCACTACTGTTGTACCATCAATGTCTAACTTGAGCATTAGGATTTCTGGATTTTCACACATTTATTGTGAACAGTCTTGCTATTTACTCCTGTTACATGATCACCAGGAAACACCACAGCGTTTAGGTCTAATCCTGCAGTCCTGACACCCCAACCACCCAAAATTCAATTTCAGTACTGCATTAAGCCCTTCATTACAGACTTGTAAAAGGTGTCTACAACCAAACATCACAGCGGCAAGCAAACTCTTTTGTACTGAAATGCAAAATATATGCAATTTCAGTAGTTCCATAAAAACAAGACAAACATTCCAAAGTGCTTGCTGATCAATGAGATGAAATAAGTACACTAAATATGAGAAGACTGAGATTGGAATTTACTGAAATCATATGACAGAACACAAACAGGCAATTCTACTTCTCTAAAAATTAAAATTTATCAAATTTTGAAGTGACAGCCATTGATACTTCAAGAAATCTATTTATGGCTTATGCACTGCTTTAAGAAACTTCCAAAGATGAAGGAGAAACTGGTTCCAGATTTCATACAGTTAATGTAATCTACCACAAAATGCCTACTTTTTATATTTTTCATTGACACACACTGATATACATTATGCCATTTGAAAAAATGGCAGCTTTGTCTGTACGTAATAACTACAAGGCGTGGGTAAAAAACAGATAAAGCATAAAACCCTACGGACAAGGCTTCATTGTGAGCATTAAATAATTATTACAATGTAAAATTAGTCAGAGTAATATCTCTGTTTTACTTCAAGCAATATGAGGTCTGATCCAGAGCTGAATTTACTGTCAACTCTAGTTACAATGGCATTTCACACTGTATTTTTTGCTTATAATTAAAGGGGCAAAATCCATTTTATTTTTTTACCAGCCAGTTTCATATATTAAATCCAATTTCTGATATAATTAGTTTTAGACTTTAAACTTGCCCTAGTTTTATTTGGAAGTGTATCTGAATTTGTTTCTACTTATGTAAACAGCTCTTTACCAGAAGAAATTGACTACGCAGGGGAGAAACAGTGGGGTTTCTGTCTGTCTTCTTCCAAAGGTAACAAATAGATATTAGGAATTTTGAAATTAATAATTTTGAGAGGAAATTAATGTTCTTTAAATACCATTATAATTTTTACACAATAGGCACAACATAGGGTCTTGCAGCTGGCACTATACTTTCAAATAATGCCTATACTTAAATTCAGTCAAGCCTCTGTATTTGCCAAAAGAAACCCGGTACATAAATTCTCCTTGGTAGAGGAGCTGTGGAAATGATTCATTAAAAATGCTGCGTTAAACTGAATGTTAGCATTAAGAAACCTGTTATATACCTATCTGATTATTATTTGTATTGACTAGCACCCTCCATTTCAAATCCAAGCACAGGCTCTCGCTGTGCTGGTTTTAAAAAAATTACTAAATAAATGAATAAATACACTGCAGCAGGTCCTACTGGCAGGGCCAGCACAGTAGTTGCCTCCTACTTCTGCCATGGCTATAGAACAAAAAAGCTCACACCTGAAAACAATGCAAAGAAATCCTGTGGGGGTCTGTCACGTGTGCCTCTTCTGAAGGCTCTTCCCCTCCCACAGCACAGGTCTTTTCCTTGAGGAGAGGAAACCCTTTTTTTTTTTTTTTCTGGAGTCTATGCAGATCCAAACCGATGACAGCTGAAATATATGTCATTCTAATGGATTCTGTCATAACTGGGCAAAACACAGCAATGTTGGAAAGCATTTATCAAAGATATGACAAGGCTTTCAAATTACGCTGCCTTTCAACCCACTGCTTAATAAAAATGTGCAAAGTGATAGAATGCTTTACCTCGTCAACATCACTAGCAGCAATAGACTTATTTTCTTTGGGAGCAGCTATTCAAAAGTAACTTGAATGAATTTCAGAGTCATAATTATAGAAAGTACAGTTGAGGGATTTAAAAAAAACACCTGTGCGACAAAGTAATTATATCAACCTATTATCTTTAAAAAAACATTTCAGCTCTAATAAAGTTAGAGCTTAAATAATAAAGCTTGCTTTTCTTTCCCAAGATGAACAAAAATTCCCTTGTTCCCATCAGTCCTGCAGCTCCTGTGAAAGGGGAGTCTGGCCTGAGCAAGGACTGCAGCCTGGGCTCTGGACGGCTGTGCTGCACTGCTGCAAAAGATGCACAACTGCAAAAGACAATTCAGCTGCTTAGACTTGGATGGTAAACTCATGCTTTCTACTCTGCTCAGTGTTTCTTACATGCTACCTTAATACAAATAAGAGTAAAGAATATATAGTAAGTTTTCAAAAGGTTGCTATGAGGACAACCCCTTATGCCCTCAGAAGTCAAGAGAAGTTTTTACATTGACTCAAGTGGGGTCAGGAGGCGTCGGAGAAGCTCATGTCCCACTGAAGACACCGATGAGTTTCCACTAGCTAAGAAGTAAAATTACTGAACAGAAAGTTGGTTTGGTTTTGTCTCAAACTGGGACCCTTAGCTACAAAAACAAGCCCCCTTCTTGTGTCACCCTTCAAGCACACACCAAATATTGCTCAGTTTTCACACATATACAAGAAACCTCCTTCAGAGTCTGCAGATTTCAATGAAACCAGGCGCTCACCATCAGTGTTTAATTTTGATAGACTGCAGTTCAGCAAAGTGTGCACAAATATGTCTAGTATTAGTTGCTTGGAAGTTTTCTGGCTGTCTTTGGGATGTGAAGCATCCTCAGCTACAGCCCTGTACACAGCAGTTATTTGTAAATCTCTGGTTACTGAGGTGGTACAGCAACTTGCTGTGAGCATCTCTGACAGGGACGTCTGATTTAGTTCTTGCCTGTTTATCAATTTAGAGGTCTAGATTTAAGCAATTAGTTTTATATATTTTGCCTTTTGGGTCTTAATCTGGCTTTTACCATAAATCATGGAACCACGGAATTGGAAGGGACCTCTAGAGATCATCTAGTCCAACTCCCCTGCCAAAGCAGGATTGCCTAAATAAAGCACATTACTCAGGGCTGCATCCAGGTGGGTCTCGAAGATCTCTAGAGAAGGGGACCCTGCAACCTCCCTGGGCAGCCTGCTCCAGTGCTCCGCCACCCCCACTGCAAACTGTGACTTAAAGTGTTAAGAAATACAGTGCATAAAAAAACTTGTTTATATCTTAGTTTTTATATATGAAGGACTCCGTTGCTTACAAATACATTTACATTTCCTTACCTAGTAAACTTTGTGCATTATGGACATCTTTCCCTCTGTCTGTTTGGTACTAACCTAGAGTCAAGAACCCTAACACCAAATTTCCATGATAAAGCTCCAAATGCTTTACATTTCTCTCATGGCCATTT
Organism: Gallinago jamesoni; assembly: GCA_025769975.1. NCBI lineage: Eukaryota > Metazoa > Chordata > Aves > Charadriiformes > Scolopacidae > Gallinago > Gallinago jamesoni. Next base: position 56,584,616 of record JAOQGH010000040.1, on the reverse strand, counting down.
CTCTCCCAGTCTTCTACTTACAGCACTGAAACAGAGACAAAATCCAAATTCACCTCAGGTTCTGAAATTCCCTCCTCTGGTTCCCCATTTCTTTATTTCTACAGCGTATTTATTTCTTCAGTTTGTGCCTATGTTCCACACCTGACAAAACAGCCATTCCTGTTTAACCTGCCCTGGCTGCTTCTGTTGAAGTCCTGCCATCCAACCTCCACAAGCCTTTGCCCTCATTGCTCCTCACTGTCACGAGGGAGAGATGTGACCCATTGGCTGTTACAGGGCTTTCTGCAGGCACCTGTTGTTACCTTGCTGCAGGAGCTGATGTACCAAGCTGCCCAGTATAGGTGTCCCCTCACAGAAAGAGAACTCACTGCTGCCATGGGTATGCCAGGAAGCTGAAGAAGACAGCACTGTTCTGAAGGGGCAAAATCTTCCCTTTGAACACTCTTTCAGGAAACAGTCACAAAGCCTAAAATTCCACTGATGACCCGGAATCTGTGAAGCTGTGAAGGAGAACTCAGGTACTTAAACAGATACCGGTATTACAAGTTTTAACTGGACTGGTACTAAATGATATACAGCCTTACTCTATTTCTACACATAAGCTTGCATTTTCCTCTAAGTGAGGCGCCAGTGCAGGAAACCCAGACGTGAAAACTATGTCTCTCCCTGGACTGTGATTTCTGCCCCCAGGTACCAACCCCTCCTGTCCCAGGCTCACCACTCTCACAGACCTGGGGATTCACTTTTTGTCTCACCTCACCACCGCACTTCAGACTCTACCACGGTCTTGGTGTCTTAGATTATGAATCAAGAGGGCAATGCTGTAAAATAAACTCAGTCACATGCCTCTTCTATGCTGATTTCTCCCAGAGCTCCGAATAGAACCCATTATGTTAAAACACACACAAAGTGGTCAGGCACATACAGACACACATGCATACCCCTATTTATTAGGCATCATTTAGTTAGCCACTATTATTTAGTGGCTTTGTATTTCAGGCAGTATATCAGAGCCCTAAACAGAATTTTTAACTCATACATTAAGCAGTTAGTCCTTTGGCAAGAAATTAATTGGAACCTCCATTTTCAACAAGTTACTGATTTTGCATGGGTTCTCCAGGGATATTCAGCCCAAACCATGCACAGCACAGGTGTTCAGCCCCAGCTGCCTGAAGGGACCTCCAGCAGAGCAGTGGCTACCCAGACAACAGGATCACTGGGCAAATTGTGCAGAGCAGGCTGGGTTTCTCATGCATGCAGCACCTCATACCCACAACTCTAATTTGGTGGGAATACTGTTAAAAATAACCCATGACCTCAGCTGAACCTTCCAGAGCCACACAGTTTTGCCTGAGACTGGTGTTTCACAATATTCAGTATGTGAAATAAAATCCATGCCGATTTTCAGTACAAAATGAAATCCTGGCTTGTGACATCCCAAAATGGAACAGTAAGAATATATGCAAAAAAATCCCTGTCAGCAATCTCCTGACTCCAGTGGCTATAAAACAGATTTTTCACGACACGATTTTCCAGAGCAGCTGGTTTTCAGGCCAGAATCTCACCTCAGCTGTGCTGAAGAAACTCTGGTGGAGCGGCATAGGCGAATCTGGCTTTTTATGTGTAACCTGCTATCACGTTTTTGTCCAGAGAATTTTGTTCTGTATTTTAGCATCATTCTTCTTAACAACCTGCAAGACAATTTTCTTCAAAGAAAGCTCTTATTAGGCTTTATATCTATGACCCTAGGTTATCTTTTATAGTTTAATCTGCACAAGCTTAGAAATCAAGTTTTGCCTTTGGTAGCCAGCCCATCAATTCATTTGATTGTCCAGTACAACTTCCAATTCTCACAAGCAATTTGACAATTGCGAGTATTTCACAGCGCAAGTTATGAAGTCTAGTACTGCAAAAATAATGAGACCTAGAATTACACACAGCATTGCAAGTCTACTCATTTAACCATGAATTTTCAGGTAATATAGATGTTTCGATAACAGACATACTATAGGCCAACCTGTCATATTACTCTTATCAGAAAAATGTCATGTGTTTGTCTCCTAGCTTGCACACATGCCGAGTCTCAGACTCTCATCGAACCTTACCTAATTCACAAGATACATAATGAAAATACACTATTTTTAATGGATGGTTTCATATATAGCAGGGCCCTCCAGCCACTAAATATGCTCTCAAGTCATTAACTAAGGTTTGTAATTTATTCATGGGGGATACATGAATCCTCCTTGATGGGAAAGACAGGAAGAAACCTGGGTCAGCTTGGCTCACTAGAGGCACAGAGCCGTACTCTGCACCTGGTGACTTCTGCCACAAGTGGGTGAGGATAGGGACATCCTACCTTTCCCTGTGGTCCCGCACAAGAAAGGCCTCTTACTTGCCTACCCTGGAGTCAAACACTTGTGAAGGCTGGAAAGCTGCTATCCACAGCCACCCTCTCCAGCCCTTTGCTGGGGGTTAGGACACTTGTCACTAGCTCCTGACAAGCAGACTGGCCACAGCATGTCTTGGGCACATCTGCTGCTGAGAAAATAACTTTTCAAGGACAAAGGTGGTCCAGGAGGTGGGAGGGGGCAGCAAGTGCAGAAATGGCTGGGGCATGAGTCACTGTGGCAGGGCAGAAAGCCCTTGCTTCTGCCAGGAACTGGGGAGGAGGCACCTCGCCCCCACTGCTGGGACAGAGTGCCCGGGTGCTCCTGGCAGGACCAGGGCTCTGGGCAGCAATGATGCTCAGGTTACAGCATCATAAATAACATAAATCATAACAAATCACATGATTTGTGGAATGTGAGAAATTTATGAAATGTCATGTGATTATATGAAATCATAAATAAAAATGAGAACTTAAAAATGCAGCCACCCAGCTCTGGCAAACCCGAGAGCAGCCTGGCCTGGCCACACCCACGCAGTGATGCCTGTTCTCCCGCATCACCAGACACAATTTCTCTCCCACTTTCTCCTCCTTCACCTACTGGCTTAATCACCGCATGCCCTGGTGGGTGGGAGTGGAGACAGGCTGCATGTGCATAGCTCAGCGCCCGGCCTAGAAATGTGACTTTACAACTGTTCACATGGCCCAAGTTTAGCAACCTGAAACAATATCTCAAATCCCTGTTACTGCTGTATTTAAAGTTAGCTTTACTTCGTAGTGGTCTTAGTTCTGCAGTTAACCTGCAGTTTGGAGCCAGTGAACTCAGAAGCCTTACAATATGCTACAGTATGGGGTTATCTTCTTAAGTTACAAGGGTGGTTTAATTCAAAGAAAAATGAGCAGGTACAGAAAAGCCAGTCTGAAGGCAGATTGTAAACACTGTGCTGCTTTCAGCAAGTTCAACTCAATTCCAGTTCTGATCTGTTATTTTTATAGATTTAATGAATTTGTCAGGTTGATACCAAGCAATGGGATAAGTGAGCAGTCAGCTGTGTTGTTCAGGATTTGTTTTCACCTTTGCTATTAAAAACAAAAACCCCAACCAATTAAAGGGAAACATTAAAATGTAAGAACGCAACAGCTTTTAAACATATGGGAGCTTTCATCTGAGCAAGAATTTTCCCTGGAAAAGATTGAGGTGAGCTCACAACTTTCAATCAAATATCTCTCTCTTTCTAAAAAAGCTTAATTGAGGTTGATTAAGGTTATCTCACAACAGGTGAGCTTACAGAACTTTAGAGACTGGCTTTACTAGAAAGAATTATCAATGTCTTACTTTCATAAGTGAATGACTTGCAAAAACCAGCATACAGTACGTTTCACTGCTGCAAGCTCTGCAGTCTTAATGCAGCTCTGAGAAAATGAGACAAATTCTTTCTCTGAATTACATATCAATGAAAACAAGACTGTAAAGGATACAGTTACTTTGCAAACAGATAAGTCTTTAAAATTTTAAAAACAATTCCTGCACCTGAATCCCATTGATGATTTATGTATTTTTTTATAACTGTTTTTCCTGTTTTCAGAAGTTTTTCTCTTCCCTGCTAATTGAAGGGAAGAAGCTGAACATCTATTTCAGTGGAGCTCTGCCAGTTTATACAAGCTGAGGATGTGGCCCATGTTTTTAAAAAGGGAGGTCCTTTTCACTGTTTCGCCATCTGCCAACCTCTACTTTCAGCTAATTAAATACCATCAAGTTCTAGCAGGCGTTTTCAGGCCTTTAGAGTATTCCATTTCTGGACCCCTACAGGTACCTAGCAAGTCTGGCTTCAGGAGAACTGAGCCATAGATTCAAAGGTGCTGACAATGCTAAACATTTTAAAAGTTGAAAAATAGGCTGACAGTTTGGACACTCTCTGTGGTTTCGATCAGAAGTGAGTTTGTGTAAGTGAATGTGAGCAAACAATCTTACCCATTTGGAGTTACTGGGGGATTGCCTTCAAATATCTGTTTTTTCAACTGCATCAGTTGTTAAGTCAGCACGGGAAACAAACCTGTGTAGTGCCCCATGGTACACTGAAGGGTGCAGACAGCTTGCTCCTAATAAAGTGCGAGACTATTTATCACATTGAATTGTTCCCTCCTTCAGCAGTCCTCCAGTTCCCTACCTTGCCTACCCTTTGCAACCCACAAGTCGCTCTACCCACTGCCTCTTCCCATCCTGAGCCTTCCAGCTTCCTCCCAGCACCCTGGAGCTGCAACGCTGGCAGTAGTGACGAGCAGCAGCAACCGCTCTCGGGGAAAAGAAAAGCATTTTATTTACCATCTACTCTACAGTTACAAATATAACAAACATCAAATGTCTCTGAGATACCTAAATGAACAGTTAGTCCATGTAACCATGGATTTCCTATCATTTGTAGCATTTTCTTTCCCTCTCCGCTATTCATGTGATAAACCCACTTACGCTACTGGTCTTAAAACAGACTATAAACAGCCGGAGCAGAGATCGTCTCATCTTATGTGCACAAGACCTACTACAATGGAGCCTTTATCCTGCCTGCAGACTTTCAGCACTGCTATAATTCAAATACTACTAATAATGATAGTGAGTGTGGAATAGTATGAGCGAGACATTAACATGAACAGAGAACAACCCTCTATCAACCAGCAGCTCTACAGGAATAATGAAGTACACCACCAATACTGGTAGGGTTTGCACGTGTCCTGCTTTTTATCCTGAAAGAGCCCAAAACACCTTCTCAAATCTATGGGAAGACTGTTTCTAACACATCATATTGAGTGAAGCCTTTTTATCAAAATGCAGCAGTCCCACGTGCCCTTTGGGGCTAAAAAAGAGAATGATCTTTGCCAGCTGAAACTGTCACTGGAAAAGGGAAGGGAGGCCAGTGTGTACCAGCATGGCTGAACAACAAGCTCTGGATTCTGCTCTGCCTAGGATAAAATGAGAATTACCCCAGCCTAAATCAGCCTCTCATCCATTGCACTGACCACTAAGAAAAAAAAAACCCAAAACAAAAAACCCAAACAAACCAAAAAGAAGCAAAACGTCCAGCAAACAAGAAAACAGTACTTCTCACACAGCCTCTCATGCCAGGAACATCCTAGTTTCAGGCAAACATAAATGTCAGATCAATACAACAGTAAGATTTCACTGTCATTTCAGTAACATACCCACACCTTCAAGTAAGCCTCTACAGAGGTGTGTGCATGTGGACACATTTCTGTATAAACTTCAAACATGATTTAAGAAATTCGTATTAGTACAAATCATGCCTATTGTAACCGTATGAGTCATATGAGTACATGGCAGATATTTTAATACCGCTTTAATAGCTAATACAAATGAGCCTAAATCTCTAGCGTACTTTGATTTATATGACCACAATAGCTATTCTCCTTCCCTTCCTAATTTATCTATTATATGGAACCAGAACTCACAGATTACCCTTGAAATTATGTTATAGTAAAAGAAAACGAGTAGGACTACAATGTTGAACACAGATGACCAGTGTAGAGTGATGTCTTCTTAACGAAGAACCTGGAGCTGGCTGAAACGGCCCAGGTTTGGAGGTGGGCAGGTTTCCTGGGCAAAGGTCTGTGCCTATGAGGGTCATGGGCTTGACTGTGTTATGGGCAAAGGAACACCGTGTAGGGTAAGCTGCAAGACGCTGTCAAAAAAGCCCAGCAGTAGTATTTTAAAATGCACAGTATTCCTGGCAAGTCACATACTTTAAAACTGGATGTAAATCATTGCAAACTTCAACTTTTGTTTCCACGGAACTTATTTAACGTTTTTGCTTTCACACACAGGGCCCTGTTCAGCATCTTGCTGCCATGGTGTTTTTCTATCTTGACAATTCACTTCCGTGAGCAGGCATGCAGCCAACTCAAATGAGACTCAACGCAGCGAAAAGCCCTTCAGGTAAACAGTGTGATAAGCTAAACTGCAAAAACGAGACAATGTTTTTGGACTATGAGGCAGTTGCTATGGAGACGGTTGCTAATTAACTGCATTCAGCCAAGAGAACAAAGGGTTTAAGGGCAGACAGGACTCTGTATCTTAGAGTGAGCAATGCATAACGTCTTATGCAATCTGCACATCTATCGTATCTGGAATACCTGAGCCTTTGCTTAGGTTGCAAAATACCTCAAGAAATGACAACATGGTGCTTTTGTTCCTTTAAAATTGAACTAATTTTTAGGTAATTAATGATCTATCAGTATTTAAAAAACAAACAAAATCCATACTTAGAAGTCACAGGTATCATGAATCAATGCATCAAGTCAGCACTGTATTAAACATTGAAATGATTTACATTTATTCAGAGTTACTGCTTTCACAGCTAATAAAAATGCAATTGGAAAATCACTTCTAAGACAATATAATGTACCTAATCTATTATTCTCTCTTGCGTCTTAAAAATTATTAGTTTAAAATGCTTGGAAAGCTTAGACTAATTAAGTCTTCAATTGCTTCCTCAACAAAGTTCTTAGAAATATACTTTGGACCTAAATATTTACATTGAAATTGGCTATTCTGAAGAGACATTGAACTACGTTATTTTAAAGGGCTTATATTTTGGGATAGTTATGTATTATAACTCTATTTCTATAATGCACTATAGGCCTACAGTACCAGAAAAACTTGTGAGAAGTGACCTAAATCCCAGAGCAGCACAGTTCCAGCATATGGAATCCCCGCTCGTTACTGAGGAAACTGCCCACATGCACAGTATCCCCCTGCACGCCCACAGGCCAGGGCATTCACCAAGACCTGAGGAGCCTTGCAGAGGCAAGAGCTGCACAGGTTGCGCTTGGGCCAAACCAGGCACCTCCGTACAGTATATGGGAAGATTGTAACTCACTTTTCAGATGAAGACTTCAAAAGCTGACCTCTTTTCCAAAGTGAAAGCTGAGAAAACCAATAAAGAGCCAGTTGCTCATTAGAAAGCCCCTTCCATTAGAGATGTAAAGTCAACGGATAAAATACATCTGTGCTAACACAAGATTTCTTTAAGTCTGCATAAATAAGGCAACATTTTTCATTTTTAACTCATTAAATCTATGACTTAAATAAAAACAAAACAGTGATTTTGTTTATTTTAATGATTTAGATACTGTTAGGAATGAATGGGTCACAATCAATTTTGAAGTTAAGTCTTTACTAAGGGAAACGGGATGAGTTCACACCTCATACGAGTGTATTACTTCAGCAAGGCTTGCTACACACTGAACACACTGAACAAGAAGTATATTAATTTACTACACTAAAGCCTAAGGTTTGGGATTTTTTTGACATTTTAAATTATGAGGCATCTGCAAACAGATCCTAAATCTGAATTGCACACGGATTTTCCACACCAGCCAATTCAGATTGCCCCTAGAAATCCCCTCCAGCATTAATCACTCACAAACGCTACTGTAGTTCATATTTCTTCTACAGAAACAGAGGTCTGCAAGATTCTTAAACTCTTGCCTAGAAATTAGAAATTATTACTTATGTGGCAAACTAAGTTTTAAACATAAGGGACCCAATTCTGCCTTCAGTTACACTGCCATAAATCTTTAACAACTCTATTAGATTTATAACAGTGTAACTGAGGAGGAAATTGAGCCCAAGATATTTTCTAAATCGGTAATTAAATAGCAGAATTTTAGCTTGGCACAGAGCAAAGACCTCTTAGATTACGTCTTTGAATAAGGCTACATACTTTTTTGTTCCTTGAATAATGATGTTACGAATGGATTAAATCATCTTATTTTCACTAGCCTCTATATTACTCTGTGGAAGGACCGCATCATCTCATGGAGCACCAACACGGGGCTAAATATTGCCTCTTTCCCATCCACTTTCTTTCACTCTTCTCCATATAAATGTTGGACTCTTTAGAGCTGTCTTATTAGTACATGGTATATAGCACCTCAAGGACCTTTTCTTGTTTGGTTTCAAGGAACTCCTATATTAAACAAATGTCTAATAACAATAAAATGGCATTTAGCCAGCTCCCTTATTAGAGGTGCAAGGCATCCTGTGGTCACATTATGCAGAGCCTGTACTTTTCAGAAGATGCAGCCCGCTCTTCCAGCGCACAGGATGTGGTGCAGGAAACATGGTTTTGCCACGGTAGCCCTAAGCTCCCCAAGGGTCACAGGATAAACTGTGAAAGGGGCCCCTTCAGCATTAAAACATAGGTGGCACTGGGGGGGAAGAGGGCTCAATTCCCAGCTCTGCTATAAAACTCTTGATGACATCGGGCAAGTTATTTAATCTCTCTAGACTTATTTTCTTCAATGGAGTAAAGGCAGCTTGTAAAACTTCCTGTCTCGTAATTTTAATAGAAGTGTTTTTTCATGGCTATTTTACCTCATTTTTATCTTTGTTCAGTATTTCCAGTTCTAATACATCCTTACTATTATTTACCACTTTGCTAACCTCATATGCCAGCGTCTACACCATCCCCACTGGCCCTGTACGTGTCATACTCACAGGGGTGAGTGGGAGGCTGTAACCTGGGACAACTACTACCAAATTGAGGCTAAGAGAGATCAATAACCTTTGGGGCAGTCAGGCCAGGCCAGAGAGTTTTCTGGACTGTTCCACCTGTTAATGACACACCTCTGCAATCCCAGCTATATAGCTTCAATAGTCGTTTTTTACTGCCTTGCAGGATGGAAAATTCTGTAGGTGGCTCTGCCACACACTATCCCTTACAGTAATTCTTCTCAGCACTTTCACAGCCTTTGGTGATTAGACCTCCTATAGCTAAAAATACACCATGCAGTCTAAATATGTAACAGACAATATATGCCTACATACCTCACGTATCTAAATATATGACTACATACCTATCTAATAACTGCTACAAATATGAATCATAACATTTCTCTGCAGATAACTCTCACAGTAGGTTGCACTCAGTCACCAAAGCAAAGAAGGAAAGTCCCAGCCAAGAGATAGCTAATTCGCTGTGTGTAGATCTCCTTGTTTAGGTTTCTTAAATACATTTTAATTGGCTGAAAAAGAACACATTGTATTCACACACACATACTTGCACATATATGTATGTGCATATATGTATGTAGCTATTAGGAAGCACTTATTTCACCATTAATTGTACTAAAAGGTTTACTGCTGACAGTCTATCCAAGGCAGAGCTAAACAAAGAACATGCAATTCTTGTTCAAAGAATTAAATGCTGAAGTTACCAGATCACATGAAGGCACCTGTTAAAATGATTCAAAGACTACATTCACTATGGAAAATTATTTTACTACTTATCTACAGTTGACAACACTACCCACAAACAACAGTAAGCCTGCTGTCCTCAACCACCTGGAATTAACATTTTCTTTTTCCCCGAAGTCAAAAACAGTAGTGTCACCTGTTAGTTTAGGGGTAAAACCGATGCTGAATCCAAGTGGCTGCAGATGCTTTTTTTCATTTGTGTTCCCTACTCACTTGCATTGCTAGCATGACATAAAAGGCAATTTAAACTATTATTTCTATTTCAGTAACGCTTTTCTTTTCTATGCTAACCAGACCCAGCTGATGTTAAGGTGTAAGCAAGCAAAAGTGAGGCAGCTTCATGCAAATAAGCTTGAAATGTTTTAGCTTTCCTGCAACGATAAGGCACGCTGAAAAAGCATTTTGTTCCTTATCTGCAAACATAGTATAATCTACCTCACCTACTTCCACACAGATTACTAGAATATGATCCCTAACACCCTCAGTCATATATTCTGTGCTGCTGTCCCCAAAACTATCAGATATCAAGTCTGATACTTCTGCGTTATAGACAAACCAAGATTCAGCCCAAGCCAAATCCATTAGTGCCTGTTGGGTTCGCAGCCTGTCCTCTCCAAGTACAACCAAACAAGGCACTGGATTTATGATCTTATCTTTTTTGATGGCTCATACACATGGTAACCTCTGGCAAGCTTACTGCCCCCTTACAGAGGTGGGCCAGATTTTGTACTAACTTTAATTCTGTGCCAACTTGCTAAATTTTATCGGATTATGTGGGTGCAAGACAGCCCAGTCTCTGGATCTCTATTTTTTCCTTTTTTTTTTTTTTTTTTTTTTAACAGGACACGAAGGAGATCTCAGTGAAAACATAAAATCTGCCTACATCCAGGAAAATCCTCAGGAGGCTTGACTTGGAGATGGTTGTTGTAGGAAGGCTATAATTAAGCAGTTGCGACAGTGATGCTGACTTCTCATACCAGAGGATGCACATGTTGACCGCAGTTTCCATTAACAGCACTTATTTGAGTCCTCTGTAGGTAAAATTGTAATGGTGTTTGACTGACATCACGGTAACAACCACGGTGTGCAATGCTTTCTCAGAGTTTCAGTTTCGCCATGAATTTGGGATGCATTGGTGTCCCTTTTAAAATAGGTCTAACAAGCCGTACTACTTCCCTATGTTTAAGAGTATTCAGGAGATGGAATTAGCACATTTATGTTCATCTCTCTCCTCCTTTCCCAAATTGTATTATTTTTGCTTACAAAACCATGTCTTTAATCATCTAGGGTAAAAATTTTGGTATGCCTAGAACAAAACCAGAAAATCTTCAAAGAAGCCTTTTTCTACGATTACTTCTGCTGGAAGTCTGTAAACTGGTAATCTATTAATGTCCAATCCTGTAACTATATGGTCACACTAAAATAATCTGGAAGCCCAGACTCTGAAGTGTTTCTCTCTGATGTTCCAGACCAAGTGTCCCACATGAAATTGTTTGCAGGATAGGAAAATATTCATACAATGGTATGACTACAACTTCTCAAGGGCATCACAAAAAAAAATTTCTGCATGCATCTGTGAGGAAATCCCTGTAAGATACAGCTAAGATACATACTAATTTTGAAAATTATTTCCCTTAGGGAATTGCATAAGACTCATGTCACAATAACCACAGGATTTACCCTCCAAGAGTTAGCCAGGGCTCAGTCCTATAAGGTGTAGGGTGGGATATCAGCCTGCTTCTCGGGAAACTGCATGTCCCCTGAAAACCAAAGATGCTGTAAAAAGTTCTTTGTGCTGCCACTGCTCCTTGTTCCCTGAAGTGTTATTTGTGACCACACCCACTCTGAGCAAATCCATTGGGGGAGAGGAGGAACGTCAGGATGAAGTTTCTCTCCCAACATGGTTCAGGTGGCTGGCTTTCACCACTCATCTCACTGGCTCCGGCTCTGCCTGGCTTGAACAACTGGCTAGGAGTTTCCAATTCCAGCAGCTCTTGGATGCTGGTGTGAATCATGGTGGTGGTGTTGTCTGAGGTGGTGATGGTGCTGCTGGCAGTTAAGGGGTCATTTTTTTGATCAATTATTTTACTGTTACTGGTCATGTAAGATGCTCTCTGCACCATCCAAGTCTCTCTCTTCATAAAACAACAGTTTCAATGGTTTTTTACCTCTTCTGCTTCCATCAGGATGCCTAGAAGAGGGGCCTTTAACATGAACATAGCTCACCTTCCACAACCCTGCATAAGCACTTTTCTGGGAATGTGAGCCAATGAGCTGCTGCTATGATTGTGTGAGGTAATTCAACTGGAAAGAAATAAAGGAGAAATTTCCGCCATAATCTCATAGATTGGTTAGAGTTGGAAGGGACCTTAAAGACCACCAAGTTCCAACAGTCCATCATAACCCGCAAGAGCATGTGGCCCCCAGGTTGTCCAAACTAGAAGGTGTTCACCCTGACATGCTTCTAGGAGGGATCCCAGTTCCTCAAGGAATGAGATAAAACAAATGAGTACATTTTATGCTATATACGCAATTATCTTGAGATCTCAGTACTGTGCAACCAACTAACACACTACATCGGCCCGATCAATGCTGTTTTAACTTCCTCCTAGTGCAACAACCTTATTTCTTAAGGCTGTAAAACTATGCCTTCTGCAATTACAGGATCACAAGTTCATCTTGTGAAATCAGTGCTGGAAGAAAAATGAGCTTGTATAAATCATACTAGACAATCACCTAAACATATCCTGGATCTTCTAGTGAGGTTGCATCACTTTAGTGTTCTCATGCTAACATGCGTCATTTCTAAACAAGGGTTTTACTAAAGGAACAATATCATAAAGAAAAACATCCTCTTACTCTGTTTAGTAGAGCCATTTGAATAGGACTAGTCACTAAATGACTCTTAAGTGGTCAAACATCTGAACTGAACCTGCCCTTGTAGCCCACTTAGTTCCAGGCAAGAACTAATGGTGCTAGTAACTCCTCCATACAAGGGTACCTACTTAACACTGGAAGACTTGGGCAGTATCCATACAGCTTCCCACAAACAGGCTATAAACAACTTTCTGCAGGCTCTTCTTTATATGGATGACTGAAGAGAACATACTTAGCAGAGAGAGGACAAAAACCAAAGTGCACTTCCAAAAGACGACCTGCTCTTTTTGATGTATGATTTTTCAGCAAAACTTTCTAGTATAACTTCCCATTGCCTTTGGAGTACACCATTCTCCTGATTCAATAAAGCCCAATGCAATATGTGATGGCTGTGCCATGTATGACCTTGCACAACATTACTCACACTTTCAGATGTGGTGCTTCCCACAGCCTGCTCTCTTCTGCCTGCTGCCCAGGTAGGAGCCGATACGCTTAGCATGCTCAGCTCTTACTTATATTTTCCCTTGAGGATGGCAGCTTAAGGCAGAGTGAAAAAAATATTCTCTAGCTCATGAAGACTGTGCCACTTTATCCCAAACCATTGACAATTTACTCTTGAAAGCCCAAATAGAAAGATTAAACCCTGTAGCCCGCATTCCAGAAATCCTCAACAACAAGTAAGCCCAATACCTATTGCTCGGTTCACAAAAGCAGATTGCTCCTTGCCAGCACAGCATGCTGATGTTGCAAGAATATCCCCAGATTGCAAAAATGTTTATAGGCAGATTTGTTCATAATCTGAGTAATTTAAGTAGTAACTTTTGAAACAGACCCTGTATCTTTGAACCTTCATTTTCTTCACGTTTAACTGATTGCTCAGCACAGGCTTACAGCCTGCCTTCATGCATGCACAGTGTCATGATGTAATACAGTGAGCAATCACAGGATTGCAAGAATGTTTCTAGACAGATTTGTTTACAATCTAAGAAACCCAAATAGTAACTTTCAGAATAGGAGTCCTATCTCCAGTGCATTTTGTGTATGTTGCTGTGAGACCAAAAAGAAAAAAATAATAAAAAAAAATACAAGAGTGTATCTTTGTACAATGATTGCAATAACAGATGAATAAACATGCAACTTGATACTTCACATCTGGTATTTCATCACTCCAAATACCTTATTCACATTCAAATATATTTAATACTGTGGAAACTTTATAAGGTAGTGATGTCTTTATAGAGGCAGTAACTTGCATGGAACTTTTAAAATTAAAAGCAATAGTAAAAATCATTTGTAACATGTTACTGTATTCTTCATAAAGTTAGTTACCTTGCAGTTTCCTAATGGAAACCCAGAAAGACACCTAATAATAACAGTTAGCTACAGGGTCACATAAGCCTAAAGAATAGGATTTCTTTTGCCGATGTATTAGTTCAAAGTTCAATTTTTAATAGTCAATTTATACAAGGTGTTTTGGAAATGAAGACTATTATTAGTCATCATGCAAAAATTCTATCATCTGAGCAGAAATTTTTATGGAAGTATCATTTTCCCTTTACTGTCATGGTAATACAGCCCAAAGAATTTTATGCATGACCTAATAAACATATACAACAGTTTTGAAAGGCTGCTATGCACCTTCTCATGTTAATTAGTACTCCTTCTCTGTAAAACAACTAAACACGCTACAAAACTCCCTTTTAAAATAATGATTTACAGACTCTTAAGTAGTTTTTTTTCAGATATTAATACCTCCGATGCAAATCACATTGACTAAAATTTCATTCATAATTGAAGAGCTGTTTACAGGTCTCAAAAATTAAGATCAAACTATTTTCTTGTCTTAAAAGCAAAATCCATCTTTGCTATCTTGAAGCTAAGTTAGCAATGCTGATAGTAACATGTCTGCAGGCGTTATTACACTTGCTAGCAACTTATGTTACATTGGCATTGTCCCTGCAGTTGTGCTAGTTATGTCTCTCTATAGCTAAATTTAAAAAAAAAAAACAAAACAAAACAAAACATGAAAACATGCACACGGGGCCAAATGCATTCCCGTGGTAACTCCAGTGACTTCAGTGTTACACCAGGGATAAAAGTAAGGCTACATTTCACAGCAGCTTTCATTCTTGTAATCTTTTCCAAAACACTCTCCCAGGAGCAAAGACAAGCACAGGCAAATATACTGCCAATAAGTGAGTTCACAGGAATTGCTACGAGTAACTAAACTGTCAGCAGTAAAAGAACAACAATTGGAACAAAGTACAAATACAGGACAGCCAATGCCCTCTAATGGGCTGGAGTTTTACTATGTGCTGGATAAACAAGGACACAGAAATTCAGCAGAAATGACCTCTGAGAGGGGAGGCAAATTATAGGGTGTCCACTTTGTATTAATGGATTATATTTGTGGTTTACCTGTGCTCCTTTTGAAATGGTACAGATGAAAAAATTCTTACCAATGCCTTGCAAGACATACGGAAACGGGTCTAAGAGTCGAGTCTTTCCTCCATGCTTTTCCTCTATGCTCAACTGCTTCCACAAAGAGATAGAGCACCTCTATCCTCCTTCAATCTTTTGTATTTGCTCCCTCCTCACCCTTGTTTTTATTTTATTTACTACTAGTCAACACTGTACTAGGAGCAAAACCAGAACTGTAAGACCACCACAACCACAGGCACACAGGAAGTGGGGAAGGAATGATGGATAGTGCTTTCCTGTAGAAACTTTATCACTGGTCCCTTGGCCTTACAGCTCACTCCCTTTCTCTCAAGAATTTCCAAACTATGGTTCCTGGAATTTGTCCCTCTGAACCAAAACAAGCGTCTCTGATTCTTACCTAATCATTTCCTATAAATTTAAAAACAAGAGTTTCATTAAGATTTTACTTTGCTTTCTGAGGGTTTCTTCAAGGAGCCATAACCCTATGCTGGTAGCAGGGTCAGCTGCAGCCTGAAATGCTTCTGGTCTCACACAAGTCACGACTTTGTCCTTACAGCCTAAGGATGCCCCAGGGCAAAAAAAAAGACATCCCCTCCCCACCCATGGGGCGCTGCTACCCTTTTCCATGGGGGTAGGATTGAAAGTCTCTTGTTCTCGTCCTTCTCTGGTGCCGTACGTTACTTTTTTGGGAAGGCAAGGGGAGAGGGAAAGGCCCTCCCCTTCCCTCCTTCGTCCAAGACCACAGCTGTAGAGGAACAGCTGAAGTGATTTAGGCTGCCCAAAGAGGTCACAGATGTCCCTCAGTATCACTGGGGCTGCTGCTGCCCAGGTGGCACCACAGGCAGGCACTCCTTGGCCACCTACCCCGCATGCCCCCCAGATTCCATGCCCCCCAGTCCTCAAGCAATCGTCCAGGTCGCCCCCAAGCCAACTGCTCAGGAGCATGTACACAGCCCTCTTAGAAGCACCACTTTTAAGGACAATTTTAGACCACCATAAGGAACAGTGAAGAAACTCTGGCTTCTGCTTACATTAATGTCACAAAGCTCTCGTTAAATCAAAGGCAGAGACTTAAAATATTTCTTCAAGCAAAATCTCTGCTTTTCTCAAAGTCTCTCTCCAAAGATAAAAAACTACAATTACTTAACTTAATCCACACAGAGTGATCATTATATTTGCCTCCATGAAGATCATATTTGTTCTAGGGCCTATATCTAAAGGTAATTTCAGTTAGAAAATGAAATGGTGTTCTCTTGACCTTTTGTCTTACATGGTTCATGAATTACTGGCACATTACAATATCCCCTAACACTATGGAAGCTTAGAGATATTGCAATGTCTCTCTTGTAAGTGAAATAAACTTGGTATGCCACTAAAAGGCATTAAATTATTTTCATTATGCCACACAGAATCTAAAACACTTATACTGTTTTGATTTCAAAATCCTTGGAGAACAATTATGCTCTCAGGGCCATACAACTCTATTAGAAAGTCCTCAGAAACCTAGCATGGTTTCAATAAATCCTCAAACACTACAAAGCAGTTACTCAGCTTGAAGAATGAAAACATGAGTTCATCCACTGCAAAGTCAGGATGTAAATTCTGCTTATATAGTACCCTGCACTTCCTAACACTTTTTTTCCTCCCCAACCAGGGCAACATTTTAAGTCAAGATTTCAGCATCAAACACACTTAACCCCTTTCTTTGATTGAAAAGAAACAATATGTGATTTAGGACGAGCATAAATATAGGAGATGTGCTTATATACTTACGGCATTATTAGCTAGCAATATGAATCAGCAATGAGATATGCATAGTTTTATACATATATAATTTAACAAATGTTAACATTCAGGATTAGAGAACCATTACATTAAACCAGTGATTGTCACCACGAATGGATAAATAAGTTAATTTCTTTAATTTATACAATGGCACAAGAATGTCTTAAAACACCAAAAATTAGATTTCAGGGGTGATTACTGTGGTTGTAGGGATCCCGATTTAAAAAAATGCAGCTACCCTTATTTTGGCTGATGAGGCTGTTCAAGCCGAAGTAGAGCTTTTGACCATAAATACACAATAAGCTTGTTTGTACATACACACTTATGTCCTCCTAAAAGGAGCACAACCTTCTAATTAAGCAAATCATCTCCCCTTTCCAAAGGAAAATAACACCAGCGAAATGCAATCAAAATAGGCAGAAAGGGGCGAGAAGGAGCAGACGAGAAATTATATTCCCCTGTGCAGGGAGAGGAGGGAGAGGGAGAGAGAAAAAAGAGCAGACACCCAGGCAGGAAAGCGGGGCCCGGCAACTTTCTGCCAAGGGCAGCTGATATTCTTCATCCCAACTCTCTTTTTCCAGACACGACGTTTCGTGTGGCCGCCAGGGTCACATGGCAGCTGCGAAGGGAGCGGGGGGGGGGGGGGAGCGGGGGAGGGACGGGACACGGGGGGACCGGGTCCTGCCTGCTCTGACCCCCCCGCCCCGCTGCCAGCAGCAGCAGTGTCCCTGTTTCCATGACCTCAGGCCGGGGGCGGGGGGGCACAGCTGGTGGCAGCTGCAACACCATCTGCTCGGGGAGGCTCCCCCCCTGCCTCCGGACAGCAAGCCAGGTAGGGGCAAGGTCTCCTCTAAGGATGTCGTCCTCCCCCCGAGGCACAGCGACCGTCCTCGGCCGCCCGCGGAAGGAGGAACCGGGGCCAGGGTGCCGCCGCCCGCAAGGAGAAGTTTGCAAAATGGAAAAGAAAAAGCGAAGGAGAGAGAAAGAGCTTGGAGAAGTGGAAGGAAAGCTCGGGAGCCCCGGACAGAGCATGCAGATGTCAGTATCCCTCGGCGGAGTGGATATTTATGGAATGCTGTCGGCACGTCATCTGATTTATAGCAGTTTGCATGGAGCAAAGGGGAAAGAAAAAAAAAAAAAAAAGAAAGAAAAAAAGCACAAAAGCACCCCTAAGTTGCCTCTTTCATCGAGAGGCTTCTGAAGACAACAACTTTATCACTTTACAATTTAATATTGCACATTCTGCCATGTGATCAAGCAGACTGTAGTTCCCATTTCTCTTTCTGCACTATTTATTGAAAAAAATAAAGAAAAATGCTTAATTTGTTTTTATGCTCAAGGAGTGATACATTTAAACATTTCTGTTAAACATCCCCATTCAGCCACAGCACAGCATTCACTAAAGACACAATTCTGCATCAATATTGCTTCCTAGTGCCAGTGAGCAATGGACTGGTTCGGACAGTCCTGGGCAACACATCAGCTCAGCTGAGCTCCCTCATCTTCACAGATTTCTTCAAGATTTAATCCATAAGTACCAAAATCAGAGCCAGGAATTTTGTGTAAAACCAAGCTGGGCTTTACAGTTCTCGCAGGGACAATTATTTCCAAAGGCTAAATGTGTACCACTTACCATACATTTTGCCTTCATCTGATAAGATGATTTTCCTCCTCCCACACGGTGGATAGATAGCTAGAGCCTCCTGAAAGCTCTGTTCAATGTCAGGGCTCCAGACACCTTCTGCATCATTGTCAATAGGTTTATCTGCAGAATCACTCATTCTTTCAATATCTTCGGCAGGACTCTCGCTGCCGCTCCAGCTGCTGGGCTCAATGGTGATGGCTGGGGTCTCCAAGCCTAAGCCTGGAGTCTTAAAGGAAATAAACCTACAAAACAAACAAACAAACAACCCCAAAAGTCATTAAAGAGATGGAATTTCAGGCAAATATTTCTGTCTACTTCCGATACTAAGTTAACAGCAGCTGAGTAGTAAAGGTAACAACATTAACATGGGAAGCACCCCAAAAAGTAAAAAATTAGTAACAATTCTACCTCAAACCTCAAGCAGAGGTGGAGCAGTAAATTGTCAGAAAGGGAACTCTCTACTACATTTTCTGTGTGTGGTTATTTTTCACAGATAGTCAAAGTAGGTCTTAATTCCAGGGAAAACTGCAGCACGCAACATAGTTCATCTGGCTGAAGACTGGCACCCTTAAAATAACGAGACAGATCCTCAGGTGGGTGTAAATCAGCATACTTCCACTGCATGGAAGGGAAGAACACCAATTTATGCCACAGCAGCCACTGGAGCCTAAAACCACTTAAACCTAAAAACAAAAGCCAAAAACTATTGTTCACATTCATCCGGATGTCAGTAGAGTAAATGGAATTACACTAGTGATGACGCAGCTCAATGTGATTAGCTGGAAAAGGTTGTAATTTTCAGATTTTACCCAAATAAATAATACAATCAGAATCTGAGCTACATACAAACACAAATCTTTAAAATGATAATACCAGAGCAAGAAATTACAAGAAAAGATATATACTTTGCCTGTTTTAAAAAAATCTCTGTCACAGAACCATAGCAGAACAAAAATTACAAGCTTCAAGTTGCTGAATCAATTTAATAAGAAATAATTTAATATAGCTGCACCTGCTCACACCACCAGAGCTGCAGATCTGTCAGTGTTCCTTTTATGTTTTTGGGAGAAATACAACTCTGCTATAAAGACTTACTCCAGGCAAAAAAGCTGCTATACCAGACCAAATTCATCTCTGGTGTAATTCTTCGGGAAGTTCGGGAAATAACACCAGGAACAGTTTTGGCTCAACATGTCTAGGCGTAATGCAGTTTTATTTTGAAAAACGAATAAGTTTGGTGACTCTAACTGATCTAAGTGGATGGGATTGTTCAAACATGCACACATGAGCTGCACAAGCACTTAAAAATCCAGTTAGTTGGCTAAACACTCAAAAAACCATAAACTATAACATGTTTTTTTCTGGTGGGGGAGATGAAAGCAGGCCCTTTCCACACACAGAAGAGAGGGGCTCCCCCTTCTACACACCTCCACCCTCATGCTGATACGCCTCTCAGTGGGGTCTCGATATGTTGTAAAATAACAGGTGAAAAGTGGCAGACATGTATTCACCCCACAGAGAAAGAAAGGGAAGCTGTATGTCAGAGGCCATGACAGTTCTGACAAAATGCCTTTGGGCTGGAGAACTCCCTGAAAGAAGAAATATTTACAGCAGCCCTCACCCGAACTAACCAATCACTAGATCACTAGAGATAACCAAAACCTGATAGTCCAGTCCCTCAGAGGCTACGGTGCCTTGCAAAAAAACAAAGATGAAACTGGGGAAAGGGGGAGTAGTCTCTCAGTCTCGCTAACCAACGTTACTGGTCTGACATCCAAAGTATGGGGTATTTCCACTTTTCCAGGCTCTAGCAGGAGCTCAGAGGGATCAGTACATGCGAAACAGACTCCCAAGAACTTTATTTTCCTTACTTGCATGTCTGTTTCTACAAAGAGGCACTTCTTAACTTTGCATTGGTTTGAACATTTCACTACAGTTTATGAAAATGTTAGTGCCTACCCACCAGTAATCTCAAGGATAATCAGTGTCTTGAACGCCTTTTAATAACTGATAATGAGGGAGCAGATGGATTCACAGGGAACCACACACAAATGATAAATGAGTGGGAAGTCTGGCCAAATACACCTCTTACTGTCTGGGAAATCCCCAAATGTACAAAATTTTTAAAGTCTCATGACAAAAAGGGAGATGTAAACCTTTGTAAAACAGTGAAACACCACCCTTCATCATTCTCAGAAGGCTGGAGGGTTGATCCAATGTTTGCAAGATTTGAACCTTGTATGCAAGACTTAGCCAAAACATAAACACAGCAATACTAGGAAAAAATGACAAAAACAATCATGTCCACTTAAGCCTTCAAACATAGGGGGAATTTTGGGTAAACAAGAGGTAACTGAATGTTGACTGGGATAATGAGGGGGGTTACAGTGTTAATGCCACAGCACAGGGAAAAACGGCTACTGGAGATTTTATTGGCATCACATGATTGAGACCACAGTTTAGCATTTCACCAGAAGACGGTAAGGAGTAGGGCTGTTTACTGCGTCAGTTCTTCAAAGGTGTTGCAGGGAGGAAATCCTTCACCTCATCAAACCCAGCCATGACAGCATGCAATGCACAGCACAGCCATGGGCATCTTTCGCTCAGCTGAACCACCCTCTGCTTACAAAATCTGCCACAGTCATAGCCTCAAGTCTTATTATCGTCCTATAAACCAGCCCTTGTTATTACAGCATGCTGAAATAATAATTTAAATGCACACAAGGAAAACAGAGAGGCTCTAAAGTAATCAATGTTACTTGATATTCATGTTAGATCTTGTATTGTGTTTACTGGTGAATTTTCACTAATGTGCTATCTCCCTTCCCATTCCTTTTTACCTACTTGGATATCATCTTGAGGTATTAGTAGTTACTATTCCAGCCTCTAAAATGTAAGACAACCAAATGTTTCTTCCAGAACATCTGTACAATAGGGGCGGGGAGTAACCTGCTAGAAAAAACAACCCCTCTCATACTAAAGGTTACTTTTCATGATTTCTGTTTTGGTGAATGCTGATGCTGCAGATGAAGCTAGAGGACCAAGGGGCAAAAAACCTTGTGTTATAACCACTAAATAGCTCCCTCTAATTTCAGGAAAATAATGAGCTACTCAGTTAATCGCTTCGAGCTCAGCTCTACATATCAAAAGGCATTTCCACCTCCTCCTTAGCTTGAATTCTAGGGACCCAACTGCGATGAAAAATTTCAGACCTGTTATGCTAGAGTCCAATGTGATAATCAAAAATAATACACGCTGTTAATAGATGAGCTTTGTTGCGTATTTCTAATGAGCTATCTCATGTGAAAAATGTGGATTTACAGTCCAATTTAAATTTGTAAAAATGTAAAAAGTAAAAAGAAATAAATAAAAAAGGCAAACCTCCTTTAGATTAGCAAACTCCAAATCTAACTCATCCTCCACTGAACACTGGTGTTGTAAATCTCCTGGAGGCAACTGACCCCACCCTAGCCCCCTCCCCAAAAGCAGAGCCTGCACACATGACAGATCAAGTTGAGGAGTTCTGTATTTGCTTTTTATCATGTTAACTCTTAGATAACCAATTTCCTGGTTGTACTTTCTGTTAACAAAATTTAAACACCTCAACACTACTTGGAAAACCAACAAAAAAACCACCGAAACCAAAACCAGATTTTGGCTAAGCTTTTTATGTTTTCTAAGATTGCTTTAAGCGCATTGCTACAGTTTAGGAGGTCTCTCTTCATAGTCTCCCTTTTAACACCAACCTCTATTACATATTTCAGGACAGCTTCGCCTGTGCATAAAGCTCTTTGAGTTCCAAACCTGAATGCATCTTTCCTGCAGTTGCTCTGTGCACTCTCCAGTTAAGCGAATTCTAAGTGTATCTGGTCTTCTCATGAAGTTATTAAGATACTTTTTCTATGCATGACAGAGGTTATGTTCCCCCCTCCAACAACACAGTGTTACATTCAGCAATGGAGAAATTAGGGACAATACTGGATTTTAAAAGTACATTTTATAGCCAATCCATTCAATACAGCTTCATGAAGTACCAGACATAACTTATTTTCATTATGTTTACTTGGTAGAGTAACTTGAAAAGTTATTTTACAAACTCAGAGAAACAGGACAGCTATTGTCAGAGCTGGTCAAACCAATGAATTTAACTAAAATGAACCAATGAATTTAAATTATAGTCTTCCACACCTTATCAAGGGAATGATTTCTTTGCTTGCATAAAACATTCTCTTATGGCTTCACTTTATGAGCAATGCAAACCTGGACTTGCCCAGAAAGTTGCTGCTCACAGACCAACAACCGAGATCAATAGCTCATCACAGGAGCGTAGGGCAAGTGCAGATTTACGGCCTTGATATGTTTCATATCCTTCAATACTTGCACAATGAACTAACATGGAAACATTGCCTTTCAAGAGTCATCTGAGCTGAACCTTATTTTACAACATTCTGCAAAAGTTAAACCATTTTCTCTGTTTGTTCAATTAACTTACTTTCTTGAATGTCAGTGTACAGGTGCCAAATGTTGCCTTCACTGCAGTAGCGATACTTGTGCAGTATCACAAGTATATATACATAAACACAGGAAGAGGATTAATATTCTGCAGGTATTGGTGCAGGAACACAAGAAAGATTAAAAACATGCCTCGATTCTGAGAGATGTCTGGAAAAAAAAGGATTATGTCTCCCCAGTCTTCTAAATTGAGTCTGCTTGAAGGGTGCAGATATTTTTGAGATAATCTGCTATGGCACCAGCAAGAATTTGCAGGGGAGAAAGCATCTTGTTGTTATTCACACTGATCTTCTGGTTATGAATGGCTGCAGAAGACTACCAAATAATTCTTACAACCAGCCCAATATTTCCAAAACAGGTCTTTCAGAAAAATCTTAATTCTTTAGGTAAAGATTTTGAGTGTTGAAGGGGTAAATTACACTTTTAAGAATACATTTTATTTTTAGTTTGTGAACAAGTTCATCTTAGCTTCAGTTATATAAAAACAATGGGACCAGGAATCCAAAAGCTTTTTATAAATATTCAGACAATAATGAGCAGATGAGTAAAAAACAACTAAATCTAAAATTGCAGATGGCAGATTTTCTCTCAAGGCTTGAAAAGTTACAGGCCCATGAGATTGTAATTCTCCTTTGTTCAGCAGTGCAAATCCACAGCTGGAGTGCTAAGACTTCAGGAAAGAACTGCTGGAGAGAATCCAGAGGAAGAAAGTTATCAGATCTAGAAAATATGACCTACCAGGAAAGGAATTAGGTTTGTTTAAATTTAGAGAAGACTGATGTGTGAAGATAACCACTTTCAAGTAAGGAAAAGGTAACAGCAAAGCAGAGAAGCAGCTTTTGGCCATTTCTACCAAGGATAGGACAAGAAGAAAAGAACTAAAGCTGCAGCAAGAAAAACATAGGTTGGGCATTTGGAAGACTGTTCTGACCCTACCAACAGTCTCACACCAGAGGGTACTGGGGAACTGCTGGGGAGGAAGTGTTGTTAAGAACAGGTGACAAACATTTCTCAGGAATGATACAGCTATTCCTAGCCCTGTCTGACATAGAGGAATGAACTAGATGATGCCATGAGACTCAGCAGCCAACACACAATGTAAAACACACCTACAGAGGGAAACCTGCAGTGGGAGCAGATCCTTGACTAAGCATGGGGGAACTCAGATGTCCAAGAGACTTCAAAGACATCCTAGTGACCAGATTTGTGGGCTGCAGAGCAGAAATCCAGGGGAAACCAGATTTCCTACGGCCAATTCCGGTGGAGCTACCTGCTCCTTTGCTCTGTGTGGTTTTCTCACACAGCTGCTGGACAGTTTGGTGTATGAACATCACTGGCAGAAGCCACCTGTGAAGTAGCTCAAGACAGGCAGGTTGTGAAGGGAGAGCAAACCACCAGGCTGGGGAGAAAAGGGCTCCTTCTCCTGCTGGCACTGTCCGTGGGAGTTTTGGTCTCCTGGGCACCTCATTCTCCTTTCAGATAGTGGTCGAACTACCTGACACCCTATATCACATCTGTATTTCTCACGCTCTTTCTGCACTGACTAAAGTAAGTATGGAATTGATGTAAAGCTTGAATTTTACAAGGATTTTCTTTTCCCTAATAGAAAGTCAGTTTAATGCCTGACTACAAAGAAACATTGCTGGTATTGCTATCAGTACAGGATTCTTCTGCAGGTCTACATGACAGGTCGATTTACTTCTGAAGGAGGAAATCAGCAGGAGAGTCATGGCATCTCCAAGGGCATACAGAAAACTGGTCTAACTCTCACTAACAGAGCAGCCCTAGAAAAAATGCTTGATAGGAGCCTTAGCCCAATCTAAAGCAGCAAATGGCATGGCTAAGAATTAAAAGTGGAACTTTTGTAAACTTTTTTCCAATAAAAAGAAATCTCAAGTTTCTACTCTGCCAGTAAAAGTATCTTTGCGGTGTTTATGCCAATCAAGAAGTATCCTCAAGCTCTTAAAAAAATATACGTTTTATTTAAAAACAAATTCATACTCTGGATTCTGTAGCTGTAATGTATAAGCATGTATGGATTTTTCCAATTCTTTGAGGTGTCCAAATGTCACTACTTTCAGAAAAACGCTACATATATATATATATATATTCAAGCCATTTTAAATATAATTTAGTTTTATGAGGAAATGATATAACACAGTATAAAGAGTATAAATATAAATCATTTACAGAGCATCCAATGGCAAAATCATTAGCTTAAAATGACTATATTGTATTTTTGTTACAAGGTCTACTTATCAGCAATTATTCCCTCTCAGAATAAAGAGCACCAGGAGAGAGAAGCAGCCCCTTTCTAGGATAAAGTATTTCTTTAAATCTCAGTCAGACTAATTCAGCCATTGACTTTTGCTATTGAAATGAAATAAAAAGAGTTTTTCTCTGACTGCATGAACACTTCAGGGAAAAATTCTGATGCTGTGCTTTTTTGGCGACCAAATAGTTGCATGTAATGATGCTTCCATGTACTTTTTATCATCCATACAAACTAGTTCTGTTCTCCTACAATTAAAGTTACTATTTGTTGCTTGGGATTCAACATATTTACTAATTGCAAGCTACCTACGTCAGATTTGTCTTTGGGATCTGTGGAGGAATATCACGATCAGTTCATCTACAGCTACAGAGAACCTGCAAAAAGCAGCACCGTGATCGTTTGAAGCAAGTGCATTATGCAGTGAGTGAATTCAGGCATTACTTTCTTTCCCTCAACTACCACACTCTGCATATGCATAAAAGTAGCAGGAAGACAGACAGTGCCATGCCAGTGTGTAAAATACCAAAACCATTTAACTTAACATCAGTAAAGTGGTAGTTTCCTTAAATATAACTGTATACTGCTCATATGAGAAGATTTACATGCATATTTTCACGGGCTGAGAGGAAACTTACTGAACAAAGAATTACTTAGATCTGCAAGAGTAGGCAGCATATAGACCTAAATGTGAAATTAGGATTATATGAACTATTTCTAAAAAGAAACAATGCATTCTCCTTGAATTGCTCAGCTTTTGCTTATAGAAACAGATTACTCAGCAAAGAGTGGACTGATGTTAATATATGGGAATTCTTTGGTTTGCAAACAGCTTTCATCTCTCTGCACTCTTTATGCAATGGAAAAGAGTATTTTGTACCACTCTGAGGGCCTAATTTATTTTTTTCCCCCGAAAGCTGCTTTTGTTCATATATAATTATTGTTGTAAGGAGACTGAGTCATTGATTCCAACCCAATTTTCTCTTCCATTAGTTTTAATTTCATACAATTAATAAAATGGTTCATCTTCTCAGTCAGGAAACAACTGGATCCAGACTGTGACTACACCACATTTGTGAGCTCTGTCAGCTTTGTGCCGGCTCACCAGGACACATTCTGTGAACAGCTACAAACCATCCACAACATCCAGAGAGCACCCAGCAATCCAGTGTGCAAAGCGCTTTTTTTTAAGGGGCTACACGTTACTTGTGATCCATGTTCTGTACTGATTACCAAGTTATCACCAGGTAGGTAAATCTTAACATACCAGTTTTGAATCCCTATCTCACTACGGTCACAGCTGTTTGAGAAACAATTCCTTCTTCATGCGATACTGAAGCAGCCACACTCATCCTAGGTGCTAGTGCTCATTTACACCCAGCTGGTTTCAATTATAAGGGTGTTCCTGGGATTTAACCCAGCTCAAACACTGCATTGTGGTGGTAACCAACAAAGATTATTCTAAAAATGACTTGGCAGTCAGTGGAATGAAGAATAGCGAGCATCATGTCTGACTTGCTTTTGCTAATTACCAACATGAAGCAAAGGAAAGGATAAAACATTTACTAACTCTCAGAAGGAAAAGCCATTCTTTTTGCAACTGCGGGAGGCAACTGTGCAACAACCCAGCTGCTGTGCTCTGCAGCAGGAGCCGATCGGGCACCTACTGTTGCCCAACAGGGATAGCTTGTGAATGGCACGGCAACATCTATTACCAGTGTAACACTGTGGTGTGCTTACCCCAGCTGTATTCCAGCTGTGACTTTTCTATGGCAAGACCTGCTATATTGTGAAGTGGGAATTATTAATTTCACCCAATCGCCAATTATTCAGCTTTTAGAAGAATGCTCTGTGATCAAGGGGGGTTTGCCCACACCTTGGGGGCTCCACTCCTAAAGCAGGTGAAATGGCTGGAACAAACATTCCCCAGCCCCAAGACCTGTAAGTGAGGCCACAGTATAGTCCCTCAGGAGAAGGTCTGCAGCCACTGCTTTGCTTGGGGCAAGTTTATGGAACAGTTCGGCAGTTCACTATAATTCATTCTGCTGTGAACACATGTAATCAGGAAATCGAATATGTAGCTATTAGGACACCAGGCTTTTTTTTTTTTTTTACATACAAGGCTGGAAAAAGAGACAGAAAAATAGATGCAGCTCTTGCTCACGTCTGACAACTGTCCGTTCCTTGAATGCTTTAAGATCAGTCATCCAATGGAGGCTGAGGCAGGAGTTCACTTTGGACAGAGCTCTGTGCCTTCCCAGTGACTCCACAAATTATGAATTACAGTGTAAAAGCCCAAACAGACACTGGCCCTCCTTCAGCTCCAGTGATGTTCATCTCTTCCTACCCCTTCATACAAGCAACATCAGCATCTGGACCTGGATGCAGACACAAACACGCTGAAAGCCTTTGGACCCAGCCATCTTGTGTGTCTAATGGTGATCTTGCCACTGTTTTAGTCCCGTCTACCTGGGAGCATGTGAATGATGGAAACACAGTCAATGGTTTTCATATGTGCAAACAGACAGTCTCTTCTTTGTAGTTTGTCGTAACTGCTTTCCCACAGCATCCCTGAGTATGACTAGTTATTTTTTACCCCCAAAACCAAACTGGAACTATTAATACCACATACCAAGTATTACAAATATTAGAATTAGTTACGTCCCTGATCTCTGGTGTGTTACTAGCTTCCTGCTGGGACCACATATGATTCATTGCTCACACGTATGACAGACCTGGCAGCAAGTCATTCTATCTAGGTGTAGCCCTAAAGACATTTTTTCCCGATTCCATAACCCTCCCCAATTTTTTTGGAGTTGCCATGTCATGCAGACATTTGCAAAACCAGATTAAATCCTTCATGTTCTTGGCTCTCTTGTTTTATACCTGGCATATCACTATATCACTAACTGGTTTTCTACTCCAATATTAGATTTTTCTCTTTTCTTTTTTTTTTTTTTTTTAAAAAAACACCTTGTTTTCAGGATGAAAGGGTTTTTTCCACAATGGCTGCAAAAACATGACTGTTCACTCTAACAGCTCTGAGTGAGGTGAGAAAAGAGACAGAATACCACCTGCTTGAACAACTTTATGTAAGTTCAGTCAGGAAAGGGAAAACCAATGCTATCTGAAGGGTGGTCCAACGTCTGACTCGTTCATATGTAACATAAAACTTTTGTCTATATAAAAAACATTTTATATAATGATTTAAGTATTCTGTTAAAAGGGTACAAAAAAGGCACAGTAAAGCAAAAGGTTCATTCATTTACTCAGGTGCATTTGTTTAAACAAGAAATAGCTAAAAAATTAACTCTTTCCCTATATCAAGCTGAAGAAGGACCCTTCTTTTATGAAGCAGGAGAAAGGCAAGTTTTGGACTAACAACTGTGACATCCAGTTGGCCAAAGCCACCTTTGAAATCCAGTGCTAGCACCCTTTTTTTCCTTCAAGCCCACTTGTTCTCTGCTTTGCAGATGTTACACAAGCACTCCTTTGCAAGTGCAAACACACACGTACTTTCTCAAACATTCATTGAAAGAGCTAAATTTTAGCTAAAATTCATGTTATAAGTTAAGGAAACTGCCAAACACCATCTATAAGCTCTATTACTAAAGCTACTACAGAAGGTTGTGAATGCCTTATGCTCACCTGAATGTGTTAATTTGGTACCAGTCAAAACCAGGAGAAAACAGTTTTATTCTGCTTTGGTGTTACTACTTGAGTTACAGCCCTGGGCTTCAATTCTGCCAAAATAGAGCCATTTTATACAGATGAATAATCACTCCAAGTTTAATGAAGCTCCTCACATCTCGATTAGCAATTGTTTTGGCTGGAAAAAGGCCCTGCCTATCAGCCCTGGAGTAGTCTCGAAACAGAGGAGTGATAATACTGGGAGGGTCACTTTGGGAAAGGCTGTGGTTTTCTGCTGATAGGACACAGAATTGCAAGACAAAAAAAGGGGGGCGGGGGGGCGTGTGAAATCACAGCACTATGGCCCTCAGCAGGGCTGGGATTTAATCCCAGGTTTCTGGCCTTGTTCTCACTGACTCTTAACAGAAAGAAATTTCAGAAACCAGAATGTGAGATCAGATAGGACTTGGGGTCCGTGTCGACTAGTCACAACATGTCTAGTGGCTTGTCTTCATCACAAGCCAACACTGGAAACCCCACCTTATGTTTTTGTGTATAGAGAAAAAGCAAAGCAACAACTCTGTTTTCAAGTGCAGTAGCTGTCAAATAAAAATATTTTAACTCATTTTGTTTTCCAACTGCTAGCAGTAGTGTTATGGGCAAATTACCTGCCAAATTAAATTTCAAGTCTGAGTTGTTTATCTGTGTAGTACAAAGGAAGCCTCCTATGTAAGGAAATGAGCATTACTAATACAGCACTTCAATATCCAGCTTCTTCCTTCCATGTCACACTTGCCTCCAATCCCTGTCCTTGCACAGGTGGTGAATGCAACGGCATCAGTTTTACTTTGTCACTATGACTGTCTCATATAGATAATGACAGATCTATAGCTGGCATTTTGTCCATAATGGAAAATTTATTTCTGACATCTCAAATAAGATTCTACTGAGAAGTAAAGATGCTTTTATGCAGCAGGACTTACATCTTCTACAATGGAGTAGTAAACAGTCTCCTGCTCAGACACTGAAACAATCCCTAACTGTGGCACTCTTTAATTGCTCATCATAAGTAAAACCTACAATGACTAGCTATAGCGTTTTCAAAACTCAATATAATAATCATGTAGTTATTCTGCACTTCTCTTGTAGTTATCGCCTGTTGAGGAAGCAATTTCTGTCTTAAGCTCTGACTTATGTTTCCAGTCTATTTCAACTCCTTGTTCACTGTAGTTTAATCCTGCTTCAGGAGGTGTCAATTTTCCACAAAAATAACTTTGCTGGCAACCATTACGATTGTGAATTCACTGGACGCCGGCAGAGTTAAAGAAGAGATGATGTGGTCCATGCAGCAGAAAACAAAACATACATAAAAACCCAAACAAAAAGTACAAGTATAGGAACTAATCCTCATAATTCTACTGGGCTTTAAAAACCTTGAATTTAACAGAAATACTGATTTCACAGCACACTGTCATTTCTGTCACAGCACCCCTTCCTCCCCTCTGCTCACTGTTCAGTTTCACGGGCAATCACCACCTGCCTCTCACTCAAGAACGGCTCGCCTGTCCAAGCCCTCGCTTCTTATTTCCAGCTCAGTCAGCAGGCCCAAGTGGCTGCTGCCTGGATAAAGGCGTGCATGCCTGCTGGTGAGGCAGAGGCTGTGGAGCCAGGATCCCCTGGAGCTGCCTGGGTGTGTGGGAGCAGGTCCATGCCTACCTAACCTTAGCAGACCCCTGCCATTTTCCCTCACCTACCACACTGCAGATGGAACTGTTTCTTGGAAAAGGAGTGTTGGACTCATCCGACCCTGCATGTCCGCTTCCTCATGACTGGGACTATTGTCCCTGCCACATGTGGAAGAGTTGGGTGGGAAATGAACACAAACAGAAAGCCCTGCAGAACCAGGCCTGCCCAAAGCAATAAGAGAAACCCACAGAGTGTATTAGAGAAACAGAAAGGAAACGCATAAACATGTGTTGTCCCTTACTGCTCTTCACTCCGGGCCTTTCACCTCATCCCTGTCTGTCAGTCCTCCTCTGTTTCGTGGCAGGGACACAAAAGGGGACCATACCTTTGCAAGGCTTGTTTTAGTTCTCTCCACATGGGCAGTCACCCCAGCAGTTGGGTCACATTTTCTTCTTTTTCTAGAGCCAGAGCTGCCACTGTGCCCTCATACATCTGCGTGCTGCAAGCCCAGGGCTGCTCTGTCACTCACTCGTGAAGGCCACGTGCCCGGCCAAGCTCCTGTGGCCAGAGCACACCCAGCTCTCCCCCTCAACACCTGCTCCAGTGCGGAGAGGCAGCATCCAGCCAAGGTGCTCACAGAGGACCCATGGGTACATCTAAGCTGGAGGACTGGTACTGCCACCAGGGTGATGTAAACTGCCCACTGTAGCTAATTTTACTGTATGTTTTCTCCATAAGACTCTGATCGGGTTCAAGAACACCTGCAGCGGTTGTGTTGGTCACACGCTGTATTGTGCTGCTCCTGAAAAGGCACAAGCACTACAGTGTCCAGCTTGGTTCTCTGACCAACGCAGGCAGAAATACCTTCCCAAAACAATTATGTTATTTAGACTGCAAGGTCTCTGAAGGAGACAGAAGGTGGTTTCTCAATGTTTTTGATATAGTTTTACCATCCCAATTGGGGTGTTCAGGAGACAGTTTTGTAGTAATATGAAAATATATTAAATTCTACAGATTGTCCAGGGAAAGGAGCGTATGCAATAAAATTCCAATAACGGCAAAAGAAAGGTGTCTGCCCACAGTGTTCAAGAGTACCTCGCTGAAACAAGCTAATATACTCTCTAGTATAAATAAAATGCTTCTAACACAAGCATTATATAGTATCTGAAGCTTAGACAGTATCAAAATCTGTTTATGAAGAACAGTTAATGCTCATGAATGCACACAGTTCTATACCAAAAATGTTTTGTCAAGCTCAGAAAAGACAAATAGACTTAATTATTTATATTTTTGAATTATGTTAAATCACATTTGCTCTTCAAAATTACCTCTGTTTTTCATACTGTTGTCTATACAGAAAAGTTCCTTTGACTCAATGGATGCTTCTGTTTTAGGAAAAACTCAACACTTTAGCATGGCTTCTTCAGTATGTTTCAAATTAGAGGCTAAGGGTGGTTTCATGTTGATAGCTGAGACTTCAAATTTCACAATTTAATTCAAACACCATTAGAACTCTGCACTTTTAAAATTCAACATTACAGCTTTCTAGTCCTTGAAGTGTAGACCTCTCTTTAAGCTAGAATAATTTCTGGACTTGCACAGTAAGCAAATGTCAAAATCTCAAGTCTCTGGGAGATCTGATTATCAACCTTAATTTATCTAGTGGTGTTTCTACTTAATCTAACACTTCAAGAAAAGGATTAGAGTGCTCCTGATTTTTCTTATACTTGGCCATTGACTTGCCATACGATTCTTTAAACCGTCCAATGGTTTACCATTTGCCATAACCTCTTTGCCGGGAAGCTCAGTCTGGCTGTGATCCAGCGACTTCAAAACCAAGCAGACCTTCTTCTACTTATTGCCAGTACAATCCTTAGAAATCCTAGGCAAATGTATTTCATTTGAGTATTTTCGTTATTATTATTATTAGATGAATATGAAGAAGGAGAGAGCAACCCAGGCAAAAAAAGAATGACCCAGAAAGGGAATGAGTCAGGAAATCACCCAGAGAAAAGAAAGTACTTTGGCTTTCTTCCTCAGCCTAGCAGTTGGCTTCCTCAAATGACATTTTTTAAATTTTATTTGAAAATATAAAAAAATGCTGATGAACATTACAATAGAAGTAAGTTTGGCTCTTGGTAGAGAAACATGACTTAGAGCCAAGGACATTTATTTTTCACATTTGAACTATTTTTTGAACAGCGTTTCCTGGCTCAATGTCACTGCACCACAGATAGATATCATAGCAGATAAGTGTATAAGATTTTAGATCAACAAGAATGTTTCTTTTACAATGAACGTATTTCTAGTCAGAGCTCAAAAGTGGTTTTACTTCTGCTGTGCATGGAAGATGTTGTATTACACGCTGTTTTAATAATACACTTTCCTTTTTAAAACGGAATGCAATTCATATTCTCCGACACTGCAGCTGCAATTTGATAGTTGGATGTACTAACCAGGTGGATTTACAGTAACAAACGCTTCAATTTTCTTTCCCTCTCTAGCTCACCTTTCTGTCACCTTGATTTATTTCTGTTTCACAGCTGTGCCTACCAAATGATTCTTACTCTTACTCTACACTTTTCCACTTCTGCTTGCAGCTGATCCAAACTAAAACACAATTCTCTCAGCAAGAATACAATATCCAGAACTGAAGGGAAAAATTTGCCTGGGAAAAAATAAAAAATTACCTGAAGGCTAGGGGTTCAAATTTGGGAAGGTTAACAAATTCTCAGTTTAGATCCCACTACTAGAGGTGACTACAGCACACCAATAACTCTCCTGCAAATTCTATGGAATTTATCCACCTCCAGTATTTACAGCACTAAGCACAGTAAATAGTAATTGCTTGAGTTACATAAACATAGGCCCAGGCCCCAAATATCCCACTCTCAAAACTGGTATTGCTGCTGTTAAAACTGGCACCAGAAAACCTTAGTAGCACAAATATGAGGCAAAATACAAACCAATCCAAATAAATAATTTAAACCAGATCGAAACAAAGCAGAGAACAAGCAAACAGTGAAGACCAACAAAATTAAATTAATAGGTAAAATAGTGAATAAAACTGAGGGAGCCTGCTCTCAGCTCCTTACCCTGCAAGACCTCTCCACAGAGGTGAAGATGTGAAGGACACCTGGGTGCAGGCACAGGGCATGCTTGAACTCTGCAGGCTTGTTCAGCCCTGTGACCCATCCAGCGAAGAGCTTCCCCTCCTTAGTGTTACACAGGGATTCAAGAAGGCAGAGCCCAGTCTGAAATTCTAGCCTTGTGTTTACATATTAATTACTGAAAAGTTAATTAACTTTCAGCCATATCCTACTGTAATGAGCTTGGGCATTCTTAAGTCTCACAGAAAGGGAGCTGAAGGCAAACCATCTGGATTGTCTTTACTTCTGAGTAGTCCTGCCGCTGCATCTTTCTTTATAGGTACTCTAGACACTACCCATCAACAGCAGGCTCTGACAGACCAGTAAAACGTGCAAATTCCAATTACAGGGACTCTGCACTTCCCGTGCAGCCCAGCTGCCAACCATGCAGAGATTTGCAGCGATAACAATTATGCTTAAAAGCATCAGTACACATTTGAATGCATTTACACATTCTCCTTTTACTCTCTATTTATTATTAATGGCAACTCAACTAATATCAAGACCCCGGTGTGTTTGGCACTGTAGATGTACAGAAGGACAGCAAGTTCTTGCTCTGAGGATTTTACAGTCTAATTATAAATGACAGCAGATGGAGGGTGAACATTATGAGCTGTTTAGCTTTTCATCAGGAAATTTAACTCAGGTAACAACTTTTAACCAGATAGTAATGATTACAGGCTAGGCTGCAGGCATATCTTAGTCAATCTTATACACTGAGGTGACAGTGGCCAGTTCCAAGATAGATAATCAGGTCCCAGAAAATTCAGGGCTTTACAGGTGATCACCTGTATGGAGATTTTTCAGGAAGCAAAAAGGAAATTTAGCTTTGTTAAGTCACACTCACACTTATACCTCAGCATGTATTTAAATCCATGTTTATTCACCAAAGAACTTAACACACAAGCCCAGCATCTGATGGGATTTTGCACTTTTAGGTGTCATTCTTAAGTCTATCACAATTTAGCTGCCTATGTAACTTCATATTAATCCAGCTGTGATATCATAACAGTTACAGGTCACTGTTACAGATTTCCACAAAAATGGATTTTGAAGCCATAACTGATAAAGTTTGTTCACCTGATGACTATACTGGCCATTCACTGGGAAGCTGTGGCGTTGTTTTATACACACTGAAACATTGCTCCCATCCTTGCTGTGGCAACACAGTCTGCAGACCCTCATGAGAGGCACCAGGCTCTGTGCAGCTGTGTATGACCTGCACACTGCCATTTGAAGACCCCCAGAAGAGCCATTATGTAGGAAAGCACTGGCAGCTGGGCTGGAGATAATAATAGTATATGCAGGAACAGATCCTATGGAGCCCAAACATTAGGGAATAGGCTACTACAATACAGAGGCCCTTGCAGCTGTAGATTCAGAAGTGAGCTTAAGTAAGCAAGGGCCTCCTTGTACCTCCTAGACTGAAGCTGCCTTGCTTCTTAAGTGGCAAACACAGCTCATCTCATTGAGGTGAATGGAGGAAGATGTCTGCATATGGCTCTCTTGGAGGCCATACCTCAGTACTGAAGAGCACCAGAGACTTACAAGCTGTCCTTTATATATAAAATATTAACATCATGCTGAGACTTCATCTGCTGCATTTCTTACTGCTTTACAAGAAGATTTGGAATTTGACTCTGCAGACTGTCCTGTAGGATCAGAAGCTTGCAGAGTCCTTCCCAGGGCCCTAGGAGGGCCTCTTGCGCGGAACCTTGTGCTCTCCCTTGTTCGCAAACAACTGACCCATGAGTTCAGGAGGTGTCAAGTGCCACATGTTCCACTGAAGCCAACTGGTATCACAGGGGACTCACCACTCCTCAAAGACAAGAACTGAATTTGCTAATGTGAGGTACAGAATCACAGGCACCACTTCCTGGATTTGACAGAAAAGGGATACGTAAGGTTTGGATTCCCACAAGTGCATGCAGCTGTTGAGGGAACCCAAAGTACCTAGCAAGCTACTGATTACCAGCCACATCCATGTAGAAGAAGGGTTATTTATTGCACCACACTGTGGGAATGACTACATCAGCTAAGAGTTCTGGGCTTAAGATTCATTTTGTTCCCACTAGTAAATTCACAAACAACTCACAAAGGAGGAGCAAAGGTCTTTATAACTCCCTAATTTCCAAGGCCTCCCCAGGCTACCTTTGCCCACTTTCCACAGTTAAGACACCTAAGACTACTCTGACCTCCCCCTATGCAATGAGAATGCTATATGTCAGATGTTGCCAGGAGAGATTTCTTTCTCCGGAAGTACAGCTAAAACACATCTATGCCAGCTACAGACACCGCAAGGACCAAATTCTTTCTGCTTTTCACTCTTTAACACTCTCAGAAACATGAAGGTTCACACAGGAAGTGTCTCTGTCTACAGATGTCCTGCTTCCCACGCTGCAGGCAGAGGAGAACCCAGTGCTTGTGCACACTGAAGCATTCCAGCTTCCTGCACTCAGCCTACCGCACGCATGGAGGCATTCACATCAGGCTGTAGTCTTGAAGTGCAGACAGGGAGTTACTGTTATTGCTCTGGAGTAATAGTAGAAGTAGGGAATACACTTCACAACACAAAGGGGTCAGAAAGCCATTTTACTACTGAAATAATAAAAAAAAACCCAACTTACAGCAGAACTGAGCAGTTACTCTTTTAGGATCCAGTCTAGTCAAAAATAGTCTTTGTACCCAAGGTTCTGTAACTTTCTTTACTCCATAGCCACAAAAAATGATAACTCAGGGAAAAACACATCTTACCTCAGACTTCCTCTATCTATCAAGTAAAGTCCTTGACAGAAGGACTCTTGTTCCAGCCAGACTCACAAGAACAATATACAGGAACTGCAGAAACTGAAAGTCTCTGAGTATCCTGGTGATCTTCCCTTAAGAGAAACCACCATGCATCAGCTAAATAAGAAATTGGGGAGACAGCTGAATGTCCAGATTACACTCCTTCCTAGGAACCATGCAGAGAAAAACAAGGTTATACCTTTGAAAGACCATAGAATCATAGAATAGTTAGAGTTGGAAGGGACCTTAAAGATCATCTAGTTCCAACACCCCTGCCATGGCAGGGACACCTCCCACTAGAGCAGATTTCTCAAAGACCCATCCAGCCTGGCCTTGAGATATAATAATAATTTGAATTATAGGTCCCTCCTCCAAGGTAATATCAGGGTTAGAGAAGTGATGTAGAAAACAGAAACAGAAGATCATAAAATTGTCTAGGGACATAGACATCGAATTCTTGGAAGGGACCTTTCAGATCACCTCGTCCAACCATCAAATTTAACACTGACAAAAGCCATCACTAAACCATGTCTCTAAGCACTATGTCTACCCATCTTTTAAACACCTCCAGGGATGGTGCCTCAACCACCTCCCTGGGCAGTTTGTTCCAATGCTTAATAATCCTCTCAGTGTGAAATGTTTTCCTAATAGCCAACCTAAACCTCCCTTGGTGCAACTTGAGGCCATTTCCTCTTGTCCTATCACCTGTGACTTAGGAGAAGAGACTGACCCCCACTTCTCTACAAATGTCTTGAGGCTTTCCTGCAGTAAATTTATGGTAAATTCTGAAAAAAAAAAAAAATCCTCAAGCCATCCTTAAATCTTCTATTCTGTTCTTCAAGTTATTTCAGATATACTAGCAGGCCAAGGCAGAAGGCAGTGAGTACATGGGGGTTAGTAACACCAAACAAAATTGGCTGCACAGCAAATCAGCACCAGAAACAGAGGGTGAAATCTCAAAGACAAGGAGGGTGCTTTCCATCCCCGATATGGCATTTATCAACTAGATTTTCTGGGAGGCTCCTGCCTCTGCTGTAACACACAAGCTATAACAAACATCACCAGGACTGATCCAGAGGCAATGTTACTACACTTTAGCAGCTGTGAGCTGAGAGGAATTTCTCACCAAAACCATAAAGCAGAGCTTTACAATGGGAACTGGTGATGCACATTACGGAAGCCACAACTGGCTTCTTGTTGCCCTGCACCCTCCACTACATCAGTTAGGAATTGGCAAAAAACTTTTCCCCTCCAGCTTTCTCAGGCTTTCAGCATGCTCCAAGTAGGGGAAGGGCACCTTGGCTCACAGTATCACATGCTGAGCCTCCTCTCACTCATGTAATGAAGCTTCTAAAGGACTACAGACCGCAGAGTCTAACAGCATAAACTGTAACAGTGGAAGAACTTGGAGAAGCTATGTCTGTCACTAGGCATTGCCGATCAGGGAGAGTTGATCCTGAATGATTCCTATGAGTTTCAGTGTGAATTCAACAGATGATACGACATTTTTGAAAAGTAGCCCAAGACACACTCAATACCCCATACAAACAGCCTTTGTATCAGACACACCTCTACTTAACCCCGGATATGGCTATCAAGGCACACAGCACTGGCAACGCATAAAGGTTTTCCTTAAGACGTGGACTGATTTCACAGGAATATTAAGAAACAAAGGAAAAAACAAATATACATACACATTCATGTACAGCTGGAAAATACGAGTTTAATCCTTAATCCTGCAAAGTGAAGAAACTATGAGATCTTGTCAGTGACTTCACACTCACTGTGGAGCACAGAATATTTAAATTTCTGCATCTAGTCCAACAAAGTTGCTCTGATTTTCAGGGAGTTTGGCTTTTACAATTGGACACGTGATTATGAATGATTTGCATGAGGGACTTTCCCAGGCATGCGTTAAAAGCTCACTAAGACTTCTGAAATTGTGTCAGTCTTTTCTGTCTCACAGTAAAACTTTAAGATTTCTTTCCCAGGGACTTGGAACTGGCTGCACAGTATTTTACTATTAAGTGAAAACCTTTCCTATAAAAAAACATGCCAAAATCAGAGCATCTGTATCCCTGTATCTTCTTCTCCTTTCTCATCTTTTTAGTGCCCTTCTCCTGCAATTTTAATGTCGTACGTTCTGCAAACAACTATTCTTTGGGCAAAAATTAGGAAATGTTCTTTCCAGGCATTTAGCACGGAATCTTTATCTGTATCTATGAGCCTACTGAGAGTTTCACATAAATTTCAATTGCTTTTCCACTGCACTCTTTTTTTCCATTCTTGAAGATGGTTGTTGCATAAAGGGCTGTAGGATTCTTTTTTTTTTTTTTTTTTTTTTTCTGCTATATAAATTATCTATTTCTATCTGGTACTCTTTTCCTTTCAGTGATTTACTTTCCTGTGAAGGAGGGGGAAATGAAAAGCAAGTTTCAAATATGCAAGTAAATACCTAGATAACTACACGAATAGTATGGTAACTACACACCACGAGATGGATATCAGAAATAAAAAGAACAGTATGCTGATAATAAAAACTGTCTCGTTAGACACATCAGGAGACTGCTGTGACCTCAAACCTGTGGTTGCACAAGCCAAGATCAGTTAAAACCTGCAGAGAACATTGCAGATTCTATTTAATATTTGCACTGAGATCTCCACCTTAGAAACTTTGCTATTATTTTCTTTCTTGACTGATGTTTGATGTTTAACTTAATTTTGGCTTTCGCTTTTTAAAAATGAACATTAACTAATGGTTTCATTACAGTCTTAAGGATGGCTTTGTTTCATGTGCAAAGCAAACATTTAGTGAAGGGTCTGATTACAGCCAAACAAGTAAATGTTTTACAGAGATAGCTCAGAAGCTAAAGCCCAATAAAACAAGTAGTTATTAAAGTGCTGAAATTCTTACTTGTATGCATAGATGCCTGTTGTGACTCCCTCGTTTTCTTCTTTTTGTTCTATTCTTTTACTTGCAATTTTATTCAAAACCACAAAGAAATACGCTGGGAACAAAGCAATGTTTTCAGTCCCAAAATGAGTTCTGGTGCCCAGTTTTACAAGAGGACATTGCTGGTAGCGAGCAGGTTAAACATAATTTACTCAAACTTGCCTTCAGCAAGTATGATAGTGTAAAAAAAGCTATAAGGGGTAAAATCTGTATCTTAGACTCTTGGCAACTGTTGAAACAGCAAACTATACTTTTACCTCAAGTGGTTACCCAATAATTCACCAGGAAGTAAATTATGACCTCTCAAATGGACATCTATGCCCAGACATCAAGCTATCAGAGGGAGGCAAGATTCCTAATCCACTTTGTAGAGAAGTATGCAGTAATTGTTCAAAGTGCAAAGCCATGGAGCCAAAAAGGGGAGAGATGCAGCAGATCTGGACTCTTCTCTGGGTATTTTGGTCTGCCCCAAAGCAGG
The DNA here is from genome assembly GCA_025769975.1 of Gallinago jamesoni. Lineage (NCBI taxonomy): Eukaryota > Metazoa > Chordata > Aves > Charadriiformes > Scolopacidae > Gallinago > Gallinago jamesoni. Next base: position 56,544,741 of record JAOQGH010000040.1, on the reverse strand, counting down.
GGACTTTTTGCCAGCGCAGCACATCCTACAGCACCAGGTACATCTCCAGAGCCTGGCACTCAACGCCAGGGAGGGGGTGAGGGACTGGCAGGGTTTTGCAGCAGGAAAGCTCCCAGCACCATGTGGTGACTGAGCACAGGCCAGGTACCAACCCCGCGCCCAGCCATCTGCGCAGTGAAGATATGCCCTTTGTACTGGAGCAGCGACCCGGGCATGATCTTTCTCTGTAAGAAAACTACCCTCAAGATAAAAGGGCCATTTTCTGCTAAACTGGGAAAGTAATCATTGGGACCAGACCGCACAGAGCTACTTACTGTGCTTTTAAATCTAGGGGGCTTTCCTCTCTCCTCAAAAAAGTTTCCAAAAAATCTTCGCTGCTCCTATCTGTAAGTGATAACTTATGGAGAGGAGAGAAATCAGAGGACAGGCAGTAAATCAGCATACTAACTGATCCAGAGTCCATTACCAAATGTTTTTCATTACAAGTACGGTTTCACTAATTTCTACAATGCATTGCAGGCTATTTCTGGAAGCTTTAAAAACGCGTGATGTTTCTGCCTTTTTAATGCTTAACAGTATAGTTATTTCAGTTTATTAAACAAAAAAAGGGAGAATCTGCTTAACTGCAACTGGCTTTCATGTCACAAAAGGACTAAGCCAGTGCAAAAGGAGCCAAGCAGGAACCCTATTTAAGTCCAGCATGAAGAAAACCTTTCCAACCTCTTACACCAATTAGGATAATCTGGGTCTTTTGATGTTAAAATCCCCAAGAATCATATGGAAATCATAAAAAGCACAGTATTTAAAACAGATTCAGAATGCAGATAAAATCATTTTTCCTTCTTAACATTTCCACCAGAGCTGGGGGCACCATCAGCTAACAAATTCTTTGTAAAGCTTATGCCACTTGTACTGTAGCATTTGCTTTTGGCCAGTGGAGATGAGGGAGGCTGTCTCTAAAAGTAGCTGCTCATGAAACAACAAAGCACCTGGGAGGCAAAGCTGGGCTGTATGCCGGAGCTGGGCCAGGCAGGCATTGGGACGAGCGGCAAGGCCAACATAAGCTGCTCCCAACCAGGGAAAAGGAGACCGAACAACTACACAACACGATCCACTGACCAGCTTCTGGAGTCTCAGCCCTTGGATGCTTCGGTGGGCTTTGCACTGGCTTCCCTAAATTAATGGCATCCTTCGTGAACATAAACAGAAGGTACAGGCATTGAAATAACATGCTTGAATCCCTGCAATGAGTTCTCTTTAGCTGAAACGCACCTAAGCCTTGCATTTCTTCTTTATATTGAATTATTTCTGAAACATCCAAATTTATTTAAGTGTCCTGCTTCCAACGAAACTTGGGGCAAGAATTCTGTTTGCCTTGACAAGTGAAAAAAAAGACCATGGGCTGGAAAGTGAGGGATGTTTTGCTGGATGCAGAACTGCAGAACTGAAGGGATTTTATTATTTTTTTTTTTAGATAAAATTCTGGTCAAAAGTATTTTGCTGTGAAATCTGACACAGCAACAAACCTTACCCAAAACCATAAACTTACATAGGGAGAGGCAGAAAAGGTAATTTTACAGTATTCTATCAAACCATAACGTATCTTCTGTAACAGGAGAGGTTAAACACACCTTCTTGTGCAATACGAAGCATTGATATAGCCTCCTCGTGGAACTAGTTACACACTCCTACAAAATGTGCGCAAGATGTTGTACAACACGGTTCCCTAGAGGCAAGGGGATGAAGAGGTGAAAAGACTGGGACAAGGCTGGGGGGGCGGGTAGAGGGTAGGCACACAGCTCAAGAAACTTAAATTGGCATTTGAATAAACTGAAAAGTAAGCAAAACGGTTCATGTTTATACAAGCAACTTGACTGTACTCTAACAGAGGACAAGGGTATGAAACTATGTCCTTATAAAGTAACGCTCATCTTTTACTTATCTAACAAAGAGAAACACGGGAGAGGGTCAGAGGCTGCTGAAGGAAAAATATCCAAGTGTTAAGGCCAGAGAAATGGAAAACAAAGTTTAACAGATATCGAAGTATTTGCAGATAGAGCACAAAAAACCTTAAACACCGCTTATTTTTCTATAAAAATAAACATTGAATATTGTTGTCAGTAGTACGCACACCTCTGTGAGAACCTGATATTTAAGTTGTCAACTTGACAACCGATAAAAATGATATTAAATAAAGATTAGTGTTACGGTTCTAGCACAGCTATAAAAAGAAAATTGGTAGTAGTGTTACATTTTTTTTTATGTCTTCTGGTAATACTAGAACTATAATTATTATTAATTACAACTTCCACAAATTCACAGGGCCTGAATGACTTGCTATTCCTAGTATTTGTAGGAAATAAGCCATGTAGTTCCTGACACAAATATCATTCCTTATTAGTTTTGCAGCTGAATAATATTCAGCCTGTAACAGAATCCTCCTAGGACCAAAAAGTACTCTTGTGCACACGGATACACGCACAAAAACAACAACTAAAAGCTAAAAGCAAACTTGCCGAGAACTTCTGGGTCAGCTTTTGACATCACCCATAGGAATGAAATCAGACACCAACCAATCAGGCAGCATGAGGCTGGCAGTACAAAATAAACAAAAGCTGGGCCCAGGGCTCGACAATGAGGGAGGGAAGTGGAAGAGACTATTGTTCCAAAAGCTTTTAAATGACGTTGCTTTATTTATTTCTTTTGACAATGCCCGAACTGAATCTTTAAAAAGGGAAAGGACCCTTCCCCCCAGGATCTGTTAAAACAGAGCTGGGGGGGGGGTCTTTTCCCTGTTGCTATTTGTTCTCTTTAACAATGTTTTGTGAGCCCAGTAAAGCCAACAGTACTGTCCCGGCACGGCGTGTGGGAAGGCAGTCTTCTTCCCAGCATCTCCACAGAGGCTCAGCACCAACACTTGGTGCCAGATTTTCTGAAAAGCTGGGCAGGCTGGGTGCTAAGCTCTTTTCAAAATCTGACCCTTATTTAGGTGCCTTCCAGGAAGCTGAAGTCTTTAGAAATCTGGCATCAAACATAAACACTAGGCACTTTGGGAAGCTGAGGCAAGAATTGTGCGATGAAACCACACCCATCTGTGTGCTCTCTCCAAAAGAAAAGTATCTTTGGTCTTTTGCAGTGTGCATTGCTGAACCTGCCCAAGCCGAAACTCCTGTGTGAGACTGTAGTTACTCACATGAGCGGGCCGTAGAGGACAATGCCCCACGCAGTGTCATAGCTGCGGCTAGCGTACAGCCAATGATTCACTTCTTGGACACTCTAACCTGTCACTGAACTCAAAAGATTTAGGATTAGGCCCAGAGTTCACTAAAAGCACACGGTGTGTTTTTTCAAAGTTCAGCTCAGCTGAACAAAGCTAGCTGAATGACTTTAAGCCTCTCTGTGCTTCCCCAAGGACAAAAAGCAACATATGTCTGCAGTTTTGAGCTGGACTTGCTGTCCCTTTCCCATTTCTATCCATGCCGCGTAGTCAAGTGTATAGGGACAAGCAAATGCATTCCAGAAGTAAAAGATAAATGCATGGGATCCTGCAGTTGTACAGGTAACGAATATCAGTCATCCTTACATCTTTAATAAAATAGATCTTTTTCTACTCTTGCCAAGAAAATTAGTCCTAAGGTGCACACAAATAATTACATATTGTGGAACAGTAAATTATTACGAATGCCATAGAATTCAAGCAGCCCCAAGTCTAGGCCAGATTTTCAAATGTTTTGCAGATGTTTATGGTTTGCTGCAACACTTTTGTCAAGTTACCCACACAACACAGCATTTACAGAATGTTTTTGGCACATGGTAATTCATTTTCTTTGCACAGGTGTTGCATTCCAGAAATATTTTGTCTTCTTATGGAAGGCTGCTGGAATTCTACTTAAAAAAAATCATCATGAAAGAAACCAGATCCTCTCATCTGAGAGAGGAAAAAAACACCCTCCCAAATTCAGTTCACTTGCCTTTTCTTTCTTTTCATGTAAAAAAAAAAAAAACCAACCAAAACATAACAACTCAAACCTTACAGGTAAAAATCTATTAAAAATGTTACAGATGTCTGGTATTTCTGCGAAACTCACAATCTGGAAAGCACAGTCCACTACAGAGTAAAGACTCAAGTTGCTTCTGATAAAGATACTGGGGTATTGAGTCCCAGACAGTGGTCCAGTGGTTAATTTTACTTATTGGTGGGACTAGTAAGGCCTAACCCTTGATTGCCATCGAGAGTCATAGAAGGGAGACTTTGTCCAGCAGGCCCCAGGCAGAGCCGCTGCCGGCACAGGCAGCATCAGCATCCCCACGTGCATCACTCACCGTCCCCCTCAACCCCACCACAAAGGCACCACATGCACCCGCAATGCTCCCTTTTGTTGTGAGCTTTTATCCCACACTGTGTGGGGCAGGAAGCAAAACACAAAAAAGGGTTGTGCAGCACATCGGACCTTTTCTTGACTGATAAGTTGCCTGGAGGCAAAGCGAAATGAAACCCTTGGGTTTAACAACTTTCCCTTTTAAGCATATGGAAATTAAACATTAAGCCTAAAAAATTTTCCAGGAGCAGATATGAATCCAGATATAATATCACTTCATAGATATGGAAAAATACAACCAGCTATCTTTGACTTCCTAGACATGCAAGCCACTAAGTTTTCCTTCAGGGTAGGAAAGCAAAGATGAAAATGCCAAAGGACTGTTAACCTTTAGAGACACGTTTTGAGACATAACACGACTGAACCCAGATAAATCAGAATTAAATTTAATCAACCTCCCACTCCCATGCTGCACTATCAGAGGAGAAAAAATCTACAATTAGGAAAGAAACAGAAGGAAATTCAGACATCTGAAACTGAGCAAGCTTCCACCTCCACCATGAAACTTCCCCGATGATTTTAAGTACTGCTATTCCCACATGCTGCATTACAGACATGCTGTTTTAACAGTCCTCTTATGAGCAATGCATAGAAGGGAACATTTAAGTAATGTTTTGTAGTGCATTTTATCTACATTTGGCTGTTGCTCTCTCATTTAGAGCAAAATTAATCTAAATTTACAATTTAAATACTTTTCATCAAATTCTTAAATCACCCTTCCTATTCTGTGAATGGAGACGTTAACATCTATGCAGTAGCTATGACCCACTAATTCATGTACTCCAATACAGGGCTAAGAATAAATAATCCTTTAATCTTTTGTTCTGTGACTCCACCTACAACTCCCTGGCACTAATTTATGAACACAGACCATGATGCTTCTAATGAGAGCGAAACATTAAAGTAAAACAGTCAGCAATCTGTTGCCAAAAATCCCCTGAAACTTAGACAGGTGTGAAGGTACGAACAACAGGAATCTTAATTTTTAAGTGACAGATAAGGAGTGCTCCAGTATGAATATAAAAGCCGGTATATAAAAGTAGGTTTTATATATGTTATTAAAACACAGATCTTTCCATCGAGTGCATTTTTTCTCTAAATGAAACCATTAAGTTATGATAACCTATATTATATTTCATCTTATTCTAAACCTTTTAAAAATGTTCACATGATTTTATGTTATATTGAAGCTGTGTGTGTCACTATTCAGTTAATTTTTCTGGAGAAAATTAAACCATTGTATGGATAGTTTCCACTGCCTAGGCATCTAAAACAATTTCTTGAAGCTTTACCCTGTTTGTTTTTTTCAACAGTATTTTTTTTCTGCAACAGTTACAGCAACAGTTTTCTTCATTTTCAGCTAGCTCAGTTTATAATTACTTCATTGTAAGTCAGGAAAACCATTAGGAATTCAAATTCTGAAAGCAGGAAAGTTAGTTTTCCTCTTTCCATTCATAAATAAAATTGAGATGTGCTATGATAGACTACTTAAGTAGTTCAAAAAACTTGAAGTACTTGGTGTCCAGAAACAATCAGCACAGTGCACTAGCTGTAGATATTTGATTTGTGTAACAGTTCAGTTTTAAAAGCACGTTTCAATATAAATTTTTGCCTTGTATGCCAGAATGTCAAACACAGTTAAACCTCTCAAGTAGTCTTGAAATGTCACTTCTGTGTATTTTGATTGAATTCAAACTACAACATTTGGCTACATATGAATCACACGAGATTAAAAAGATCTATTGTTTCTATTAAGAAATACGATTTACTATTTTTAGCATAAGAAGAATGTAAAAACTTAGAATGTGAATAAAAGTATGTAAGCAATACACGTGTATTTAGTGAAATCCAATTGTGTACAACAGCTCTGGTTAGCAAATGATACTCACCAGTAAGACTAAGCCTTTGTTTAGGAAAGCAACTGGAAAGCAAAAATGCAAAACAAGAGTACACTTAATTATTTAAATCAAAGTGCTCTGCTTGTTGATTTTAATTGTGATTAAAATCAGGGATTTAAATTAATCCACTCTGAATTGCATAAACATCACCTTAATAAGAGAGAGCAGTAGCTTCATCACCCAAGAAGTCATTCAGGAAAAGTATTGTGATGCAGTGCAAAGAAGGACTGAGGGAGTTCATTAATGGATATCCCTTGGCTTTCCAAACTCTCCTGTTTCTCCCACAGAGAGGGAGAAAAACATGTGAGTGGGAGGATGTGTTTACAGGAGTGTGCATGCATAAAAACATACACAGGTACTATGAGGTAAAATGACTGATATTTTTTCATTAAAAGCAAGATTTCTCTCCTCAAACCTAAATAAAGTAGATTACTCGTGCATTCCAATTATACTTACTTGTTTATTACTAGGGTCCCTAGTATAGTCCACATTCATCCTTTTCCCCATTAGCAGGAACGTGGATCATATTCTTGTTTATCTGATACTGGCATTAATTAATTTAAATAGAAAGCAATACTAAATGTTATACTGAAATGGATTTAGCTCTGCACTCAGTTACTGAACTCTATATTTCTTCCTAGATAGCAGAGGTGAGTGGCACTAACCAAGTAGTAAAACGTATTTTTGAAAGAGGTTTACTCCAACTTAGCTAAAAGTCCAATGCATTGCCAAGGTGATCAAGTTACCAGTATAATGACAATAGGGCATAAACTAAGGTACTTGACAACACAACCTACAGCATATTTACTCCAAGGGCCCTTTAATACCTTATATGAGAACATTTTCGCAAATAACGACTTCTTTTTCAGCAGAGGTCCAATTACAATTAAAATAAACGAAAGTTGATAAGCCTTTCTTCTTTCTGCTTTGCAGCTTGATTGTGAAGGACAAACTACTCTGGTCGAGCCCACTTCTACTAGGAACTACTTTTCTTTTTTGATTTTACAAGAAAGTGTTTTACAATCCAGAGAGGATGAGTCATCAGAAAATCCTTGTCTAGTTGCCAAAAACCTGCCCCTCTTCATTATGAACATAAAGATAAAAGCTCTTACAGTACATTAGCTGGCATACGCCTACACAGACAGTACAAATAAATTAATTGTGCCTAGCCTCAAACATCCAAAGAGGTGAAGTAGGAGCTCAGTCCATCTTGTTTCATTAACAAATTAAACTGTAATAGAGCAACAACAATTCTCTTATGTACATAAACTTGGCTGTTGCACAGAAAGGTTTTGCAGGTATGCTTTCTTACATACATACACTGTAACTCTTCTAATATTTACATTAGTTTACGTATACTACATAAATACCAACAAAAATGGTATGTGCTGAAAAAAAATTATATAAATGTTGCAGTAAGCATGTTGGCTACCCTACAAAATTACTCAGAAGGTGCATTGGGTTTTGGAACCCAAGGTTGGGGTATTGATGTTTACTGAAAAAGTGTCAGACCCCAAATACCCTTCTTCACACGTGCAAAATTTATAAATTGATTTTGCATCTGACAAGACAGGCAAGAATATTTGGCAGTATGACTGGACTGTGTCCAGTCTAGTACATTCAGGTTCATTTGAAAACTGCACTACTTGCAAACATCAAGGTTATTTCATAAAAACTTATACACACATGTATTTTACAACTCAGCCAAGAAGAATAAAGATCAAAAGGAAAGTCACTGCATAAAGGACTGTATACGGACCAGGGGCCAGAATTACTGGAAATAATCACAATTTACCATCAAACCCCTGCTACAGATAAACTGTTTTCCTTCTGGAATGCTCACAATCTTTAGCATGAGAAAGTTATACACATCCAACTTGAAAAACAAGTTTAACTCTACTTAGCCACAAGCTAAGATTACACCCTCAAACACACCTCTCTAAGATTTCTTATGAGAGGTTTGTTTGTGCAATCCAGTTAAGGGCAATTTGTTAAAATTGCTCTGTGATTTTCTTTATCCTTTAACTGCATAATTTAAGCAACCTGCATTTTATAAGTTCAAAGAATTATTTTCTTTTTGTAATTACATATTTCTTTCTGCTTTTACCTCTTGAAAAATGAAAAGTTGTGAAGAGAGAAGACAGAAAAAAAAAAGAATGGAAGATACAGATTGAGCTCAATCTATCATAGAAAACAACTTCTTAATTAATGAGAACAGAGAGTGAGTTAACGTAAAATACAAGGATTCAAAATGATCTGCAGCACAAATTACTGCTGTTCCACCTTTTTGGCCTTTAACCCCAGGGCTAAGAAAAGCCACAGCAGCAAGCAAGGTGCTGACTCCTCTAGAAGCTAAGTAGTACTGCTGGTACCCAAAGGCGGGCAGTGCCCATCTGTCTGAAGCCTCAGCAATCCCTGTACAGGGAATTTTACCCTCTATGCTTTGGACAAGCATGTGGTCAGGCAGTTGTTAAGATCCCTCCCGAGGTGCAGCAGGACATTGCTACGGCTGTGATGTTCTGGCCAGATCTCAGCCAGGGCTTCATTCCAGCTTTGTGCTTTCTTAAGTTTCACTTTGTATCTTCAACCAGAGACAATATTTTTCTTCTCTTCCTACCTCAGAAAAGCACACTGCTGCTATCTAACCTTAGTAGCTGTTATGTGGTATTACGCATGTGGACATAGCCTCAGCAGCTCCCAAACAAGCTCCAAACTAGTTTGCAGAGGGACAGTGTTTCTCTGGAGGTGTAGAGCGCTGTGTTCAAAGAGACAGATGCGCACCTTTACAGCAGACGACTGCAGCTCACTACTCCCACTGCACATGTATTTTTTTTCCACAGATCGGTTTTGACAGGCACCGAGGCCAGTGCAAACACACTGGCCCAGGCTTGTGACATCACCTGATTAATAAATCCAAGGAAGGTTTGGCAGCTCTGGCCGCAGGCACCAGGCCCACAGCAGAACGGCAGCCACGCACCAGATAACGCAGCACTAACTCACTGCTCTGTACAGCGCTTCAATCAATAGAAAACTTTCTCGCACTCCTGCTGTATTAATCATCAGTTTATACAGCCCCTTCTCTAAGCTCCATAGGTCCCACCAAAGCAGAGACCAAATGCTGCTGGCCACCGCAGGAATGCCAGAACTCCTGCCCCCCAGCTGGAGGAACGCAAGGGGCGGTGAGGACTATATCCTCATGGCAGCATCACTGACAGAGAGGTGACAAAGAGCCCTGGGACCTTGACTTTGCACTCACTGAGCAAAGGCCATACTCTGCCCCGGTTCCATGGCAAAACACATCAATGAGCCTCCTCCGTCCCGCAAGAGCAGAGCCAGGCTCACAGCCTTCCAAAATGAGGTCACTATAGATCGTTTTCTCCTTCGTTCTTTTATGAACGGCACCTCATTATTGCAGAATGATGCAAGCGCTTAATTAGTGCTATGGGTTAATCACTCTGCCTGAAGAGCTTCCCTCTCTTTCATGAGTAAAGGAAGCCAGCCCAGGTTCCCGTTATCCAGCTACCAGCATTGGCTCTCATAAAGCACAGTCTTTGGCCGAAGTCAACCACAGCCATCACACAGATATGTAACGTCTGATGTGTAACTGTAGATATCCTTTCTTTTATGGGGTTAATACTTGCCCTTGGGGATAATTGTGCAGGACTTTAGATGAGAGATTTCCATAAAAGGCAGTAAGAGTCACCCAGCTAAAACCACACATAACTCAAGCTAGTTTACCCCTTTGCATTATTTAAATGTCTCCCTTTAATGTTGAATGCATCAATTTAAAGGAACAGTGCTGCCAGTGCTCCAGGCAGGCAGCTCTTCTCTGGTGATCAAATGTGTGTCTTCAGAATTTAAATTTGTATGCATTTCAAAAATGTGCCTATTCCTAGGTCTCCTGGCTGTCAGAAAGCAAAGGTGTAAGTCTGTATTTGCCACTGCTGTCAGGGAACTTGCGGCATCAGATGTACTGCACCCCATCACCTGGGTGTCAGGCAGGGGGTTGTGCCCGCTCTGAACCAGCTGCGGACACTGGAATCCAACACACTGGCATTTCAAAACACTGAATGCTGGTGATTCTCCTGACTCGAAATGAGTGCCTGGACACTTTGTGAGTGGACCCAGAGAAGGAGGAGGAACCACCAGCCACTCCTGCCCTTTCACTCTGCTTCCCCGTTCCCAGATTACTGACTCTGGCTCATGCCTTCCTTGCAAGTGCTTCTGCTAAATCAAAATTTACACCAGTACATGCTGGTAACCAGAGACTTGTCCAAATGACTTACAGCGTGGCCTTCCATTTTAAGACTACAATTTTTTTCAGGTTTATTTCTACTGTATATTTATACAAAGACGACCAGCAAGGTTCAAGTTACAGCAATTAATGATATTTAACTACATTAACAGGGAGACAGCCTTTTTAAAAACAATTTTGGTTTTAATGTTAAAAAAATACAAAAAAAATACAAATAAATACAAAAATACAAAAAAAATAAAAGCGAGGTAGAAGTGTTTTCATTTGATTGTATGTTTCTTTCTCTGACTACACTTATGAACTTGTTTCCTGGTCAAAGGCAATTTTTGTGGGTAGGAAAAAAAACTAATTCTGACATCCAGTCAGTCCCTGAGTACCTTGTTTTTATAAGGCACAAAGGTTTTGTCAGTCAGGTTACCTAGTAGTGAAAGTTATGTCTCATAATCCGTAATTCTATTGCCCATTACATACCATCTGGTGACACAGTCAAAGATAATCTGATTTTTGTCTTTTAAAAACATTGCATAGCTGTATCATATGGTGCACACAATATGATAAATTACTTATTTAAATATGGTGCTTCTGTATAGCTGACAAACCCATAGTCACAGTTAACCTGAAAGCAGTTTTGAGCTGGGGTTTTTTGTTTCTTCATATGTCTGAATCCCTAGCTGAGGGTTTTATCGGTTTACTGTTACCCCTAAAATTGTACAATTAAACAGTTAACATCTAACCAACCTTTAAGAATTCAGAGCTTTGCATCCACAGTGCAATAAATATCATGACAAAGCTATTTCCTGTCCCAAAAGCAGCAGTACCTTACTGCAGTCTTTACTAGGAAGAGCCTGATATAATTTAATTATAGACGACTTCTTCAAAGTGATGCAGCAGTTCTCAAGTATTTCAAGTAGATTCTGGGAGTCTACCCCATAAAGAGCTCCTTGCAAGATAACGGTCCATCAATAAATCTGCAGGTTTGGAGCAGATTTGCTTTTGTCACTTTATTTTCAGTCTCCAAAAGTAATCAAAATAGTTAGTGGGTTGCCAAAAGTTTTATCCTCACAAAATAAATCAAAAAAAAAAAAGAGAATCAATCATGCTGAGCAAAAGAAAACTCTTACACAATTAACCTGATGAAGAGAAATAGGCAGTTTACTGTTGCTCAACTCCTTTGCCAAGCTATTTCAGTGCCCTTATGTTCTTTCAGGCCAACCCTTCAAACAACAATCTCATCCCCTCCTGATGCACAAGACACACCCAAAGCATTTTCAAGAGGGGTGGAAAGTAGTAAAAGAAGATTTCTGGGATTTGCAGTCAGGTTCTTCTGGGAAGATTACATATTTCTAGGAGACTATAATGTACACATACATCTGTACCTCTGATACAATCACATAATCAACATTCAAATCCAGATAGCTATTCTTCCATGCAGATTTTTATTACTTTCTTTTCCTGGAATAATTAACCACTTTGAAGATTTATTTTTTTTTTCCAAACTTAAGAAGCAAAGACTAAATTTTCACCTGACTTTTCAGTGTCAATTCTGAATAATTTCCATTTTTGTCCCACCAGAGCCTCTGGACAAACCAAAGCCAAAGCACATGCCTACAATAATCTCATTTAGCGATACAACTGCATCACTCACCAGAAGTTTCCACAGTCTCAGACTTCATTTGGGGAGAGGGAGACAGTAGTGCTCCAATGAAAGACAAGAAGGAAGTTTCATGTTGGGTGATGGTTCACCAGCAACCCAGCTCCTGGGACAACAGACCACGCACCATGGGTAGGCAAGGAACATTTCTGAAACATTCTGGCTAGTGCAGAGGTGGCACACGAGCCCCAGGTGCAAGGTCACAGGTGTTCCATTATGCTGCTCCTCTCTTGCATGCATCTGCAAAGCCCTAAAAGCACCAGACCTCATCCACAAAGTGTGGAAAGTTTGTCCCATCTCCTCTGCCCTCTAAATCCAATTGTCCCGCTCTTGCTCCCTCTGATCAGGCTGTCCAGCTGCCTGTGCCTGTCAGGTATGTTCTGCTACTAGAAGGGTTTGAATAAAGCATTTAAGTATCTGGCAAGCATTTTCTTCAATGAAGACATGCTATGAACTAGGAAATCATATTTTCAACTGTGCTGCCTGCCAGAAAGTGCACAAACTTCCAATAGCAAAGAAATGAGGTCATTCTGGTCAACTGCCAAAACCAGCACATTTCCTCTTTTGGTTCTGGATGCTGCACCTCCATGATGTGCGACAAGCTGTGAGAGGGAGGTGCAGTCTCTCAGAAAAGGAAATAAATATTAAACCAGTGGATGTTATTAAAAAAAAGAGGGGGAGGAAAAAGGGAAACAAAAGAAAAAATCATGAAGCATCCTGATGCCCCATGACCTTCCTCCTGAAGATCTATTTAACTGGAGTCCAATATAACATTTCTTAGAAGATATTGATACATTATCTTGATACTGCAGAAATGTAAATTCAAAAGGCTTGCATGAAGGATGCAGCTTTTGTTTAGAGAGCTGGACTGGAATTTAGCAGATCAGAATTAAACCGTGGTCTTGCCACAAGTCACTGTGGGGCTTAAGCAAGACTCCTAACTTCCCTTGCCTGAGATCCTACCTTGTGCTTGGCCTCATATATTTGAAAACTAAGTTTTTTTGATCTGGGAATATGTCTTTACAGTAGAGCCGAGTCTGGAACAGTGGATTTAGATGCTCATTTCAGCCTCTTAATGCTACTGCATTAAGAGGCTCGAACCGAAACTAACTGCACTAACCCAAATGACAGTAGTAGTAGTAGTAATAAGAGTAATAATAGTAATTATCTCTCAGCCTTTATTTTCAAGTTAATGTCTGCCAAAAAGTGTTAGGAGAAGTTTCTCATTGTGGCAACATATTTATGTGCGTAGTTTACAAGCAGCTCATCTGAATAATTTGAATTTTTTATTAAGATTATTTTCTCATTTTCCATTGAGAAGCCTTCTTAGATACTGACTCACATTCAGCTTTGTAGGGAAAAGTGCCAAGCATTTGTTTTTCTTATGTCTCCAGTAGTTATTTGACTCCTGCATTAAACTCAGCAAAGCCAAAGTTGAATAGGAATAAGCTTAATTTAATTATTAAATATTAAATATCAAACTTCACTGTGATTTTAAAAAGATCTTTCATGTGGGGTAGTGGAAAGGTGCCAGGGAAATCTAAAAAAACCTATATGTAATCCTCTCTCCCTACCCCATCTTTCTTTTTGCCTCTGTCAAGAGGAGGTTAGGTGAACTCAAATCTAGCAGAGCTAGGGTGAGCTAGTTCCACTTCAGGTTTGCTAGAAAAAAAATATTACCAGGGCATCATGCCAAGCCTGCCACTTTTGAGATAAATATGACTTTCTTTCAGGACTGTTTTATGAGGGGCACAGTAAGAGGCTCATATTCTATGGCAATTCAATTGCAGATTTAGCTATGCAGCAGCTGCCACTGCTTCATTATAAACAACAGTTCTCTCTGAAGTTTTCTTAAGGAGTTTAGAAAAGGGACAGCATATTTATCTGATGTCTATTACAATGATGCAGAGATATACAGATGGCCTTTGACTCTCACCTTCCGAATCACATAGAGCTAAACCCAGTTCTACAGAAAGAGACAGACCCTAAATTTGCCGGCTTTTTTTCCTGATGACATTCCCCTCATCTATTTGAGAATCAGAGCCAGCTTACTTTCCTTGGGAGGGTCAGACTGGCAGATGAACTATAGTGTGGAAGGGAAACATGTTAAGTATGAAAACACTCTCATAAGCTCTCACAGGAAAAGGATGTAGCTAACAATAAAGGAAAATACTGGATTTCTCTGCCAAACCTTATCATACAAGATTATGTTTCCAAAACTTACATTTATACCAGTAGTGCTACATCTACAGGAGCATATATAGCATACACCCTTCCTATATTCCCTACAGTAGGTCATTTACAGAGGTTTCTTTCTGAGGTAGCAATAGGGCAAATGTATCATGACCTCAACAACTCAGGATACTACCAGGGTGCTGGGAGTTACAAAATGAACCGCTTCACCACTGTCTCACGACCCATCAGGGAACACCTCCAAGAGCCACTCAGGCAAAGCTGTCACAGACCACTTTCAAGCAAGCTTCATTCACCAGATCCTCACCCATAGTATTGATGGCTTGGCCTCCTGCCAGCCATTAATACTGTGTGCTTTGCAGTTGGAAGGCTAATTACTTAAAGTTCATCCTTCCTCCTCCAGGGTTGCTCCCTGCACTTCTTCATTTTTGCAAAGCTGGTACAGTAAAGCCAAAAAGCTTATAAAAGTATGGTCTGGTTATGGCTTTGAACTGCTTGCCTTTGCTTGGCTCAGCAGACATATTATTTATGGTTTCACTGAAAAGTTTCAGCTCTGACTATTCTGGCCAAGTTTCATGGTGTTCAGTACCTTTCCGGGGAGCAATCAGAAAGAACTTTTTGATGGCCCATCCCCAGTCCAAATACTATTCCAAGAAAAGCACCAGCCAGCAGAAACCTAATGACCTTTGCTTGCTGTTCCCAGTGCCATCAGAGCAGCTGGTTTTGACTCATTCCTCATTTTGTTCACCTGTGGACATGTCTGCCAAGCAAGCAGCACAGGTAATTTTTCCTCCACACAGGTTGCTGAAGAGATAGTCACAGGCAGCATTTGGTGTACATAATTGAAGGAGTAGATGCCCAGGTCAACACCTGTACTCAATTTTACAAATGTAAAAGAAGAAATGCTGCCAGTAGGTCATTCTCAGAAAGGAATCCAGGGGGCTCTGTAACTTGCCTTATCCTAAAGGATCAGGAATTGCTGCACGTGATGAAAGCAGTCTATTAACAGTTCATCATAAAACATGTTCAGAGATTTTACGTCCTAAATTATGTATATGATTGTTTTGCCTGTTTGGTGACTGTTAATGTAGTGGGAGGTCTAAATCACTGTTATTTCACCTCTAAGTAAGGATTTCTTTATTATTTAAATGAAAAAAACCAAAGTCCTCAGCAAAAATCCTTCAAAAAGCTGTGATCATCCTGTGAGCAGCATAAATACCGACTTGAAATTTCTTCTGGTCCTGGGATGCACCAGTTTCAGCATGTTACTTCATAAGAGAAACAGCTTTTCTGCAAGGACTGAGACCTATGCATCAGTTTCACTGCTTAAAAATTGTTCTTTACATACATTTTCATAATAAAGCACTTTATAACAATTACCCAATTATTGCTTACAGCATTAAGTAACAAGGTACTATTACTCCAATTTTACAGAAGGGAACCAATCATGAAAACTGAAATACTTATTCTGCTTTTGCGTAGGCTCTCTCATATTAATTAATTATAAGACTTAATTACACTCAATCTCACCACTCCAAGCCAATTACAGAAAATTGTGTAAAGCAAAGAAGTAGGGAAATCTCTGTCTCAGAGACAATGACTTATACTGACAGCATTTTCCATACAGGGTATATAAAAGGACTTCACAAATTAACTCACACACCCAATGCAATGGGATGGATTTTTATGATTTTTCCCCAACTGCCCCTACACTAGTAATCTGAGAAATGAACACTTCTCCCAGCTTCCTCACTCAACTCTGCCCCAGAAACCAAATGCAAATCTCTGCCCCCTGACTTATGTCTTAATCTCATGATCACTTTTCTTCACAGAAGCAGAAAAAAAATCCCCAAGCACGTTAAAATCACCAGATTAGAAGAGCTCTAAATCCCATGATTTTAAACATGAGTTGGTAAGAATTGGGATATGCTATATTTATATGTTGCAAAATACTTTTAAGCTTTCTATTTATATTGAATCTACAGCAACTTCATTTACTGAAGTTCAGTCTGCAAGGGAATGGTAAATCTCCTAAAACATCATTTTAAAAAGTTTTTGTTCCACTGAAGTATCTATGAACAATTCCGCACCTCGCGTTGAAACAGTAGTTCCTGACTTCCCACAGCACTCAGCCACAGGGATTCACAACACGTTTCAATGCCTTCAACAGAAGCCACATTCCATGGGGAACCATTCTCTTACTTCCAAGTCATGACTCTTACAAATATGGACTAAGCCAAGGCAAACTTGCCTATTTATATTAATACCAACTGATCCTCCCATAAAATGTGCACATTTGAAATCAGGGGAGAAATCAGAGCAATTGTCATCTTTGGTAGTTTGTCTAAAGAGGGTAAATCTACTTGATTAAAATTTGGGAGAGACATTGAACTGAGAAGTATTAATCTGAATTTTCCCAAATTTCTTTATCCTGTTTGCCAATGAGTGCAGGCTGCTCTAAAAGACTCTTTGTGAATAAAGGTGTAAATGTAAGTGGAGGAGACTCCATTCATTTCTGACTTTCACTTCTTTGGAGCCAAGATTTCACCCTAGTCTTCACAGTTATGACATTTTGTGTTCAATCCAGCCTATTCCAGCAGAACACTCAGTCTGTGTTCCTCACAATTACGCCTTGTTTGCATCACACCATAACAAGTATGCTACGAGAGTTTCACACACAAATCTATCAGACAGTATATTTTAAACTCTCTCCAGTTGCCTAAGTCAGCTTCATGGCACAGCAGCAGAATTAAATACAATGGGACCTGGCAGGCTGCATTTATTCTGTGTTGTAAAAAGGGGAGAAATTACATTAACATTTTGACTGTTTCTTACAATTTTTTTTAAATACTCTTAAGTAAACCAGAAATACCTTGCTGAGCCTGAAAAATGGTAGAGATTGAAGGTGCAGTTAAATCAGGCACCTTGCAAATACACATTCTTCCTTACACTGCAAAACTTTCCCTTCTTCTGGCAAGTGATATTTCCCTACTTCCGTTAGGCCAGGAAAGCTTATCTACAGTGTAAACCAGGCAGAGATAACCTAGGCATTCCAAAGAGTGAGATGCTCAGGTTCCACATCTGATTTTCCATACCTAGTGGTGGCTTTACCCCCACCCAAGTAAACTCCTAATTTTCCATATTCAGACAAGGCAGATGCAATCCACCTCAATTTAGGCACAGAGGATGGATGGCCAGGATCTCCCTCTGGAAGCCTTCAAAGGCACACAGCTCTCTCCTCCAAATATACAGAGAACTAGAAACTTTCTTTAGTAAGATTGGCTTACCAAGCACCAAAAATGTGGCAACAAATTAAGTATCCAGTCCTCTTAATTTGGACCCTATCCTCCAAGCTTCAGAACAGACACTTTCCTTAAAGAAGTAAACTATAAATTGCAAGCATTAAGGCATGAACCAACATCCACCATAGAATTGTTAAAACAAATCTCAGCACAAATTCTGCGTTAATGACAGTGTTATGTGTTTTCCATGCTTTTAATACTAACCCTGAGCTTAATTATTGCATTTAGTGTCTAGGGCAGCAACAGTTCCTACCCAGCACCCATCATCAGTCCAGCAATTAATTGCATACCACTGACCTTCATAGAACACCATGGAAATTTTATTACTGTACAACTCAATTGCATTTCATACAACACTGCCTCATAACTATGCCTTATTATAAAAAAAAAAAACAACAACATGTCCTTACAAAAGGGATAGTTGAGCCAACTGAACTATTTATAATTTGCAAGAATTTTAAAAAAAAAAAAACAACAACATTTCACAAGGTTTGCAACATACATACAAAAAACTTTGCAGCCTTAATACAAGACAAATGTTACTAAGGTTCACATTATAGACAAATGCGGAATGGAAAATATTCCCTGAAGTCATAATGGCAGGGTTATACGGTATGCTATTTAAAAGCTATTCACCAACAATCTCCTTTCCCTTTTAGCCAGAACCCATGGTAAAAAATCAACTGAAGAAAGTCAATTAATTGAAATTGTGGTTCTACAACTGAGAAACTGCATGTGTAAGATGAAGCAGCTGAAGGAAAGGACTACACTTCCAGGTACTACTCAGTACTAGAAGAGAGGGCTAGCAGTCCTGGCCTATGTCTTCTACCTTGGAATTAACCTCTCTGCAAGTTTGCCACTTTGAGGACACTACATCTTGCTTATGTCCTGCCTTAGTCTCTTCTCTCATTTCTTAGGAAAATGCTACTGCTCAGCACATTCTTCTAAGTTCAAGAGTCTTCTTGCTTCTTTCCAAACCAAAGGGTTCACAAAATAAATAACTATTGTTTCACTATTCTAATTTCAATTTGGCATGCAAATGTTAGAGCTAACATAAGTCAGGGCCAGAAGACTTTCACCTTGTATTCAAGAGCTGCATCCAGGGTGAAATAACTTGTCACACCCAGGATTTCAATGCTAGCTTCCAAGTTCCCAGACCCAAATGACCCAGAAGGACATAGCCACAAGCCCCCACACTAACACATGTGCACCAGCTGCAGACTCAGAGAAGGAAAGGATGCAGTAGGTGGCATGGGCTTTTTGGAAGGTGTACATGTGTACTGAGGAGCCCCAAAAGCTGCTGTTTGGTAGATTGAATTGTCCTTGTGCATTTCTGAGTCACCTTCCAAATTTCTTACTGGAGCCATTAGTAGGCAGTGAGCTGGGGGTGACATGAATCACCCATCCTCCAAAGTCAAAACCCAAGGAATATAAAGAGATAACTATGGAGTGAACTAGAGGTCACCACCAAGCTTTCTTGCAAGTCAAATGAGTAAGGTATTACACTTATTTGGAAATACCACATCTCCCCAGCAGCTTGTTCAGTTTTCCACAAGCAATGAAAAAGCTCTCTACCATGGCAAATTCCACACATCTGAGGCAATGCACTTAATTTCACCAAAACCCAGTTACAATTGGGTTTTCCATGTCAATCCAGTTTCACACCTTTTTTGGTTAAATATTTGTAACCTATACTGCCAATGACAATAAGATTATCTAACAAAAAAAACTCAGCAACAAATCTTTGAAGAATTACCTACACATTGAATCAATGATGTCTCTAAGGCAGCAATTAAGAGCTATATGATGCTAGTGATTTTGATTTGTTTTGTTATTTTTTTAAGAAGTTCATGCATATTTTTCAGCTGATATCAACAATTTATTAATGCCTGTTCTCACAGATTCTTCCATTTCTACAATACAGCAGAAGAAACGTGAAGTGAAACTAGATTCATTGTAATGAAAAAGGGATCTCATAATTTAATTCAGTTTGCTCCCTAATCACAAATGCACAAAGAGCATGAACTAGGAAAGAAATATGTAAAGTGATGCTAAAGCACAGCATGCACAATTTTAAATCTCCTTTCCTGAAGAAGCTTGGGTTACAAATCAGATTGGAGAGTACACACATTAAGATTAAAGTTGTGGACAAGGCTACAATTTGGAAGCAACAACCTGGCTCTGAAACTAAATTTCAAATTCCCATTGATTTTGATGACACCTTAGCTTAGGTATTCTTGACACCTGATCACAGAGCATAATAATAATAATATATAGATAGATGCCTGGAATGACTTGCTATACAGCGTGATGTGAAAAGAAGTTACAAAACGAATGGAAAGATGACAGACAAGCCTCCCTCCTCCCAGCCAGGAAAGCTTTTCTTGCCCTCTCTTCAACACTTTCACTTCTGACAGAACTCTCCTCTGCCCGCATGGCCCCTCCAGCTGTCCAAAGTGTCTCCTCCAGACAGTACTGCTGAGCAGGCAGAGCGTGGATTAAACAGTATTAGGTATTCGTTCTGTCATTTTGTTTTCAGTAATTTGAAAATTATTTCTCTTGTTGGGGATTTTTTTAAATGGGGTGAAGGAGATGTTACAGAAAAAAATAAGGATCTGCAGGATTAGAACATACCAGAAATTCAAGAATACTTAAGATGTCTCTCTGACCAGGAATACGTACACAAACACATACACAAACATGCACACATACATTAAGATTGAAGTCAAGTCTTTTGGAGAAGGCTCACAAAAAAATAAAAAAACATGTTCAACAGGAAGAGTCTGTTTAATGTAGGATTTTAAGCAAGGCTCTTTCAGTAGCACAGATCACTTACAGCAACAGCAATTCATGAAATCCTCCCATAAAAATCATGCTATGTTTTGTCTAAAGTGCCACATTCCTTGCAGATCACAGTGCCTTTCTCATGCTGTTAATAAGATAATCTGTTACATGAGGCTTACAAATCCATTTAAATTGATTTTAATTAATGAATCAATCACCAGCCACTGATGACTTGGTCTACAGACAGCATGCAATTCAAAGCCCCAGGCCTCTAATCCCAAACCAAAATCCACATTAGAGCAACAGGACATCTCTCTGATCGATAGTAACACAAAGATGTTCCGTTCATACACATTTAAAGTGTATGAACTTGATCAAAATGTATCTCCAGATCTCATGCATTACAATTCCCATATTCAGGACTGTACAACTAGGAAAACAATATTAAATCATTTACATTTCTTTGCAAGTGAAATAAATGAAATCAAGCACAACTATAACCTAGTTCTAAACTTGTATATGCTTATTCCACTTGAAGGTTTTTTAATTTGTTCTTAAACATCGGGTTTTTAACATTTATTAATAGAAAATTGTACTTCATATGATTACAAACATGAACAATGCTTTTTACATATGCTTTGATCCTGTGAAAATTCACTGCTGTTCAAGTGCTTAAGTTTTCCCTTAAATAGAAAACAAGAAAGAAGAAATCTTTCTGTCTCAAAAGCAGCATGCAGAAGCAGCATGAAGAACATCCTTGTTATTTTAGTAAGTTAATTATTGCAATTATTGTTATTACAAGAAGTTAATTACAACGCAGTAAGTTAAATCCACAATAGCTGGTGTGATGCTGAACACTGCAATCTCTAAAGCATCAGCATCTGGCTCCCCATTGCAGAGAGACACACCTGAGTAAGGCTGCTTCTCCTATGTAGGCAAACAGCGGGTGCTGTAGCACAGCATCTGTGAATAAAACACCACTTAAACTAGGCAAGAGAAAGGAAGAAATGATGCATGCCTCCCCAGGAGCCACCTTCCTGGATGTAAGCATCTAGCCCTTCTTTCAAAGGCCACTCCTTTTTCTGAAAACATGACAGAGAAGGAAGGGTAAGACAAGCCAGCTTCCCTCCAAAACAGTCAAGCTGCTTATGTAGCTACACTGTGCTAAGCCCAAGCCACTCAGCTCACATGATGCTCTGCACCGCACAAGCTTGATGGCACAGATCTCTTCTTGTCTGGGACAAGGTTCTGTACTGACCTCCCCACCTGATGTAGACTTGCCTCCAGAAGCAAAACAGCAGGTATTTGGGGAAGTTTAATATTAAAAATTGAGACCAGAGCAGTTGATGCTGTGAGAATTGCAGTTATGGACCAATTACCCTGTTTACATTTTTCTAACTGCTATCTGCACCTTCGTGGTTCAATAGCATCCCATTACATATTCTAAGGGAAATCCCAATCCCCCCAATCAGCAAAGCAGCCTGCTTGGGTGTTCACTGCCACACTGAAAGTCCCAGCAACCCACCTCAGGCACGGCTCTATTATGACAAAACACATCCACTGGCCTGTCCCTGGATGGATGCTACACCTGCTAGGGGGGAAAAGAGCAGATGGCACAGGCCATAAGAAAAGTGCCCATGAAAACTGTGCTGATGCAAACCTGTCAACCAGGAGAGAAGTTTCTTCCTATCCCTCAAGGGGAATCTCACCCATAATCAAAACAGTCCCTCAAAGGCTCCAATGTCATTGCATGAGCAAGGGATTAACCATCTCCAGGTCTTTCCCATGGGCAGAGGGAGGAGGTGGGAGAAGTCTCTATTATGGATATGGGCCTCCACATGAAAAGGATCTCAGTACTCAGCTGGCTTCAAGGCAGTGTGCATTCCCTCCTCTTTTCCCAGCCCATTCCTCTTCCATACTACCCGATAAACACAAGACTCAAGAAGCACCATACCGGACACCAGTATGGGATCACCTACGTCAGCCATTTGGCGTCAACACTCTGTACCATTAGACCAGACACTTAGACACTCAGCCATTAGGTCAATTTACCAATACTGAACTGCACCACCTAAGAAATAATCCAACTTGTGGCTTGCTTTATTAAAGCGATTTCACATATTATCTAATACAAAAGACGCTGTTGCCTAATGTGAAGTAACCATTTTGCCTGTTTAAATGAAGAGCTCTGCATTTGTTTTTAATCAATACTGCATATACAGTTTAACCAATGCTGTCAAAAGTGTCTCACTAATTTATTTCTCTTAATACTTGAGTTCTTCCCAGTTTGTTACGAACAACCGATTTTTTGGAGGGAAGAACAAAAAGAATAATTAAAGAAGGCAGGTTTGGCTTTTATGTGCTTCTAATTAGAGAGTTAAATTAACCAAATAATAAATACAAAATACCAAACTACCTTCCATTTAAGAAAAACATAAGGAGTTGAATACTTTCCAGCTATAAACACATTAAGATCAACATTGCACCAAACCTGAATCTGGCCCAGTTAGCTCAAAAAGGTAGTGCATCCTCTTGCACAGATGTTGTAGTGTACAGGCACTCCATATTTAAAGAGAGAGATTCTGCAGCCAACAATGCTCCAGTGACATAGAGACAATCAATGTGTCCTTGATTATAAGGAAGCAAACAGTTCTCACTACAAAAAAAAGGAGACTGAAAAATAAATTGTGTTTTTGTTTTACAAGTTCCATGTTTGGGTTGGGTTTTTTTCAAGCCCTTTGGAGCACTGAAACAGAATAAAAATAGTTTGTTGCACAAGCGTAAAACAAAGTAACTGCTAAACAAACAATTTAAATTGACTCCTATGTGTTCAGTTCTTGTTCCCATTTCTCTTCAGGAGTTGGATGATACCACTAAAATATCTTCCTGTTTTCTGGTAAACTGATTAGATGGGTTTTGTCCAAGAACTGTCCCATAATGTGTTCACTCTATTTCATATTCTGAATATCATTGCTGGAAAATGTACTGCAGCACAGAATGCAGTATATGCCAATATATCCTGACATTCAAATCAAGACCACAAATTATAAACAGTTTCAGCAAATTGACTTGAGTGCCTTTGTTCCTCAGACATACATCTTCCTATTGCTTACAAAAGCAGCATATACTAACCACTAACACTGCTATAGCCAGTACTGGGAAAGGAAGTTATTGAAGCCTGGATTTCCTGCTTTCAGTTGTAGCCAAGAACTGTAAGGCTTGTAGTGGTTTCAGGAACTGACTCATCTAATGATTCATGGATAAGATACTGGTTTTAATATATTTCTGATCATAAGACTCAAGCTTCAAAAACAGTGATGCTTAATTTTTATTTTAAAGGGAAAAAAAGTACATAAATCAAGTAAACAAATATCGTCATGGGACACACTGGCTAATAATTATAAATGTGTTTTACAGTGGACTCTGTTTTTAAAAAAACCCTAGTATGCTAAACTTCCTGGAAATTCATTTCAAGAGAATGTTGACAATTAATTCAAAATCCACTCTCAAAAATCCCAGTACTTTTCTTGCAACTCTGATACGGCTGACATTCAAGTGGAAGACAGGCTTATATCTAAAAAACCGCATTTTTAGATATATCCTGAGGTACATGTGTATCTACTGCTACATATTAATCAATGAATCCTAGAGCTATTGTTGTTAATGCATGTGGTTACAGTGCCTGTGTATAAAAAGTATCATGAAAAGATCGGCCGGTAGCACTACATTTGGGTGTTGGAAACAACAGGAAAGTTTTGTTTCAGGAATGATTGGAGCTGCAGAGGTCAACCTTAAAGCAATGACTAACACTGGAGCTTAAGCCCTCACAAACATATGCATTTTGTGCTAATTCAGAATTCAAAACCAGCCATTTTTATGCGTTTGGGTCTTCTAGAGGGAAGCATGCCCTCCAGTGCATCAAAATGCTTTTTCCCCACAACACAAGTCTCATCAGTATGCTGTAACTTGAACTGCCAGGCTCTTGCACCTAAAAAATAGCTTGTGAAGGAAGCTTAATTCTGGTAGGCTCATGTATGGAAAAGTACTG
This sequence comes from Gallinago jamesoni, assembly GCA_025769975.1. NCBI lineage: Eukaryota > Metazoa > Chordata > Aves > Charadriiformes > Scolopacidae > Gallinago > Gallinago jamesoni. Next base: position 56,520,231 of record JAOQGH010000040.1, on the reverse strand, counting down.
GATTACTTTTTAATTTTTGAACTGCAAGCTGCAGCTACTCACACGCTACATACAGTGTTGCAGGGAAGGAGGGGGATGTTAGCATTTCTATATTTCATCATGTGCATAACTAGCACCAAAGAAAAGAAAAAACAAAATGCATGTTGCTTGGAGAGGAAAAAAAAAAAAAGAAAAAAAAAAACAACCAGCAGTTAAAACAGTTGACAAGAAAAGGCCAAAGTGCGCTCAGTGGCTGGCAGTCATTTTATGGCTATAGTCCTACAGCAGATTTACTTAGATGACGTCAGTGGCTCCAATCCAGCTTTTCTTTGGTAGCATTTACCACTTGCCTCTTGAAGCCTCCACTATGCTACAGAGCAGTAGACCATAATCAAAATTCCCTTTGTGAAACAGAGTTTACCTCAGGGCACAGAGGCATTGCTAGCTGAATTGCAGGCTCTTCACCCCGTACTGCATGCCCAGAAATAAATAACCTACAATACTGTACTTTCCTTAATACAGAAGAACCATTAAAAGCAGCCTGCTACCTAAAAAAAGGGTTCTTTAATTTGTTTCCAAAATCTCAGAGGTCAGAATATTAGTTAATTTTCCAAGCAACGAAGAACTATGATAATTCTACTACCCTTTGGACTTCTTTGTATTGTTTTTAGAGATTTTGGAAGATAGAGTTATTTATAGGTCATTGTTTCACCAACAAGAAAATATTACTAATGGTATGGGCTGAAGTGAATTGGTATAAGAAGTTGCATATTTTAAAATTGTCTTTTAAATATGTCCATGCAACTGCTTATCTACAACTGGTCAGTAAATATATAGCAAATATGCCAAGAAGCAGAGCAAGAAATTACTATGCATAAATAATAGTCAATTTAAAGAGCAAAATGCACATTGTTTGAAGCTATGGATTTCCTATTGCAAAACAATGACTGGAACCAAAGAAACACCACTAAAACCAAGTCAAGCATATACCAAATCAACTAAAACTTGACAGGCTCTGAAGTTTAACCCAAAAAAAACACCCAAACCCCACAACCATATGAAAGATACATCTTATACTAAATAACTAACTATAACTAAATAACTATAGATTTGTTAAGTTTTAATGGCTCCATCAGTCCAAAGACAACTATATTCATTATGGGTGATAACTAGATACATTAGCAGACTGTAAATTGCCTCTCACAACCAAGCACTTAGAAATTACTTATAGGGAAGATGCACACATGCCTCACAGAGAGCTGGAAGTCTCAATACTCCTCCTTTTCCAGCCTCTCCACTTACCTTCCCCCCCCAGTCACACCAGAATGAGACATTACAGGTCTAATATTCCATGAGCCAGAAGACAAAAAATGCATTATCATCCAACTGCATGAGTCCCACCATGGACCTGAACTCTAAATATGAATTTAAAACAGATTTAAAATTTGATGTGACCCCCAAGCCAGCTTTAAGTGGATGAACGCTAGCATTTTGCGTCCCTGCAGAGAAACTTAAAAGTCTCTGTTAGCACCCCTGATGCCAAGACAAGGGCAGGAAACCTTTCTCATTTTCTGCAGGTGTCCATGCTGACTCAGGCATAATGGTGAGGTGGGAGTATCACCTCTCACTTCACTGCCCTCCTGGTTGTCCTCCGGATGCTCTGCCAGCTCCTACATTTTTCCATGCAGTTCATCTGGGTGGACTTCAGTGGGGCATTAAAGAATGGCTGCCATTCTGGATTGTCATATTATTCTGTTCCAAAGGGAGAGGAGAAAAATTTTCTCCTCTTTGACCTCCTTTCATTACTAAAAAAGTAGTGTCAACAGATTTAGAAGATGATTGTAAATTTCTTTGAGAGAGAATCTTGTCCTTTTGGACCCTGTACATGAAAGGCATTGTACAAGCACAAGGGGTCCTTTCTTTCCAATAGCCAGGGCAAGGAAGGAGTGGACACAGCATGGTGACTAGGATGGGCAAAGACCCAACAATGAGACCAAATCCATGAGCAGCAGCAGCAGAGATAGGATAAGGAGGACCCAACAAGCCAGACAGCAAAGGGAAGGAAACAAAAAGCCACCAAGATCCAAAGAAAGGAGAGCCTAATCAAGCTCATACCCAAGGAAAGAGGAGGGTCCAGGCAACCAAAGCCAGATGCGGTGCCCTGAGAGGAACAGCAAGACGGAGCCTGTAGGGCAGAAGACACAGAGGAATGTGCTTCAAGGTCAGAGAGCAACGCAGACAGATCCAACCCTAAGGACATCACTGCAGCATTGAATGGAAGACTGTATTTATGGTTTGAGACTTTTTCTGCAACAAAATAATTACAGCCAAAGAAAGGCGGCGGTAGGGGGAAGATGAAGGAACTTCCATTGAATCTTCAAGTCTCCTACAAGGCTTTTAGTAAATTCTGGAAAAAGCAGACAAAAAAATAAAAATCTTCAAAGATCAGCTGACAGCAGATACAGGGACACAATTGGTTTTAAAGATTAATTTTCTTTGAAAGAAAAAGGTAAAACCGGGGATGTGGAAAGTGAAACTGATTACAAAGCTCTACCTTTTATTTTAAACTGTAAACCAGCTTTAGGACAAAAAGCGTGCACGCGTCCTGGTGGTAGATTAAATAAGAATAAAATTTCCGTTTCTCCCATTGATTAAAGTCTCCAAATGCTATATATTTTTTAATTAAGATACACATAGCAGAGACTTTAATCCACTAAACCTTTATGAATTTACCTTTTCTTCCAAAGTCTGTTCTGACATTTTCTCCCCTCAAAACCAAAATGTCACTCCTGAATTATAATCTCCCAACAGAAAGACAACCATGTAAAAAAACATGCCATCTAATTCCAAAAATAAGCACCATTGTTCCCGGAACAACGAGGTGAACGAGCAGCGAGAGATTCCACTAAGGGAGTAATTGCGATGTCTATAATGTTAAGGAATAATTTGGCACCAAAAATACCCAAGGCCATACTGGTTGGCGATTCAAACATGAAGCATATCAAAACGTTACTGATAAGCTAAATTAACAGATAGCTTATCTGAAGCATATACTAGCCATATGGTGCCACAACTTCTGTTGCCTGTTGCTGGCATAACAATAGGCTACTGCAGTCTTAGACTGGAAGCACTATTTGACAAACTGTCAACAGCATTTTTATTTTTTTGCAGAGCTCTAGGGCAATGGCACACTCGCCTATTTGCATTTTTTTTTAAACAGGTGAACAAAGAGTAAACCAGATGTCAACTTTAGAAATCGAGCTGTCTGGATCAGGAGATTTAACAGAGGCAGGCATACTGCTACAGCTCAAATCTAGACAATGAGCTTTTCTAAAAACACTCTGGCCTAGGGGAGTGGCTATTTAAAACACTTGGCTTCTTTTATTTCAGTACTATGGAAGTGAATTCTGCTCTTAAGTGCCAGCTCAAATGAAGTCATTTTGTTTCACTGAGGCTTTCTTTGCATTTTAGAAATGTAGCACGCACTGCAGTAAAGGAAAAGTACTAAAAAAAAAAAACCAAACCTGATTCTTTTTCGGCTAGAAGCTGCGTAAAATGGCAGGGGTGGTGGAAACTAACAATTTGATCACATACACACACACACAAAAAATTGTGAACGGATAATTTGAGTGCAAGCTAAATGAAATTTATTTTCCCCTCATTAAAAAAAAAACAAAACAAAACACTTTTGAAAGCTTTCAAAGACCTGGTATTTACAACCCCCTCAAGCTCCACGAAGACAAGGTGTGAATACTGACAGATAAGGAGGATTTACAATGTTACAGAAACAAAATCAGTTAATAAAAAAAAAAATAAATCACAAAAGTTGTCTTCTTCCTTTGAGAAAATTAAATCTTTATTACTTATATACTATCTGAAGAAAAGTCTTTTAATAACAATACAGTAATCCACTCAGTTAAAAAATTGACAAAATAAAAAGTACTGTCAATGAATATATACTAAATCTGCCTATGGTATTCAATTATGAAAATGTGCTTTTGGTTGTGTTCTGGAGGAGTGTGAAAGACATCATGAGAAAAATAGATAACTTTCTGTTCTAATAATCTGCTCTACTTTGATAGGCAGTTATGGGAACAGAATTATTTTCTGACATACCCAGCTAAGTATGTAGCATTTTTAGATTATCTTTTCAAACCATTCTTGAACATTCTCAGTTAAAAAAAACAAAAACAAAAAAAAAACCCAAAAAAACTCCTTTCATGTTAAGTTGAGATTGCACTTGAACTCCTTCCAAAAGCCAGAGCTGTACTGAATTATGATAATTAGAAAGCTGTGCACATAAAAGGCAGCACAGTTGATGCATTTAAAAAAGTTCATGCCAGAGAATATAAGTTCAATATGTTCTCACATAATTAACATTTCCCATCATTAGCAGCAGTTTTCAGTTCATGTATCTGTAAAAACAACAGCACTCGTCATTGTTTTAGATTCCCAGTCAATAGCATTTTAATAGTTTTACACATAACCCCAAACTTTCCTTCCCTTCCCCCTCCCAGCACACCGAGATTTCACAGTCTACCCTCTGACCTGCTGGCAAATAAACTTTGGGTTTTGTGCTCATATGCTTCTGCTGCAGTACAGACCATCTCTGATTCAAAAGTTTAGTGAAGAGCTAGAAATCTAAGAAGGCCATTTGGAAAGGTACAACAGGATGCAGAGGGAGCAATCAAGTTGTTCCAGTAAACAATGACTAGAAGACAAAGAACAAAAAGTTGTAGGTGATACCTGCCACTGGACAGGAGCCAAACTCAAAGGCCTGCCTCTGACCAACCCAGGCACAAGTTGAAGGGACTCAGAAATGGGGTTGCAGCCCTGAACCAACCAGGCAAGCATCTATAAACCTTTTACACGCTCTGTGGACCCTCGTCATGTTCTTGACATATGTACAAAAATTCATATAACAAATAAGGGCATGTAGCACATGATGGGTTACTCTGAAACATTCATAGACTTCCTGTGTAGAATATCTCAAATTAGTTGTTACGGGCCAGGTTTTCACACAGGCTTGTTCCCTTCTTTCTCTTTCCTCCATTTCTTCAATCCCTATATTTTAACATTAATATAATTCCGGTGGAGCTTTAATAACCTGATAGAGTATAAAAGTTGCTGTATCTGCATCAACACGGGGAGAAATTTTGGCTTTACCAATAACAAGATAAAACACAGTGATTGCAGTGGGATCAGGATTTCATACAAGAACATGAGAGATTTGGGGTATTAAATTAGAAAACACTTAGCTGAGAAGCAGACTGGAAGTTGGTGCCTCAAAAAAGATTTAAGTCTGCAACTTTTCACTTTTTTATGTTTTGGAAATGAGCAATCATTAAAGCCAAACACAGAATTATTCCAGGAAATATTATTCCATTCCTTGTTCCACTTGCAAAAGTCAAAAGGAGTTTTGTGCAAGAACAGAGAGCAAGATATGGTCGTAAAGTGGGAATTTATTGCAGAGATTTTTCTTCTAAAAATGTGTCTTCAGTGTGGCTTAGAGTCAGTTGGCTTTACAATAAATAATGCCATTAATCCGTTCATATATCACAGGATGCAGTTTAAATTATACAGCGCTTGCATAAACTGCCACAAAACCTCTAACAGCCATTTCTTTCAAGGAGATGATTTACCTCTTGCAGGTTCTAAAATTTTGTTGAGACTCACTTAAATTATTATTTTTTAATAGCAAATGATGGTAGTTTAGGAATCTAAAACATTCCTACTTGAGGCAAGCACTAGCGGCAAAGTACTGCATGGTGACAAAACAGTAATTAAATGTCAAATGCCAGAAACAAGTAAATACTATTTCTCCCATGCAAAAGTAGGTCTCTCTGATGAACTGGGCATTTCAAAATCACGTGTAAATCACCAACACAATACAGCAACAGGCCAGATGAAATCAAAGGAATTAACCTGAATTTAGACCAGATTTTTAAAGTCAGCCCTCACCTCATATTGGCACATGCTCTGAATAAGAGCACAATGGAATGAGCGACCAACTTTTAATAGAAATTTACCCGCGAGTTTTAGACAGATTACAAGCCAAGCAGAACATAAGCCCCATAAAAAAAATTTGAAAAAGCATATGTGTCAAATCTGATACTCTGTTTAATCAAAGATACAGAATAGCACCCATGTCCTTCTTTAGACAACAAATACCATACTAACCATGTACATAAAGCATATGTTGTAAATATCGTAGTATTTGATCTAGCGAATGTTTATTCCTATGAGTCATTCCAGTCACATTAACCTGAGTAAGGACTGGATCTAGCAAACCTCTTCTTAAGTAAACAGAATCACTTCAGAAAGACCACCTCAGTTTTTAAACCATCTCTGGAAAAATATAGCGTTAAAATATTAACGTCAGGAAGAAATATCAGATCAAAAGACTGATGTATGCTTGTGTATATACAGTCAGAAATCCTGCATTCAAAATGTAATGTTTGAAGGTAACTATCTCACAAACACACAAATTTAGAACTGTACACAAGATCTTAGTGTTTTGGAAACAGTCTTAGGCACCTTCCAATAAAATCAGATTACTCCTACTGAAATTGTTCCAACTATGTAACCATCCCACTTTATAGATGGGAAACTGTCAGCTATGTCATAGTATAGAATTATATATTTCTACCTTTCACTTTTAGTGAAGTGAAAGACACCAGAATTTCTCAGTAACTCCTGAAGTCTTTATTACACTTTTGCCAGTACTATATCTTAAAAGTTTGCTTGCAACGTTATCTACAAAGGTAGCTTAAAAAGAAAGAGGGAAGAAATCTTTTTCCCCCTGCATGTGACTTAACTGAGCATAACTTTTTCAGAAATGGACAAACAAAGCCTAAAACCACTTTCACGGTATCCAAAACCACTACACACCATTGAGCAAAACAACAACAAAACACTAGTTACAAATTATACTGAACATGTTACACATATGCTCACACGTCTCCACACATCACAATATGCTACCATTTCTCAGCTGGAAACTCATGGCAGGTCTAGTTCATAATTAAGTTTCTGTTGTTCTTTTTTAGCTGTTTAATTAAAACTCCTTTAAGCAGAGGCTGTCTTTACTAAGACTCCTGTCAAATCAAAAATTTCCATCTGCTTCACTGCTTATATACATCCCACTCACCACTGACTGAGAAACTGTAAAGAATATAAAACCGAAATTTGAATCTCAAGAGCTGTTGTTACACTCTCTTGGGTGCAAAGGCTAATAATATTTACTGCGCAAAAACAGCATATGTAAAACTGATGCTCAAAATACACCCAGCATGGTTAGCGATAAAGTACTTTCCTAAGGTATTTCTAGATTACTAACAATAAAAAGTATAATAAAAGTATAATAAATCTTTGGTCAGCTGATAAAAACCTGCAGCAGACAAAACGCAGAATTATCCCTAATGGTACAGAAAATGCCTTATGATCTCATTAAAAATAAGTGCAGTAGTGCAGTATGAAAACATATTTTCCCATGAAGGTGAAAAATAAATGCATCTCGACAAAGTTTACCTTTAATGAAAATAATTTCCAAGAGTTGATTTTAAAAACTTGCAAGTTCAAAATGTGACCCAAATATAAAATCTTTAATTTTGTGTTTTACAAATAGTCACTGGTTTAATTCCTGTATTTCTATTCCCAAATAAAGTATGCATAGGTGTGCATATATACATATATACAAACAAACATGCAAGTTCTCCTCCCGCCCCCAGAAGTGATTTTTATATACAGGTCTGTGTCATTTTTGATGGCACCATCTTACCATTAGTACAATCTAATATCCCTGTAATGGTATTCCCCAACTATTTATAGAGACAGAATACATCATACATTACAGACATGCATTCCCAATCTTGGGTTATAAAATGAATCCTACATAAATTTAAATTAAGCCCTAATATAATTATAATCATTTTTGGTTTTATATTCAATTGCAGGTAGCACTTAGTTATTTACATGAATTTTCCTGTAAGAGGCATTCCCACAGAGATTTCCATATTAGATGTTCTGCATAATAACTGAACATTGAGCTAGAGAAAACAGTATTTTATCCGCACAGCTCCAAACTTTGTTATTATCTAGCGTAGATATCTCTGTAAAACCGCTAACTGGCAATATTGCATTTCTAAACTTTATCAGTGCTAAGGGGAAAGCAAATATGCTTCTATTAGACAGGAATACAGGTTCCCTTTTCCCTGAGGCTCTGCCATTTCAGCTTACATTACTTATATATAGCATTTTACGTCAGAAAACGCCAGTAGAATGTGATGTTTCTTGCCCTTTCTTTCCTAGATGTTGTTCAGCAGCATACAGTTAAAAAATACTGGGAGCCATTTACATTCAGAAAGCGTAGAGCAGAACTGCTCCCTAACTTTCCAGCACTTCTGGAGGTCACTTTTCATTTCTTCATATCAAAGGCAGGCACTTGTTTCTAATAAGTTAACAACTCTCCTGAGAAACACGGGTGGCTGGTATTTCATTGTTTCATAAATAATTTTATACTGTATCACCGTTCAACTTAAAACAGATTTCAAGAGAAGAAAAATCATGACTAAGATTATGTTCAACTGAGGTAGGAGCACAAACTTTTTCACTTGTTAAAAATAAAGAATTTCCCCCCCTCCCCCCGCTTTATTTCTCCTTGTTGGTTTTGTTTAGTTGTTTGGAAGGGGCCGCTTTGTTTTAATTTTGTTACAAAAGCCGTACTGTATAACTTTTTCCCTCCCCCTTAGAAGTGTACTTCCTTTGAAAACGCTCTTTCTGTGAACAAAGGCTGCCACCGGCCCTCCGCATCAGCACTGTGGACATCTGTAGAATAGATCTCTTTAAAACCTTACGGATAACTACAAAAAAAAAAAAAAAAAACCAAACCCAAAACAACCCTACGGTTCCTACCGAAAGGAAGTTTTCCAGGGACAATCTCCTCGGTGTTGTTGTAACTGCGACTTTGTCTTTTTTGGATACAATGTTTCTGCTGACTCCCGAAAATTTTCCACTTGAATGTGCAATTAACCAGCAGCAGCAGCAGCTCTGGAGGAGAAGCAGCGAGAAAGGACATTCCTTCTTTCATCTTTTAGAGGAAAAATAAAAGGGGGAAGGAAAGCAAAACTCGGGGCAGCGCACCGAGCAGAGCTCTGAGCCAGGCCGGGCCGCTCGGCAGCCCGCACCGCCGAGGGATGGCTCCTGAGGGCTGCGAGTGACTGCGGCCAGCCCGGGGCTGCTCCTAACTTCTCGCTTCCCCGTGGAAAAAAATGTGAAAAATGCCAAGGATCGGTGCGCGCGTGTGTGAGAGGGAGCGTGTGTGTGTGTGTGTGTGCGCGCGCTTGTGTGTGCGCGCCCGGCTGCAGAGCAGTGACTCAGGCAACTAAGTGCGAGCAGCGGCGGCGGCGAGGGGGAGCGGAGCGGCGCGGGGCGGGCAGCAGCCGCCTGTTGCAGCTCCGGCCCCGGCCCCGCAGAGGCAGAAACTCCGCGGGAAACAACTTCTTCCCCTGCCGCGGCCCCTCTCCCGCCTGCCCCCGGCACCTGCAGGGGCGCCGGCCCCCCGGGCCGACCTCGGCCGGGACCGACCCCCCGCCCCACCGCACAAAGCGCCGGCGGCGCGGCGTGCGCGCCCGCGGCCCCCTCTTACCTCCGCGCCGCGGCCCCCCTCCGCGCACCGCCAGCGCGCCGCGCTCCGACGACAAACTTCGCCCACCGCCCCCGGGCCGCCCCGGCTATTTATGGCCCCGTGCCTATTTTTAATCCGCCGCTTGGCTATTTATACCGCGGCGGTAGGTTGCCGCGGGCCGGCGGACGGAGCCCTCGGAGGATGAGTTGCTGCCCGGCCGGCGGCGGGGCGGGCCGGGCTCCCGGCCGGGCTGCGCGGCGCCAGCGATGCGAGGAATGCGCGGAATGAGGAGAGGAATGAAATGAACGCGGGAGCGGGGCGGCCGCGGGGCGGAGCGCGGCCCGCCGCCCCCTGCGGCCGCGGGCGGGCGGGGCGGCGGGCGGGGCCTCCGCGCCGCGCTGACCTCATAGGGGAGCCCGCGGGAGGAGGCCCGCCGGGAGGGGAGCCTGGGGCACTGTCTTGTGCCGCCCCGCCGCGGGGGCCAGCCGGTTGGCCGGTGGGCGTCTGCGCTGCCGCGCTACGGGGGTCCCGCAGCCGCTTCGCTAAGGGCTTGCAACGAGGGTCGGCAGTGCTTTGCCAGAGAGTTGCGAGTGCGGGGCCGGTGATGAGGGTCCGCGGTGGGGCACTGGGCCCTGGCGGATGGGGAGGCGCCCCCGGGGAGCCCTGCTTACCGCACACGTCCAGCCCTCGAACGCGCCACGGAGCCCTGTGCAAACTCCCCGCCAGTCCCTAGGAAAGGCAGGCCTGTGCCCAGGCAGCCGCCGGCAGCACCCCAGGGCCCAACAGAGACCCAGAACAGGGGGTGAGCAGGAAGGCTTTGTATACACCACATCCCACATCGATGTGGACGTAGCATGGCCCAGGGGGCCACGCTCTTCACCCTGAATCCAGGTCATAACCTTGCCAACAAACCTGGCACCAGTTTCAGATTTCACAAATGCAAGTTTTGCACCACTCCAGTTGTGGTCCTAAGTGCCAACAGGCTATCTTTACCCTTCTTGCATTGGTGCAATCCATCCCACAGAAATGCTCCCTAAGAATTATTATAAGGCATGTCTCCTTTGATAACAATCCACTACCTTATGGAAATAATCACAGGGTAGGCACAGCTGTTGTGCTTGTGAAAATTTGTATTTGCATAAGCAGAATGGATAACTGGACACCTCAGTACCTGTTTGTGAAATAAATTGCGAATTTTGATGTACAAACATACTTTTTTATCTACCTTTGAAAGTTTGCCCAGCATAACTACTACTTTTGGAGATGTCAGGAAAATCACATTACCACCTCAGAAGAACTTTATGTTGATGTCATCAGACAGCATTAACATGCTCACATTGCATATAACTTCATGACATGCTGGTGGAATTCGCATAAATGCCCTGTATATTAGTTGTGTACATTAAGAAAAGATGCTGAGCAACACCTCCCTATGAATATCAGAAACATGCTTGTCCTGGTGGTTTCCCAGTACCAGTCTTGTAAAACACTCATGCTGATAACAGCCACCATTTTAACCTGTGACTGACTCAGGAGCCTCTTGAAAAAGAGTCACTTAAAGCTCACGGTGCAGTTCACACAGAGCCTGCGCCTGTTTTTCACCTTTGTGGACCAGGCACAGAGTGTGTATGATTTGGCAGTGCAAGCAGAAGGTGCAATCACACAAATTATACTGACTGAAATCTACTGAAAACCCAACCCTACACAAATGGCATGCAACAAGGATCAATAAAGCCAAAGTCTGAGCAGTTGTTGATGAAAGGATTAGGAGAATGCAAAAATGAAAATATTCTAGGATATTTTTTCCCCACACCATTCCACACTTGCTGAAAAATTTCTTCCCCGAAGTAGGCTACAAGGAACCCCCTCACACACACAGAATTTCTTTTCCCCTCCTCCTTTCCAAATTGCTGTATTTAGTGTATATTATGTTCTAATAAGTGTCTAAGCACCTGCACAGTTTGCAAAATTCAGTCACTTTGCAGATGTCTATATGAAAGCCATAGTCTCTTGAGTGTACCCGAAGCTTACCACCTCTTTTAAAAAGCTAGAACAGAAAAACAGGAAAAAACATTGCCCCCTAGCCCCTATACCATCGATTTTTTAATCACCAGACCTACACTCATTCCACTATGTTCACTGCATGCACTGTTATATGGAACAACTTTAAATTAATGTTGTTGTTTTTTACCCATAAAGCTTGAAGAGAACGTACCATGAAAACTGACTCTAATTTCTGTGTCTGTGCAAGGCCCAAAAGGTATCATAGCTTTGTACACATGGAGGAAGAATAGTAAATTTTTGGACAATGGATAAGTAGTTTGAAAATTCTTACCTCTAGCAGCTCTCACAAATGAAAAACTTGCAGTATTAGGCTCTCCTAGTAAAAAAGAGGAAAAAAAAAGGGTTTATTTCTATACCCATGAATGTGGACATAAATTAAACCAGGTTGTAGCTGTTTGCCCGTATCTGCAGACAGACAGCTCAGTTGCTCTTTTGCCATTCAGAATTCTTTCAAGAAGAGTATCTGTGTCAGAAGAGTATTTGTCTGTTAACTGTGAGCAGCCAGAAAAGTTCACAAAAATCTGATTATTTTTCAGGTTCTGACACTTTCTTTATTAGTGTTCTTCACAGGCAATGAGGTCTTAAAAAAAAAAACACTTGGGGAGACTGGAGGTCTTCCATTAGCACAATGAGAAAGTTCACCCAGAATCCGCAGTTTCCAACTCAGGGCTGAGTGCTGACAGTATCTTGCTCACAGGCAACTGTACGAATTAAAAAATCAAAACTGAGACCAAGATGAACAGCAAAGTAGTATGGTGACTAAATCATGCACTTGCTGAGTATAAGTCTGTGGGTCAAAGAGCTGCAGATAAAACCAATAGCCTCTGAACACTGAGGTAGGGAAACTCTGACAACTATTGCTCTTTCTGGCCTCTTGGCTCATGTAACCTGTAGGTTGTCACAGCATGTCATGCCATATTGTATTGGCAATCGTTTCAGAAAATAACATACCTGGAATCCCAATGATTTTCTGACAGAAAAAAAAAATGTGTACTGGTGTACTGGGGAGAGACAAGTCTGCGTGTTTTGACAGAAGGTGAGGATGTGGAAAGATGACATCCTTTTAGTCCAGCCGCTGTCTTCATGCAACGGTAAGTTTCTTTGGAGGCCCTGTAGATGAAGAAGGAAGGTGTATCGGAGTCACTTTCATACACAGAGAACTTGCTCTGATGAACTGCCTGCCCCGTATTTATTGATGAATGGCTTGTTTAGGCACACAGGTGTGCTAAGAATTACAAAAGATGAAGGAAACAAAGGGACATTGGGACAAGCCCAGACAGGGACATTTCCTGGGGACAAATGCTTATCTCAGCTAGAAAGGAGACATACAAGTGGGGAATATGAGAAAATATATTAAGAAAAAGAATGAGATTCAAGAGACAGACACCAATAAAATGACTTAAGGGAGAGAGACAGGGAAAAGAGAAGAGACACAGAAAAGAGGAGAGAAGGGACAGTGAAGGAAACATTTGTGACCATAGAATGAGGGCAGAAAGAATGAAAATAAAGTTAAAAAAGGGGTACAAAAATGGAGAAAGGGAAACCTACGGAAGAAAAGGAATCAATGGGGCAGAAAGAACAGCTGAAGAGAAACCAGCTGGGAGAACAAGGGAGACTGCGATTTATGAGAAGAAAACCAGGAAGAAGTAGGAACAGGAGATGGCAGTGAGGAAAGGGAATTTCCTTAACAATGAAAGGAGTAAGGCAAGGAAGGATAGAAAGAACAAGGAAAAAAATTACACTATTAGAGAATAAAGGTCTGTGGTACTATCAAGTCTTGCATTTGTCAGTAAAATATTATTTTGAGTGCAAGTCCCATTGAGACTGGGGCAGAGGCAAGTGTGAATATACTTAAAGATAAGATGGAGGGTGGATTGGGGTTTACATATAGGAACCACTTTTGTCATCATTAATGATACTATTGGTAATAGGGAACATTAGGGAGCCTAACAGAAGAGTTGTAGTCACCTTCTCCTTTGCCGTTAGCTATGCCAGGTTACAGGGCACATAACTTACATGTTTCATCCCAGCCACCCAAAGATGATGCTTTCAAGTCTCCAAGAGATGAAATGGTAGCCAAAGATACTGGGTTAACAGAATTTCTAGCTTACTCTATGAATAAGTAAACTCTAATCTGCATAGAGAGTATTGGCAGACGAAAACAAGATGGACTTTGCAATTTCTAGATCCAGAGCCCATTTTGGACTTGGAATGAACCTCAAAGCTTGGTCACAAGTGCTCAAAGAATTTTAAAACTCTGTATTTGAATTGCAGTTCAGATTAGGAAAACCACTAATCTCAGGAAGTGCTTTAAAGCAATATGTAGATTAGGCTTAATCTATAGTGTGTAAAGAATTAAACACCCAAATCAATGTGTTGTTGAACATGCCAACAAAAGTACTATGGGGAAGCTGTAATGTAATGGAACAGCGCTCACCATATTATAAAGCTAGCTGCTGAGCTTTGTAAAGCAGCAGACAGTGTAAGGAATGAAAACAAATAACAGTTTAATAATGAATTACAATAATCAAGTCAAGAGGAAGCCAGGACATGAACCACGGCCTCAGAGCCCAAATGAGTTAAAATAGTACAGAGACTAGAAATACATAATTTCAGACAATTCTGGTTGCTTATTTCTAAAGGTGAACTGAGAGCTTTTTAAAATTACATGACCAGAGTCCAGGGGTGTGCATTTCTCCCATTGATGAAATCACTAACATCAAAATGGTGTGGCTCTTGTCCTGCTTTAGAGCAAACAATGTAAGCACAGCAGCCTATTCCTTCTACTGATAGCAATAATTCCCAGCACCAGTGATTGAATCAAATTACTGTGAAAACCACTTGGGTGGTTGGGCTTTTAAAAAATATTTTGCACTACAAATTTTGGTGTGCTACTATCATTTTCTGCTGGGGGAAAAAAAGGAGAAAGAAAAATTCCTACTAAAATTCCCAAAGAATCTCTTTTCTTTGATTCATCAAAATCTCAGGTTTCTGAGCACTTCTCAGCCTGCTTAATGTGCAAATGGAGTACGTTGTTCCCTCCCTTCACTTTGGCCCAGATTTCTAATGGTATTTAGATAATTAAAGTTAGGTGTAGGTATTTTTAATCCTCTTCAGTACTTAAGTGCCTAATTCCTTTGATTTCAATGTTTTCCAGCAATAAAAAAAATAATAATAATAAAAGACACCTTATTGTTTATCTTAACCACCTAAGTGCTGTTAGAGACATCCTTTGGATCGTGCTCAAAATCTACATCCAAGGAATATTTCAAAGCCCTTAAAAGCACCACCTGCTATGAGATTTGTTGTACAAGACCATTCATAAACATTCATTTCTCTCACCAAAATGACTCCACGGGTAACTTCTACAGGGATAGGCAGGGGCCAGATCTTCTTCTTTCCAAAATGCATTATTTCTAAGTAGGCCTTTTCCAGTCACCCAGAAGGACACACAAACACCATTCCTGGTGTCAATTTGTCCCAGCACACCCCTGTGGCAGCCAGGCTGGCTCTCTGCCATCTGCCTCCACCTCAGAAGCTGGCATGCCCTCTCACAGGCAGGCCTTGCCTTTGTCCCCTGTAATGCTGCTGCTTCCAAATCAGCCCGTGGCCACTTTGCCACCACCACAAAGGAAATGGGTCCTGCAGACATGGCTCCCTGCTAGGTCTGGCCTGGGCATCTGTCCACACCATTTGTATGGAAAGAAGTATGTTGCAGGATGGTAAATCATTAACCAATCTGACAGCCAAATTTCAAAGAGCAGCAGCAAACACGGCAGTTGTTATACATGAGAAATGGAGGACATTTCACTAGGGAAAGTGTCAGGCAGCTTCACCAGAGATAGTTACTCCTTCTGCAATAAGACAAATTCAGCTTTCACAATCAATTTTGCCAAGAGTGCAAAAAGGTGTAAATTAGTACAGCATGTGGATCTATCTGTTTATAAACAACTTTGGGTACAAGCAAGCACTTGGTTGACATGGAGCCGCAGGCAAAAAGCTGGCCGTGTTTCCTGCTGAAGCTCCTCGGCTCCAGGACAGGATTTTAAAGGCCACTTCCCTGTCACACCAAGGGCAGCATACATACTCCTCTGACTGCTGCTTCACCTAATCTCTGGAAAGCCATGTGCTAAGGGATAATTTGTCAGATATTGGGAAAGGCTACCAAAACCAGTGAACCATGACTGACAGTGTCTAAAGTGAAAACAAGCCGTCCCAGACAAGGGAGAATTGTTTAATGCTCCTTATCCGTACAGAGTCCAAAGTATCATTGGAAGTTCTGATAAATACAAAACCTAACTTCATCTGAAGTGGAAGGGATACCTGGTATATGATCAAGGCAGGTAGGACAGATTGCACACTGAAGGCCCAACTAGAATATAGTTACCCTTATTTTACATGGATTTTTCCATTTCTCTATTCATAATGCAAGTAGAACCACACATAGTAAATAGAATTGGGAGAACACCAAAGTAAAAAAGTCTGAGGTCTGCAGAGGTATTAAGTTGCTAAAGGTGACGTTGCTAAAAGAGGAAAAAGTCAGAAGAGGTACATCTTCCTGTCATACTCTCTTTTATGCCATCTGCATAATGAGACCTGCAAAAAGTACCTGAGTTCCTCTTGCCTTATTATTTTCTCAGTGCATATTCTTCTGGTATAATACAGAGAATTCTTCCAGCCACCTGCAAAGCTCAGGGTTTGTTCAGGACAGAACTAGGAAGCCAAGAGAGCATAGTACTATTTCTGATGCAATTCAAACCTAGCAGGATTCAGTCTTTCTACTTTTGCGGGGGGGAAGCAAAAGAGTAGAGGTAAAGAGACTCTTAGAAGAATATGTTGCTTTATCCTGTTAAACTTGACTGTTTGGATGTTCAAATGAGTATAAAAGGAAATCTAAAGAGAGGTAATCCATTCCTTACTGCACCTAATCCTTGAAGGCCAGGTTTACATGGCTTTTCAGTAGGAAAATTATGAAGAGTAATTTGCAGTTGGTTGGGTAATGAAAGAAGAAATTACATAAAGCTGCTGGGAAATCATAATGGTGTATGGGTATGTAGTTATATGGACCCAGTTCACAGGGAGAAGAACTACTGAATCAAGTTTCTGGAATGGCCATTACAGATTTTGTAGTAGTAAATATCACCATGCAAATCCTGACCTTTCCTCATCTTTCCCAGGGGAAACCACAAATACTTTTCATCTAGCCGGTATTTAGGAAGACGGTTTTGGAAACAGGAAAAAGAAAAGTCATCTGAAGATGTAGGAGCCACTGAGGCTAGCTGGTGCTCTAGTCTATTAGAATAGGATCCCCACCTTTCATTTTAATACTGGACTGACTCTTCTCTCACTGTTTTTTCTCTCTCATGTTCCAGTAATGACAAACAGTAAATGAACTGACAGTGTTACCTACTTGAAATAAAAACAACTGTTTAATGCTCTTAAAATTCAGAGTTTTGCAGCTTTGCAAGCTCCAGTGGATGGACTGGCTGCTGTGAAGCTTAATCCTGATTACAAATGCTCTCTTTGTTCTGGCTTTTCTGCTCATATGCTCATGATTCCTTACATCCCATAGAGAGGCAGTCAGGACACATTGCCATGGAAATGGAGGACCACTTCAAACAGGTATCCTGCAGGAAGAGCAATGCCTCCCAAATGTGGGGGAATAGCTGTACAGTCTTAATGAACAAGTTTTGGCAGAAGGAAGACAGGGATGACAGCAAGACAAGCTAGTCATTAAGTGGTCACGGCTTAGGGCTATGTGCCACACAATACACAAAGTGCTCTGCCCACAATAGGTGTCACAGGTAAGTGAGATACATAAGGAACTGTGAATCACAGGTCCTGTAAATGGTCATTAAATAGTTGGGTAGAAGTGTGTCAAACAATGAGGTGATGTAATGGACAAATGCTTATCATACACATAGAGAATCCTGACCTCATTTCACATATGATTTCATCTTAGGTAACCTCACAAGTGCAGTTACTTTACCACCTGCACAGCCTTGTATGTTTTATGTGCTTCTTTTACCCTCTAGATCCTGAAGAAATTAGTTAGTTTTCACTAACAGTCCCAGATGGATGATGTCTGTCAGCATTTCCTGATTTACATAACATTTATCATTTTCAAAGCACTTTATAAACACTAAGCAGTTGATCCTCACACCACCGCTGTGCCCTAAGCATTAGCACTTCCTTTTCACCAACTGAAAATTGTTATGGGAAGTCAAAGCAATCCTCACAATAGCAAAGGTAACAGCAGAACTCAGTACTGTCCAAATTTTTAACTGCTCTTCACACCTCTAGCACATCAGACTTTCCTAATGCAAACACATCTATCATACTGCCCTCCGGTAGTTAACTTTTCTTTCTATTTATATATAAAAACCCTCTCCCCAGCTCTGTTACTTCTTGCAACTTTTTGGTCTCTGGTACAGATGAAGAACCAAGCTCCCAACTTGTCTACAAGTTAACTTCCAAAGTCATCTAAAAACAAATGAGTACAACTTTTGTGCATTCAGATATTGTATCCCAAATGTCTGTCAGATACAATCAACAGTTTTAAAAAGTAATATTTTTAATTTATTCACTTTATATAAGGTCACAGTCATCTGAATTCCTTGTGGGTACAGAACTGAAGTTCACTGAAAATCAGGCCCCAGCTGAGCTTTGGTGATTTTTTAAAGTAAGCAATTAAATGGCTTGTAAAATAGAGGTATTTCAGAACTGACATCAGTAACTATTGGAAAGAACTGAAACTGCAAATGGCTGCGTTCTTAGCTGCAGTAGAGCATTCAGCAATGTTAAACTCCTTCCAAGCACATAGAAAGAGATGTAGTTTGATTTATTAATAATAATGCCCTTGAATATAGCAGATGAAGGCTTTTGAGTTACTTCTAACTGCCGACAGCAAGTAAAGAAGAAACACTGGGGAGTAGTTAGACAAAATTAGAAGCCTGTAACCCCTTCCTTGGGCAGGGTCTTCATCTAATCTTGTCCATACTAGCAAAGAGTAGTGGTACATGGCTAAATTCTGCTAGTACACCACCATCTGCCAGCTCCTCAGCACAAAAATGCTCTATGAACCCTCTGCTTATTTGGGTCACACCACTCATACAAAAAATTACTCAAACAAAAACTCAACACAAGTAGTTTTGTTTATAATATTTTCTTTTCCTTCCTTTTAACAATGTTTTCCCCATATTGGTACAAGTGACCCTGGTCTGATGCTCTTAAGGATAAACGTCCCCAACATTCAGTGTTGCAATTCATGCCTTATGGGTTTGCTTTCATGTTAGATGCAATGGACAATGCATGGGAAAAGCCAGTTGCCTGAGAATAAGATTCACAACAAGTAAGTTAGAGGTACCTAGAACTAGCTAAAAGAGAAATCCTTAGGAAAGGAGTTAGAGGTCTGTCCCCAGTCAGCATGAAGATGAGGTGTTGTCCTCTTGCAATTTAGACCCTAGCTGCTTCTGCCGAGGGTGGGGGTTTCTGCTTTTGCTTTTCAGACTGGCAGCCGGCTTCCACACTTTACGGCAATGACAAGGCAGAAGGTGACATTATCATTCACTGTCCTTCCCTCCTAGGAAACCAGATAAGCTTTGGTCCATTCAGGACTGAAGGAACTTAAGTTTAATGTCTTTCTCTGCCTTAGATAAATTTACTCCTCCAAGCCCCATGGAGAAAGCACTGCCTAGCTCTGTTGCAGAGCAGTAGGTTCTCCTTCAGAGCTATTCATTGCGTTTTACTGTACTCCTTGCAGAAGAAAGCAGCAGGTCTGTTCCAGTTTTTCTGAGCAAGTCATTAATGGATGCAGTTCTCCAAACCTGTAACTGAAATGACATATATTTTCTCTCTTCCAAAAGACCGGGAGCATGGTCACCAGTATACCTTCTCAAACAGGTAAGCGGGCTTCAGCAGTTTTGTGGCTTCAGTGTAGCCTGGGCAAAACTTACTTGTTGGCTGCATCTGGACTGGAATTCGCCATTAAAGTGTATCTGCAATGTAACTCCTGCTCACTCTGTTCTGTTTTGCAATAAAAGAATTAAAGGCTGAAAATGGACCAGAGGGAATGGGAAAGCTACAGCCAGTTGGAAGGACCACCAGCTCAGAAGGAACATTCATTGACTTTACATTTTATATCAGTAGTCTAGGCAAGCATGGCTCCTTCTGACAATGCATTATAGCAAAACAACACAGAAAATAAACTTGTGTGGGATCAAGTTATTTTAGTAACATATCAAAATTAAAATCCTACAGGTATAAAGCATTGTTGTTACCTTTCCCATTTTCTTTTCTCTACGTGGCTGTTTTCTAATGAATTCAGGCCAGTGCAAAACAGTTAAGTAAAAAATGTTTGAGACATGGGTTTGTTCTGCTGCCCAGGTTTGAAGGGGGTGAAATATTTACCTACATTTCATTCCAGCATTGGCTCAGACACACAAGCCAGTTACCGTGGCTTAGCAAGGCAATGCATATCAATTGAACTATGGCTGCTCCATTATGTCAGAGCTCTTCATGGCATATATGTGCATCCTACATACAGAATATGCACTAGGCATTCAGGCTACAGGACTAGGAAGGGACTTTTACTCCTGCTACATAGTTTTTAATCTCCAAAACCACGAAAGGAGCTATTACAGTGTGGCAAAGGAATGACTGGGTGACACGTGCTGTGCTTCTATGGCACCACTATTAAGAACTGATGGCTTATGTTATTGGTGAGGAGAAGAGTTAAACTATTAAAAACCTAATTTACGTCTCTTTCTTCACTGTGTGACTCAAACCAGTTTTGCAATCTGTTACAGGTTAACTAGCCAGGGTTAGGCAGGGTGGGGCCTGTAGCAGATTGAAAAACTGGTTTATTCAATTCACAGAGCAAGAAAACGTCCTTAAAAATAGGCATTCTAGAAGAAGGCCAGATACCTTCCTGTCAATTATGGCACATCATGCAACAAAACAGATTTTCAGGCCCCTCGGCTTTTGCTGCTGCATTGAGAGACAGCATGTGGAATTACATGCAAGCACAGGCCACCCAGTATTGTGCTGCAGCTGAAGAGCGTGCCTTTCTTTCAGCTTGAGGCTACACTGAAAGGCACACCCTCACCTGCAGCCTCTCTCCTCCGTAACTCTGTGTGCAAAGCGCAGCTGGTTAATAGATCACAGATCAGACCGACCAGCTGCTTCCAGAATATGGGGTCACAGAGGAGGGGAAGCTGCTGGGCTGCTCTGCAAATGTGTGAGATGCAGGCCTGGAACTGTCTGGAGATCAACAGGTGATTTCAAGTAGGGAAAGAAATGGAAAAGAGCTGTACTGTTTTCAGCAAGAGAGAGGGAATGCAATCTGTTGTCTCCTGCAGTGTTTTGCTCTTTTTGAGCGGGTAGGCAGAAATGCAGATGATGAGAACTGCAGGCTTACCCTCTAGGGTATCTTGTACAGCTTCATCTGGACGTGGCACGTACCACGCAAGGGGGTGGCATAGGTGTATCTGAAGGCTCTCTTTCAATGTTAAACTGAGGAAGATAGAATACACAAAGTATGGGAAAAAGCATTAAATTACACCAAAAGTCTGCTGTATATAGTAAAGTATGTGACAGACAGTTACAGAATTTTGCACCCTCTCTTCTTAGTAATGCAGTTCTTTTTATTGCTTCCAGACAATTCAAATCTTGGCAATGTACAACACTACCAGAGAAGAGATGAAATATATAATCTAGTTTTCTTTAAGCAGTCAATACCATCATTTTCCTAGGGAGTTTTCCTAACCTACCGCCATAGAAAGATTGTCAGAAACCGAGCACCTTGTTTACACTCACATTAGCGGGCCCTACATATTGTTCCAGGTCTTAAAAGGTCTTAAAGTTTAAGTTAAACCTAATGTAAAACTCACTTTAGCTATCCTTTACATTGTCATGGCAGTGCCAATTTGTCCCTATGAAATATATAACAAAGCCATGTTCTGAATCTCTGTTACCTTATGTTGCGCTTAGCGGGGAGACACCAGCTCAGACCAACTGGGGAGCCAAAGGAGCTTCCTTCATGGGAAATTTTTGAGAAGGTAGGATGTGGATGTGCCAGGGAGGTCTGAGAGTATCTGATCCTGCATAAGTAAAGGGCTAGACTGAGTGATCTTTTTTTAAATCCCGCACAGTTCTGTAGGTCTAAAGGTTTATGTTTTCTGAAGAGACATTTTCTTTGTGTGTCAGTCAGTGTGGTCTGCTTTTATCCCCAGAACATTACTCCGTATTTTTGCAAAGGCTCTAGGTTTACCCACCATAGCAGTGAAAATTAAAAACCACATTCCTGAAATTGACCCATTTCCTAACAACATACCAAAGAAAAGCAAACAGAAAAGGTATCACACATAACTTAGTTAAAAATTCTTCTTTTGTATTAGCTACGGTGTAAACACATATTCCCTTCTTGCTTTCCCTTTCTGTCCAGCCCAGCTGATTTGGGAACTATGATTCTAAGGACATACAACTTTTGTGCTTTTTAAAAATGTAATTAAAACTTCCCCCTTTCATCTATAAATGCCCTCAAACTCCTTCAAGTCCTGCTTTGTCTAGATGGAAGACTGTTTTTTTGTCAAAAGATGTCAATGTAAACATGAGGCTGTTACATTTGTTTCTGAGCACAGTAGCCCTTATTTGTTCAATGCCCCTATTTGTTTCACAGCAACAACTGTTGTGAAGGGACCTTCATGATGCCTCTCAGGGAAACTTCAGATTTAAGAGTTATAACATTTAGAACCAAAATCAATGTTCACGTCAAGTTTTAATTCACAGCCTTCCTGTCTTTTCTCCATTGTAGTGGCCAGTTTTAAATCAAAGCTGTTCAAATTTCCTCATGCTGCCCCGCAGAAGAGGCATGGGAATGGCCTCCCTACAACTTACAGTGCAGCAGAGAGAGCCAGGTAAGCGATATGGCTCGGGTAACAAGAGTCACTTCACTGTCACCCAACAAAGCTGCTTTGCAGGGTGGTGGTTTGGGTTGCTGCGGCTGGGCTACCTGTGGTACTCAAGCTCTGTCACCCCCTGCAATGTCAGGTACCTCTATAGTGCCACTGTAGCTCTGCTCCCAAGTTTTGATAATGAAAAGGCAACTTCAGTTTGCGCATGCATTAGTGTCGGCCTTTTGTAGTGGGATATTTGTGCTACAGACAACTGTCCCAAGGGAGTTGGACTAGAGCTAGCATTTCCCTTCCCTGGAGTCACTGAAGCAGCTCTTGGTTAGAGCTGCGGTCTGGGTGACTGGAGTAATGAGGCTCCGCAGTCCATAATTTTGCACTGTGCATTTCCTCCCTAAGGACTTGCAGGGCTGCCTTATTGAAATCACGCACAAATAGGTCTTAGTGCATTTCCTAGCAGCTGATACTAGAAAAAACTCAGCTAGCCTAATTGTGAAATACACTGATGGAACCTGCAGAAATGTGGGCTTTATGTCTGGCTTTGCCACCAGTTGGAGGGCTGACTTCAAACAAATCTTGTAACCCCTTTGTGTTTCGGTTCCCCTCACCTGCAGAAAAGGGATGCTTACCCCCTCTATGCAACTGCCGTGTGCCATCATGAGCTGAACACATTCTGGGAGCGAGGCCAGGCAAGCCTGTCCTTCCACTGACCTCCAACACCTGTTCCTGGATAACTGGAGAGCTTCAGCTCCAATGGCAGCCAATACAACACCTTCACCATCACTCTACTCACTAAAAACCCATATCTTTAAATTGTTGTTACGACTGGATGAGTTGACAGAAATACCATAAAACTTGGTGTTGTAAAAAATAATAAAAACATTTAACGTTACAAAAAAGTTACTTTGATACTAAGCACCAAGTTGGCATGACTAAGAGTGTAGCATCTCACACAGCAGAACTACCAATGCTCCTTGCACTCATTGAGAGGTTTAGGCCACTCTGGCTCCTATGCCCCCTTCTCCTCAGACCTTGCAGGAGAGTCCCTCAGCAGATCCTTCTTCCACTCTCAACTGAAGCTACTTTAGTAGCTTGAAAAGTGGCTCTGGGCTGTGCTGCTCAACTCCAGTTCAGAAACTGCACTTGATGAGGCAAAAGACACTTCACTCCTTGCCACAACTTCATGCTCTGGACCACAAAAAAACCTAGTGGTGACATGGTTGGCCCCACCATCTATCCATGTGATGGCCATATCAGATAATTTGGTGTAAGATGTGATCCTAATTCTGTAAGATGAGATCCTAATTTTTAAAATGGTGCTCTGCAGACCAGTCATTAGATTTGACTGGCAGTCATTTGTATATTACATTGGGATGATCTTTTATAGCATGTAAAGTTTTATGAAGGTCAGCATTTTACCAGGGTAATAAAATTTGCATTTCAGAAACTTTTGAATAAACATTTAAGAAAAAATATAAATATGTTAGGTAAAGTTTTGTTTAGTTTAATTTTTATAACTCCTCTGGATGACAGGACATCTGTATTGGCTGCATAACATTTTTTAGAGTAGAAATATATAGCCATCTGTTCAGCTCGTAACATGTGTTAATAGGTATCTCAAATTTCAATTCAAGAAATAACCATCTTAATAAATAACTTAAGAGCAGGAAACTTGGGTTAACTAATGGAGACCTAGCTGTAGTAGTACTACATCTGTTTAAGTTAGTCATTACAAAAATATTCAGGTACAAAGTAGCTGGCTTAAATGAGACCTTTAGCTAAAAAGCATTAGAAAACTGCATTTCCTGGAAGTTTGGGACTGAGACTAAGAAAAAGATCTACTCAAAAGTTTTCCAGCTTTATGTTGATATTTGGATACATTTTACAGAGATGAAAAATTTTTACTAAAAATATACCCACCCAAGCTGCATAAATTTCTCCTGTGGGCTTGGTGTGCCACACAGGATCCTTCAGATAACTTCAGACCTACCTGGATTTGAAGTTCAGGCCACTAACTCTAGAGAAAGAAAAAAGCCCATGCAAAATGCCTGAGTTGAGACCACCATTAAATTAATCTCAAATTGTGCAGCCCCTGTAGGACAATATCCTACTTAAGTGATCTCAGTGCAGATAATCATCAGCTGTGAATTTAATCTGAAAGGTGAATTAGTACTGGATGATAGTACACTATTCTTGCATGGGTATGCATAAAGCATGACAAACTACAAAATAAAGTATGATCTTTTTTTTTTTTTATGATTTGCTGCTCCAAAAGCCTCTTCTTATTGCGCAGTAATAGGTGGTGTAAAAGTCTGTAACTCTAGGTCTCTGGTTGCCAAGATGATGAAAATGTCACTCTCAAGCAGATGGTAGTACTGATGCAGAAGGTCATGGACTTGGAAATTCATTTATACAACCCAAAATAAAAGCAAGGGAATGGTAGGAATAGTCTATTATTACCTTTGAATATTGAAAAGAAGGTTGAGGAGGCACAGCAAAAAAAGAATGCCAGTTTATTCTTGGATTAGCCATAGAAAATGCATTTGATTTTCTTAACAGGAACTAAAGGGAAACATAAAGCACCAAAAGAAATCATGGTAAGATCCTTGGACCTCTACAGATGAGGATCTCATCTGAGTATGGGGGAACAGCAGATGACACAGTGCTGCCATAATTAATAGTCCTTATACCATTTTCTACTGCAGGGATGCATTCCATTCCCCCACCAACCAACTGAATGCTGGAGGGGCCTAAGCACCTTAGTTGATGCCGTTCCTCATTCAGCTGTTAATTTTAGGACTAAGAAGCACAGAGAGAAGTTTACATCTTCCTCTCCCATCTCCAGTCATCTTCCAACTACAGCTCAGCAGGCTGGTGAATTCCAGTCTTTTGTGGCTAGCATGGGGCAGATGTCAGAGCACACAAACCTGACAAACTTTCAAAAATGCACAGCTCCAAACACAGAAATACTTCCTGCACAAATAGCCTTTTATAGCTCAGCAGCAGACACAGAAGTTTTGCAAAGAGAGACATGGCATCTGACTGAAAAGAATAGCTTTCTACCTTAAATTTAAAATGGAGTAAAAAAACATTCTTATCTTCCATTCTTGACTTTCTCTCCCAGATTGCATTTTGTATCTGTCCTTAGTTATGAATCGCATCACAAAAAGAAACATTCACCTTAAAGTTTCCTAAGTAAGAAACTAGCTGTTGGTAGAATATTTCCTATGCGTTAGTATTCAAAGACTTCCAGAATATGATTAAAATATTATGAGCTGCTTTTATGAGAGCTGAAGTCATGTAAGGAGATTTATATAGGCCATTGCAACCTTCCTATCAACTGTAACTTTGCTTAAGGCTACTGTTTATGCTTTCAGAAAATACTGGAGATATCTAAGGTTTAAGGCACCAGAAAAAAGGAAAGGGAGATGAGCATGTGTCACGGTGCATAGAAAATGAATCCTTCTGGCAACTTCTGCCCAGCCTTAGATTAATATGGATTTACAATTAACATCATCCGTGAATCAAGCAACATTGTAATTGTTTTTGCAGCTATTTCAAAACTTTCTTCTGCACAGACATAACCTAATTCTAACTTAGCAAGACAGAACAGCTTGACACATTTGTTATCTAAAGACCACTTCAGCCAAAGAACATAATGAAAAAGCATGGGAACTTGACTCAGGAGCAAAGGCTCTTCTTTAATACTTGTTCCAAAAATAAATAAAAAAAGCCTCTGCCCCCTACATCTCTCATTATTTCTTATTCTTGAAGCTCTAATTTTGCCCCAAGGACTGCTTCAAAAATACAGGATTTTTGACAGGATTGCTTAATACTGCTCAGTCAAGTGGGATTAGAACCTTCTGAGGGAAAGAACATATTTCTTACTCATTTTCTTGACTAATTAGTAAAAATGACTTTGGGAAACCTTAGTTGTAGATGTATCACTCACCTCTTCTTCACAGTAGGGATTAATAACCAGCTCAAGTTATTGCTCGATGCCCGAGTGCAGTTGGCAGGCAGTTCTGCAACACCAGCCCTGCAGCCTCATGGAGTACGGCACTGCGGCAGCAGCCGTCATGCAGTGACTCCGGTCTCACACATACCAGGAGCAAACCTGTTATTCCCTCTCACAGGCATACTCTTTACAACTTCATCACTATATAAAGGCTGCTGCAAAGGGGGATTAACCAAGCGTAACCCTGTTCTGGAGTCATTCCTCTAACTAGTCTTTAGGGAGAAGTGAGTGAATGCTCTGCATATGCACCAGCCAAAGGAATATACCTGTGCCTCAACTTCTGGAAGTAATGTGACAGGAAGATGAGCTGGAAAAGATTGGACACAATGATAGAATCAGTTTCATGTCCTTCTTTTCCCATGCTATGGCCAGACATAGCGAGTCTTTGCTGAGAATTAATTGGCTAAATATTCCTCTATTTCTTTCCTTAAACTCAATGAATTTGTAGAGACACACAGGGTAAATAAACAGAAAGTGCCTGAATCATTCAAACATCAAAAGCTTAATTCCATAGTTTGTTCAGCTATGAAGTTTAAGGAGAAAACAAGGACTATCACTATGTGTGTTACTATGTTTTCACTGTGTATTACACCATCAATACACTAAGGTATTGACACTTGAAAACATTTCCAGTAAGGCTGAGACAAGACAAAATCAAACCAAGCAATCTGACTCTACAGTCCTCACTAAATCAAAAACAGGCTTGTTGTTGACATGTATACAAAATAATGACTCAGACCTTAAAAATCCCTTATGTTGACTTACAATTGTGATTTTTTATTTTTGTTTTAGTACACGAGACTGTATTTAGAATTCTTTACACGGGTCCAAGAATATGGTCTGGCCACTGCATTTCCTACAGTTGATTTGCTGGAGTGTTTATGTAGTCTGGTACATAAAACTCTCAGGGTGTGATGCAGAAAAAAAGGCTTTATGGAAGAGCATGAGACCCAATTGAAATTAACTTACCAGCAAAGAGAGAAAGGGGTTTTCCTTGTTCCTCAGCACTACTGCCCACCGGCTGGGCTCAGCTGGAATGGCCGTACAAACAGCCACCTCAGATGTTTGGTGGAGCCCTGAGGCCACAAAAGGTCCCCTGACTTCCTTGGAAAGATATAACTCTAAGCATTTCTCGCTGGCTTTCTGGGCTAACTGGCAATGCTCAGAATTAAGAATAGAACACAGATCCTGCAAGAGGTATTAATGTTTTGCTGAGAGAGAAAAGTATTCTAGAACAAAAAAAGCCATCCTTTGGGGCACATCTTCCACTCTGCATTTACTGAAGAAAGAAGGATTTCTTCCCTTGCCTAAGCATCCAGTCATCAGTAATACAGTGAAAAGCAGTCTCTTTTTTTGTGTAGAAACACACACACCAACCTAGGTAAACCCCAGGTAACATGGTGGAAATTGTCATTTCTTCATGCCCAACCAGCATCTTACACTTTTCACAAGTCAATAAAATAAAATAAAATAAAATAAAACAAGAACAAAAAGAACCCAACAACATAATTCTTAAAGCAATGCCAAAGCTTCCACTCAGAGATCAGTTAGGCCTATTAAAGCAGGTAATGAAATCCACTTCTTTGTGACAAAATGGGACCTGATCATATGAATCTCTTTCCTGAAGAAGTTCTGTCCTCAAAAATGGTCTCTGAGCTTCACACTATTAATATTGATTCTGCTTGACAATATTTCAGGTTTTTTTGCAAAAAACCCTCAACTAGAGCTGAGCTGTAAAAAGTTCTATTTCTTAAAAAATGTAGCAGAACATGATGTGTTGTCATGTCCACCAACTGTGAACATGACTTTTCATTAGCTATAGGGATTGATTTAATACAGCTGTAACCATGAGGCTTCTGAAAAGCACAATGGGACCTCTGGGACTCTGCAAGCTGCCCTGACACTTCAAGAGAAGCTCTCTATGTCCAGATTTCTCTTTTAGGATCAAAAGCACCACACCAGGCAAAAAGGAACCAGAGCAATTCTGTTCCTGAACAGAAGTTCTGGCTCTGGAAAGGTGAGAGTGGGAACCACAAAGGGCTATTCCCTTTCTTCAACAATGCACAGCAGTGACAACATCTGCAGAGTGAGCACAGGGTGGAGTGCCAGGCATAGATGCTTTATATATCCCACACACTCAATAGAAGAGTTGCTTCACTGTCATCTTGCTTCACCAGTGCTTTGGAACAGCCATGAGGAGACAAAGACCGATCCTACGGGGGAGGTGGCTTTAGGGATATTTCTGGGCAGGCCTTCAATGCTTGTTTCTCAGGCATATTTCCATGGGTGTCCATGAAGACTACAATGAATAGTCAGTCATCTTGATCCTTCCCCAAGTCAACAGAACAGATCCCAGGGAGAAAGGACTAAGTTCCAGATTCTTTTTAGAGCTAATGGTATCTCACAGTTGTTTCATTCTTCACACCCTGGCAGCATGTTAGGGAAACATACAACACTGAGGGTTTCTCTCCCTCTCTGTTTCCTGACAAGCCTGAAGAGATCGAGAGTCAGCCACTCTGGAGTGAGAGTCAGTAACAGTGATTCTAGATGACCTATCTGCTTCCCTGTGTAGGGCATAAGGAAAGGGAGTAAGGACAGCCCACAAAGCTAACAGACAATGGAGTGACTGTTCTGCTTCTGGTGGGTACAGCAATTAGCGACCTGTAACTTGCCTGGCCCAGTGAACTAATTCTGAGCATGCTGGGGATGGAAGAACCAGGATCTTATAGACTACACAAGCCTGAGAGATACAGGCATGTGTGCCATCCACCATCTGTGCTAGCTCCAAGCCTAAAGGGCTTCAATAGAGCATTTCACTTTTCCCCAAAATATCAGAGTGAGTCTGAAGATGCTGCTGTGTAAACTCTTTGCTAATACACCTGCACAGAGCAAAAGAACTTCCATCAGGACCAATATTAGAAATACTATACCAAAGGTCTACCCCTAGAAGAGCCAGCACCAGTGGAAATGTGGCATATTTTGCTCTGTTTTGTTGCACACTCACATTCACATCATGTGAATGGCTCTGAGTTCACTGCTGTGGAAGAACAACTGGCATCTTCAAAGCTTGCTGAACTCCTCTGTATTTGCCACTGAACTCCTCTGTATCGAGGAAGAGGGCAGCCCCATTTCTCGACAGATATCCTGTTGTCATGAGGCTGCTGTGGTGTAGGCTAGCTGTGATGTCTTGTGAGCTGTTGGCAGTCCCTGGTTCTCCACCTGTGTATTAACTAGACTAACATGGGTGCAGTTGGGAGGGTGATGAAAGGGCAAGGTTCTTGCTGAATATCCTATGAAACTTGTGAGGAGCTAAATATTAGAAACTGTGGATATTCATAGGGTTTGACCTCCAGAGATGCTAAAGTGACAATCTAGAGGACTATGAAGGAAGTCTAGTTCTTCACAATATTTGGATACCTAAATCCTTTCTCTATTAGCAGGCACTAGGCCTTGACAATGTAGGACAGCAGTTCAGATTTATTTAGACCAGTGTCCACCACAGTCCTAGCACTTCAGACTCCTGGTTCACTAAGTCTTGGAGACAGTAAGGATGCTTCACATTGGCAGTGAGGTTGACATATCTGACAAGTCCAAGTAAATTAGTCATGGTGGAAACAGGGTGACAGAGCAAGGAAAGGAAATACTCTTATTGCCAAAGACATGGTTCAATACCTAAACAAAAGTACTGTGCTTCATTTCAGAAGTCACAAGCAGTCCTAACTGAAGAACTAAACCAATCAAACTCAAAATATTTCACTGATAATAACATAACTGGCTAGTTCATTGCCGCAACCAGAAGCAGACCTAAGTAAGAATAGTAACATAATGAATTGATGGTACAAAGTAAAGGTACAACGGTAATTAAACACAGAACTCTATTTAGGAATGCAGGTTTGGTTATTAATCTTGCCAGGCTAATGTTTTGACTAGGAAGCAGTTAAACTTTTGTATTTTAAATAAGATCTTGTTTTGTCATGGAATGAATTTGAAAGTTGTGTAGGTGGTATCTATCAAAAATCTTCCAGTCTGAAGCCTGTGATTAGCATAGGAAAAATGTTCTATGTTGATATGCATTTGTGATCACATCAAAGATTGTCCTTAAATCAAGACACTTTAATACCCACACATTCTCTATCTAGCCATTGGAAAGCATATCCTGTGGGGCCAGGTAGACTACTCTGGGCAACTTCATAGCAAAACAATCACATCACAGCAAACTGTCATGCTTTAGGAAAAAGCAGTTCTACCTTGGTATATTCTGAACTGCAGACGAGCCTCAAATGGTCCCTACAGATGCCAAATCACCAGTGAATGCAATTCAATTGCATTTCTTCAGATCTTCTGGTACATTTAAAAAGTATTTTTTGCTGCCTTTCTTTCCCCTCTCCCCTCCTCCTCCAACATCACCTCCTTTAGGATGCAATGCGCCCAAATGGGTTTGGAGCAGTTTTTACAAAGAGTCCCATTTTGGATCCTGTTCTGACTCTCCACAGAAAGAACAGTCCTCTCCCCTCCTCACATAGGAGTGTGGACTCTCAATTTTGTAATGCAAAAGCCTGGAACCAAATTTATCGCTAATATTAACTCTGCTGAAGTCAATGAAATGACTCCAAGAATTGTTTTGTCTCTTGGTTTTAATACCAGGAAAGTGTCTCATTCAGCATAAAAGTAGAAGCTTAACACACACTTTGGCGTGTTAGACAGCCTCGTCATCACAGCACTGTATTTGCTTTTGAATAGGCTTATTATCCGTATCTGTGTTACTTCTAAATCTGGATATTGCATTTGTTACGCAAATAGAGAAAATTAGTTTTATTACTTGAGATAGGGACTGCTGAGACAGCTGAGTTTCAGCATATGTTAATAGTACAACTGTCCTCATTTAAAGAGATATTTAAACCTCAAATAAAATGTTTGTTTTTAAATATTTCCTTTACTTAAGTACACATAACTACCATGTACCATTGCCATCTAGTGGAAAGGTAAGTAAGAACACAGGTTTCCTTCACATTAATAGCTATCCATGATGATCATTGATGGTTACCTTAGCTAATTTAGAAAACATCTAGAAAGCATACTGTAAAGTCCATACATCTCTCAATGCTTGCCGTCCTCTAAGGGAAATCAATAGCTTCCTGTTTAATTTATCTTTTGGTATGGTAAAAAGAAGAGTTTGACTGCTGTTAGCAATATTACTGATAAAGAGTAGGATTTCTGCAACAGAGGAAACTTAGCTTGTTTCCTTATCTTTGATTAAATATAAAATTCACTAACTTAATTGAAATACAGCGTGTTAGTGGATATGCTTAATCAATAAGGATGTATTTCAGAGACAACTGCTGTGAAAGGGGAGGTGGTGGTACAGCAAAAATAGAAATAATGCTATAGTAGTGCAGCTTCTCCTTGGCTTGTCTAAAAGAATGAAGTTAACACAGCTTTTTGCAATTAAAAGCATACACAAGTTTTGGGCAGGCTGGCAGATTAACCATTAATTTGAGGAGCTTCTACACAAAAACTCTGGTCAGGCTAAAAGACTTATTTCTTGTAGCCATTTGTTTAATGAGTTTACATCTGCTGTAACATTCAAGAAGTCAGTAGAGCTCAAGTGTTTGACAGCTGCTCTTAAAAAACCCAAGGAGGACGCACTTTGCTCATCTTCCTCACAGACTTTAGATAAGGATGAGAAATGTTACAGAGACCCACTGGAAAGCCTCAAAGGCAAAATACATGATGTCTAGTTTTACTAGATTCTTGATCATTTACAGTTCACCCTAAAACTCCCACACATTTGTTTCTTAATGTCCCTCATGCTCCGTTAAACCTCACTGCAGCAATGTTCCCATAGGAATGTGGCCACTTGCCAGACTCTCTCATGAACATTTCATTAATCTTCTTGGCTCTCATACAAACTACAAAACATTATTTGTTAGCAATTTAACTGTTTTGCTCCCAAATGTGCCAGAAATGTGATCTTTGCTATGCTTTCATTCAAGAATACATGAGGATAATTATATAGTAAATGAAATGAGGTTTTTTAAATTTAGCAAGATCTAGTGCCAAGAAAGGTAAACTGATTATATCGTGTTTCTGGAATTCTCATGCTATCCTAAAACACAACT
The DNA here is from genome assembly GCA_025769975.1 of Gallinago jamesoni. NCBI lineage: Eukaryota > Metazoa > Chordata > Aves > Charadriiformes > Scolopacidae > Gallinago > Gallinago jamesoni. The sequence goes on along the minus strand of JAOQGH010000040.1, from coordinate 56,487,516 downwards.
CATTTTAAAATTTAAAGATTTAACTTATAATCAGCAAAATACATCTTTACATACAGTATTATTGCAGTATTTCTGACTTCTTTAATAATTCAGACCATACCAGATAATCTACCTTCTTCAGAGTATAACTCACCAGAAAATACTATTTCTGTTTTCTGGAAGTCTGGTCTGACCCATGTCCAATGATGTTGAGAAAAGACCATCACTAGCTTTGCAATAAATATAAAAAGTCTGTTAGGCATGACTTGCTAGAGAGAAGAAAAACGATTTAGAGAAAAGCAACTTCATCGTCTGCAGAGTAGGGAGGACAAATCTAGATATACAGAGACACAACTTTAATTTCACGAAATTAGAAGCTTCGGAGTGGTATCAGTGGACAGAGCTGTCCTCATGTGCATGTAACACCAATAGTATAGAAGCAGGTTTTATCACTCAGTTTCATCGGGGCTTAAAACCCCAACAGTATCGCATAGAAAGACATGCAAATGCAACTCAACTTCATGTGTGAAGTGTAACCTCCTCATTTTCTAACTTTGCAGTATTGCAAGTAATAACCTTCATACATGTGAACTCCACGGGGCTTTTTTTGTAACTAATCTATAAGAAGTTCAGTTAATTCCTCAAATCCCATTTTCACTCTGCAATAATGTGACTGTTTTCAACAATTTGCTCCCATAGCACTGTACAAAAAGTAGCATGCATCTGCAACTGAAAGATGAAATGAAGAGTTTAAAAGGACAGGATCAGAGAATTAAAGGGAAGGGAATGAACATATTTATAGGTCCTTCTCTTTTCTCTTCTGACTTCTGTAAGTGCACATAAGACACCAAAATATTTGGGATGCATCCAAACTCAGACACTTTTGAGGTTTTCCCAGCACTTTTCTGACTTAATATTGTTCTACAGTATAACGGGCAGAGACATGCACCCGTACTCCCCATATTGTGCAGTTACTAAATTGCAGTCTGTGTGAACAGACACAGATTTGACCAGACTATATTTGAAACAATGGTCACAGGCAGTTTGCTGGGTCAGAATTTGGATTTTTTTCTTGGAATAATCCTTAGGAGAGAAGAAAAAGTTCTTGCAAATTATGTTGCAGAATGGGCTGGATTGTGTCAAAAACTGATATATGCTCTTTCAACCCTACCTTTTAAAATTATAGCAAGTGTTATGGGTGTGTCCACAGAACACGAGTGGTTGATGAAAGAAATAAGAAGGTTTATCAGTTGTTATGTGCAGCAAGATAAAGAAACTATTCAAAGCTTTCAATGGTGCTTGGAGGAAAGGAATGGGAATAACATAGTGCTTAAGACCAGTTGGAAAAAAAAAGATTGTGGTGAGACAACAGCATAATCAACTGCATGATTTTAATTGTTTGCATGTTGGGTTTATCAACTACCTTAACCAGGGAGAAGGAACACCTAGAAGATAAGGTAGGTCATAAGGTATGATCAGATAAAGGGGGGGAGGGGGACGGGACTGGTGATTTTTGAAAGGTTAAAGTAGATAGGAAAAACTTCGTAGAAATGTCTAATTTCTCTCTTTGGGAGAAAGATCTCAGAAGAGTCAGTCAAAGAGGAAATAACCAATGGAGAGGGCAAGGCACCCAGGAAAGTATCTGTTGTTCTTAGATGGTGATGGGACAGCTGATGCAGCTATTTTAGCACTGGATTGAGAGTGCTCATCTGCTGTGTTGCAAGGGTTAAAACCAGTCCAGAGACAGGCACATATATAATTTGCCATTTGGAATGAGCATTCCCAATTTAGCTTTCAAGCGGTGGCAAAGCCTAGTCATAGCGGCAAGATGCCAAATATTAATTTAGGCAAAGCTATACTGCTATATACTCTTGGAAGCTGTATGATTAGAAGAAGTCAATAGAGTATAACTGACCTAATTTCTTATTTTTATTTCATAACTAAAAGCAACTCAAGGGAACCCTGAGCACAGAGACTTGTTCAACCCACACCATAATTGGACTGGCTGATTGAACTAGCTGGTTGGCTAAAATTGTATTCTGATTTACAAAGCTCTCCTCCCTGCAATTCCTGAAAGCTCCATCCGGGAACTACAGAAAGAGAGTGCATACTGTCAGACAGCCTCTGTTGTTCTCCCCAACAAGCTATAAATAAATATAGAATACTTACAGTGTTCTGAACTAGCGAAAGCCAAGATCAAGGCCAAGTGTCACAGTCCTCCCTGAAAATAATTGCAGCATGCAATATAATCTCACATACTATAGCAATATGTAGTCTAAATAGAAACAAACAGGATAGCACTGGATTGTGTGTGGTGAAACTGTATCAGACCCTGGGAATTTTATGTTAATTAAGAAATGCTGATTAATAGAGAATGCTAAGTTTAATAAGCCAGTAATAAAAGAGAAATTGTGTTTAAATAACAGGCGTGTCTTGATTCCCTGGAACAAATCTTCTGATTTTTAATCGGGGGAATTTACCTAGTGGAAAATTTTGCCTGACTTAAGACAGCAGAATTTTTCTGTTGGTGTTACTCACTGTGGTTTCACTCCATATCCCAGAGGTCTGCCTGGCTAACTGAGCAATTGGGAAAGAGGTCTTAGAAACAGCAAATGTTACAATCTTGATACCAAAATTACTGGGTGGGGTTGTGTCATACTAGAGGAGAGAATAGAGGATCATAAGACTTCTGGAGTTAAAGCGTTAAGGTACATGTGAGCGACCCAGCAACACAAGATAGTTCAGCTTATTTCTTGCAAGTGCTCAGAATGCAAGTTACAGGTCTGCTTGGAAAGAGATTACTAAAGGTGCTGAGACTGGGATGCCCCAGCAAGATCCAACCTCTACTTCACATCAGGGTAAAACTGCTTCTTCCCACCTCTAGCATTACAACATAATGTTGTAACAATAACTTCCTTAACCATAAAGTGAAGCAGAGTCCTGGATCTTTTCTGTTACTGTTCACTCATGGTAACAGGGACATAATGAAGTTTGATGCAGGTTTCCTTGAACATATATCCCAAAAGGAGACAGAGCTGATACAGAAAAACTTGTCCATCAGCATCCTGTCTGCACATCATGCTCTGCACCCTGGTGGATCATACAATACTTTGTAGATTATATAAAGGAACTGTGCTCAATGGAGGGACATTATTGCAAGCATAAAACAGGAATCCAGACACTTTCGGTAATCTAACCTCAAACAATGTGGGCATAGAAAATCTACTGTGGCTAATGAAAAATGAAAAGCAAGGTCTAGTTATCAGCAATGGCATTTCAGAAAGTAACACACAAAACTTCCAACTAAGCAATACCTATGTTCCTGAAAAGCAGTGTGACTGTTCAAAATATTAGTAGATAAATTTGTGCCCTAAATCTAGTTCCTACAAACTTTGTAACTTTCCACAGTAATTGGAACATGCATATTGTAGCAAATTCATTGGCTAGACTCTCTTTCTTGCATGGGAGGAAAATGTCCCTCCAAGACAGCAAAACTTCTGAATCTGCACATGGAGCTCTGGCTAAATGAAGCCGAGTCTGCAACGTGCCTCTAATTTCTTTGCTTTGTTGGAAGTCCTAATGTCACCACTTAGGCAATGAGAAGGCAAGTTAGGGCTTTATCTGGCTAACTGGTGGCAGGCAGAGTTGAAGGCAGATCTTGATTCAGTGCTCTAAGAAACTGGGATAAAACTGTGGGACTGCAGAGTCAGAAAAGTAGTGGTCCACATGCAAGTTTTCATTTCAGAGCCCCTCAAACTAAGCCCCTTTTAAAACCTGACCTTTTTCCTCCAGCTCTTGTCTTCATGCTACAAGTAAAACTCATGGAACCTGCCAAAGCACAAAACTCACTTATTAGTCACAGGACAGTTGGTGGCACACAGAGCATACTCCTGATTAATTTATCAGTCTAGGCTATTTTATGGCCAGCTGGCCCACCCTCATTGTGCTATATAAGCATGTTGCAAACTATAAAGTGTTCACACAAAGATACATTTTCCCCTCTTCTCCTCACCCTCTGCTTTTATTCTGTGCTTGTTTCTTTAGAGACTGTGGTTGTGTGGGAAGGTTCCACCAAGTATCTGTATGCCTGCTTCTCGTTTGCATTAAGAGCCTCTAAGGTGCCATGAGGAAAGTTAAGTGTTAGGTAAGATTCAGGCCTTGAGTTCTGTGAGGGTCAGACAGGGTTGGTTTTGTTTTCTTGTTTTCAGTTATTTTAGATTTGTGTAAATGCAATTAGTATTTCTTCCATTTTGACAAGGTACCATCAGTATTGGTTCAGATTTCTGCAATTTGTATTTGAAGAGTTTATTTGAGTTTGGTATTGCTCTATTAAGAGAAGGCACACTGAACCAATTAGAAATACTGGAAATAGGGATCCCGACCAATTCAACCTGTACATTTTACCTTAAAAAAGTAAGAAAGAAAGAAAGAAAGAAAGAAAGAAAAGTTCCCAAATAGCAAAATTATGAAAATCACAAAAGAAAGTGCCACCCAAGACTGAACTTCTATCAAAAGTGTAACCACCACAAATTTGTTTTCCACTGATATGAATCAAGGCTGGGACTAATTTCCCAATGTGTTAGAATTCTGCATTCTCTTTTTGTTCTCTTATAGTTTGCGAGGCAAACAAACAAACAAGATTAATTACAATACTTTAACAGTCTGTCAAATAAGGCAGTTCTGTTACTTACTTTTTCAGCTAGTGCATTCATGGGAATATTTTTTTGCAGCATTATCTCATAAAAATACACATGTAAGCTTAGCACAAACCATAAAAATGTATTGTAGACTTCAGCTAATCCAGTATCTTTCATTCGTAAGGAGGATTTGGGTGGAGGCCAAGTTAATTAAAACCAGAATAGAAATGTGTTCTTTTCATATGAGTCATATACCTCTGACTCACAATAGAGTCTGTGAAGCTAATGGGTTAATTTGTCCCGATAACATAGAAAAAATGAAGCTAGAGGTTATGACACTTTTTGAACCGAGTACTGGTTTCAGACAGTAGATGTACTAAGATTTTATGCAATTAAGAATACAGATCTACTCTAATGATGCCCTTTCTCTCTATTCAAGTGCCATTACAAACAGTTCAGAAAGACCAAGAGGTACAGAAGGCTTAGAAAACTAGGACTGACACTCTCAATACTATATTATTGTAACAATATGCACACTAAAGTGTTTAAGCTACTGTCACATAGAGAAAAGTCAAAATCACATGCATGTAACTTGTAATGCTGGCAATTTCCTCCTAGCTGACAGCCCTGAAGCAATTCAATAGGAAAAATTCCTCCCCAAGCAACCAGTGGCCTGATGCTGAGCACCTACACCTTCACCTCAGGAAGAGTGGTAATATTTTAGGCTAACAGCCTTTGTAACTCATCTGGTCCCCTTTTCCCTGGGGACTGGCGTTCCACACAAGCCTCATTGTTTGTGTGGAACCACACAACCTTGTTCTCCTTGTTCTATGCCACAACTTAAAGGCACAGAGAGGGTACAGAAAGGAGAACTTTGTTCCTAATGCATACATATCATGATCTTCTGCATAAAGTTAGAGAAGTTCACTTACAGCTTTTCTCCTCCCGAAGTTCACTCACAGCTTTTCTCCTCCCACATTCCTGCAAGACTGTGAGCCTTTCAAGACAAGGACTGTATCATAGCATGCATTCATGGAACTGCTAGTGCAACAAACCCTGTAGGCATGGATATAAACCAAACAGCAATAATAAGCACACCTGAATTATATCTGCCTAAAACTTAGTGCCAAGGTTGAAATCAAACAGCAGCATTCTGCTACTCTGCAGTTGATTTAGTTATCTGATCTCCAAGGGCCTCACAAGAGAGGACATAAATTATCCTTTTTTTCAACTTTCATGCAGGTGAAACTCTTAATGAATACAAGAGTGGACAAGAAACATATATCTTTTATAAGTTAATTTACAAAGTGGCTATAAGGGATCCTTTGAGGAAAGCAGGCCTTAAAAGTAATGGGGTTTGGGGTGTAATTATATAGGATTGTGCTAGGATGTGAAGACAATACAACACAGGCCTCAGTGTAAATGTGACTGAGGCTTCCCATGGTGGTCTGAGTATTTATCCTTTTCTAGGTAAAACAGACTCAAAGAAGCCACAAGGACTTTTCTCACATATTTAAAGTTAATTCAGTGTTTTGCTGAATTGAGGCTACAGTCCTCAGCAATTTGCAAGTTTCAGACTGCATACAGGAATAGAAGTACCTCCCCCCCCTAAGTATTGCAATCTGAGAAAAAAAAATAAAAAGGAAAATTACATTAAAAAAAAAGACAAAACCCTTAAGTTCTGTTCCCCACCCTCCTGCACGTTATTTAATAGCCCTCCTCTGTTCATCTAATATAACAGTTATAAATTTGGCATGTGATCCAATGGACTAATCATTCATAGACATGAATACAGTCAGCAGCATCCATTTCTCCCAGCATCAAAAGCCCTAAGCTGTGCATGGTGCTGATTAGTCACAGCTGAAGATTTTAGAGCCTCAACATGCTAGGTTAGTATTAATTTTCACCTAACTCGAACAGTGCAAACATTCAGGAGAGGAAGGAATAGTTAAAGCATGCTTTCAGGCTTATTCCCAGTAAAATTAAACTGAGCCAAGTAGGAAACAATCTGTGTAGTCTCCCACAACATGGAGATCTTGGAAGGGAAGCAGAAGATGCTCTTCCAGTATTCCCTCCGCAGCCCGTGTGAGGGGCGTTTTCCACAGCAGATTGCTCTGCACACAGAATATAGACCCCATGTTGCAATCCTGGAGAATCTGTTTGAGCACCACCTCCTCCTGAAGCAACCTAAATGTCACACCTGATTTTCAATTGAAAAATCCCTATCATTTTATGCTTGCACTTGTTCAAAGCTGACCCAGTCCCAAGGGATACAAGGCTGGGATCCAAAAATGGGATGTAGAACTCAATCCTTGTGCTCAGAGAAGGCCCGAGAAACCTCAACTGCCTTTACAGACAAAATGCAGTTGTGTCTGCCATTTTCCTAAAACACAGCTTGTAGATGATGTGGTGCTCATCTTCCCATGTGAGCTCACCTAATGGCTAGAGAACATGTAGGAAGCACAGGATGAAACTATTATTTGCTTTGCCTGAGGAAAGGCAAACATAAGTCAGACCGTGTAGGGTAGGATTACCTACCTACCCTACAGGGTAAAACCTACCCTTGGGGCTGTTTTGAAGGCAGAGTCCTAGAAGAGAGTGAGAGTGATCAACGCTCAGCAGGAACTTTGCATTAAAACAGAGGTGATGTTAGTCCTGATTCCTCTTCAAAACGTGTTTTGGTATTTTAGCACCCTTTGATTGACTCAAATACAGAAGTAGTCTTACAGGAGGCCCAAAACACAGGTTCTTCCCCAAAATGCTTTTCCACCTTTTCAACAACCTAACCACCAGTTATGATCGCTCTTTTGCTCTCTTTCTCTCTCTGTCAGTTAATGTGTACTTTATACAGAGTTGCAACTTCAGCTTATGAGTCCACAGTGCCCCTTCAACAATGCTTAAAAAAAGCTTATCACCTTAAACACCTTAAATTCATACTGCAGGTTATGGCACTCTTCTAAGATGGAGTAGAAATAACTCCCACAGGTGCAGAAGGGCATTAAACCCAGAAACTGAGGTAGCCAGACTGTGACCTTTTTGTTGTACTGCAATGTTTGAAGAGCGAGTTTACATGCTCTTCAGGACAAAATCCATAAAATTCAGGACAAAAGCTGTAAGTGCATCTGGTGAAGCTTATGATTGTGGATCCTAAGCAGACAGAGATACTTCTTTCCAGCCATAAGTAATAGGCTGAGATTGAAGAACGGTATTAAAACTCACCCTGTCCTTAGTGTCCCTGTTGATTAAGCAGCTCTGCTTGGTTGTTTCAGCTTTACAAGCAGACCTAAAGATCAAACACCTGCTTCTGGATTCATTCCAGTAATTCAGTGGCTAAAAATGTCGATCTGTAGCACTTTAGATGCCTATACTTTTGATGTGTTCCAAGTTCTGCACTGAAGCTCCTGCATTAAAGGGTCACAACAAAAAAAGGTTTATATATAAAAAAAGTAATCTCAAAATCTTCCTAAATGCAGTTATTTTCTGAAATGGACAGTTTAATTTTGATCATTTTAACACTTCACTAACATTTTGTTAAATTTCAAATTATTGAAATTACTATGCAGAAAACTTCATTATACCCAGCTTCAATATTACCACTGAAGTGTTCAGCCCAGTAATATTAAAGCAAAGGTATACTTTGCTATTTTGAGTCAAATATGGCATTTTCCTGACCTGCTGCTGTTAATCATTTCAAGCATATGTTTATACGGCTGTTTTTGCCAACTCACTTTCAGCTGTCACCAGCCCCCACAGAAAATAATAATAAACACTGAGTACACCCACAAAGAGATAACTGAGAACAGGTCAGATGCATAGAGAGGCTTGGAAGCTCTGAGAACATAAACTATACCGCCTTCCTAAGTTTTTGTCATACAACTCATACTTTGACCCAACAACAACATACAGTATTGATTTTCAGGTGCAAATTTTATTGTGGATCATAACAAAGGTTTCAGAAAAAGCACAGCAAAAAATCAGCAATCGAGTGTCTCTTACTTACAGAATACATAAAATAAGATTCTGAAGTGAAAGCCGCTAACTCCGTAGCTGAAGGCAATGCAGCTTAATTTAAACTAACCCTTATTTTCAGATACGCATGTTAAGAAGCAAATTTTGCAAATATTCATTTTTCTTAATTTGTTTGATATTGAACTTGAGAACTAAATATTTCTATGACACTAATATTGTTGCAGAGTATGTAGCATTAAACTGTTAGAAAAGAAAATCTCGTTATTGCAAAAAGAAATAGTCACACAGAAAATATTGTCAAAATACATAAATTTAGCCCTAGTAAACGTTAAATGATTCAAAACCTCTTTGGAGAATCTCTGGATGCTGAGGTATTTTGGAATTTTGGTGTTGCTATCTCTATTTTTCAGGTGATACATCAAAACAAAATAGAATCATAGAATAGTTTAGGTTGGAAGGGACCTTAAAGATCATCTAGTTCCAAGTCCCCTGCGATGGGAGGGACACATACCTTACTTTAAACTAATTATAACTTTCTACAAAGGATTTCTTCAGCCTTTAACTCTAAAGAGAAAACCCACACTAATTCTTAGAGTAAAATGACAAAAGTCTATTAGGTAACAGTGCAGAAAATCTTGCAAGAGGTCTTCAAGGCACTGTTCCCTCTTTGGGTGCTTGGCACACAGGCCATTCACAAAGGCTGTTTTGATAGGAAGACACGAATAACAAAAACTAGACCTAAAGCTAGTATCTAGTATATTAAATATCATATATATTTTTCTCCAGTGAAATAAAACCCATTACTTTTAAAAGCTATTCTGCTTTACAACACTGTGGCTTGCAGTAAGGTGTCTGCTAAATTAATCTGAAACATGAATTTAAAAACATACTTTAAGAAAATAAGAACAAAAGTCAACCAAGTAGCATTCACCTAAACCAATATAGTCTACCTGGATGTAAACCATTCTGAAGTACTGTCACCCTCTGTAAAACAGAAAGGATCAAATGCTCTGTTGATTTAATGCCACTGGTTTACATGGAGATATGCCAATCAGCATCTTGGTCCACAGTCAAATGAAGCCGATTAGGACCTTATCCAGCTCTTGCCAGACCACTTGAATTCCTGAACTATGTAGCTGCAAGGGCTGCTGCCCCCCTATGACAGGAAGATATCTACTGACTGAGAAATGTAAAGAACTAGCTGTTCTGCAGTCATCTTATTAAGCAAGAAATTTGGTGCCTCTGTATTCCATAGAAAATATAGAGCAATCCAATTCTGGACTTTATGTGTATGTCTCAGGTAAAATTATGCAAAGATTCCTTCAATACCTTTTTTCTAGGGCCTGTTCTGCATGGCAACTAAATGCCAGTCAGCTGGGAAAGAAATCTCAAAGGACTGGACCTCAAGATGCTAGGATTTTAGATAATTATTTTGACAACTTTTTGACATACTATTAAGAATCTGTAGCTCCTCTTCGAAAAAAATAACAGTTTTGTGTGGTTGACAGGCATGCCGGGATCCATCAATAGGGAAAGGATGACTACCTCCAACCACAAAACACTGCTAGATGCAATGGGTGGATTAGAAGTCAGAGAAGCACTGAAAATTCTGTTCTTTTGGCAGTTTCATAACGTCCCAGCAGCAGAAATGTTTAGTGTTTGTTTGTTACTCAAGGCAGACTAATAACCTGCCAGTTTTTAGTGGACTCAGCTACCTGTGGTCCTTCATGTGACAGAGCCCAACAAACAAGCACATTGGTCTGGGGGATGAGATCCAAATACAACAAGATCTTAAGGCAGTGGCTTGGATTCATAGTACCTGCCTTTAGAAACCTAGCCAAAGTGCTGATAGCAGCCTTGAGATCAGAGGCTCCCTCTGGGACCAAAAGAGAAACTGGCCTCTCCAGGTGGATGTTCATACCTTACATAGGCTAAATCCATAGATTTGAATCGATTTAATCATTTAAAGCAATTATAAATAAAACCAGGATTGACCTAAAACTTAAACAACTTCTATCAATATAAACAGGAAAATTCTGCATTCAGCTTTATGTCAGCACACAGCACTGTGTATCAAGAATAGGTCTCAGCAGAATTTGGCACAGCAAACTTAACATTTCACTTCCCTGTAGGAAGGTGCTGACTTACACTGACTGCTGAAGAGCAAACTGTCTACAGTAGTATTCTATATTTCTATAATATTCTGTATAAAAGCAATAAATATTAGATATATTCTGTATATTAGATTTCATAGTTATCTGATAGCTAGTTAAATCTACATTGTCAAAAATATAAGCAGTGACCCACTCCTACATGGCAGCATATACTTCTTGTGTGAATATGTTAAAACTATCACATGGGTCTGTTTTTACATAGGAACATAGGACACTTTTGTTTATATAGCAGATTTTAATTTACATAAATTCTTACCATAGGATAGATAATTGTGGAAAGGTTGGATATTGTTTAAATGTTTCTATGTTTCTGCATAGTTGCCTTCAGCATAAGGATTTCATCATTCTGTCTCAGTTTTATGTTTTTTAAGGATGGAAAATGCAGTCTGACAGAATTCAAAATCTCCAATAACATATACCAATATAGCACAGTAATACTTATTTTCAAGTCCAGGTGAAAAACAGTTTCACTATTCCTAACCTTTTTCCTTGACATTTATAAATCTCCTCTTTAAAGAAAGTGCACTCCTGAAAACAAGGGCAATCAAAATGTTTTGGCATTACTGAGATATAAAAGAGTATTCAACTGAGCATGATCTGCAGAAAACCCATCATACATTTTTAATTAATTACAATTCATTAATAAAAACAATTACAATTACTGCAATCTAAGTGTGCAAATGAAACTTACATGTGAAACACTAAAATAAGCTGAAATGGCTTCTGGTATATACGTGAAAAGTTCTGTCTCAGTTTGTTCAAAAAATGTTTTGCTAATTCTTATCATTTAGCTTCTCAGATATTAAAGATTTAATGAAAACACATTCATTTTCACCAAGCTCAAAATGTCCAGTTTTTTACCTGTGTAAAAGGCAAATAATTGTTACTTTCTGCACCTCTAGTTTCAGAAACTCAGTTAAAAATATAGAGGTAAAAATATTTTAATAAAGAATTTAGCATGCTTATAACAATCAGATAAAAATTTCTGAGTTCAAAAAACATCTATGTACTGTCCTCTGAATTAAATATTGACATTCCTTAGCAACAGTTGATATTTACTTCTTAGAGTAATAATTTCTGTGCCCCTCCAGCAGAAGTTAGTATCATACTGTCATTAAACATCAGTTAGTGTTCAAAGACAGAACACAATTGCTTGTCTTCCCTTTGCTGATGTTGCGCTGGAAAACTCTACATTAAAAAAAAAAAACCAAGCTGGAAAATTGAAAAACATGTAATGTTTTATATACTAAGTAACATATAGCTGGTATTGACTGTTCTTGCCAACATTGCATTTCTTCAGATGAACAGACTCAAGAGCTGACAAATTGCTTTCCCTTTCACCTATACCAATTCTGCCACAATTGGATGACTATTAACAAGTCTCCTTCCTGCATTAAGCAGGCCAAAGATTTCTGAACAGTTGTCCAGTAATTTCTGTCTAAAGAATTTTTCCTCACTGTGTGACCCAGGATCCCAAGAATCTGTGGTTGCATTGGAACACTTCTTTTAGAAAGGTCTCTAATACTGATATCAAGACTTCTAGCAAATGACATCTACTTTTCAACTTATGCTAGTGCAGTTTTTGATGATTAACAATTGTGTCAGGCAGTGTCTACCAGCTTCTTCATGGAAACGTAACTGGTGCTTGATATCAAGTGTAAGTGAAGAATCAACTCCCATTTCCCTTCTGTGTCTTTGTTAAAGCTAAAACCAAACAAGTAACAGCTTATACTTGGTTATGATTAGAAAAAAGTTCTCTTTATAGCCATGTAAAATGACCAAAGACTCTTACACCATATCAGAGAATTTGCAGATGGGAGTAGTTTTGCCCTAAAAGCAGTGCTTTTGTATCTGAAAGGCTACAGGAATGTTTCTGGAAAATAAATCTTTTTGTTTGTTTGTTTGTTTTGTGTTGGACATTATGCAGCAAAATGCATTCCTCATAAAATCAAACAAAGGGACAGATTCTAAATCCTATTTAGCAATAAATCTATACTTGCAACCTGGTATCCCAGACTAAAACTACTAGAAGAAAAACAAGCCATTCTTTTACTTTCTAATACTATGTAATAATACAAATATTATAGGGAAACTGTATTACACAGGTGTGTTTTCCTGAAATGTGTACTTTGCAAAAAAGATCCCTTCCTTGAACAAAATCAAGTGACAAGCTGCAAAATCTGCTTATGTGGAATGCTCATTAATGCATATTTAAAGCAGAGTATCATATTATCATGAGTATGAAGGAATGAGTAGCCACTTCAGTTTGTACCCATAAAATTTAAGCCCAACAGCACCGGAAATATAAATTAATCAGGTTAAGCGCTTGAGAAAGTCTCTTCTTTTTATCTGTAAAGTGAACAAGAGTATTTAACCATTTCTACCCATGAACACTTCTCATAACTAGAATGGAACCATCTTATCACGGGCAGAAAATCCCCAGACTAGGAAATATACATGTAAAAATATTAAAACAGATACTCAGTGCTGAATCTTCTTATGATTGGCTTCAAAGGCCGATTTGAATTAAAGTTACTAAATATTTTTTTCATTCTTGTTTCACTTACTACAAAGCAGTGTTAGGACAGTTACTATTGAGACATGAATTCTCACAGAATATACTCAAATACCTTCCTCCAAATGTTTTTCTTCATACTTTATATTAGTTTTAAATCTACTATGAAAATAGTAGTGCAAGAATAATTAATTAAAAGATCTTCAGATAAATGGTTTTGTTCCTTTTAGGATAAAGATGCAGAGGAATATCGATGAAAAATATGCTAGTTATGATGCTTTCTTTGTTAGCACTCCTTTACGTCCCAAATCAACTCTTCACTCCACATTCCTGTATTTGGTAAACAAATTGTACAGTACTCTCAGTGTAGACTTCAAGTCACAATTTACAATATCTAGAAAAAAAGACAAGGGAAAAAAACATTAGTAATTTCATTAGCTCAAAACATTTTCAGTGAAAGTACCTATGAAGTGCCTAAAACTACCTTCCCCTGCTCAGCTCCATATCCATGAACATTCAAATCAGAAAGATAGTAAGAGAGAGCAGAAATTTAATAAAACACATTATTACATCATTATTTCAACCACTTTTAGTTAGGGATACAAATGGCTAATGATGCTGATGTAGAAATGCAACCAAGGTTTAGATGCCACAAGACAAATTGTGCCTAGTATTCCATGTATTTATAGGACTTAAACTTCAGTCCGTTGTGGCTGAAAAGTAATGATTTTGAAAAAAATCATCAGGCAGGAACCAACAGAACTCTCCTTTTACATAAGAATTGCGGGCCTTGGCCCATTCTGGGCTAAAATATCCTTTATTAGGCCTAATTTCAGCAAGATAGCTAGAGGCAAGTTTAAATTTTCTAAAGGATCTGAAGAAGCTAAGTGTAAAAGTGCCCGTTGAAGACACTTCTGAAAATGCTTTGGGTTAGCTGATCTACATGGCTGAATTGGTCCTTAGAAACTCAACATCTAAAGTAAAGGATTTATATGAAACCAAAAACTAATGAATACCTGCTGTTTCCAAGAGAAGTTGTTGAGAAAGTCAATATTATTTCACAAGAAATCTATAAAACAAACTGACAAGTACTACTGCAGCAGTGTAAGCTAGTGCTTCAAGGAATATTCGATCTCAAACAGGGACTTAGAATTACTGTCAGAAAGAAAAGAGTAAGAATAAGAATTATCCTATGTCTTTCTGCTGACTTGCATAGCAACTCAATCTCCTAACTTTGGTTCTTGGAGTTGGCCATGAAGGTGTAAAGCAGATGGTGTACATACTCCCATTATTTTCAAAACCTCCAAGTAAGCCTAGTAAATTTTGTATTTAATCATCAGATGGTTTTGCCATCGTATTTATCTACATTGATGTTACTCACAGATTGTGAAGGGGTTATACTTTGAAGAATGAATCCAATCAAACCCATGCATGGTGTCCCAAAGTATGCAAACTTTGAAGGGCTAAAGATACAAGCCACATGGCAAACTGAATTCCATGGACAAAGGGTGAAAATACTCAAACTTCGATTTTATGCTAAGCCTATGCATGGTCATGAAACCATGGCCACACGATTTTGTGGCTCTTAATAAATCAGATCAAAAATCTTGGTTATAAGGTAAAAAGAAAATGCCAAAAAGCTACAGGAAGGGCACACTGCTCCCACAACATCATGTCATACTCTGCAGTACTGTTTGCATATAACTCAGGAAATTTCCTCTTTTAGGCCAGCAGCAAGTTGCATAACATCTTCATTTCCTAATACAGAACCTCAAATGACTAAAGAGATAATTTGACAGATCTTTGCAAAGTTATCAGAAGACTCCATCACCATCACAATAGAATTCAACAGAAAGGTCCAAACTAAAAAGCACACTCCCAGAGAAATGACTTTTTTCCATTGCTACATGTGTTTGACCAACATGTATAACATTTTACTGGTTGCAGTTCTCAAAAAGAGAAACTTGAGTTTGGCTTTGATTTACAGATTTCAAGAAGTAATCTGAAAAAGCTCAAACTGCAAATGAATTTGTTATAGACTCAGTAGATTAACGACCCAGCCATTTTTAAAGTAAAAGGTCACAGAAAGCTTTTTAATACCTTTACAATTATATTGCAAATAATCCAAATAAACTGTTGACCCCATAAAAATCATTGGTTTTCATACTCATTTATTTAACCACATTCTTTTTTCCACTAAATATGTTTTTCATATTCTAAAGCACTTTTCAGCATATTTTTTCCTCAAGAACCTCAAAGAAACAGTGTAGGAATTTAAAGAGTATTTAGTATACACATTTAGGGTAAGATCCTTTTCAATACTCTTTTGCTCACTGGAAATTTTAAGTACGGGCATTGTGCCCAATGTAACAACACATAAAACAGATGTGTTTTTCCATTCACATTGGGCAGGAAGTTTCATATTAAGCATTTCAATAATTGCACAAGAAATGTCTTATATATGCTGAAATATCCTTATGGCTTGATTTATACTGGAAAAATTAGCTGTCCCCTAGAGCAATAAATACCTGAAAAATTAAATGCCATAAGAATTTTAAACCTCTATGGGGAGTAAGGGATCACAGATACTCTGTTTTACTTGGATCCCTAGATTTCACTATTTCCCCCTTCTATCTTTGACTACTTCAAACATAAAAGGTTCTGATACAGTCACCACTGGTCAAGCATGATTGCGGAGAAGAGTTCAAGCAATCAAAAGAAGTGAAAAAAATAGGCTGGGTAGGTCAAGACTAAATGTGTAGGTAGCATAGGCTCAATCCTGAGCCATTTTTGTGTGTATGTGCGTATACGTCTGCTGCTGTTATGATGTGGAGGTTGGGAGGGATGGAAAATAAGCAGAATGAAGCAGAACTTGATTCAGTGATGTGTGCCTGAATCTCCAGAGAGCCCTTACTATTATAAGTAAAACTCTGAGTATTAGCTTTTATCAACTCCTCAGGGAATGACAATCCAATATTACAGCAGGAAAAGACTGCATGCACCATAGAATGTCAACCTGCAATAGGTCTTGAAAACACATGTCGAGTTCTCACACACATATATTGATTATTATGGTAGGTAGCCAGCAGAAGCCTAGCTACCACCCCTGTTGAGAAGAATGGAGCAGAAGCTGCACATCCAGCTCCTGCATGGCAAGAGGTGGTAACTTCTCATGGGAGGTACCCTAAAATGACAGTACCCTAAAACATGGTGAATCAAGAGCCCTGTATCCAGCACAAAAAGCTGCATTTAAACTCTGTATTTATATGAGCAAAAAGGAGTGGAATTCTGGTCCTGCTGAAGTCAGCAGGAAAAGCTTCATCTTCCCTGAAAATACGTTTTACTTTCAGTCACCAGCTCTAAATCTAATTTAAATATGCTGGATTAGGTCCTGCATTCAAAGGCAGTTATATGAACCTTTGAAATTCTTCTTCCACAACATCTACCTCTTGTGAAAATCTTGTAAATTACACTGGAATACTTGAGGTTTAGTATGAAGATGTAGCATCGGGGAAAATAGAGCAGTTGGAGCAATTCATATCTGCTAGTGACACCATTCACAACTGTATTCTTTTTTTTTCAGTGAATATCTGAGTATTACTGCATATGTTTGGTCCTACCAAAGACATCCTACCCTGGCCATTAAAGAAAGGAAGCCTTGCAACATTTGAAAAAGCCTATCTATCAGTCATTTAAAATACAGTTACCTGAGCACTTCAAAATGTATCTTGCCTTTCGCTCCTGGATTAACATATTAACCTTTATTTAGCTATACCATAATGCTATGAGACGAGATCTGGATCCATTGTTTAAGGAGATACAAAACAGAAGAATAGATACCTTCTGGTCTTGGCTTTGGTTTTTCCAATCCACCATCTTGCATTAGCTCAAACGCAAAGGATACATTGAGGACCTAGTAATATAATAAAGGTAGTCATTATTGTGAAATATATGCAGTATACTATAAATGGTCAAAACAAGAGGTATTTAAAGCTGCAGACCTAGGTACTTGGAAGGGAAAAAACAGTCAGGGCTCCACTTATCAGTGGAAGATCTGGTCCATGGAATCCAGACAATCCATTGTTGTTTTTTTCTGGGTGGTGATGGTGGTTTCAGAAATATCAAAGTAACTGAAAAATAACTTGTGAACTAGTATTACCCACAGAAAAATTACTTACAAGTAAGAATAGCCTACCTCCTGCAAGTTTAAAAATTTAAACACATGATGGATCATGAAGTGCTCTTGTCTTGAATGAGAGCTGAATTGCCTGGGTAGCAACAGACACTGAGATAATGGTTCGTCTTAAAAGGACACATTTTACATATATGCCTTTATGTTTCCAAAAAACATGAAAACTTTCAAATGTTAAATTCTCGGATATTGAACACAAAAAAAATGGCTCTCTCATCAATTCATGTGTATAGTTCTTTATACACTTAACGAACAGTAAGTCTGGTTCAATGACAGCATCAGACAATGGCTGTCAAAATCAGTTAATACTTGCCAACCACTCCATCATTAATATAATCTTCCCTTTAAATCCAAATAAGCATTAATACTAAGATCTTAAAAAAATGCTTGGAAACAGTTACCAGTACAGTCCTCTCTTGATTTCATCTATTTACATCAAATTTAAATGGAAAAGTTTGTGTCATCCTTGTACTACTAGACATATTTATATGTTTATTTGTTTTTAACAGAAAAATGAAATCTAATTACCTTTTGTTCAAAACTATCAGGAGTCAAGAAAAAGCTGTGCAGAGGAACAAAATATCCTTCTAAGAGACCCATTAGCAGGACTAAGTACACACCATCTGCAAACTGTAAAAAAGACATGTCTCAGTACCTTTTCTGAAGAATAACTCATTGCTTTGCTAAAAGAAAAAAATATTGTTTAATGCAGAACTGTCAACAAACTACTACTACAAATATTTTAAACTGCAACTAAAAGATCTTATCTCACTTCTTTGATTCCTTTCACTTAGTTAGTATGTTCTGTCTTCTCCAAAACTGACTTAATGATAAAACAGACATGCAGAATAAAGTCCTTGGAAAGAGAGCTCAGTGGCTTTGATCTATGCCTTTTCTTTCTATTCTACTAGTTGTGGGGAATCACAACAGCCACATTTCAAGTTCTCAAATGGCATGCATTCCCTGAGCAGAGAAAAGCAGAATGAAGGTGCAATCTCATGACTGCGCTGAAATTCAGTATATTGGAGGAAATAAAGGAACAGAGAATTATCTTTGTTCATGTTCTATAAGTCTGTGTCAATCTAATTTTAAGTGTACATAATTACAGATGGAAGATATCTACTTGCTATGATATATGTTCATTTCTATCTAAAAAAATAGCAACATCCATGATTTTGTTAAAGGCCCTTACCCCTGTGGCATCAGGTCTGTCAGTGCATTGAGATACCCTCACAGTCAAACTGAATCAGATCTGAAGCAACCCATCACCTTCCTGATGTAGATAATTTTTCTTCAACTGATAGAGTCTCTCATCTGAAGGAATACTGTTTCATATAAACACTTAAGGGGCTTCTAGGTACATTTGAATAATACATTTTTTTCCAAAAGTAGACTATGCAATAAGCAGGCATAGGGAACATCTTTCTGAAAACCCTTATACATTATTTTCATCTGTATTTTAATTTTAACTTTGAAAAATCTCTATCAGATTGATTGCTATTTAAACCAGAGATTGTTAATAACATGAATCAAGACATGAAATAAAGCCTATCCTGAAGACACCTAATTTTTTGATAGTGTGGATACCATCCTTCCCGCCTTTCTCATTTTCTTATGATCACTTCTGCAATTGTACACGTGGGGAGGTATTAATACAGCAAGACTAATCTTTTCTTTTAGCTTCTTTCCAGCCAATTTAGCAGTTGAGAACAAGAAAGAAGACCATGTACCACATTATTTCTGTGATTCAATCAAGTCTGCAGGCAACTGTACAGCTGCCTATACACTTGAGTAGCTTTACTCTCAAGAACGTAATTCACTGAATGGAGTCACTGTAATCCCACGCAATTGCATGCTTGTGTAAAGGTAGGCAGGAAACAACTGTTCAGCTTGACGCTGGATAAAACCAAGCAGACAGAGTCCTTTCCTGATGAAAACAAGTACAGATTCTGCTTACAGCACTTGGCAGCTCCCAAGAAGTAACATCTGTTAATTAATTTTTATGCTAATGGAAGTACATAACTGTTTTAGAGAAATTTTGCTGCCCTCATGATTTCTCTACTTAATTAGTGAGAGTCTTCTTCACACAAACATATTTAGAATTGAAGGGTTTCCTGCTGAAATAACATCTTAGAGCGCAATCAAAAATTCAATGAAATTTCTGGATAAATCATAGAATCATAGAATCATCTGGGCCGGAAGGGACCTTCAAAGGTCATCTAGTCCGACCCCCCTGCAGTCACA